>CM042691.1:411946536-413158853 GCA_023614405.1 Avena insularis
TACACATACGAAAAGCGCTCGGGGGCTCTCCCCGAGACTCAAAGAAAAGCGATCAGCAGATCTTCCTACAAATACTCGGGTGATCCCCCTGAGACAAGAAGCAAACAAAAAGCGATCAGTAGATCACCCGAAAAACGCCCAGGGGGCTCCTCCCGCGGCAAGAACAAAGAAACTTACGTGATTAGACGGCGACTCCGATGGTCCAGCCGTAGTCTTCTGGGGGACAACCACCCGAACCTCCTGCGGAGAAGGGTTCGGAGCAGCACCCTCAGAGGTGGCCACCGTCTGAGGAGGAGGAGGAACAACCTTCGACTCCCCCACCATCTCCCGAGAGCCCTCGCTGGAGGAGCCGTCGGTGGAATGGCTACAAAAGAAAAATTCAGCTAAGTACAAAGCAAACAGACAAGAGAAAATAAAGAGCAACCAAAGAAAACTTACGAGTCGAGATCGCTCAAGTCAAAGACAGGCGGGGTTCTCCTACCCCTCTTCTCCTCTTTCTTCTCTTCCTTCTTCTCTTCCTTCTCCCGCTTCGCCGGCAGGTGCGGTGCCACAGCCCGCACGGGCACGGCCGGAATAGGAGAGGAAGAGCCCCCATGACCCCCACTGTGACGCTCCAGGCATAGCGGGTTCCTAGGCGTCGGCGGGGTCGAAGCATCTGACGATTCACTGGAGCTCCGTGTCCTCTTGCGAATGTGATCCTCGCTCGACTCGATGGCCTCTTCGGCCGACGATCGCGCTGATGGAAGTTCGGACATGGAGTCCACTAGCTCATTGTACGGCGCATCCGGGAACAATTCGGGCAATGGAGGCGACATGCCCGACACCTTGAATTCCTGCGCAGAAAGGAAACAAATTTTCAGCAAAAAAAGATGCAAGGAAAACGCAACCAAAAATAGCGCTACGCGCACGTCCCAGATCTACACCTGCGGAACCGGACGAGAAGCGGAGAACGGAGAAGTCAACGACTTCCCCGGGATATCCTCTCCAGCCTTGTATTTCAGCAGCGGACGAAGGACCCCGTCAAGATCCCCCTTGGAGAATTCCTCAGCCGAAACCCTAGTCGGATCACGGCGACCAGAATAAAGGAACATCGGGTGCGCCCTAGCCTAGAGCGGCTGCACCCGACGTTTGAGAAAGGTACGGATGATATCCACACCGTTCACCTCTTTATCCGAAGTCAACTGAAGATCCTCCACTCGACATAGAGAGCCTCTATCTCCGCCACCTCGCCATCCAAGATCTAGTTCTTCCAGGACCTTTTCGGCTCGATTTTCTGGGAGGGGTCGAAAGGAGCAAGGCCAAATTCCTGCCCAGCCACCGTGGAGTCGCGGATATAAAACCATCGCCTCCGCCAGTACTAGATAGATTCGGACATAGAAAAGGAGAAGAAAAGAAGATTGGGTTTGAGGAAGATGATGCAACCCCCAATGGGATAAACACCATCGGAGCCAGATTGCCTCTTCACGGAATAGAGTTTCCGGAAGAGGCCAAAGTGTTTCGGCCTCACCGAGCCAACACTCATGAGCATTGATGAAACAAGTGACATGAAGAAGAGAGTTTGGCGAAAGATGATGCAGCTGGATGCCATAGAGAAAAAGCAATCCACGGAGAAAATCGTGGATTGGGAAGGAGAGGCCCCGAAGGACAAATGCGACGAACATAACCCGAAACCCAGCGGGAGGACGGGGAATTACCTCGTCGCCGGGAAGTTTGACGGCCTCCCTATCCTGTGGGATTAGGCCCCGTTCATGGAGCTTGCGGAGATCACCCAGACGCGGCTCCGATCGCCGCCAGCCACCGTCGGTAATGCGCGTCGCGGCGGAACCTTTCTTACCACCAGCGGCTGCACTGGTACCAACCGCAGAGGAGGACTTCTTGGGCTTCCCCATCACAGTGCGGCGGCGCCGGCGATGAGCATGCATAATCAAGGAAGGAAACGCTCGGGGAAATTCCAGCGCGCAGTGAGAAAGCTCAGAGAAGATGGGAGCAGTGAAACAAGAATGGCTGCGGTGAAAACAAACTAACTTTTCCCCAATGATTATAAGGACGAGGACGATGCACGACGACCGTCCATCGGGAAGACCTAGAGACAACATCAAGATCTGACCGTCCACGTGTCAGTACAGCAGTGAACCGTCGCTCACACGCCGTCCACTACGCGCGGAAATCGAGGCGACGCCGTAATTATCTCCACGCCGCGCATGACCGGTCAACTCAAGGTCAGAAGGTGGGACCCATGTTCGTCCAGTCACGTCATCTCTGGCGCCGTAGACGCTTGAGGTCACCGATCGCCAGCACTGACGTCATCAAAATCTATACTAGCTACGGTTACAATTCTTCGGCTACACAACTAAGAGTACTCACTCGAATCTACGATTCGACTAACTACTCGGGGGCTACTCCTATTAGGAGCGCTGGCCGCGCACCCGAAAAATGAACAAAGCACTACACCATTGAACTATTCTTCGAGTCCTACGTCGAGTCTGCGACTCCACTACGGACTCGGGGGCTACTCCCATAGGGAGGATGGATTCAAGCATCCGAAAAAATTTGTGTCCTACGGACCTAAAGCCAAACAACGGCTGAATTAAAGTCTCTGCTCGAGTCTACGACTCGAACAGACACTCGGGGGCTACTCCCATAGGGAGCGCTGGTCGCGCACCCTATGAATTCTTCGAGTGCGATCCTTCAGATCAGCATGCAAAACTTTTCGGCAACTCTGCCCTAATTAACGCTAAGTGAGCAACGTCCTCCTTGGCCACCCGAAACACCTCCGTGGTGATAAACATTCAGATGCTGCTTCTGCGACGCAAAGATAAGACCTACAGATACCATCTGATGGCCTGGTAACGCACACGACTACGCTCTGCTAGTAAAAACCCGTGCTAGCAGGCGCGATGAAAAATCCCAACGGACGCGTTGGGTATATCATTTAAATTCACTGGAATTCCACTCCTGTAAGTCCTCCGTGGCCTGAGTCGAATTACGCCAGCATATGTTCCGGGTTCGAGTCGGGGGACTCGAATCTGAAGAAGATCGTGTTGTTTTGTCCTAAGACAGTTAACTGACCCTGATCCATCGGGAGAGTCAGGCACACTCATCAACAATCCCTACACACTCAAATCATTCTCTAGACAAACAGACATAGCTGCACCCGAAGGATTGAAGAGTCCTCAGCCGAATCTACGATTCGACTGAACACTCGGGGGCTACTGACATGGTCATACCCGTCGGGTACACGACCTTAGCATACCTGGTCTATCCCAAGGAAGGCCCACGACAAACATGCGCCAGCCCATGAGTATTTTCGGGTGGCCAGGGCCCATGACGCCTTCGGATCCTTGGAGAGCAAGACTAGAGTAGATAGAAAATTCAAAGGGGTAAACCCTAAAACCTGTAACTGACTCGATCTGTGCCTGGGACCTTCCTATCTCTATATAAAGGCTAGGAGGGCACTTCATACCACCGCATACACACCTCCATGCCAGATTGCATCTGCGCACCCCTGTAACCTTCGCTTCCGCCGTAATCAAGAGCAAACAAGCAGGAGTAGGGTTTTCCCTTCGGGGGCCTGAACCTGGGTAAACCTCGTGTCCCCGTGTTGCTTGTTTGCTAACCGTTCCGCGATCTCCAGTATCCCCATCTTCTCCAAAACCCAAGATCATAACAATGGGCATTGACGAGATTAAACCTCGTCATGTGCTTTCATGTATAGATCTTGTGAGCTCCGTTCATGATCAAGATCTAATCTATTTGTAATCATGCATGTTGTGTTTGCGGAGATCCGATGGATATTGAGATTACTATGTCAGATTGATTAATGGTTTTGTCTATTTGCTTGATAACCACTAGCAACGGAGAGCATGCAAGATCACAAACAACACATACATGATAGAATCATAAAGATAAAACCATTAATCAAACCAACATAATAATCTCAATATCCATCAGATCCCCGCAAACACAACATGCATGATTACAAATAGATTAGATCTTGATCTTGAACGGAGCTCACAAGATCTATACATGAAAGCACAAAGGAGGAGATACAACCATCTAGCTACTACATGGACCCATAGTCCAAGGTGGAACTACTCACGCATCATACCGGAGAGAAGGCCTCCGGGATGATCTCCCCTCCGGCAGGGTGTCGGGAAGAACTTCAGATCCCCCCCAATCTAGGGGCGATGGTGGCGGCGGCTACAGACTGTTTTGTGGATTTCTGATCGGGTACTTAGGGTTTCTGCATCGGGGGCTTCTTATAAGTGAAGGGGCGAGACCGGGAGGCGGCCATGGCCACCAAACCCTAGGGTGGGTCTGGCCCCTCCTGGCTGGCCCTCCGACTCTTCTCTGGTCTTCTTGTTCCCCACGGAAAGTAATTGACTTTGATGTTTGTCCCGTCCAATTCCGAGAATATTTCTTTACTAACTTTTCTTAAACCAAAAATAGCAGAAAACAGGCATCTGACACTATTGCAACTTGTTAATAGGTTAGTACCAGAAAACATGTAAAAAGCACCTCAAAGTGTGGGCAAGTAAAGCAAAGTAGATACAAAACAAGCATGGAGCATCAAAAATTATAGATACGTTTCCAACGTATCAATGGACAAAAGCTCAAGCTTGGGGATGCCACCCCGGTGTCATCCCAAGAAATATCTAAGAGGTACAAGCGTCAAAGCTTGGGGATGCCCAAGGCATCCCCTTCTTCATCAATAAAAAACTCAGGTCTATCTAGACACTTTGTTTTTATTGTTTCATGCACTGTTGTGTTGTTCTTGGAGCGTCTTAGTTTTCGTTTGCTTTGCTTAGTTTGTTTAGTTTGCTTGAATAAAGTAGTTTGGACCCCCGTTCTTGCTGTGTTGTTGCAAATAAGTTGCTTGGTGTTGGAAAGGAGTAGGAAGTTCTTGCTTGGAAGTGCAAGAGGAGCTTGCATTGACTGTGACTTAGACTTTAGCATGACATACTAGGTGTTGTTTTAACCTTATGCTTAGTGATTATTGCTATAGCATGTCTTGTTCCAAACAATTGGGATTGCTTAGTGTGCCTTGAAAGAATTATGCGTTGTTTTAGCATGCAAAAGCATAGTATTGTGGTATTCTCCTTTGATGCTTTGTTTGGGTTGACTTGGCACATGCTCACACCATGTTATGACTATTAACAAGTCACCATAGCCTCTATGATCATTTAGTCCTTGACTTGTAGTACCACTCTATGCTTTGATTAGTAATGTTTTGTTGCTCTGCATGATTATGGCCATTATTGCTCTCTTAGTTGGTTGCTCCCAGTCTTTTGGTAGCCTCCACTTGTATGAGTAAGTTCTACTCATGCCTCCAACTCCCAAAAAACCAAGTTATTCCAAAGTGTCCACTATAAACTCCTATGCATGGTGTGTTACACCATTCCAAGTATATTCTTGTTTTCAACTATCTTCCAATTAAAAAGTATTTTGTTTTGTGAAAACTTAGTGATTAAAGCCCTCACAAACTTGATGGCACACTTTATATTCTTTGCCCCTAATAAACTTGAACCATTGTGTCATCTATGGTGTATATGCTTGCACTTACACGTTGGAATTAGCAGAACCGTGCTGTCACGGGAAATGTTTTCAACATTTCACTTGTACTTTGTACACATTTGATATCATGCTCTTTTGTCTATGAATGTCACCGATGTGAAATAAAGAGGGAACTTGTAAGTCCATTGAGTTATGTATTTTGTGTTAGATAAACGCCTGGACCGCTAGCCTAAGCCATGCCTAATCATGGTGGAAACTTGCAGCATTACCATAATGAGCTATCTGTGAAGCATCCCCAATAAAAAGCTATGCACATAGTAAATAAAAAGATCACTGAGATGCTCATTTTCTGCTTGCCTTGTCATTTTGGTTATGGGATAGCTCCTGTACCATGTGCAAGGGGTACCCCGTTGGCGGTTCTCTATGATACGCATGTACTTACTATGACAAGAACTTACAAGTGACTGAAGTTGAGTAGCATGAGGTGTGGCCCTCGTATTCAAGGGACATGATATTGCCAACTTATACTTTGTCAAGCATATACTCCATAGTTTGTTCACTTTAACCTTAATCACTTCAAGATGCTTATGATAGGGGCAACGAGGGCTGAAAGCTAACAAGTATCATAATTTTTGGAAGCTCTTTTTGAAACTTGAAATCCCTGCTTCCCTTTATGAAGGGACTTTCTTCCACCACTATTGAGTCTCCACCTTCTACCTTTAGCACCACTAAGAGAGCATAGTTGCCATTCTGTGTGCAGTGTCCCAAAACTTATTGATTGATGCATATTGTGATATTACTTGTTCGTGTGCTACTTGTATCTAGTCACTCTTATGAACTTTGAAGGTGTCCTATGCATCTATTTGCTACTCCATGAGGGACAAGCAGAGTGCCACTATGCTATATTTTCTGTATGTGAAACAAACAAACGTTTTTCAAGGCATGTTATTCATGATCTTTGTTTGTAGCCTTCCATGTTGCATGCATAGTTACTATGTCCTATTATTAGAACTCCATCTTTCATGCACATGTTTAGAGTTCTTTGATCCCAGCTTTCAATGCTTGCAAATGGTTTGATCTTGGTTTGGATGGTGCATGTCACCTCAAAAATTATTCTTTTTATCACTTACCTACTCGAGGACGAGCAGGAGTTAAGCTTGGGGATGCTTGATACGTCGGAAACGTATCTATAATTTTTTATGCTCCATGCTTGTTTAATATCTACTTTGCTTTGCTTTGTCTACACTTTGAGGTGTTTTTATATCTTTTCTGGAACTAACCTATTAATAAGTTGCCACAGTGCCAGTTGCCTATTTTCTTCTGTTTTTAGTTCCAGAAAGGCAGAAAATCAATATTCTCGGAATTGGACGGGACAAAAGCCAAAGTCAATATTTTACCGTGGGCGACACGAAGTCCAGAGGGGAGATGGAGAGGCGAACCAGGGCCGCCACACCCCCTAGGCGCGGGTGGGCCCACCTTGCACCTGGGTAGGGTGTGAGCCCCCTGGCCGCCTCCCAGCCTCACCTCTTCGCCTATAAGAAGCCCCCGATGCAGAAACCCTAGACACCCGATCAAAACTCCACGAAACCTTCTGTAGCCACCGCCACTATTGTCCCTAGATCGGGGGGGGGGGATCTAAAGTTCTTCCCGGCACCCTGCCGGAGGGGAGATCATCCCGGAGGCCTTCTTCTCTGGTATGAAGCAAGAGTAGTTCCACCTTGGACTATGGGTTCATGTAGTAGCTAGATGGTTGTATCTCCTCCTTGTGCTTTCATGTATAGATCTTGTGAGCTCCGTTCATGATCAAGATCTAATCTATTTGTAATCATGCATGTTGTGTTTGTGGGGATCCGATGAATATTGAGATTACTATGTCAGATTGATTAATGGTTTTGTCTATTTGATACTATCATGTCTGTATTGTTTGTGATCTTGCATGCTCTTCGTTGTTAGTAGCTATCTTGGCCAAGTAGTTGCTAGTGATTCCAAGAGGGGGTATTTATGCTCGATAGTGGATTCATGCCTCTAGTTTCCAAGGGAAGTGACAAAAATCTCTTCGGTTGTAGATGTGCTATTGCCACTAGGGAGAAAACAACGGTCTCTTGTTCATGGAACAAGTGGATTGTTTACCTTACACACTTTGCTTAAAGCAGTTGTCTGTTGCTTGAAACTTAATACTGGAGGGGGTTCAGATGATAACCTGAAGCTGGACTTCTAGTCATAGATGTAGTTGGATGGCGGTCTATGTATATTGTTGTATTGCCTAATCGAATCTCATAGGATCTTTTTGTCTGGTATTGCATTGTATGCCTTGCTCAGTTTCTGTTAATTGCCCTGCTGTAATTTGTTTACCCTTCATGCTATGTTTTTTATCTAAGGAGAGCACCTCTAGTGAACTATGGACCCCAGTCCAATCTTTACCATTGATACATTCTCCACTGTTACTTGTTTACTTGCTGCAAACCATTACCCTCCACACTATACGTTTAATCCTTTGTTACAGCAAATCGGTGAGCTTGACAACCTCACTGATTCGTTGGGGGCAAAGTCTTGAGTGTGTGTTGTGCAGGTTTCCACGTTGCTTGCAACACCTTTAAGACGTTTCCTTCCTCCTACTGGTTCGATAACCTCGGTTTCTTACCGAGGGAAAACTTGCTGTTGTGCTCATCATACCTTCTTCTTGGGATTTCCAACGAAGCGTCCCACGACAGTGTTAGGCGCCATCAGACAACCAGAGTCGTGCGTGGCTAGGGAAGCTGTAGGTGCAAGTGGCGGGGCATTGTGAGGTCAGGATGAAGAAGGCGTCATCAAGATAGGGAGAGAGCATACTAGACATGTGCATGGGATCATTGGGCCTGGCCCATTCGGGTGCGTGCGGACGAGTGGATTGAACATGAGAAATTGAGGTAGGACACGTGACGAAGGACGATGACTATTGCGAAACGACAGAAAATGGAATGTCAATATTCTTTTTAGATAGTAGAGATTTCTACCTTCATGTAATAAGTTTCTTAATTTATATCCAGGACAACAATGAAAACCCGCCTCGTGTGTACTTCCATATTCAACAAGTCGACATATAAAAGCTAGCAAAATGTATACCGCTTCAATATAAAAGTTCAAAGAAATAAAACAACCACTACATCTAACTTCACAAGAGGGGAAGCTAGGGGGTGCCATCGTGTGCTGACATCAAGAGCATACTTGGATCTGATATTCGTTCTTCACAATTGAATACATCCAACATGGAAAAAGACATGTCACGGCCATCCTTTCTGATGGCAAAATGATCTACAAAGACACTGGATAGTTACCAATGCACTCACCAAGTATTCAAATCATGTAATAATTTTTTTATTGAGTAACAGATGATGCAATGCTCTGCTTTACATCAAATAATTTATAATATGTATATGAAATTTTATTCCGTACATATAAAAATCCCTCCATAACGCACTGAGCATCATCTAGCATATAAAAATTCAGGGTACACCAAGACACTCACACATATGTAAAAATCGATTAAGGGGAAAGAATAACCAAAGTAATAATTGCAACAGGTTGGGGACGTGCACATAGCTTGATTATTTGAAATAAGATATTATCTTGTTCAACTTTGGCTAGAAACGTAGAGATGTCCAACCAGACGAGGTTTGGCGTGTAGCACCAGTGGTTTGGCTAGGAATAAATCATGCTCCGACTCACTGAGATCGATGGCCGCCACACCCGCTGGATTGCTCCATGTGAATCCCTGCAGTAGCCGTCCAAAAAGCATTACGCACATGGATGTACCAAGCGATGCCGCCACACACCCGCGACGGCCGGTGCTGAAGGATATGAACCTCAAGTCATTCTCGGTGAGAGCCACGTCATTGTCGGCTTCCATATTAATATGGCGTTCTGGCTTGAAGCGTAGCGGCTCGTCCCAGATGGCTGGGTTTCTGCCGAGTCCCATACGACTGAGGATGACATGGCTCCCCTTGGGCACACGGTAGCCAGCGACATTTGTGTCAGCTAGCGCGACATGTGGAACATTGAAGGGCGCGACGGGATGCAACCGGAATGTCTCACGAAGGCACGCCTTGACATAACGAAGGTGTGGAATGTCTGACTCCTGCACTAGCCGCTCTCGGCCCACCACCCGATCTATTTCCTCCACCGCCTTTTGCATCACCTCAGGCATGTTGGTCATCTCTGCGAGCGCCCATTCAACCGCGTTCGACGGGTTGTCCACGGCGGCAAATATTATGTCCTGCACCATCATCCCATGCAACAAATTAAGTAATTTATTCCTAAACCTTCATAGACCTTCACGTGGGTGGCCTTGTTGCATGCATGTATTATGTGTATCTAAGCGGTTACATAGTACGTACCTGTGACTGTGCTTTGACCTCCTCGATGGTGAGAAGAGGGCTCCCTTCTGCGTCCTTGAGCGTGATGAGCACATCGAGAAAGTCCTCGAGCTCCCCCCTATGGCCGGATTTCCATTGCCGCCACCTCTCATCAATGACCATGTCGTGAAGCCGGTTGACCGTCGCATTGGCCTCCATGACGATCTTTTCGTGTCCGTCGAGGTCGAGGCCACGCAGCCACGGGAGGTAGTCGGAGACGCAGAAGGCATAGAGGAGCCCTAGCGAGGTGAACACAGCGTCCATGTGCTCCACTTCCATCACGCCCGGACCGCCATCTGGCTGAGGCTCGCCAAAGTACCGCCGGCCGAAGACGAGCCGCCTGATGACGTTGCCGCAGTAATGCCTCGCGACGTGCCTCACGTCGACTGCCGATGATGGTGCGGTGGCGAGCGTGTAAACGTAGCTCGTGAGGTTGTCGGCCTCTTGGGCGCGCTGGTCGTGGAGCCATCGGTGCCGAGAAGGGCAGATGATTTCCGAGGTGAGTACGCGTCGCATCTTCCTCCACTGGTCACCGTAGGGGGAGAGCACGGCGTTCTTGTACCCACCACTAAAGGTCGATGAGGCAAAGGTGAGCGGGCGGGAGGCGAAGTTGGCGTCCTGCTTCTTGAGTACCTCACGGGCAATCTTCGGGCATGTGATCGGGACGACGAGGACGCCACCTAGGCGGATGCCCGCAATGTCGGTGCCCATTTCCTTCATCATCAAGTGGATCCACCGAAATGCTGGCTTGTTGAGCATCATCTCTGGCAGGTTGCCAACAAGGGGCCAACATACTGCAGGGCCAGGAGGGAGACCACTGCTTATGATCTTGCTCTTGGGCCTGAACATAAGGACGATGAAGGCTAGCACGGGCAATAGCCCCATCAACGCTAAACCTAAACACGAGGAAGCTAGTTTGAGCTGATCCATCGGGAAAAAGCAAAGCTTATTGTGATGGACCCAGATATCAAACTTCCTACAAACTTCTTATTCTCCCTCGGGTTGGGTGTCACCCATATATAGCTAAACATCCTGTTCAGTCAAGTCTATATCAGGTACGTTAGCGTACTGATACGATATGATCTACATGTGATATGATATACATCTGACACACCAGCGTAGCCAAGGCCACACATCCTTCTAGTGCATCTTTTAAAATACTACAAATATCAAATTATTCCGATCTCATCACATGACCTGCATGTGATAGATATCGATTCCTTCACCCTTTACGTGCAACACAAAGAAAGATTAAGCTTTAGGTCTATGCTTGTAGGCTGATGGTTAATTTAGTAGTAGTGTTTGTAATTTCTGATACGTAAGGGTGAAATGAAATGTTTCTGCTGTAATTTTCTTGTACGTAACAAGACTCAAATGTCGACTCATGATAACAAGTGGGCTTTCCCACTACATCATGGCAAGCCAACTTGCTGTATGAGATATACTAAACAAATATAAACAACTTGTTTCTGGTCTTGCCATTGTGATTCTGATCATGGAACTCCACGACGACAACCAACATATATCGTGAGGTGATCCCGATTTAATTCTTGCTATACAAATAAGAGGTGAAGCAGAGTCAGGGCCGTCTCCACAAATTTGAGGCCCCGGTGCGAATTGCAAATCAGGGCCCTCAATTTAGAGCAAATCGTATAATCAAGAAGAAAATTATACTTTCACGTAATTATGATATAACTTAAGTATATGATATTTCGTGTAATATTTAGAAATATATAAAATAGTAGTAAATGGTAAATTTACCACGAAGTAATAAACTAATCTCATATACTACATATGTCTAGAGTCTGATTTCAAGAATTAGTTTGAAAATCCTTGTTAACAAATCTATCACGAGAACCCTTTTGAGTCTGAGCTGTTGCTTCTAGTCATTCTTCTTCTTAGGTTTTCAACACTAGAATCATACTTTCTGGTTGTACAAGACACTTCATGTTTTAGGACTAAAAGACTTGATATGAATCAATTCAAACACCACACGAACATAAAATTGTAGAAGATCAAAGCTTGACCCGTCTTTGGGGTCGACAGTCATGGCGGCGGGAGCATCGACTGTTTTGGGTCTTATAGTGTGGAATGGTAATTATGAAACGCCGCAGTCAGTGGAGCTATCAAATTCGTGAGTGCAACACTGCCGGATCCGCAACCTGCAAGGAAAATGGCGATTCAGGACAGGCTATGACAAACGGCGATTTGGGCCACATGGGCAGGCATGCGTTCATGTTTTGTTTTGAGTAGGACATCATGATCTCCTGATTTGATCGGTCTGCATGGGACTTGCAGGGATTGGAGACATACAACAACTGCGTATCATGGGCTAGCAAGGAAAATGCCACACTAATGCAAATCATTGCATAGTATGAGCCTGTTACGTATCGTGCCAAGGGAAATTCGATGCGAATGATCATTAGATTAGGAAGCGCTGTGCTGGGCGCTAGGGATATGTGGGACCCAAATATTTGGGAGCCCTATGCGGTCGCCCAGCCCGCACAACCCCTTGATGGGCCTGGGGAAAAGTACATAGAGATGTGATATTGTTTTTTTGTTTTGTTTTTTAGGGGATAGAAGTTTGCAGTATCCGAGTCGCCTTATGTTGCCAACTTGCCAATGGCTACAATTTATTTACGCTTGGGATTCTAATCTCATTCTAACTAGACTAATAATATGTGCAACTAGTATGAAGAAAGTAGACAACGTCGAAACACGGTATTTGACTCTCAGGTTGCAAAGTTGCCAATGGCTACTACCTACTCTTGATACGGATCTGATGCTAGCTAGACAAATAAGATGTTTGGTGAGTATGCAGAGATCATCAAATGTGAGTCCAGTAGAGCTTCTTGACTTACTAACTTCTACAATCAATGCTTGTGATTCTAATCTGATGCCATGTAGACCACATTGATCCTGTAACTCCATGTGACAATCAACTTGCCAATGGCTACAATCAATGTTTGTGATCCTGATCTGATTCTAGCTAGACAAATAAGAGGCTCGGAGATCAAGTGTACAGAGATGAGAGCCTATTATTTTTAGGTATCGCAAATGTTCAGTATCCTAGTCGACTCATATTGCCAACTTTCCAAAGGCTACAATTTATTTACGCCTGGGATTCTAATCTTATTCTAACTAGAATACTAATATGTGCAGGCAATATGAGAAAAATCAGACTCTATTAGTTTTTAGATAACTTTAAATATGCGATATACGATGGTGTCTAGATTGTAAAATTGCCAATTACTACAATCTAATATTTATTTGGATCTGGTGCTAACAAGGCAAATAATATGTCCAACGAGTATGCAGTGATCAAAGACTGTAGACTAGTTTTTTCAGGAACGCACCAATCAGATCTGAGTCTAGTCAGCATCCCAACTTACCAACTTCTACAATGAGAGCTTGTGATTCTGATCTGGTGCCATGAAGACTACGCTGATCCCGGAACTCCATGCAGATGTCAACTTGCCAACATATACGATCAATGCTTGTGATTCTGATCTGGTTTGACGTATCAAGAGTTGTTGAGATCATGTATGCGGAGATGAAATACTATTGTTTTTGAAGGAACACAAGTATGCACGGGCAATAGCCCCATCAAGGCTAAACCAAAAACATAAGGATGCTAGTCCCAACTAATTCATAAGGGCAAGCAAGCACAGGTTAATGTGATGGACCATAGATCAAACTTGCTATAAACTTTTTATTCTACTCCGGCTTGGTTCGTCACCCATATAGAGCTAAATATTCTGGTATGTTAAGACTATATTAGGTACTTAACCCCTCGGGTATACTGATATGATATGATATGCATATGACATACCGGCGTAGGAAAGGCAACACCTCTTTCTAGTGCATCTCTTAAAATACTATCGGTACAAAATTATTTTGATCCTATCACACGGTCTGCATTGTGATGGAATCGCTAGCTTTCGATCGACAAGCTATTTAATTTGATAGCATAAGCCATAATCACAAGAGTTCAGGTTTGAAACCTTATATACAGAGATGTGATAATTTAATTTGGCACGCATTGCTATTGTTTGTTTTTGTTCAAGAAACCATCATCCATTTTGGAAAAAAGAAATATTTTCTCTTAGGCTCCTGCTTGTTGCCTGATGGACATTTTAGTAATAATTTGTGTAATTACTGATATTTTAGGGTGAAAATTTTCTGATGTAATATTGATTTATGTTGAACCTGAAATAAGTAGCAAGGAAGTGTAAGCTGATGCTAACTACTGGGTTCTCACTGCACATGTGCTGACTTGTAGAACAAAATCAATGAGATATACTAAAAAAATATAAACAACTTATTTATGGTCTTGTCACTGTGATTCTGATATGATCGTTACGACTCTAATCTGATCATGAAACTCGACGCGGCAGTCAGCATCCCAATGACTACAATCAAATTTATTCTGATCCTGATCTGGTTCTTGCTAGACAAATGAGAGGTGCAGGAGAGTACGCGGAGACGAGAGCCTGTGTTGTTTTTGAGGGAACTCAAATATGCGAGTCGGCGCATGTTACCAACTTGCCAAAGGATACAATATATTTAAGCTTGGAAATTCACATTCTTTATTTTAACTATAGACTAATACTATGTGCAGCTAGTATGAAGAAGCCAGACCCTATTGTTTTTAGAGAACATCATATACGTGGTATCCGACTCCGTTTAGGTTGCAAAAAGCCGCCAACTAAAATCTACTCTTTATTTGGAACCGTTGCTAGTTAGACAAATAATGTCCGGCAAGTATGCAGAGATCACATCCTGTTGGGTTGTTTTAGGAACGCATACATCAAAACAGAGTCTTGTCAGTTTTCCAACTTACCACCTTCTATATTCATCCTCTTGATTGTGGAACTCAGGGCGACAGTCAACTTGCCAATGGCTACAATCGATGCTCGTGATTTTGATCTGATTTTAGCTTGACATAATAAGAGGTGCTGAGATGAGACCAAATTGTTTTTGAGGGAAAAGAGATGTGCGGTATCCGCGTCGGATCATGTTGCAAACTTGGGAACGTCTACAATTTATTTATGCTTTGGCTATATGTGCAATTAGACAACGTCAAATATGAGCGCGGTAGACTCCGCTTGTGATTCTGATCTGGTGCCATGAAGACTACGCTGATCCCAACTAATTCATGCAGAAGTCAACTTGCCAACATATACGATCAATGCTTGTGATTCTGATCTGGTTCTAGCTTGACGTATCATGAGTTGTTGAGATCATGTATGCGGAGATGAAAGCCTATTGTTTTTGTAAGAACGCAAATATGCACGGGCAATAGCCCCATCAAGGATAAACCTAAACATGAGGATGCTAGTCCCAACTAATTCATCAGGGCAAGCAAGCAAAGGTTAATGTGATGGACCCACAGATCAAACTTGCTATAAACTTTTTAGAGCATCTTCACTCGCCTACCCAAGACGCCGGTCCGGACGTCGAATTTCGGTCCGGACACCGAAAATCGGCCCAGTCGCGTACCCAGGGACCTATTTTGTCCGGATTTCGGCGTGTTTTGGTCCGGCCTACCCAAGCCGTACCCAGGATCCCGGGTACGCCATGGGGACGCCGGACTCAGCGAAAACGGGCGTGGGCCAGCTCTGTCGGCGAGAGAAGGCACCACTCCCGCCAATTCACCGAGCTCCCGCCTTTCTTCCCCATTCCCCCCATCCCCGACGCTCCGCCGATCACCACGCCCGACATGCCGCCCAAGAGCTTCATCCAACCCAGATCGATCCTCGGCGAGGGTCCGGCGGAGAAGAAGGCGAGGAAGCCGAGAGCGCCGCCGACGAAGCCGAAGGGCATGTCCTCGGCCATGTGGGAGAAGAAGGAGCAGATCAGGCAGATCTCGTCGGCCGAGCGGAAGGACAGGAAGGAGAGGGCGAAGCTCCGGCAATAGCAAGCGGAGGAGGAGAAGGCGGCGGCGAAAGAACAGGCGATGGTGAAGGCGAAGCAGGCGGTGGCGACGCGTTCGGCTTTGATGGCCACGCCGTACTGGGGGAGCCAGGCTAGCGTCGGCTCACCCGCCGGCTTCTCGCCGATCTCTCCGGCCAGCTTCCAGGAGGGCCAGGCGGCTGCTCGGCAGAGGTACTCCTCGTCGCCCGAGTTCGACGGCGGCTTCAACCCCAATGTTCTCTCCAAGAGCAAGGACGACGTCTACAACCCCGAGGCCCCGGCCGCTGCTGCCAGCGAAGGAATACCTGAGCTCGGCCACAAGAAGACGAAGATGCTCAAGGCCGCCGGACCTCCCGCCGAGCGTCTCCAGGCTTCGATCGATAAATGCCTCGCCGACACGAGGGTGCAGGCCGAGAAGAGGGCTGAGAAGAGCGAGGAGCGCTGGAAGAAGCTGATCGAGACATAAGGGGAAAAGATGGCCCTCATCAAGGACAACCTCGCCGAGAAGAAAGCCAGCCTCACCGAGAAGAAGACCAACTACGCCGCCAAGAAGCGCCACACGGACCTCAAGTTCCTCATGGGCGGCAAGGACACGTCGAAGATGAGCTCGCTGGTCAAGGCCTGGTATATGGCGCAACGTCAGGCCATCCTGGAGGGCATGATCACGGCTTCCCCTTCCTCTGCGCTGAACGTTCCCACGCCGAGCTCTGCTTCGACTTCCTCCAACCCGGGGGCCTTCACCGGCGAGATGGACGACAACACCGCGTCGGCCACGCCGCAGGAGCCCATCCCCATCGACGACTAAGAGTTGTTTCCCCTGTTATGTAATAAAAACATGTCGCCGAACTTGTGGGTGTACCTGTCGAACACATTGTGGCCAAGCACTCGCCGGCGGGAACGATAAAGATTCAAATATATAGCCGTTTTTTCTTCGTCTGGGTACTCGGCCTGGGTAGCCGAGTGGGAAACTGGGCGTACCCAGGCCGAAAACTTGCGCCGTCCGGCCGGAAAAAGGTCCGGATTTCGGCCTGGGTTCGGCCAACGAGTGGAGATGCTCTTACTCTACCCCGGCTTGGGTGGTCACCCAGATATAGCTAAATATTCTGGTATGTTAAGACTATATTAAGTACTTAATCCCTCGGGTATACTGATATGATATGCTCTGCATGTAATATGATATATGCATCTGACACACCGGCGTAGGTAAGGCAACACATTTTTCTAGTGCATCTGTTAAAATACTATCAGTACCAAATTATTTTGATCCTATCACACGGTCTGCATTGTGATGGATTAGCTAGCTTTCGATCAACAAGCTATATAATTTGATAGCATAATCACCAGAGTTGAGGTTTGAAACCTTATATACGGAGATGCGATAATTTAATTTGGCACGCATTGCTATTGTGTGTTTTTGTTCAGGAAACCATCATCCATTTAAAAAAAAAAATTCCTCTTAGGCTCCTGCTTGTTGCCTGATGGTCATTTTAGTATTAATTTGTATAATTACTGCTATGTCAGGGGTGAAAATTTTCTCATGCAATATTAATTTATGTTGAACCTAAAATAATTAGCAAGTAAGTGTAAGCTGATGCAAACTAGTGGGTTCTCACTGCACATGTGCTGGCTTGTAGACCAAAATTGATGAGATATACTAAAAAATATAAAGAACTTTATTATGGTCTGGTCACTATGATTCTGATCTCGTCTTCTAATCTGATCATGAAACTCGATGTGACAGTCAACATCCCAACGGCTACAATCAGATTGATTCTGATCCTAATAATCTAGTTCTTGCTAGACAAATTAGAGGTGCATGAGAGTACACGTACACGGAGACGAGAGCCTGTTGTTTTTGAGGGAACTCAAATGTGCGAGTCGGCGCATGTTACCAACTTGCCAAAGGATACAGTATATTTAAGCTTGGCATTCTTTATTTTAACTAGACTAATACTATGTGGAGCTAGTATGAAGGAGCCAGACCCTATTATTGTTTTTTAGAGAACGTCATATATGTGGTATCCGACTCCCTTCAGGTTGCAAAAAGCCACCGGCTACAATCTACTCATATATAATGGGCATGTATATGATTTTTATTATTTTTCGGTGAAATGTATATATAGTGAAGTTGGCAAAGACTACAATGTACTCATATATAAGGGTATGTATATGCTTTTTATTATTTTTCGGTGAAATGTATAGCGAAGTTGCCAAAGAAGTCATGATCCGCTTTGGCATGATTAGAAGCAAAAGATAATAATTCTGTATGCAAGTTTGATTTGGATCCAGTGCTAGCCAGACAAATAATATCCGGCAAGTATGCAGAGATAACATCCTCCTTGGGTTGTTTTAGGAACGCATAGATCAAAAGTTCAAAACTGAGTCTTGTCATTTTTCCAACTTATCACCTTCTATATTCAACGCTTGTGATTCTGAATCTGATGGCATGCAGACTACAATGATTGTGGAACTCAGGGCGACAGTCAACTTGCCAATGGCTACAATCAATGCTCGTGATTCTGATATGATTTTAGCTTGACGTAATAAGAGGCGCAGAGATCAGGTATGCAGAGATGAGACCCAATCGTTTTTGAGGGAAAACAGATGTACGGTATCCGCATCGGGTCATGTTGCAAACTTGGAAACGTCTACAATTTATTTATGCTTTGGCTATATGTGTAATTAGACAATGTCAAATATGCGCGCGGTAGAGAACCAACCCGTGGTTAGATGGTTAGGAGGGCAGTGGTACTCCCAGCTTATCAGAGTTCAAATTCCAGATTTGACGCTTTGGTGTCTCATACAGGCGGAATATTCTTTCAGTGGGAGACGACGTTCCCGTCGATAGCGAGGCGCCTGCGGTGACTTCGTCAATCTCAAGACCCGCCGGTTCAGTCTCTCGGAGGTGCTCATAGGCGTAGGGTGTGCGTGCGTGTGTTCATAGGGTGAGTGTATGTATGCATTATGAGCGTCTGCGTTTGTACTGTGTTTCTCAAAAAAAAAATATGCGCGCGGTAGACTCCGCTTGTGATTCTGATCTGGTGCCATGAAGACTACACTGATCCTAGAACTCCATGCAGAAGAACTTGTCAACATATACGATCAATGCTTGTGATTCTGATCTGGTTCTAGCTTGACGTATCATGAGTTTTTGAGATCATGTATGTGGAGATGAAAGCCTATTGTTTTTGAAAGAACGCAAAATATGCACGGGGAATGGCCCCATCAAGGCTAAACCTAAACATGAGGATGCTAGTCCCAACTAATTCATCAGGGCAAGCAAGCAAAGGTTAATGTGATGGACCCACATATCAACTTGCTATAAACTTTTTACTCTACCCCGGCTTGGGTGGTCACCCAGATATAGCTAAATATTCTGGTATGTTAAGACTATATTAGGTTAGGTACTTAATTGTAACATCCTAGCATTAGAGCTTAGAAATAAGCTAAACTCAGATGTGTGCATTGCATTCATGAGAAAATCCCGAGAATTTTCGTGCAAAACTAAGAAAACACGAAGGGATCAGAGTTCCTCTCGTTCTGATGGTTTAGTTTAACACATCAGGGTAAGTACGAAGAATTTTTAACATGACTTTTGCTGATTTTCTTGATTTGAGGGAAACAAATTTAACTTTAGTAAACAATTGATATAATTCAAGAGTATTTGAATTGAAAATTCAAATCACAAACAATTCAATAAATAAGAGAATAGAATTAAAGACAATAAATATTATTATTACAAACAAAAAGTCTTATTGTTTTACAAATCTGAATTAATAAGATATATTACAAGAGTAATAGAAATTATAAAAAGAAAACTTAACTTTATTAAATAAGATACAAACCCTTACAAGTTTCAACTAACAAAAAGAAAAAATGAACTTTATTACATTAATAAAAGAATACAATATTATTTACAATATTTAAGAATCAAATAAAGTTGTAAAAGAAAGAAAAAAGGGAAAATTTTAAACTATATCTTCTGGGCTTGAAGATTTTCCTCCTGTTCACTTTTGTTCCTGCATAATAATGAGATAAAAAGAAAACAAATAAAAGAATGGGTTAGTGTTAGTTGAACTCTCAGTCTGGCAATGTGATGCATTGCTGAACACATCATTGAGTTTTTATCAAGGGGCCAAATAGAATCTGTTCTTATCATAAAAATAAGAATGGGCCTCAGAGCACCATCATAGGACTTATAGGGCAAGTTTCACCAAAGCTAGATAAAAGGCAAATGGTAAAGCATCAGGAAAAATATCTAGTTTTACTTGATCTCATCTCCAAGGAGTCACAAACATAGAAACTTGAACCAGAGGGGTGCCACTGGACAGCAGCTCACACAACACATGCAAGTGTTGTGTTGTCAACACAACAAGGACTGGATCAGATAGCTAAAAGCAGCAGCCAACCATAGCACCACCAAGCATTTCACCAGTTTCACCACATCTGCACATACACACTTTAACTTCTCAACATCAGAGCTTAACCATAGTACCATCTCAAGAGCACACTGTTCTTAGCCACCACCAAGAACTACCCTATTTAGCACCCAAAGCAAATCATATAAATCAAATCCACCATATATTCAGTCTCTGGTTGCTCAATAAAGCCATCCAAGAGCATGGGGAAATGAAGATTATAGAGAAGATATCAGCTCCAGAAGTAAAAGGACATGATCAGGAGTACAAGGAGGAGGCTGGGATGCTAAGGAAAGAAGTAGCAGTAGCTACATCAGGAGAAGGGAGAAAAGTAGGCCACCAGATTAACAGTGGCTGATCAAGATCAACCACAGCAACAACAAAAGGGGATTAGAAGTTGATCAAGTGCAACACCAAGTGAGGAAAGCTATCACAACAGCTGAACAAATATCATCATAATCCACTCACTGAAGCAGGTAAAAATATTCAGAACTAGCCACTAGATCATGCATCATCTGATCTTATATTTTGCATAAAGATCTGGGGTTACAAGGGAAATAAGCCATATAAAATCCATTCCTCTACCCTTCAACTAAATGATCATTTAGGAGGATTGGAGGAGGAGATTCTCTCAGTTTGCATAGAGATGCTATGCAAGCTCATCATAGAGACAGAAAGCCACAAAATAGTATTTGTTCTTAATTATATTCTGGCCTCAGCCTTTGCATCATAGGTAGGGGCTATAGCACACTTATACCATTCATACCAAACCATAAAAGCCTACAAACCATCTTTGCACAAACCAGCAAGCATGAAGGATTGTTGGTAACAAATCCAAAAGAATTGGAAATTGCACCTCAGGCACAATCACTCATTCACTTTTTCCACATCCTTAATCTAGTCTTTAAACTAGAACATCAGTTCTTCATCAAGTAAAATAATAAATCACTTTCTTAGATATTCAAGAACATCCAAGAATCATTCTATATTTTAGAACAAAAGTAACTGCATCAAAGATTCAGGTGCAGACTGCACACCTTCACATTTGATCTAAGAGGCAGCAGCAGATCATGTGCACATATTCTTATTACTGTGCATCCCCCTTGGAGGTACCACAGCAATGAGACACAGGCCCAGAAGCAACAAGAAACATTCCTGGATACAAAGGTTCAATGAATTCAAGCTCAACTAAAAAATTCATTTAAAAATCATGTATAGCCAGTCACACACTGCCAAAGCACATAATTCATCTGCTAATATTCCTGCTTATAGACCAAAAGGAATTAATGATTACCCAATAGCTGAACCAGATAGAGTAGTTTCAGCAAGTAAGTTTTAAGAATCTACATATGCTCCAACAATTAATAAGCAATAGGAATCAACCAACAAATTCCTTTGCTTAATCTAC
Source organism: Avena insularis (assembly GCA_023614405.1). NCBI lineage: Eukaryota > Viridiplantae > Streptophyta > Magnoliopsida > Poales > Poaceae > Avena > Avena insularis. The sequence continues at coordinate 411,968,184 of CM042691.1, forward strand.
AATTTTATCAAAAGCATTTAGATGATCTTGTGAACATCTAAAAATACCAAACTAAATATCCAATAATAGATTACATCTAGTAACACTAGTATAATCATTTTATAACCTGTAGGTATTAGGAATCCCATTCCATTAGCCAAAACAAAAAAGTCATTAGTCTACAACAAAGAACTCTAAATTAGCAAATAAACTAAATACAACTCATCTGCCGGTTCAAAGAGTTGAATCAATTATTATTTTTATAAACTATTTATAATCTGAATACTTTTTGATACAGTTCAGCATTCCACACACATGTGTGCGATCAAGAGATTGATCTGTTTGGTATCTAGGAAACAAACGGATTATTTTCACATTTACTTATTCTATGTACATATCACTTATATAGTGAATGCAAATTAAATCATGCTTTTATTAATATTCAAAAGCACACTCCATTCACAAGATCAACCCAAGCATGTTCAGATAACAACAAAAGTAACAACATGAAGGCCACACACAGATAAGTAAAAAACAAGCCTAGTCAGAGTATTGGTATCGGCTCTAGAGTATAGAGATGTTTTGGCATTGAAGTTAGACATGGCCAACCTCCACCCAGCAAGCCATAGATTCATACAATGTATGTAATAGAGTAACAACCCTATCTGAGGTTGGTCACCGAAAGCAGAAGCAACATCAGAGGGAGATCAGTTCGAGCAAAGAAGACCAGAGAGTGAAAAGGGGAAAACATACATGTGGTCCTCGCTAGGGTGTGAAGAGGAAGCAGTGGCCGGCGTCGAGGATGAACACGGCGGCACGGGGAACACCCAGAGGGCGCTACCACCCGTGCCAAGCCGCGTTCATAGAGATCATAGTGAGGAAGACGACACCATCTCCTCACCAAGGCACCAGGGCGATGCTAGAGGAGCATCGGAGACCACATCCTCGGCAACAGCGCAAACCCTAGCCATTGGAGAGAGAAGCGCGGCTAGGAGGGGGCTCGAGCATCAAATCGAGCTGGGGCCATTGATGCAGCGTCATCCACAGCGTCATTTCACACCACGATGGCGATCGTGGTGGCCAGAGCCGACCATGATCAAGGAACGACGGCGGCGGCACTAGGGGATCGCCTAGAGAGAGAGGGATTCGAGCAAGGGGGAAGATGCACTGGACCGAGTGGGTCGGTTTGACCGGCTTGGTCCATCGATCGGGTTGGTTTAGCCCAACCAAGGGCCAGACTGACTGGTGGGTCCAAGGTAAAGTAATATCAAGAAAATAAATAAAAAGAAAAAGGAAATAATAATTACCAAGATAGCCTCAATATAATATTAGTTGTAGAAAAATAAATAAAAATCCGAAAAATACATATAGTATATCAAAATCTTCACAAAAATAATATCTACCTAATAAAAATATAACTTTATTTGTTTAAAATAAATATAAAGCAAATAAATCTTAACACCATTACATCTTAAGTAAAATCTCATAAAATAAGGAAAAATCCTAAAAATAAATAAAAATCCTTTTTTTGTAAAAAAATAAATCCACTATTTTATAAAAATACTAACTCAACTCTTTTATAAAAAAATTGAAGTAAATATTTAAATACATTTAATCCTTTATGGAATTTTATAAACATAAAAATAATACTTAAAAATTAAATAAAAATCATTTTTAAGCTCTTGAATAAATATATTACACTAGAAAAATATTAAATATATTATTAGGAAAGTCTTTAATATTTTAAAAAAATAAATCCTTATTTATTACTTATTTTGTAAATTCTTTAAAAACAATTCTTAAGTAAGAAATAATCACAAGTTTTATAAAATCTTGAGCAATTAGTATCTAAGTACTAATCCCAAACTCACAACTTAAATTCATAATCAAACTTAGGTATAACTTTTAACTTTAAAATATTCTTTTAAAAATATTATTAAAATTCCTTTTAAATAAACATTGGGTAACACTCATATATATAATATGATGAATAATCATTATATCTTAACCATTATTAACATAACTTCAAATTCTAACAAATTACTAAGATCATCTAATTATGCTTCCATTAAATAAATACATATTATTTTCTTAATAGCAAAACAAATTTAATCTAATCATTCACTTAAATATAAAATGAATAATTCCAAACCTTAGTTATACCTATCATAAATCTAAAACTTGGGAATAATGAAAACATATTACATCTTAAGTTTACTTAACCTTTGAAAGGGCATGTATGCCCCCATGTGTGGTTTTGGTAATTAATGACAATCTCTATGGACTAATGTGTAAATTGAGTTTCACTTGTAGGTTTGTCCATTGGCATCGCTTGGGACATGTGTTGGTCTCAAGGTTGGAAGATGAAGAAATGTCCAAGGGCTTTATGCCCATTGGAATCATGAAGAAAGAAGGAGCTTGAAGGTCGATCAAGGCATGTGCAAAGAGTTGCATCAAGATGGATCAACCTCAAGTTGGGATGAAGAAGGGCGAGCTCAAGATGCGCCATCTCTAGAAGATTTCATGCTTGAAGCTTGCCATCCTCGTGCTCATGGAATGATGAAGACAAGTTTAAAGAAGAGGTTTCCCCATGGATTATGGGGGAGCAATTTGCAAGTCTTCATCTTCATCAAGCAAGAGCATCCAAGAAAGGTGTTCCCATTATAGAAGAACAAGACGGTCTACATCAAGTTCAAGTGGGATGCTCAAGGCAAAGGTATGTTCTTGATAGGGTTTTTCTTTTGCCGGTCTCGTATTGTTAGTTGGGAGACCGGGTTTAGGTTAGATAGCCGTGCTATCAAGAGGGGCTCTCAAGCGGGTGTCTCGTCTGCATCGTTCGGAGAGAGCTCAAACCTTTGCATTCATAGCATCATCTTTCTTGGTTGTTATTTGGTTCTTGTCCATGAGAGGATCTAGAGCTTGTGGTCACCATCATAACAAGCTCTAGTTCATCATCTAAGGATTTCACTTACATATCTTATTGCGGTTTTTGATCTTGCGAGTTTTCCGGCTCCATACCTTGGGGGATACTTCACATATATATTCATGATATTTTCTCCCAAGGTGATACCCAATATTTCGATTGTTGGATTCTATTCGTTGTTATCTTTCCAAAAAAATTGGTTTCATCCCGTTTGGAGTTCGGATGCAAAAGTTATTGCGTTTCTGGTTTTCTGGTTTCTGGAATTTCCCTGACCGGAAGTTCCGGCTTCCCACTGGAAGTTCCGCTAGGGCATCTTTGCCGCCAAAAGTTCCGGTGGAAGTTCCAGGTCTTGTTCCGCTCACGTTCAGTAACTTTCTGTTTTGAATATGTCTATTTGACGGAACTTCTATCGGAACTTCCACCGGAAGTTTCGCTCTCACCGGAAGTTCCGGTGAACCGGCGGAAGTTCCGACCAGGATTCGCTTTTTCAGTTTCTCGCTCCACAGTTTTTGAACATTGGCTGTGTGCCACCGGAACTTCCGGCCTCCCACCGGAAGTTCCGGCCAGGAGTCGCGAATGCCCATAACGGGCAGATCTGGGAGCCCTTTAAAAGGGGCTCCTCTTCCCCTTCGTGGGCACTAGCTTTTCTTCTTGGTTCTTGGCTTTCTCTCTCTCCTCCATTGTCAACCTTGAAGAAGCTTTCCCTCTCCCTTTCCCCTCCTATGATTCTTGCATCTTTTTGAGGGATTTGAGGGAGGAGATCTAGATCTACAATTCCCCCAAGTCAAATCCCTTATTTGTGAAGGAATCATTGGGATCTAGATCTTGGAGAGTTTTGTGTTCTCCTCTTGTGTTCTTCCTCCCTTATTCCCCCAATAGCTTTTGTAGCTTTGTTGGAATTTGGGAGAGAAGGACTTGCCCTTGCATTTGGTGCATAGGTTTGAGTTCTCCTCTTGTGTTCTTCCTCCCTTATTCCCCCAATAGCTTTTGTAGCTTTGTTGGAATTTGGGAGAGAAGGACTTGCCCTTGCATTTGGTGCATAGGTTTGAGTTCTCCTCGGAGATTCGGCGAGTTCAAGCTTGTGAGATTGTTTCTCTTGGGTTCCTTGGAACCCTAGACGGTTGTGTGGTTGGATTGTTGACCTTTTGTGGTCTTGTTGACCTTTTGTGGTCTTGTAGCCTTTTGTGGCGTTGTTGGCCTTTTGTGGCATTGTTGGCCTTTTGTGGCTTTGTTGTTGGGAGACTCCAATTGAGTTGTGGAGTTAGCCCAAATCTTGTACGGGTTCGGTGACCGCCCTCAAGCGTCCCATAGTGGAGCAAGTGCCCGCCTTTTGTGGTGCGCACTTGGGAGAATAGGGTGAGCCTTTTGTGGCGTCGGTGAGTTGCGTGCTTCCGCATCCGGGGTGAGGCCTTGTGTGGCGTTGGGTGAGCATCGAGCCACCACACCTCGAGGTGAGCCATTTGTGGCGTTCGGAGAGCATTGCGCCATCGCACCTCTCCAACGGAGACGTAGCTTCTTTGGAAGTGAACTTCGGGAAATAAATCTTCGTCTCCGCGTCCATCGGTTATCTCTCAACCGAACCCTTTACTTATGCGCTTCACATTGTGATAGCCATCCTGCTTGAAGTATTTATACCTTGCTATCACCTTGTTGCTTGTATTGCTTAGCATAGGTTGTTGGTGCACCTAGGTGAACTTAGTGGCTAGGTTTTGTGCTCAATAAATTAAACTTTAGTTTTATTCCGCATTTACTTGAGCCTAAACCGTAATAATTTTAAAAGCCTATTCACCCCCTCTAGGCGACTTCCTTTGTACTTTCAATTGGTATCAGAGTGAGGTCTCTCGCTTTTTGGCTTCACCGCCTCGAGAGTAAAGATGTCTCCTAGGGGTTTAGTGCACTCTCACACATTTACTTTTGATGGCACACATTATGATGTTTGGCGTACTCGCATGCTTAGTCATTTTCGGGACATTGACCCAACATTGAGCGAATTCTAGATATGGGCTTGTCTCCTCCTAAGGATCCCCAAAATCTATCTTTGGAGGAGAAGACAAACTCTTATATCGAAGCTCAAGCATCTAATGTGCTTGTTAATGTTGTGAGCTTTGTAGTTCTTTCCTCAATCATGACTTTCCGGAATGCTCATGATATTTGGACCAAGCTTCAAGCAAAATATGATGTGTCCAAGCTTAATGAGGATGATTGTGTTCCCTCCACCTTCGGCCGCGATGAGTTCTCATCTTCTTCCACTTCACCAACTTATGAGTTATCTCGAGGTAATGATATGGTGAGTGGTGATAGAACTTGCAATGTAGATGGTGAGATTTACATTTATGATCCTTTGTCTCTATCTCATTGCAATGTTGCATCTTTGGGCATGAACACTTGTAGGACCACATGTGATTTAAATTCTAGTGTTGATTGCCCTTGCATATCATGTAGAAATAACTTGAATATGTCTCATGAGGATATGCTTGCTTTGCCTTGTTGCCATGATAAATGTGCTTCTATTTCCTCTAGTACTTGTGTTGCTAACCATGTAGAGGAAATTGAAGAATGTGTGGGCCAAGGCAAGGTTTCCTTTGGAGCTTCATGTGTTCCCCCATCATCATCTTCTCTCAGTGTTCACTTGTGCCTCATGGCTAAGGGTTCAAAGGTAACCTCTCCTTTGGATTCCAATATATCTCATGATAATGTGAATGTTGATCATGAAGTAGATGATGATGTTGCTTCTTTAAAAGAGAAGGGGGGGTCTAGTCCTTCGTGCTCTTCATCCTAATAAAAATGCTTGCTCTACTTTCATTGAAATCTTGACTTGTGCTATTGAAAGTAGGCAACTAATATATGAGCATGAGGACAAAATAGATAAAATAAGTAGTCTTGAGCGTGAGTATGCTAACGAAATTGCTAACTTAAATGAAGCCCTTGAAGAGGAACAAACCACTAAGGAATCTCTTGAGGAGACCTTTGCTCTAGAGCTATCTAGAGTGAAGAAATCTCATGATAGAGATTTTGAGGTGGCAAGTGCCCTTCAAATTAAAAATGATGAACTTGAAGTTGCTTATGCCAAACTCCTTGAGGATTTTGAGCACCTCAACAATGGCTCTAGGGTCATCAAGGGTGAGCTCATCAAACTCACCGAGTCACATGAGCAACTTAAAGCTTCTTATTCTAAAGAGCTTTCCAAGTTGACCTCACCTTTTGAATTAAATGGTGATGCTTGTGCTACTAACTCTATTTCTTGTGAAGCATCTATCTTGAAGGAGAATCTTGAGCTAAAGGCTCAACTTGCTTTGTTAACTAGCAACTATGGGAAATGAGAAGAAAGCCATGCCAAGCTCTCAAGCTCGCATGAGGATCTTCTAGTCTCCCATGGTAGGCTAAGGTTAGCTCATGAGGCCATTGTGTCAAAGGTAACATCTAGTGGGCCTCATGTGGACATTAGCACTGATAGAGCTGACTCTCTCAGCTCACGTATCTAGCTAGCTCTCTCTCTTTTGTTGCCTCACACAACACACAGGATACACAGTGGTTTGGCCTCGAGCTGTTTCACACAGCCGAGCTTTTCTACTTTCACTGTTTTTCTCCTTAATCAAAACAACCTGAGTTACAAACCTTAAATAGCTAATATGCAACAGCCACGCATGCAACAACCTGCCCACTCTCATGCACACGACTTGATCCACTTATCAACTAACTCCATGACCTATTCTTATGCCACTAAACACACACATGCATATCTAGATTACTTGTGCAGTCTGTTGTCTTCAACTGTCAGTATGCAGAGCCGTTTCTCACGGCAAGGCTGGCTTCACACGCCACCTCAACGTCTCACACCTGCATGCCTCCTGGTTGATCCATCAGCACTATGTACTGCTACAAACTAAACAACACACTGACTAGCTACATGCAGTACTAAAACAAATATGCAGATACAAATATCAAGATTATACCCAACAATCAACCCCCTAATCTTGATATTTATTTTTTTGACGCTGCTTCAAAGCAGGGTTGGTTCGTCGTCGGCGTAGCCTTTAGCCAACAACGCTTTCTCCTCCTTCTTCTTCTTAGGACACTCCCAAGCAAAATGTCCATAGTCATCACAGTTGTAGCATTGTACCTCGCTCTTGTCCTTGCGCCCTCCACCACGGCCACGGCCGCGGCCGCGTCCTCGCGGCGAGCCATGTACCCTTGTCATCAGAAGTTACTCTTCTCCTCCTTCCTCCTCTTGTCCCTTGAGGAGTTCCTCGTGCGCCTTCAATGATCCAAAGGCCTCCTCCATGGACATCTTGTTCACGTCACAGAACAGCCCAATGGAAGAAGCAACGTTGATGTATTTCTTGGAGACGACTCGGAGCAGCTTCTTTACCACATACTTCTCCTCCATCGGGTCTCCAAGCTCACGTATGCGACCCACGAGCGTCGTGAACTTCGCCGCGAAATCATCCACGGACTCTGCATAAGACATCTTGAGGCCATCAAAATCCGAGCGCAAGGATTGGATCCTCACCTCCCGGACGCGCTCGATGCCGACATGCATGGAGCGCAGCGCCACCCACACCTCCGCTGCGGTCTCCTTCTCCGCAACTCGCAGCAGCGTGTCATCGTCGATCCCTTGGGAGATGATGGTCATGGCCATCTCCTCCTTGCTCCCGTCGGCCTCCGCAGCCGAGCTCTCCGAATCAACGACACCCCATGTGCCGTGTACACGCATGATGTACTTCATCCGCAATGCCTAGGCTGCGTAGTTCGTCCTTGTCATCATCGGCACCGACACCTTGCCGGCGGCCGCCGCCGGCGCACCGCCTAAGCCACTGGTCACCATGGCTCCACCCACCGTCTTCTTCGCCAGCTCCATCGCCTTGGCCTTCTCAGCAACGTCGTCTCCCGCCATCACCACAGGAACCAAGAGCAGATGTGCTCTGATACCAAATGATAGAGCTGAATCTCTCAGCTCACGTATCTAGCTAGCTCTCTCTCTTTTGTTGCCTCACACAACACACAGGATACACAGTGGTTTGGCCTCGAGCTGTTTCACACAGCCGAGCTTTTCTACTTTCACTGTTTTTCTCCTTAATCAAAACAACCTGAGTTACAAACCTTAAATAGCTAATATGCAACAGCCACGCATGCAACAACCTGCCCACTCTCATGCACACGACTTGATCCACTTATCAACTAACTCCATGACCTATTCTTATGCCACTAAACACACACATGCATATCTAGATTACTTGTGCAGTCTGTTGTCTTCAACCGCTTTGTATCAGAGAGCTTCTCACGGCAAGGCTGGCTTCACACGCCACCTCAGCGTCTCACACCTGCATGCCTCCTGGTTGATCCATCGGCACTATGTACTGCTACAAACTAAACAGCACACTGACTAGCTACATGCAGTACTAAAACAAATATGCAGATACAAATATCAAGATTATACCCAACAAGCACTACATCTACTCCTAATGCTATATTTCCATGTGCTAGTCCTTGTAATTCATCCACTCATAACCATGTTATATCTTGTGATGAATTGCATTCCTTGCCTTGTTGCTCTAACAATGAAGCTTCTACTTCCTCTAGTATTGTTGTTGATACTAACCATGTAGAGGAAGTCAAAGAGCTCAAGGCTCAAGTCACTTCTTTGAAGAATGACTTGAAAATGTGTCATGAAGGGAAGACCACACTCAAGAAGATGTTGAGTGTGCGATGTCCCCCAAGTGACAAGAGTGGGCTTGGATTCAACTCCAACACCAAGAGCAAGCCCACTAACTCGTTGAAGCACAAGGGCAACAAGAAGAAGGGCCAAGGACAAGTGAAGAATCCGGCCAACATTGTGTGCTTCAAGTGCAAGGAAGAAGGGCATCATGTGAGGGATTGCCCATTGAAGAAGAAGCCTCTTAGTGAGAAGCAACGAGGGAAGCGGCCTCAAGCTCCTCCACAAGCTCAAGATGGGCCAATTCCCAAGAAGCCTCAAGCTCTTCTTCATGGTGCAGCTCCTCCCAAGAATAAAGATGGCAAGAGAAGAACTTGCTACATATGCCGTGAGAAGGGGCATCTTTCTTCCTCATGCACCATGGGTATCTCCTCATCTCATCCTATCTTGATTGATGCTGCTTATTTTCTTTGTAAGGATGAGATGGGCAATGTGTTTGCCAAATTTGTTGGTGCCTAAAGTGGTGTCAAGAGAAGAACCATTTGGGTGTCCAAACCTATTGTGACTAACTTCTTAGGACCCAACTTGGTTGGGGACCGACAAGCTAAAACTTGATCAATAGGTGTTTTAGGAGGACATTGGAGACTTGGCTATCTTATGAAGAGTTGAGGGATCTTCATTATATACCTGTTGTCAAATTCAAGTCATTGGTTATCATGCTTCTATTCCTTATCCAATGTTCCTCCTTCCGGTAACTTGTGCTAAACTCCTTTACATTTATAGTTACTTTCTCCCTTGTGCATGTGTTGGTTTTGTACCTTGAATGTGTTTGTACATGTTGTGCTTCCCACTTACTTATATTGACCTATGTTGTATATTTGTGTATGTTGGTTGGCACACCATGTATTTGCGTTTTGGTTTGGAGCCTTTATTATTTATAGTAGGTATCTTATTTGGCTCTTGTGAGGGATTAATGGACTATTCCGTTTTGGGGGAGTGTCATGCTTGGGCATTCCACAATCCTAGAATGTGTGTACATGAGGAAAACCACTTAGTAGTTTTATTGCATGTTTATCTTGTCTCTATGTGGTATGTCTCTCTCATGAGAAACTAATACTCCATAATGTCCATTAATACCTCTATTTTGATTTTCTTGCCTCTTGTTGAGATTTCTTGGTTTATCACATTATGAGAGAGTCATATGCTTAGTGCATATTACAAACCTAAAAAATGTGTACATTTGAGGTAGTGCCACTTAGATTTGATATTGAGAATTATATAGTTCCTATGTGGCACATTTACTCATACACATTTTCTAGATATGGGCTTGTCTCCTCCTAAGGATCCCCAAAATCTATCTTTGGAGGAGAAGACAAACTCTTATCTCGAAGCTCAAGCATCTAATGTTCTTGTTAATGTTGTGAGCTTTGTAGTTCTTTCCTCAATCATGCCTTTCCGGGATGCTCATGATATTTGGACCAAGCTTCAAGCAAAATATGATGTGTCCAAGCTTAATGAGGATGATTGTGTTCCCTCCACCTCCGGCCGCGATGAGTTCTCATCTTCTTCCACTTCACCAACTTATGAGTTATCTCGAGGTAATGATATGGTGAGTGGTGATAGAACTTGCAATGTAGATGGTGAGATTTCCATTTATGATCCTTTGTCTCTATCTCATTGCAATGTTGCATCTTTGGGCATGAACACTTGTAGGACCACATGTGATTTAAATTCTAGTGTTGATTTCCCTTGCATATCATGTAGAAATAACTTGAATATGTCTCATGAGGATATGCTTGCTTTGCCTTGTTGCCATGATAAATGTGCTTCTATTTCCTCTAGTACTTGTGTTGCTAACCATGTAGAGGAAATTGAAGAATGTGTGGGCCAAGGCAAGGTTTCCTTTGGAGCTTCATGTGTTCTACAATGAAGCCTTCAAGTTATCTTCTTAACCCTTGCTAGATTCTGAAGCCTTCTAGACGACGTCTACATCAAGTTATGCTCCAAGAATTATCATCAAAAGCTAAAGCTCTACAATGAAGTCAAGAAAGTCAACATATACATCAACTCAAGTGAAGACGAAGTTACTGATGAGATAGGAATATATTCTCTAGCTATAGAATCTATGTCTATAGTGTATTGCAATAGCAGCAATGCCAAACCATTAGTTAAGATACTAGTCTTAATAATATGATAGTTTTTTTAGTTGTTTATTTATGATTCTTCTTTGTAAGAAGTTTATTTCCTCTCTTTAACCTAAAGGGTTATCTGGATCTTGTGTAAAGAGTTGAGTTGTAACCTATAGTCATGTCTTGGACCTGCTGTGTTTCTATTGTACCACTCTGAGGGATGTAATACTAGTAAAAGGTGTTCCATTGGTGTTATGTCAACGACTATAGTATACTACATCATGTAGTGGTATGCTAGGTCACCGCATTAATCTCTCAGGTATACTGATATGATATGCATCTGACACACCGACATAGGTAAGGCAACACATCTTTCTAGTGCATATGTTAAAATACTATCAGTACCAAATTATTTTGATCCTATCTCACGGTCTGCATTGTGATGGATTAGCTAGCTTTCGATCAACAAGCTATATAATTTGATAGCATAATCACAAGAGTTGAGTTTTGAAACCTTATATACAGAGATGCGATAATTTAATTTGGCACGCATTGCTATTGTGTGTTTTTGTTCAGGAAACCATCATTCATTAAAAAAAGATTTCCTCTTAGGCTCCTCCTTGTTGCCTCACTACAGGAAATAATCGCTCATGACGGCCGATTGCCGCCGTCGGCTGCGCCAATTGTTGCTTAAGCGGTGGCTATGCCGGCGTAGCCCCCTCGGCGTACGTCCTCGTCGGCACAGCTCCGTGGCCGTCGGCACAGCCCCTTCCCCTCGGCACAGCGTCTTCTAGCGGGTCCCGCGTGTCAGTCAACGGCCGTTTTGGTTGACGGTTCAGCCTCGAGCTACGCCGACGACCAAGCCGTCGGCACAGAAATGGAGCTACGCCGACGGCCAGGCCGTCGGCATAGCATAAAATATTTTTTTATTTTTTTATTTTTTTTTTATTTTTTTAAATCTTTGAATTATTTGACTCCTTAATCTCTCGCTTTAATCATTTTAACACTATTTATAGTTAATAGTTGATTAAATTGCAGTCTTAGTCAAAGTTCCCGTTCGGTCATCCATCCTAGCACTACTCCACCTCTAGCACGCTTAACTTTCTCGTTCCTTCAGAATCTCTTCCCGCAAAGCAATTTACTTATTGTTGTCAATACTAGGATATCATTCCTATTAACTCTTATATCATCATGTCATATGGTTGTATTTTTTGAAATTACAAGCAATTATTTAAGTAAACAACAATGAATAAGTAAAAATATTATTGAATTCAAATAAAAATATAATGGTTTTATTTTTTTTTGTATTTTTTATTTAATATGGAATAATTAATATCTTTAAATCTGTAAATCGGAATTCGGCAAATAATATGTCTAAATTGATTAAAAAATGAGAGGAATCCAAATATGATATCAATATCAACTTATCACAAACTATGCCGTGATTCTTATCATAATTTCATTTGCCCGTTTAAAACGGCACGCATAAAGATTCTTAGCTCGGGATTGAGACTCGTTATACTTGAAGTGGATCTATGATGAAACAACATATTTTGAACCTAAAAATGATTTTTGTAAAAAATCATGAGCATACGATCATGTACCTGTAGTTCATATCTGACCCACTTCCTACCGATTCGGCAGGAATTTGTCTTTTTCACCAGGGATAGACGGAAATGTTTGAGATCCCCTTGTTATGAAATTATCCATGTAAGGTGGTCTAGTATTTTTCAAAAATGTGACGATAGCATTTTGAATTAGCCATTTGGTGGTTGCTTCACAAAACCGTCCGTTTTTTGCACTCGGAAAATGGAAAACGGCTTTTTGGTGCGACGAAAAGGAAAACTTCCTCCTGAAACATTATTCGCCATCCCATGATGCAAACTTATGCACAATATGGACACATTATCACAAACTATGCCTTCATTCTAGCCAAAACATTGGTCATTTGACCCGAAAGCCAAGAAACCTCGAACGAGATAGGTCATTTTGTGAAGGTTTTTTTTGAGACATAATCAATATACCAAGTTTGATATTTTTTCCTTCTAACTATGTCACATAATGTGACACCACGCGATGGTTTCACATTGTTTGGATCGTTTTTGAATTTATAATGCCCGTTTTAAACCATCGTTATACTTTGTCGAAGGGCGGGCATGAAGATTCTTAGCTCGGGGCCGAGACTCGCTAAACTTGAAGTGGATCTATGATGAAACAACATATTTTGAACCTAAAAATGATTTTTGTAAAAAATCATGAGCATCCGATCATGTACCTGTAGTTCATATCTGACCCACTTCCTACCGATTCGGCAGGAATTTGTCTTTTTCACCAGGGATAGACGGAAATGTTTGAGATCCCCTGTTATGAAATTATCCATGTAAGGTGGTCTAGTATTTTTGAAAAATGTGACGGTAGCATTTTGAATTAGCCATTTGGTGGTTGCTTCACAAAACTGTCCGTTTTTTGCACTCGAAAGATGGAAAACGCCTTTTTGGTGCGACGAAAAGAAAAACTTCCTCCTGAAACATTGTTCGCCATCCCATGATACACAGTTATGCACAATATCGACACATTATCACAAACTATGCCTTCATTCTAGCCATAACATTGGTCATTTGACCCGAAAGCCAAGAAACCTCGAACGATATAGATCATTTTGTGAAGTTTTTTTTGAGACATAATCAATATACCAAGTTTGATATTTTTCCTTCTAACTATGTCACATAATATGACACCACGCGAAGGTTTCGCATTGTTTGGATCGTTTTTGAATTTATAATGCCTGTTTTAAACTATATATAATGTTTTATATTTTACTTAATTTTTGTTTATAAATGTGTAATATTTGAGTGTAGATAGATAGATTTTTTCCTGCAAATTTTGATATATTATTTGTATTTTTCTGAATTAGAATGATTTAGTTATGATTTTTCAAAAATAATAAAAAAGGAAAAAAATCTGGAGGCCTATGCTTGACGGCACGGCCGCAGATAAACAAAAAATTTCAAAGAGCTGTGCCGACGGCCTGCCTGTCGGTACAGCTTGGCTGCCTAACGCCGTTTCCATCATCGTGTCTGAACTGGGGCTACGCCGAGGGCTATATCTATGCCGAGGGCCACCGTCGGCACAAACCTCGCTACTACGCCGACGGCCACACTACGCCGAGGGCTACCCTCGGCACCGTTATCTACGCCGACGGCCGGGCTGGTCGGCTGGCCAGGGAAGGCAGCTACGCCGATGGCCCCGACCTTTGGCCGTCGGCGTAGCCAGCCGGCCGTCGGCGTCTGAGTTCTTTCCTGTAGTGCCTGATGGTCATTTTAGTATTGATTTGTATAATTACTGCTATGTCAGGGTGAAAATTTCTCATGCAATAGTGATTTATGTTGAACCTAAAATAATTAGCAAGTAAGTGTAAGCTGATGCTAACAAGTGGGTTCTCACTGCACATGTGCTGACTTGTAGACCAAAATCGATGAGATATACTAAAAAAATATAAACAACTTTATTATGGCATTGTCACTATGATTCTGATCTCGTCTTCTAATCTGATCATGAAACTCGATGTGACAGTCAACATCCCAACGACTACAATCAGAGTGATTCTGATTCTGATCTAGTTCTTGCTAGACAAATGAGAGGTGCAGGAGAGTACGCGGAGACGAGAGCCTGTTGTTTTTGAGGTAACTCAAATGTGTGAGTCGGCGTGTTCAAAACTGAGTCTTGTCACCTTCTATATTCAACGCTTGTGATTCTGAATCTGATGCCATGCAGACTACAATGATCGTGGAACTCGGGGCGATAGTCAACTTGCCAATGGCTACAATCAATGCTCGTGATTCTGATCTGATTTTAGCTTGACGTAATAAGAGGTGCAGAGATATGCACTGATTCGTAAGTATCAAATCATTCCGATCACATAGTATCAAATTATCCCGATCGCATCACATGGCATCTATAGCTCTATATATGCCGTCAAGCGTCCGTCATCTCGTGGTCTGCAGCGTCACGTGTCTGTAGCCTTTGCCGACGGCCGAGCTAAGAATCCAATGCAAGTTTAGCGAGGCTCGGTTTCGAGCTAAGAATCTTCATGCCCGCTGATTTAGAAAGTTTGACAATAATTTGAAACGGACATAAAAAAATCAAAAACGATCGAAACAGTGCAAAACCTTCGCGTGGTGTAATATTATGTGACATAGTTGCAAGGAAAATACCAAACTTAGTATATTGATTGTGTCTCAAAAACCCCTTCACAAAATGACCTATCTCAATCGAGGTTTTCTGGATTTTAGGTCAAATGATCAATGTTATGGCCAGGATCACGGAATAGTTCACGATAATGGGTCCATATTGTGCACGCATTTTTATCATGGGATGGCAAACAATGTTGTAGGAGGAAGTTTTCCTTTTTGTCATACCAAAAAGCCATTTTTCATTTTCCGAGTGCAAAAAAGGGGATGTTTTGTGAAGCAACCACCAAATAAAAGTTTCAAAATGATACTACCCCATTTTTTAAAAATAGTAGACTATCTTGAATGGACAATATGCCTACTGGGGCATCTCAAACCTTTTCGTCCACCCCTCATAAAAATGACAAATTCTTGCCGAATCGGGGTAGGAAGTGAGTCAGATTTGAACTATAGGTAAATGATCTGATGCTCATAATTTTTTGAAAAAATAATTTTTAGGTTTATAATATGCTATTTCATTAGGGATCCAATGCAAGTTTAGCGAGGCTTAGCCCCGAGCTAAGAATCTTCATGTCCGCCGATTTAGAAAGTTTGACGATAGTTTGAAACGGGCATAAAAAATTCAAAAACGATCAAAACAATGCAAAACCTTCGCATGGTATCATATTATGTGACATAGTTGCAAGGAAAACTACCAAACTTGGTATATTGATTGTGTCTCAAAAAACCCTCCACAAAATAACCTATCTCAATCGAGGATTTTTGGCTTTTGAGGTTAAATAACCAATGTTATTGCTAGAATCACGGAATAGTTTTCGATAATGTGCCCATATTGTGCACGCATGTGTATCATGGGATGACAAACAATGTTGCAAGAGGAAGTTTTCATTTTCGTCGCACCAAAAAGCCATTTTTCATTTTCCGAGTGCAAAAATGGGGTGTTTTGTGAAGTAACCACAAAATGAAAGTTTCAAAATGATACCACCCAATTTTTCAAAAATAGTAGACCACTTTGAATGGACAATTTCCCAACCGGGTTATCTCAAACCTTTCCGTCCACCCCTTATAAAAAAGACAAATTCCTGCTGAATCGGTAGAAAGTGAGTCAGATTTGAACTACAGGTAAATGATCTGATGCTCATGATTGTTTGCAAAAACCATTTTTAGGCTCACAATATGCTATTTCATCAGAGATCCAATGCAATATGATTTTTTGGAAAAATATAGGCTGACGGCTTTGCCGTCGGTGTAGCCAAATGGCCGTTAGTCATCTAGGTGGGACCCATAAGGTCTAGGCAGATGGCAATATACATCGACATCTTTTCTACGCCGACGGGTAGAGGGGCTACGCCTACGGCTTGTACGTCGATGACCACATGCCGACGGGATTTTGTGGCTATGCCGACGGGACTCGACCGTCGGTGTATCAGTCTTCTCCTGTAGTGTGTGGCTATTTTTGGAAGCAAATATGCCAATAATATGTTTCTGGGTGGAGATGGAACCTAGGCATGAACTCCGGTACCATGTCGAATTGATACACTAGGGATTTAAGCTAAAAGTGCTAAGTCATGAAAATTGCTAGAAAATATACTATATTCTCAAGATTAATTTGGATGACAAAAGTATCATCAGATACATAGATACGACGGACTTCAAATCTAGTCGCATATTCGACACACAGCCTACGCTCCCTCGCCGACGGTGGACGCGGCCTCGTGTGATCACCGATGAGCGGCCATGTGGGAGTCACATGGGCAGGCTTGCCATGCATGTGCCGCGGCCCCGAGGAGAAGAGATTGATCTTCCCGGGAGTGGCGCGTGATGCAGAAGTGGTAGAAGGTCTAGGATAAAGGGGCTTATGATCGTTTCATCAAAATCTAACATGGTATAATTAGATCCAAGATGTCTTTGAGTTCAAGACCATGCAGAGATTTAAAAAAAATAGATTTTGTGGCCTATTTCTATTCACGCTAAGGACATACTGCCTAGTCTTTTTCCATTAGATGGATTTTTTAAAACAATTAGCTAGTGCATAAATTCTTTAAAAATTAGGTAGACAATGAAGCTTGAATGCACGTGCTTTGTCTACTGTCCTAGCACGTCCGGCCGGCCGGCTATATATATACGAAGCAAAGTAGCCTCTAGTGCCTGCAAGCTGAGGCATCATTAACCAAGTTTGCTAGCATGGCATCGAGGCAGTACCACGTGGTGATGGTGGCGTACCCGGCGCAGATATGTTTGAAGCAAATATGCCACTAGTATGTTTTTGGGTGGAGATGAAACCTAGGCGTGAGCTCCGGTACCATGTCGAATTGATGCACTAGGCATTTAAGCCAAAAGTGAAAAGTCATGAAAATTGCTAAAAAGTATGTTATATTCTCAACATTAATATGGATGACAAAAAGCGTGCGCATACTAAGCAATTTTTTTTCTAGCACTCACTAGAGGAGAAGACTGATAGCGGCCCATGTCTAAGGGTGCAAATAAGCTTACAAGCCTTATAGTCATCCAGCGCTAATGTTTTAAGATCTATAGATATTCCATCATCTTGGAATACTCTTCGCTTATCCTGGAAGCAATGCTTGAAAGAAAGCGTAAGGAAGCGTCAAATCAGTATGATGTATTAGCAAAGACGGTAAGAAGTACCGTCGGCATAGCCCCAAAATCTCGTCGGCGTAGGCTACAGCAATGGCTGCCGTTGGCGTACAAGCCTGTAGGCGTAGCCCCTCTACCCGTCGGCGTAGAATGCGGCAAAAAGGAAAAATAGCTACGATTTAGTTATGATTTTTCTGAATTTAAATGTATTTTTTTAAATTTAAATGATTTACTTATGATTTTTTTAAGATTAATATGGCAAAAAGGAAAAATAGCTAGACTTGACGCCGTCGCTCTGCCGTTAGTCTAATCGCCTACGCCGACGGTCTTGTTTACGCCGACGGATACCGTCAGCCTATTAATACTATGCCGGCGGCCGCGCAGCCCGGCTGCCGAGCCCATCAAGCTGTGCCGATGGCCCCGATATTTTGCTGTTGGAATGTTATTCCCGTAGTGACTGAGTGTGAAGATCAGTTAGGCAATGAAGCTTGAATGCACGTGCTTAGTCTATTGTCCTAGCACGTCCGGCAGGCTATATATACACGAAGCAAAGTGGCCTGGTACTGCCTGCAAGAAGCTGAGCCATCATTAACCAAGTTAGTTAGATAAGCTAGCATGGCATCGAGGCAGTACCACGTGGTGATGGTGCCGTACCCGGCGCAGAGCCACGTCGCGCCGTTGATGCAGCTAGCGTGTCTCCTCCACGCCCGCGGCGCCCACGTTACCTTTGTCCACACGCAGTTCAACTACCGGCGGCTCGTGGACGCCAAGGGCGAGGCCGCCGTGCGCCCCTCCTCCCCGGGCTTCCGCGTCGAGGTCATCGACGACGGCCTCTCCCTCTCGGTGCAACAGCACGACGTGGCCGCCGTCGTGGACGCCCTGCGCCGCAACTGCCAGGGCCCCTTCCGGGCGCTGCTCAGGAAGCTGTCGTCGGCGATGCCCCCGGTCACCACCGTCGTGGCGGACACAGTCATGACCTTCGCGGCCACCGAGGCGAGGGATGCCGGCGTGCCGGACGTGGGGTTCTTCACCGCGTCCGCGTGCGGCCTCATGGGCTACTTCCAGTTCGGCGAGCTCCTCAAGCGAGGCCTTGTCCCTCTCCAAGGTATTAATCTTCTACAGTACATTGTTTCTTTTCCGCCATGTATAGCAAACAAAATTGTTTTTTTTGGAAATGGGCAAACAAAATTGTTGTAATTAATGGACGGCTGATCGATCTATCAAAGATGCGAGCTGCTTGGCAACGCCGCTCCACTGGGTGCCGGGGATGAACCACATGCGGCTCAAGGACATGCCGTCCTTCTGCCACACCACGGACCCCGACGACACCATGGTGGCCGCCACCCTCGAGCAGATGAGCACGGCACTCGGCGCCAAGGCCATTGTCCTCAACACCTTCTACGACCTCGAGAAGGACGTGGTCGACGGGCTCGCCGCCTTCTTCCCGCCGCTCTACACCGTCGGCCCGCTAGCGGAGGTCGCCTCTGGCGACGGCCTGCTAGGAGGCATCGACATCAGCATCTGGCAGGAGGACGCCCAGTGCCTGGCTTGGCTCGACGACAAGAAGGCCTCGTCGGTTGTCTATGTCAACTTCGGCAGCATCCACGTCATGACGGCCGCGCAGTTGCGGCAGTTCGCGCTCGGGCTGACCATCTGCGGCTTCCCGTTCCTGTGGATCAAGCGCCCCGACGTGGTGGTTGACGCCGACGGGGAGGAGGATGCCGTCCTCCCCGAGGAGTTCCTGGCCGCGGTGGCGCGAGGCGCGGGGTTGGTCGTGCCGTGGTGCGCGCAGCCGGCGGTGCTGAAGCACCCGGCGGTGGGTCTGTTCGTGACCCACTGCGGGTGGAACTCGCTCCTCGAGGCGGCGGCGGCGGGCATGCCGCTGCTGTGCTGGCCCCTGTTCGCCGAGCAGACCACCAATTGCAGGCAGGTGTGCGAGTGCTGGGGCAACGGCGCGGAGATCCCCAAGGAGGTGGAGCACGGCGCCGTGTCGGCCCTGGTGAGGGAGATGATGGAGGGGGAGCTCGGGAGGGAGAAGAGGGCCAAGGCGGCGGAGTGGAAGGCGGCTGCCCAAACAGCTTCCGCGGAAGGCGGCTCGTCGTGCCGCAGCGTCGACCGTTTGGTGGACGATGTCCTGCTGATCCCGTTCCAGAGGAAGTGACGGACCACGTGCCATGTTTAATTATTTTTCTACAATGAAAACCATTTGCCCGTAGAGGCTCTCATATCGAGATTCCTACCTCGTCACTTTGAAATATTTCATCTCGTTCCATGTCTGTAACCGAATTTATTACTACAATTTTACTTTATTGATTGCAAACTCAGTTTTTTTTCTAGTTCCACATTGGTTACAGTCCCTGACGTCATCCAACTAATCGTGATATATGAACATTTTTAATATCATGAACAAATAAATTTATGCGTGAACAAAATCTTTTGTACCGCGTGAACAAAAAATTTATGTAGAGGTTTAAAGAATTTACACATATATAGAGGTTTAACGAATTTTTTGGCTTGTCATCCAATGAGATGGTGGAAGATGCAATGAAAATACAATGATTTTTTTAGAATAGGCTTGTCTTCCGGAGTGGCGACTTGGGGAGTGTCCCGAGTCATGCAGTGTATCGACCGACTCCAGAGAGTGTTCCGAGTCAGGTCAGTTTGTTGACTCTAGAGTCGGTTCCGGGTTGACGGTATTGATCCGAGGTGTGAGCGGTCAGCTCAATATATCCTGAGTAGTCACATATGTATAGGTTGGTACTAGGGTTTTGAATCTCCGGCAAAAAAATGAACTCCGAGCGAAATCAGGCCATTTTTTGTTTAGGTTGATAAAGGCTTTGTCGGCCAAATTATTTCAGCCCTATTTCAATTTTTGGGATGCTCCAGCCAACAACCCAACCGTCATTGCCCGTTCTGTGATGAAAAGGCTAGAACAGAGCTAGAAATCCTAAAAATAATCAAATTTCCCAACCTCTTTTTTTATCGGCACTGCCTTTCGTTGGGAAAACCTATTTGCTGGCCTATGGTCGCCCGAATTTCCGATCGTGCCCTCCACCATGAAGGGGTATCGTCACATCCCATCCGTCCATGTGTTTTTCCGCTAGAACTTTCTTTCGGGGTGGAGCACCGGAGAAATCCCTAATTGCATGTAGAGGTGCAATTCAAATTTTTTGTGATTGCATTTTTTCTATGACCTCTCTAAAAAAATCCTAGTTTGAAAAATCCCATAAACAATAAGAGTGAACAGAGAGAGGCGGCGGCTACTAAAACCCATCTAGGGTTCCTTCCCTCCGCCGGGGATGCCACCGGTCCATCCCGTCTCCGGCGGCCTTAGGGCTTTTGCATGGAGGACCATGACCCCTCGCTGACGGGAGGTCTCCGTGATTTGTTTAGACTGTTTTTAATGTCTTTTTTATGATGTTGAGGCGATGGCTATGTCCTGAGGTCAGAATAAGGTCCTTCCCGTCCTATCCTCGCTCTGGTGGTGCGTCTAGCATCAGCGGAGGGCGCGTAGAGTCGTGTGTTCGACGGATTCCTTGGGATCCGGTCGTTCTTTGTATTGGATGGTTTGGTTTGAGGTCAGTCTCTTCTGATTTATGTTTGTCATCTTCGGCGATGGTTGCTGCTCTAGTACAACCATCACTTTACGTTTGTCATCTTCCTTTGAGGCCGTAGCACGACGACTTTCCATCAGTCTACTACAACAAGCTCTACTACGTGTGGACGGCGTGGCGCTACGAGACCCTGCGGCCGTGCTACCTGGGTGTCAGAGTTTTGCTACAAAATGTTTGCTACATAGCTCTACTGTTTTGCTACAATAGTATAAATGTTTTGCTATGAAATTTCCGGTGAGGTCCGGCAATCGTAAAGTTTACTTTTAGGTTTCTTTTGCTACAATCATTTTGTGATTTTGCTACAACAACAGCGTAATTTTTTTATTACATACTCTCCGGCGAGGTCTTCGACAAAATCTATGTTTCTAATTTTTGACTTTTGGATAAATCGTTTTTTGCTAGATGTAGCAAAAAGGATATTTTGTAGCAAAAGCAGGATTAAGGAACATTTTTTGGGACAGGTGTCACCTGGGGACCGGGGATATTGGGGGAACCGGGGGACGTGTAGTACTTCCCTATGCCTAATATATCGGTACACCTCATCATATTGATGCGTTTTCTGGACGCCCTCCACGCATCCGCTCTTGGCGTCTCCTTCGGTTAGGTGCGTCGCAAGTCTATATAGCGCTGAGCTACTTTTCTACATACCGCATCCACGACACACAGAGCTGTGATCCAGAGAGAACACTCAGCGCCATGGATGGCGCCTGCGAGAGCCCACTGCTGACGCCGCTGCAGCCGTCGCCGGCCAGTAGCGCCTGCCATGACGGGCACGACGCTAGCAAGCAGCTGGAGTGCATCCTCAACGACGATTCGGTGCCTTGGGCTCTACGGATGTGCGCCGCGACGATGGTGGAGACGCGGATGCTGGTGCGCCTGGCGGCGCCCGCCGTGCTGGTGTACATGATCAATTACCTCATGTCCATGTCAACGCAGATCTTCTCCGGCCATCTCGGCACACTCGAGCTCGCCGCCGCTTCCCTCGGCAATACCGGCATCCAGACATTCGCCTACGGCCTAATGGTACGCTCCTAATCACTCCCACGCCCAGGGTAATTCATTTTTCTAAAGATAATTATATAATTAACCTCTTTTTAAATAAACTAGTACTACCTCCCGGTTTCAAATTATAAGGAAGTTTTAGTAGGCTGTTTCAACCTAACAAAATTCTCGGTCGACCGCAATTTGTTTTTAGTCTTAGTCAACACCAAACACTGTGATCCATGTAAAAACGTTAGATCTGACTATACTCTCCTTCTTCCGTATGAACAAGCTAATCCGTTTTGCTACTTCTCATGGGATTGAGAAACAACTATTTTCTCATTCACCGCTCAACGTTAAACTTGGGTCGTGATTCGTGCTACCATGAGCATTGCATGTGAGTTGCATTTACTTCCTCCGGTACAAATTAATTCACTCAATGTTTTCTAAATACTGTGATGTATAGACATATTTTAGTGCTAGTGTGTCTGTATGTAGATAAATTCAAGTCAATTAATTTGGATTTTAGTGAGCAAGAATCTCCTGTTGAAAGTTGTTTTAAAATTAGTTTTTTTTTCTAGTAACAAGTAGGTTGTACCTAAAAATTTGCGGTTACAAATGGGTTGTAACTAAGTTTATTTTCAGTTGCAAATAGGATATAAATGAGGTTATCACACGTCGGGGCAACTGAGAAATACTTCTTTCTCATATTGTCTCAGACATACTTATTTCTCTTGCGCCAGAAACACAGCGCACCCAAAAACTAATATATGACCATAGACATTTTGCAGAGATCCATGATTAGAATCAGTTGAGACTTAATTAATTCAGTAGTCAACGATAGCAGAATCCGCCAGCGACGTGGCTTTTCAGAGCCCACGTTTTCGTCACTAGTGATCAACATGAGATTGGAACAGTACGTGGCCCAAAATAGTCAAATAGATAGTTTGCCCAGCTAATCAAAATTAGTACCGTGGTGGGACCGTGGGAGAGCTACCTCCCATGTAGCTTTGGGGCAACACGCCAGCACCGGCGACTAGCTTTTGGTTGGTCTATTTTGTGCCTTGTAGCTTTTGGCTTATAAATTATAAAAGCATCTAAAATAGGTGATTTTGATTTTAGCATTTGCCTATAACATAATACAACTATCGGTTAAAAGCAAAAGCCAAACTCAAAAGCACCTATTTGAATGTTTTTGTGGTTTATAAGGCAAAATTCAACACCCAAATTGAAGTCCAACCGTACAGCCGATAAGTCCTACTTCATCCTCCTTGTCCTCGCCACTCGTCGCCACTTCCCTTAGCAATACCAGCATCCTGACATCTCCCATGGCCTAATGATAGGCTCTTAATCACACCCACGCTCGGCGTGATTAATTGTTGTTCTAACTACATTATTTTGTGCCACATTATTATACAAGCACTGTTGTTCGGCAGAGATTATTAGGTAATTAACCATATTTCGAAAAAAGTACCACCTCCGGTTTAAAATATATAAGATGTTAACCTACCAAAACATCTTATTTTACAACATACGTAGCAAGTTCCCCGACAAGGTTTTGTTAATTCTCGAAACCGTTATTTGGATCTTATAGTTGACGCCAAAAAATTACATTTGTCTATACTCTCAGAATAAATAGTGCATTTTTTCAGTATGCACAAATTAATACATCACCATGAGCATTTTCTAGGCATCCATGATTAGAATCATTTGAGATTTTATTGTTCATAGTCAGCAATGGCCAGATCCTGTGAGTCCACGTTCTCGTCGGTAGTTATTGATATGAATCTACTACTAGTGCCCAGGTTACCCCAGCACATGCTCACATCGCATTACTTGATTTTCTAGAGTGTTTTTTCGCAAAAAAAAGGTATCTTTAACATGTTTGAGCAAGCTATGAGGAGTTTCTGGGTCCTATATGCGACATCAATGTGCACGATTGGTCTGCAGAGATTCAGCCTCTAGACAATTGTGTTGGCCGCTCTCCCTTGCTCGGGGGTGCAGGTTGAGCTGGTGGCGACGTCATTGCGGTATGGTTGCCAATGGGGCTTGTCGATGGTAGCTTCAGTCGTTGCTACGACTAGTATTGCCCTCGTTTGCCTTCGTTTGGCTTGCAACAAAAACCATACATGTGCCTGGCAATGTTCAAGCCAAAAAACGTACTCTACGCGATCCAAATTAATTGACTCAAATTTATGTATCTAAACAATTTTTTTAATACTAGTTGATTATTATTAATAGATCGATGGAATTTCGAAAAAATAGATACATCAATATCTAAACAAATTTGTGTCAATTAATTTCAACCGGAGGGTAGTACTAGACTGATGCTTTTTGCCTCTCGTGTACGGTATTGTAGGTGAGTGGTTTTCCATTTGAGAAGTCCATTCCGTTCCATATAATGTTGGTCAACAGGTGCAGATGTGGCACATGGTGTTGCGTACGAGTTGATCAACCAGTCCACACCAAATCGATCACGTGAGATTCGGTTGTTACCTGTCAGAAAGGAGATCATCTTGGCGATCATGGAAACAATATAGATATGATTGATATGCACACGCTTGACCAGGAAGAGATCATCTTAGCTGTGAGCTGTCAATTTCTGCAATCACTCTGTCATAGTTTCTCGCTGCCACAATTTCTTCTAGCAATGCGAGATCTTCGAATGATTAAATGGTATGTGATGCATTGGCAAACCTAGCACTAAGCACTCCTAAATCCATCAACGTCCGTGTATGTATATATTACACTACATGCAATAAGAGACAAGAGAGACCAGTCACATACATGTACGTATTACACTAGTTGCCAAACTGGTGTCCGGAAGTAACAAATTAACCAATGCAGCTTGGCATGGGAAGCGCGGTGGAGACGCTGTGTGGGCAGGCTTACGGCGCCAACAAATTGGACATGCTGGGCGTCTACATGCAACGCTCCACCGTCCTGCTCATGGCCACCGGCGTCCCGCTCGCCGTCTTTTACGTCTTCAGCCGCCCCGTCCTAATCCTCCTGGGCGAGTCACCGGAGATCGCCCGCGCGGCGGCCACCTTCGTCTATGGCCTCATCCCGCAGATCTTCGCCTATGCGGCCAACTTCCCCATCCAGAAGTTCCTGCAGGCTCAGAGCATCATGGCCCCCAGCGCCTACATCTCCACCGCCACGCTCGCCATCCACCTCGTCCTCAGCTACCTCGTCGTGTACAAGTTCGGGCTGGGCCTCCTGGGCGCCTCGCTCATGCTCAGCGTCAGCTGGTGGATCATCGTCATCGCGCAGTTCGTGTACATCCTCACCGGCAGCCGTTGCCGGCTCACCTGGACTGGATTCTCCCTCGAGGCATTCTCCGGCCTTCCCGAATTTTTGAAGCTCTCACTTGCCTCTGCTGTCATGCTCTGCCTGGAGACCTGGTACTTCCAGGTACTCGTGCTCATCGCTGGCCTCCTCAAGGACCCTGAATTGGCTCTCGCCTCCCTCTCTGTCTGGTAATGTAACCTACAACTACTACTTTGTCTCCATATATATACTCTATCTAGTAGTACTACTTGATATTGGTTGCTTGCAAATTAATGATACTTTTACCGTCTTGCTTGCAGCATGACCATTTCAGGGTGGGTGTTCATGATTGCTGTTGGGTTCAACGCAGCAGCCAGGTAAACATATTGGCTCCGGCTTGTAGATAGCTTGGGCTCTCTTTAAAACTGAGAAATGAACTCAATTAACTTGGAGTTTTTCTACGAAACATATACAGCGTGAGGGTGAGCAATGAGCTTGGCGCCGGAAACCCCAAGTCAGCTGCCTTCTCGGTGGTGGTAGTCACGACGCTGTCCTTCATCCTGTCAGTTATAATCGCAATCGTCATT
Organism: Avena insularis; assembly: GCA_023614405.1. NCBI lineage: Eukaryota > Viridiplantae > Streptophyta > Magnoliopsida > Poales > Poaceae > Avena > Avena insularis. The sequence goes on from CM042691.1 coordinate 411,994,105, forward strand.
CTGCTTTGCCGTGACTACATCAGCTACATCTACACCGGTGGCGAGGACGTGGCGGCTGAAGTTTCCAAGTTGACGCCACTACTGGCCATCACCCTCGTCCTCAATGGCATCCAGCCCGTACTATCAGGTACACATACACACTCAAATGAAGTGGATCGATCGATGTTATAGACAGAAACAAGTGATGATGAAGCACTCGCGGTTCATGGATTGAAGTGTGTGTTATAACTACAAGGAAAAAAATAGCGCGCTATTTCTCCGTTTTAGCGTCGCTATAGCGTATTTGAAAACCAAACGCTATACTATGCACGTTCTGCTCGCTATGGCGCTAAGTTCGCTATTAGCACGCTAAAAACGCTATTTCTTGTAACGTTGTAGCGGCGCTATTTTTTCCTTAAGAAATATACAACAACCTAGAAAGTCTCGAACCCATTCAACCCACAACCCCAAACTGTTACCTAACTAAACTCGACCTCAGATTGGAAACAACCTCAGTAACCACTTCTCCACGAGACGCGACTATGACGGCTTGGAGCAGCCCAATCTCCTCTAGCTCCGACCGGTCGGCCGGCACATCCCGGCCAGAAGCTTTAACAGGACATGTAGCTTGATTCGATATTGGTCTTTCCTGCAAGCCATCTCCTCTACTCCTCTTGCTGCAGCACGCGCCATCGACAAGCCAGCCATCAGGTAGATAAGAGCGACTAGAACCTCCTCCTGATTCTAGCCTTTTTTCTGATTTATATTTTTCATCTCATCTCATATATATCATATCTGTATTCTATAGTTGTGTATAGTATACGGTATGTAAATTTGAAAAGATTTGATTTGAGAAACATTAGCATTTTGGACCTGCAATTGGAAGGTTAGCATGTGCTAATTTAATTTGACATATATAGTGGTAATTGATGTAGTCGTAACCTGTAAACTCCATGGTTTCATCTGTTAATTGTTGATTTTGATCTTGACTATGTAAGTGACAACCGTAGTTCTAGTTTTAGAATTTTAGTTTAATTTAGCTCTGTACTCTTTAGTTTTAGAATCTTGACTACATAAGAGGCTGGGCATGATTAACACTGAACTATTGTACTCATAATTTTTTAGCTGCTGAAATCCTTATTTTTTAGTATACATGTTATTTTTTTGATTATTTTGCAAAACGCTATTTTGAAAAATAGCGCGTTATTAGCACGCTATAACTTGCATAGCGTTTGGAGAGGGTCCACGCTAAATTAAATAGCGCGCTATTTTTTTCCTTTGTTATAAGCAGGGGTGGCCGTGGGTTGTGGATGGCAAGCATTCGTCGCCTATGTGAACGTCGGCTGTTACTACGTCGTTGGCATCCCCCTTGGCTGCCTCCTCGGCTTCTACTTCGACCTTGGCGCCGCGGTAATGAGTGGCTCCTTCTTGCTTTGCATGATAATCCGTGCATTATTTGACATACATAACAAAAATGCAGGGTCTTTGGAGTGGTATGATTGGAGGCACCGTGATGCAGACGGTGATCCTGCTGTGGGTTACCTTGAGGACAGACTGGAACAAAGAGGTAAACGCGGGACTATTCATCTATGAGTTTCTCTGCAAATTTGTACTGTCGCTTGAAGACCATGAATGAAATATGACGATTTCTATGTTGAACACACATTAAATCTATAGATAGCTAGTCATACACCTCATTTTCTCAGAGAAATACTTAAAATTTACGTTCTCATTTTTTGCAGGTGGTCCAAGCGACGAAACGATTGAACAGTTGGGAAGGCAAGACACCTCTCTTAGCAGGCCAAGAATAAAACAACACTACAAATTGTGTCATTGAACAGATCCGTACAAGTGTTTGTAGAAAGTCGATCTTCCTAAAATGTGTGAAATGTGATGTTAATCATGCAATTCACCATCAATATCCCGTATTCAGTATTGAAAAAATATATTTATGTACACTTTAATGACTTTGAGTATTATACTTTTGTAATTATGTTTTGATTGGCACTATTGTGCCAGTTTTTCAAGTTGAATAAGTAGTACTCCGTTGGCCCGACAATATAAAATGTTTTGCCCAGTTGATTTAGCTTGGCAAAACAATTTATTTTGTACGACAAAGGGAGTAGAATGCAAGAGCGACAGGCCACCGACTAAGTGTCAGGTTTGCCTCATGTTACCAGGTGTATGTCTGATTTTTTCCCCTTGGTCCCATGATGCTTACTTTACCCAAATGAGAATGCATTAGTCTCACAATTTTTTTTCTTTCTAAGGGAAAATAACCCTGTGAAGCACATGTCCCTTTCTATTACCAGTTTAAAAGAGCATCATTTAATGTCTTACAAACTACATATAAGCTGGCTAAAGGACTCAACATGCCTAACATAAGCATCAAGAAGCTATAAATATCGTATTCTACTAGTACGCTTACCAACATATAGTCTGGTAGTAGAAATTCTAAACAACCATTAGAAGTCGGTTGGACTGATCCCGCTGATCCCGCTGGGTGAATATAGCTAGGATCATTGTTGAATCCAATAAAAAGCTAAGTGAATACCTTGTAACAAATTTGTACCTGTTGGAATTTATTGATCGTAAAAAAAAATTGTACCTGTTGGACCAGGAATCTGCCGCCTAAGGCTAGACTGCAGAAATTCTGGCTTACACTAGCACGTCCTCGTGCACCCACTAGTGGAGAACGGAGCATTAGTCCCGGTCCTAGAGGACCTCTAGTCCTGGATTGCCAGCCGGGACTATGGAAATGGGACTAGAGGTCCCAGCCTTTAGTCCCGGTCCTGTTACGGGCCGGGACTAAAGGCTCTGCACATGGCAGCGTAGCAGTGAGAGGGGGTGGTCTTTAGTCCCGGTCCGTATTACTGGCCGGGACTAGTTTCTTTCTGCCGCGGCAGCATTTTACCAATTCGTCTGCCGCGGCAGCCGATGGAGGTTTCTGCCGCGGCAGAGTTTTGGGGCTGTTTTCTGCCGCGGCAGCCGATGGGGGTTTCTGCCGTGACAGAGTTTTGGGGCCGTTTTCTGCCGCGGCAGCCGATGCGGGTTTTTGCCACGGCAGAATTTTGGGGCCGATTTCTGCGGCGGTAGCCGAATGCGGGGTTCTGCTGCGGCAGGAGGATAGGTAGAGGAGGGTTGTGTTTGGCGTAAAGTGACATGCAACGAAGAAACCCATTACACACAACATTGTCATAATTATATAGATATAATTCTACATTACATAAATATATACATAAATGGAGATCACAACCCGTCTATTTGGTTACAAGTTCATTAAATCACGGGTAGCCAGAGGTATGGTATTTTCCTTCTGGGTTTATGACATGGTCAACAAGAAATCCCGCCAATTCCTTTTAAATTGCTACCAGTCGCTTCCTTGGATCGAGATTCTCCCGCAATCTTTCCAACTATATATAAAAGAAGGAGGTCAATATGAATATCAATAGTCATAACAAATATTATGAATGACACTCAACAAAAATTGTGAATATATTGTTCACGTACTTCTAAAAATGTCCCCCCGTCCCGCTCACTGACCTCGGAGCGAATGTACTCGCACACGAAGTATCCATATAGATTAGTACCTGGTGGCTACCTCTCGCATTTTACGACAAAAGGTTTCAATCAAATAATAATCAAGCATGACATAATGCTATTGAAACTAGAATTGAAGAGATGCGCGGATCTAGCTCGTACTACTTACATTGATCCGATGAAAACTAAGCTCGTCTTTAAATTCACCAACCGTAGCATTGGTGAAAGCTTTCCAAACCCTGCCCGGCAAAAAAAAAAGAATAAATGAGTTATTAGTTACTTGATATCTCAGGATATATATGAACGAAAGAGACCGATATAGTGCGATAGTGACTGAAATTACCTCTGGAGCGCATCTTTAATGAATGCGTACTCTAATTCGTCTCTCATTAGCGAGTCCTTGATTTCAACTCTTCTAGCAGAATCCAGTGATAGCTGCGCACGTTTATATACGTCAGTAACTCATCAATTACACTTAGCAGAATCAAGTGATCTGTACAAGGCAGTAACACTCTTACCTGTAGTTGTAGGGAAACAATATTCTTCGTTTATAATGTTGCCTCAATAAGACCCTTAGCAAGTTACGCTCCGTGTCCTTGGGGTATTCCTTTAGCAATCTTTGATTAAACCGGTGTGGGTCGATGAACCCAGTGTCAAAGATTTTCTTCCAGTCACATTCATCGCTCTTCATTCTGCATAATAGCATATAGTGAAGATAATTACATGCAATAAAAGAGCTGGGTTAGAGACTTTATCATAGAAATAAATGAACCACTTACAGACAATAGGTAGCGAGGAGACTCAAGTCAAAGGCATCTTGTTTGAATAACATATAGAATTCCTCAAAATAAATTTGCAACTAGTCTTCACCATTAAAATGCTCACTTGTAATTCTCACAAGCAGCGCTGGCAATCGATCTTCTTCATTGCATGTAGAGACTTTCTCATACCACTCATGCAGTCTTCGCATTTGAGTTGGTAGAAATTTGACCTCATCAGGTCTGACCAGGGTCTTCCCGTATTCATATCTCCATGCAAATTCCTCTTGTATGGGGATATGCCCGCCTAGCGCTTGATCAACTATAATATTAGCACCTTTGGAAAATTCCATTGCTATAATATTCTGATGATCAGTATTAGATAACACCTTGAGCGGGGCCATCGATTTGTTTGCCTGCATTCCGAGTTGCGCAACATCTCTTTTCCCGCTGCTTGAAGTAGTATTTCCTGGAGTATTACCGCTGCTTGAAGTAGTATTTCCTGGATTCTTCCTACCAATTCTCAGCAGACAACGTTTGTAGTCATCATCCTTATTTATCTCATATTGCGATGGTTGCTCAACAAAGCCCTTAGCCCACTTTTTGGCTTTCGGATCAAATATTTGTTTTGGCTCGGGAGCTTTGGGTGCAAAGAAGGCTTTAACTTGGGCATCACTGATCGCTTTGGTTTCCTCATTAGTCATCTCGTAAGGTAACTTGGGAGGAGGCGGCGGGATTTTCTTCACCTTTTTACCTTTGGCTTTCTTCTGACTAGTATTTATACTAGTTGACTGAGAGACCGCCTTCTTTGCCTGACACGGCGGCGACGGAGTGGGCTGACGCGGCGGGGGAGTGGGCTGATGCGGCGGTGGACTCGTTCTATGGTGGTCGTCCCACTCCTCATGTGGACTTGCTGGAGGCGGCAGACTCGGCTGACACGGAGGAGACGGTGGTGGCTTGGGTGCAGAGCCTGGAAACACGATGTATTTCTTGCGCCATAGAATGATAGAGCCCCTGAATTCTCCTAGCGTGCTCTCATCTTCAGGTCCAGGGATGTCAAGTTGTAGTGATTCATATTGAGGTAGAATCTCATCCATCCTGACACTAGCATAGCCATCTGGAATCTCTTTGCAATGCCAGCGTGCTTCAGGTTCACAAGATAAAGCATAGCCGAGAGCCGCCTTGAAGGATAAGTTCATCACTCCCACATGCAGCTCGCAGCTTGTCTTCTCAGTGATATTGTCCACGGGATAGCGATCTATCGGATCGGCCGTCGTGGAAGCGACACTGCTTCTCCACTGAAATGGGACACTGGAACTTTCTTCTAGCCGCTGATGAGTTGGCCCTTGCTAGCGCATTTCGTCCAGGTGCTTCTGTTGCTCCTTTAGCATGGCATATATTTCCTCGTTCTTTATTTCCACGCTACGCAACCGGTCTGCCTCCGCTATCTCCTTCTGCTTCTTTGCCCTCGCTCGGCTTCTATAGGATTCAGTGTCGTCAGGAAACCCAGTCTTCCACGACACAGAAGGTCCAAAGCCTCGTGTTCGTCCTGGTTTTTCAGGATTCCTGAGGGCCTTTGTCAGCTCGTCGTTCTCTTTGTCGGGTTTGAAGTCACCATTTTTAATCTCTTCAATTGTTTTAACAATTTCTCCATGGGGTGTAGCAACATTGGACTTTTTATCGAATATTAACTCCCCTGTTTCCATGTCATACTTTGCCCCATGGGCAAGTAACCAATTCCTTACTCTGATGGGCCAGTCCTCTGTAGCTGGAGTGAGCCCTTGGGCATGCAAGGCTTTCTCGGCTTCCTCCCACTTAGGAACGAAAGTCCTGTAGTATGGTGATATTTCTTTCTTGCAGCATTTTCTTTATTCTTTGCGGACCTTTTTTTGCTATTTCTGATTTCTTGTAGTCTAGAAATCTTTCCTAGTGAGGCCGCTGCTTCTCTAGTGAGTCCACGAATTCTGGAACTTTTCCTTCCTCGAGATATTAATTGTACAATCTTTTCTTGTAGTTATTGAACTGTTGGGCCATCTTCATAAGATCGAAATGCTTAACTTTGGACCTCATATCATCTGTGGACTCCTTAGTCTCTAAGACCGGTAGGGTGAAATGGCGAATGAGCTTATCCCATAGTATGTATTTGTATCTATCCTCGACATAACTCATGGAATATTCATCTCCCTTTGCTGGCTTATTCCAGTTGATAATGCTGATCGGGACGTTGTCCCTAACAACAAATCCACGTTGATGAATAAATGTGTTTGCGTTCTTTATGGGAAGCAACGGGACACCCACTGGAGAGACCTCAACAATTGTGAGATGCGCATCATCGGGCATCCTTTTGGCTGGTCCTCGTTTACTATTTTTAACTGACTTGGTCGATGTGGATGTCTAAAATAAGAAACAACATTCGTTAATATATATATACACACAAATCAATTAATGCATCTATCTAGTGATCAAGAGGCTTAATAATATACCTCGCCAGACTTTGTCAAGGCTGGTCCATCATTTTCCAAGCCATCATCGAAATTCAAACTAGTATGCGCTTCGACTTGAGGTTCTATCTCTATTCCCTCACCGGACTCATTCAGAAACTGTGACCCATCTTCTGCTCTACAGTCTTCTTCTCCACCCTGATCGACGAGCGCTCCTTCATGATAAGGGATCGCTCCATCCTGATAGGGGAGCGGTCCTCCACCACCTAGTATCATATCGAATAAAGGATCTTCACCTTCTCTACTGTTGAAGTGATCCATAGAATAACTGCTATGACATAATGTGCATATATGAGTAATAAAATTATATAGCATCTCGAATGACAACAAAAGTATTAATATCATATAACATCACGAATAACATCTCAGAAAACAACAAAGAAGTCATAATACATCTCGAATAACGACAAAGTAGTAATATCATATAAAGAACAATATCTTGTCTGATAACATCGCTCAAACTCAACGTCGACTCCCGGCTCCTTGAGCCGCGAGATGTGAACAACCAAATAGTCGGAACCATCACCGGAGTATAACTAGGGTGAGATCCCTGAATAACCTGCCAGGTATTGGGGGCCAACCTAGCATCCAACATCAGCATATAGCGACGGACGTGCTCGTCCTCCTCCCTGACGCGACGTCGTACCACCTCCTCGGGGGACGACTCCCTCTGCACATTGCCTGGTCCACGTGACCACCACCAAAGAAGATCCGGGTCGACGACGACACCCGAATTCCTCACCAAGCTACGCATCCCTGACGGTAGCACCACTAGAGCGTAGTACTTCCTCGCTCTGGCCAAGTTGGCTACGAGGATACCCGGGCATATCCTAAAGTAGGTATGGATTTGACCGAAAAATACACTATTTAGGAAAAAATACACTATATATACACTAAATACTAACTAATATCTTAAATACTAAACAATATACACTACTTAGGAAAAAATACACTATTTAGGACAAAATATACTATATACACTAAATACTAACTAATATCCTAATTACTAAACATATACACTACTTAGGAAAAAATACACTATTTAGGAAAAAATACACTATGTATACACTAAATACTAACTAATATCCTAAATTCTAAACAATATACACTATATATTGAAAAAATACACTATTTAGGAAAAATACACTATACACTAAATACTAACTAATATCCTAAATACTAAAAAATACACACTATATATTGAAAAAATACACTAAATACTAAATACTAAATACTAAATACTAAAAAATACACTAAATACTAACTAATATCCTAAATACTAAATACACACTATATATTGAAAAAAATACACTATGTTGAAAAAAAAAACAGAAAACAAAATCACCGGTGGGCTGGGGATGGGCGGTGGCGGAGTGGAGGAGGCACCGGCGTGAACGGCGTCGTCACGAGAGGATGGCGACAGGGCAGTGAGGGCCAGTGGCGATGACGACTCAGTGCTGTGGCGGGAAGAAGCCTTGAGGGCCAGCGAGGGAGCATGGGCGGGGCAGCGAGCAGCTATGGCGACGGGCGGCGACCTGGTGGCACGAGCTCGACGGGCACATGCGGCGTGGATTTGGAGAAGAGGAGGCGTCCCGGGCAGTTGCTCGGGCCGGGAGGAGGGCGGTGGGTATTTATACCCACCACCTCTAGTCCCGGTTCCAGCCTTCAGCCGGGACTAGAGGGGGGCCTCTAGTCCCGGCCCCAGCCACGAGCCGGGACTAGAGGTCTTTTCGCGGCGCCGTTTCATTCTCGCGTGCAAAAACCTCTAGTTCCGGTTGGAGGCTGCGCCAGGACTAGAGGTTAATTTTTTTAAATTTATTCTATATCTTTTGTTGTGTTATGATGAAAAATATGTATTATATATCAAATTTTGCAGAAAAAAAGATCTATAATGTAAATCTATTAGCATATTCTGTTATAAAACTAATATTTGTTGAATTAAAAAATATCTTTTGTATACTAGAGTTTGAATTTATTAATATTATTATTTCAATATCTTTTATTCTGTGATGATGAAAAATATGTATTATAAATCAAATTTTACAGAAAAAATATCTATATTGTAAATCTATTAGCATATTCTGTTATAAAACTATTATTTTTTTGAATTAAAAAATATATTTTGTATACTAGAGTTTGAATTTATTAATATTATTATTTCAATATCTTTTATTCTGTGATGATGAAAAATATGTATTATAAATCAAATTTTGCAGAAAAAAAGATCTATAATATAAATCTATTAGCATACTAAATATGGATCGGGACTAAAGCTTGCGGCAGGCTAGGTAATGCAGGACTAGGGCAGGCAGGATAGGGAAGGCAGCACTAATGATATGGGTGAGTGTCGACATTATGTCGTGCAGATTTTACCTTGTCCCGGATGGTGTCGCCAACCGGGACTAAAGCTGAACCTTTAGTCCCGGTTGGAGACACCAACCGGGACAAACCACGAGTGAACACTAATAATAGGGGTGAGTGTCGACATTATGTCGTGAGTGTCGACACTATACCGAGCTGCTTGTACTATAAATAGGCATCCTTGTGAGTCCAGTCCTCCAGCCAGTTTGAGGCATCTCCAAGATGGTCTTCAAGAGCAGGGACACCACTATGGCCAGTTTGAGAGAGATGCCTGAGGAGCCTAGTCCTCTGGCATCTCCAACAAACTAGTCATAGAGGCACTCCCTAATATGTCAAATTAGGTTAGCTTCCAGGCGTATTGATCTAGTTAGAGAAGTTACAAGATGCAAGATGGTATTCGAGAGCAGGGACACCACTACGGCCAGTTTCAGGGAGATGCTGCCGGAGCCCAGTCCTCCGGCATCTCCAAGAAACTGGTCATAGAGGCACTCTCTAATATGTGACCACACGTGTTTGGAGATTAGATCTTCATGGTAAGTACGAATCGGGACAACATCTTCATAGTTTGGGAAAGTCGTAGTACGCGGTCCAGCCAAAACCGGGACTAACACTCAATATTAAAATCTGGGACAAACCAGGACTAGCTAACACTCAGGACTAAAGCCGACCCCTTTAGTCATAATCATGCCTTGTCCTATAGTACGCAGCTTCAAGGTCTTCTTCGTCATCGTCACCTGCCACTCCGGGGATCCCCAGCCCAGCCATGGCATATACCGGGGGCACCTGCCACTCCGGCCTCGGATTCACGGCGGGCGGGGGAGGGGTCTCCTGGAATACGAACTCGAAGGGGCCTCTCAAAGGGGAACATATTGTGTATAAATACAAGACCCAAAATGGTAATCTCTTCAACTAGGTGTACCAGCAGATGCGTCATAATATTGAAGAAGGATGGTGGGAACACCAACTCAAAACTAACGAGACACTGGACCACATCATTTTGTAACCTCGGTAGAATTTCTGGATCGACTACCTTCTGAGAAATAGCATTGAGGAATGCACATAGCTTCACAATGGGCAGTCAAACATTTTCTGGTAGAATCCCCCTCAATGCAACCGGAAGAAATTGTGTCATAAGCACGTGGAAGTCATGAGACTTTAGATTCTGAATTTTTTCTCTGCCATATTTATTATTCCCTTTATATTCGACGAGAAGCCAGAGGAGACCTTCATACTTCTTAGGACTTCAAAAAAATTCCTTCTCTTCTTTCGTAAGAGCATAGCTGGCAGCACTTAGACGTCCTTTATCTATCTTTACTGGATGCACGGCGTCTCGGTCTTTCATACCTTGCTGGTCCTGCTGTGCTTCTGGCGTATCTTTTGTCTTTCCATACACGCCCATAAAGCCTAGCAGGTTCACGCAAAGATTCTTCGTCACGTGCATCACGTCGATTGTAGAGCGGACCTCTAGAACTTTCCAATAGGGTAGCTCCCAAAATATAGATTTCTTCTTCCACATGGGCACATGTCCATCAGCGTCATTTGGAACAGATTGACCGCCAGGGCCCTTTCCAAAGATTACTTCTAGATCCTTGACCATACCAAATATATCATCACCAGTACGGCAGATAGGCTTCTTCCGATGATCTTACTCACCATTGAAATGCTTGCATTTCTTTCTTGCAGGATGCCTGGCCGAAAGAAATCGACGATTCCCCAGGTACACATTCTTCTTACCTTTATCCAAATCTATACTTTCAGTATCATCTAAACAATGCGTGCATGCATTATATCCCTTGTTTGACTGTCCTGAAAGGTTACTAAGAGCAGGCCAATCAGTGATGGTTACGAACAACAACTCCCGTAGGTCAAATGGCTCCTGTTTGTGCTCATCCCACATACGAACACCTTTGTCGTGCCACAACTGTAGTAGTTCTTCAACTAATGGCCTTAGATATACATCAATGTCATTGCCGGGTTGCTTCGGGCCTTGGATGAGAACTGGTTATATATAGATAGAGTTACAGGCCAGGTATGACTACAACTCTGCTCTCCAAAAGGATTCATGCCATCTGTACTAAGACCAAACCTTAAGTTCCTTGCGTCATCTACAAAGGTCGGGTACTCTCTATCGATTTTTCTCCATTGCGACCCATCAGCTGGGTGTCTCAACATCGAGTCTTTCCTGCGCTCTTCTTTGTGCCATCGCAACAACTTGGCATGCTCTTTGTTTCTAAACAAACTTTTCAACCGTGGTATTATAGGAGCATACCACATAACCTTTGCAGGAACCCTCTTCCTGGCGCTGCTCTCCCTCAACATCACCAGGGTCATCTCGTCTGATCTTATAACGCAATGCGCCACATACCGGGCATGAATCCAAATTCTCGTACTCCTCACCGCGATATAGTATGCAGTCATTAATGCATGCATGTATCTTCTGCACCTCTAGTCCTAGAGGGCAGACGACCTTCTTTGCCTCGTATGTACTGACATGCAATTCATTATCCTTTGGAAGCTTCTTCTTCCAAATTTTCAGTATCTTCTCAAATCCCTTGTCAGATAAACCATTCTCTGCTTTCCATTGTAGTAATTCCAGTGTGGTACCGAGCTTTGTGTTGCCATCTTTGCAATTTGGGTATAACAATTTTTTGTGATCCTCTAACATGCGCTCCAACTTCTTCTTCTCGTTTTCATTTTCGCAATCGCTCCATGCATCAAGAATGGCCTGACGAAGATCATCAGCAGTCTCATCTAATGCCCGTTCTTCACCTTCTTCTTGTTCATTGTCTTCTAGTGCAGTGCCACCGTATTCAGGAAACATTGGATAGTTGTCCTCGTTCTCTTCATCTTCTTCTTCGTTGTCTTCCATCATAACACCTCTTTCTCCATGCTTTGTCCAACAAATATAGCCGGACATGAAACCTGATTGAATCAGGTGGATGTGAATGGTTTTGGATGAAGAGTAATCCTTCTCATTCCGACAGACACGACACGGACAACACATAAACCATTCCGCTTGTTTGCCTCAGCCAATTCGAGGAAAGAATGCACGCCTTTAATGAACGCGTCGGACATTCAGGGAGCGTCGTACATCCATTCTCGGCTCATCTATAGTATAATTAAAATTTTCTATCATATTAAAAGTTTGGATCATTTTTACTACAATTACTTTTACATGCACTAATTTTTGAATTAAGATTTTCTATCATATTAAAAATTTACATGCACTAATTTTTAAATTGGACAAAACTGTTAACATAAAAATGTTGACTATTTAATTATTGCTCTAGCAGTGAAAACCTTATTCAATTCTGAGATCCGAAACTCTTAAAATGCACATCTCAACTTTCAGTAGCTTTTTGTATAATCAAACTATGCTTAAAATTACACATCTAAAATTCCCTCTACACTTCTAAGCATGAAATCCCTCATTCTAGTTCTAGAGCATTGAGCTAAACTATAACAATAAGAGATGAATGATTGAACTTGGTAACAATTTTAGAAGCTTGGATTGATAGATGATGCCACCAAATCTTGGATTGAAATTTGCCACCAAATTGGACAAAAAATGAGGATGAAATTGAGCTGTTCCTTGGAGGAAATGGCCATGCTTTTGGGCTGGGTCAAAGATGAATATATAGTGGTAATAAATTGTCCCGGGTGGTAAAACGAACCTAGACTAGAGGTTGATCTCTAGTCTCGGCTGGTAACGAGAACCCAGACTAAATATAGCCATGGGTCCCACAGGTGCTCTAGTCCCGGCTTGTGTTACCAGCCGGGACTAGAGATTGCCCATGGACCATGACTAGTGATGTGGGGCTATCAAGCCGTTGCAAAATTCACAGACCGGGACTAGTGCTAACTGTTGGAGATATGCCCTAGAGGCAATAATAAATGTAGTTATTATTATATCTTTGTATTTATGATAAATGTTTACATTCATGCTATAATAGTATTAACAAGGAAACATTGATACTTGTATGAATTGTAAACTAAAATAGAGTCCCTAGTAAAGCCTCTTTATAATACTAGCTTGTTGGTTAATAAATGATTGTGGTTTCCCTATCATGAACATTGAGATGTTATTAACAACAAGATCATATCATTAGGAGAATGATATGGTGGACATACTCCTATAGATAAGCGTAGCATAAAGATCAAGTCATTTTAATAGTTCAATTGCTAAATGCTTTCTGATACATAGTAACCTAATTCCTTCGACCATGAGATCATGCATATCACCTTCGCCGGAAGGATGCTTTGATGGCATCAAACACCACACCGTAACTGGGTGGCTATAAAGGTGGCATTGAGTGTTCGGAATGTATTGGTTGAGACACATGGATCAAGAGTGGGATTTGTCCATCCATATGACGGATAGATATACTCTTGGCCCTCTCGGTGAAATGTCATCCAATTAGCTTGCAAGCATGTGAATGGCTCACAAGGGATCACATATCACGGGAACGAGAAAAGAGTACTTACCAGTAACGAGGTTGAACTAGGTATGCAGAGATACCGACGATCATAACCTCGGATAAGTAAACTATCGTGAGACAAAGGGAAATTGGTATCGTATGTAAGTGGTTCATTGATCACAAAGTAATCGTAGAAATATGTGGGAGCCATATGAATTTCCAGATTCCTCTATTGGTTATTGATCGGAGAAGTGTCTCGATCATGTCCGCATAATTCACGAACCGTAGGGAGACACACTTAAGGATTCAACGTTGTTTGAGTAGTTATGGAATGATGAGTAAGAGAACGAATGTTGTTCGGAGTCTCGGATGGAATCTGGGACATTACGAGGAGATCCGGAATGGTCCGGAGAATAAGATTCATATAAGGAAAGTCCTGTTTCGGGGTTGGAGAATGGTTCCGGTGTTTTCATCGAGAATGATCTAGAAGGTTCCGGAATGTCCGGCACTCCGGAGGGGAAGGGTACATGAATGTGTTATATCAATTTGGTATGACTGCATCATGTACTAAGTGTCATCGCTGAACAAAATAAAGGGTTTATTCAAATCCTAGTTTGAAAAAGTCAAACGCCAATTTGAAAGTCAAACGGCTATTTTGGGAAGTGGAGGGGAGGTGGAATCCAAGTTGGGGAGGAGTTCCTCCCCTCCACCACCGGCCCACCTTGGCCGACTTGGGGAGGGACTCCCCTCCCCTTGCGCGCCCCCCTCCACCTATATAAGGAGGGGCAGGGCTCCCCTCCTAGACACACAAGTTCCCTACCTCTAAACCCTAGCCCCAAGCCGCCGCCGCCACCATAGCCGCCGCCGGCCCTAGGGCAACTCGCCGCCGCCGCCTAGCTAAACCCTAGCCGCCGGCCTTGGCCCTGCTCAGCGTGTCTAAACCCTAGATCGTCAAGGGTCTCTCTCATACTCCGCCGTACTCGCTCTGGCTTAAGGAGAAGCCCTGCGAGATCTCCCCTCTACTTCCGGTACCACGCCGTTGTGCTGCTGGAATCGCGAGGAGAGTGCTACAACCTCCGCTGCCTGCTGGAACAAGGGAGAGGAAGGTCTTCGTCGAGTACCGAACGTGTGACCGATCAAGGAGCGCTTGCAACGAGCGCGGAAGGATCGTCTACGCGATCTTGAGATCGGGAAGAGTACGACTACATCACCCAAGAGAATCCGCTCTCGTTAAACACTTTGGAATCTTCGAGGGTGAGTTATTCCATGGACTCGTTGCTACAATCTAGTAGATAGATCTTGGCTTGTTTGTTTGTATGCGATAGAAATTTTTTGTTTTCCATGCTACGAAACCCTACAGTGGTATCAGAGCCGTGTCTATATGTCTGTTGCACGAGTAGAACACAATGGTCATTATGGGCGTTGATGCTTTTATTGTCGATTGCTTCTTGTGTACTTTGCATCTTGCAGGATGTTGGGATGAAGCGGCCCGGGCTAACCTTACATGACATCGTTCATGATACTTGCTCCACGCTTGACATGCAACTTGTATTGCATAAGTGGCTTTGCGGGTGCCTGTTTCTCCCAGCATAGTTAAGATTCAATTTACAACGGGTGATTGTCAATACTAGTATCAATGTTGTGGTTCTTGTTCGTAAGTTAGAACGACACTTATTGAAAGCCCCAAACCACGTAAAACATGCAAAGAAAGTAGAGGCGTCTAACTTTGTTTTGCAGGGGTGTGCTGTGATGTGATATGGCCATGATTGTGATTATATTTATGTATGCAATGTTCCTTATTGTAAGTTGGCAACCGGCAGGAGCCATATGGTTGTCTTTAAATTCTGTTAAGACCCGCGTGTCTATTCAAAGTATTTGTAATAGTTGAAGCCGGTGGACGACAACCATGGAGCAGCATCATGGACCTTGATACAATGTCGGTGATGATGGAGATCATGTTCGTGCTTGAAGATGGAGATCGGAAGCACAAATAAGAAAGGCCATATCATATCACATATTATGAATTGCATGTGATGTTAATCCTTTATGCATCTTGTATTGCTTAGTTAACGACGGTAGCATTATAAGATGATCCCTCATGCACATAAATTTCAAATCATAAGTGTTCACCCTTAGTTAGCACCGTTGCTAAAGCTTGTTGCTTCGAAGCACCACGTGATGATCGGGTGTGTTAGATTCCGCAAGTGTATACAACGTGAGCAAGCCAGATTTGCTCATGCGGAAGCTAAGGTTTGATCTTGACGAGCCTAGCATGTACAGACATGGTCTCGGAACACGGATCACCGAAAGGTAAAGCATGAGTCATATAGAAGATATGATGAACATGTCGATTGTTCGCCATTGAAGCTACATCAACTCTCGTGATGATCGGTTTTGATGTGGTGGATTTGGTTCGTGTGATCACTAAAACAATGTGAGGGATGTTGTTTTGAGTGGGAGTTCACATAGATTAATTTTACTATTAATTAGAACTCAATTTGTCATAAACTTAGTCTAAACTATTGCAAATATGTTGTAGATCAATGGCAGCCCCTACCATCAATTTTAATGTGTTCCTAGAGAAAGAAAAGTTGAAAAACAATGGGAGCAACTTCGCGGATTGGTTCCGCAATTTGAGGATTGTCCTCACAGCTGGTAATTTGACCTATGTGCTGGATGCACCGCTGGGTGACCCACCTGCAGCTACTGCTACCGATGAAGTAAAGAATGTTTACCTCACTCGGAAGACTCAGTACTCCACAGTTCAGTGTGCTATCTTGTATGGTTTAGAATCGGAGCTTCAGAAAAGGTTTGAGAATTCAGACCCACATGATATTGTCCGTGATCTCAAATTGATCTTTGAGACTCACGCGGCAATTGAGAGCTATGAGGCTTCTGAAAAGTTCTTTAACTGCAAGATGGAAGAGGCAGCTCCACAAGGAGCATGTGCTTAAGATGTCTGGGCACGCAAACAAACTTCAAAGCTTGGGTATAGTGATTCCTAATGCTTTGGGGATTTACCGTGTCCTCCAATCACTACCACCAAGTTACAAGAACTTTGTGATGAACTACAACATGCAGAACATGAACAAGACGTTGCCAGAACTCTTCGCCATGTTAAAATCTGCAGAAGTGGAGATCAAGAAAGAGCACCAAGTGTTGTTGGTCAATAAGACCACCAAATTCAAGAAAGGAAAGTCTAAGCAAAAGGGACACTTCAAGAAGGGTGGTAAGAAAGTTACCACACCGACGAAGAAGACCAAGGCTGGACCTAAGCCTGATACTGAGTGCTTTTACTGCAAGGGAGAAGGTCCTTTGGGCGGAATTGCCCAAAGTACTTGGCGGATTTGAAGAACGGCAACATCAAGTAGAAAGGTATATCCGATATACATGTTATTGATGTGTATCTTACTAGTACTCGTAGTAGTGCCTGGGTATTTGATACTAGTTCGGTTGCTCATATTTGTAACTCGAAACAGGTGCTACAGAATAAACGAAAGCTAGCGAAGAACGAGGTGACGATGCGCGTGGGAAACGGATCAAAGGTTGATGTGATCGCGGTCGGCACGCTACCCCTTCATCTACCATCGGGATTAGTTTTATACTTAAATAATTGTTATTTGGTGCCTGCGTTAAGCATGAACATTATATCGGGATCTTGTTTATTGCGAGACGGTTACTTGTTAAGTTAGAGAATAATGGTTGTTTGATTTATATGAGTAATATGTTTTATGCACATACACCTTTGATAGATGGTATATTCTTATTGAATCTCGATAGTGGAAATACACATATTAATAACATTGAGGCTAAACGTTTGAAATCGAGCGATAACTCGACCTATATGTGGCACTGTCGTCTTGGTCACATTGGAGTGAAGCGTATGAAGAAACTCCATTCCGATGGACTTCTTGAATCACTTGATTTCGAATCACTTGAAAGATGCGAAGCATGTCTGATGGGAAAAATGACTAAGACTCCATTTTCTGGTATGATGGAGCAAGCTACAGACTTGTTGGAAATCATACATACCGATGTGTGTGGTCTAATGAGTGTAGCATTGCGCGGTGGTTATCGTTATGTTCTTACCTTCACGGATGACTTGAGTAGATATGGGTATATCTATTTCATGAAACATAAGTCCGAAACTTTCGAGAAGTTTAAGGAATTTCAAAGTGAGGTTGAGAATCAACGTAACAAGAAGATTAAATTTCTACGTTCTGATCATGGAGGTGAATATCTAAGTTACGAGTTTGGCGAGCATTTGAAGAAATGCGGAATACTTTCACAATTTACACCGCCGGGAACACCACAGCGTAATGGTGTGTCTGAACGTCGTAATCGAACTCTCTTAGATATGGTTCGTTCTATGATGTCACTTACAGATTTACCGCTATCATTTTGGGGTTATGCATTAGAAACAGCCGCATTCACTTTAAATAGGGCACCATCTAAATCTGTTGAAACGACGCCGTATGAATTATGGTTTGGGAAGAAACCTAAATTGTCGTTCCTTAAAGTTTGGGGTTGCGAAGCCTATGTAAAGAAGTTACAGCCGGACAAGCTTGAACCCAAAGCGGAAAAATGCGTCTTCATAGGATACCCGAAGGAAACTATTGGGTATACCTTCTATCATAGATCCGAAGGCAAAATCTTTGTTGCCAATAATGGATCCTTTCTAGAGAAGGAATTTCTCTCGAAAGAAGTGACTGGAAGGAAAGTAGAACTCGACGAGGTTATTGAACCTTCTCTCGAACTTGCGAGTAGCGCAGCACCGGAAGAAGTTCCTATGGTGCCTGCACCAGTAAGAGAGGAAGCTAATGATGATGATCATGAAACTTCGGTTGAAGTTGCTACAGAGCCTCGCAGGTCAACGAGAACTCATACCACTCCTGATTGGTATGATCCCGTTATGAGTGTCATGTTGGTGGACAACACCGATGACCCTGAGACATATGAGGAAGCGATGATGAGCCCAGATTCCAATAAATGGCAAGAAGCCATGAAATCCGAGATTGGATCCATGTACGAAAACCAAGTATGGAATTTGGTGGACTGACCGGATGGCCGGAAGGCCATCGAGAACAAATGGATTTTCAAGAAGAAAACAGATGTTGATGGTAATGTTACTGTCTATAAAGCTCGACTTGTCGCAAAAGGGTTTCGACAAATTCAAGGAGTTGACTACGATGAGACTTTCTCACCAGTAGCGAAGCTAAAGTCTGTGAGGATTATGTTAGCAATCGCTGCATATTACGATTATGAAATATGGCAGATGGATGTCAAAACAGCGTTCCTCAATGGAGACATTGATGAAGAGTTGTATATGATGCAGCCCAAAGGTTTTGTCGATCCGAAAGATGCTAACAAGGTATGCAAACTTCAACGGTCCATCTATGGATTGAAGCAAGCATCCCGAAGTAGGAATCAACGTTTTGATAAGGTTATCAAAAGTTTTGGTTTTATACGAACTTATGGAGAAGCTTGTATTTACAAGAAAGTGAGTGGGAGCTCTGTAGCATTCTTAATACTATATGTAGATGACATATTGTTGATTGGGAATGATGTAGACCTTCTTAATAGTGTCAAGGAATATTTGAATATTAGTTTTTCAATGAAAGATCTTGGTGAAGCAACTTACATATTAGGCATAAAGATTTATAGAGATAGATCGAGACGCCTAATATCATTGTCACAAAGTACATATTTGGACAAAGTTCTAAAGAGGTTTGGAATGGAAGATAACAAGAAAGGGTTCTTGCCCATGTTGCCCAATACGACGTTGAGTAAAACTCAAAGTCCGACAACGGCAGAAGATAGAGAAAGGATGAGTAAGACTCCCTAGGCCTTAGCCATAGGATATCTAATGTATGCCATGCTATGTACTAGACCCGACATTGCATATGTTGTTAGTCTAACTAGCAGATATCAAAGTGATCCAAGAGTGGATCATTGGATAGCGGTCAAAAACATCCTTAAGTACTTGAGAAGAACTAAGGATATGGTTCTTTCTTATGGAGGTGATGAACAGCTCGTTGTTAATGGTTACACCGATGCTAGTGGGAACACCGATCCGGTTGATTCTAAATCACAATCTGGATACGTATTTACTTTGAATGGTGCAGCAGTTAGCTGGAGGAGTGCAAAGCAAAGCGTTGTGGCGAGATATTCAACTGAATCGGAATACATGGCTGCTTCGGAGGCTTCACAAGAAGCGATATGGATGAAAGAGTTCATTACAGAGCTCGGTGTGGTTCCTAGTGCGCTGGAACCAATGTCTATCTACTGTGATAACATGGGCGCCATAGCCAATGCGCAAGAACCAAGGTCACACAAGAAGCTGAAGCACATCAAGCTACGTTTTCACGCTATTCGAGAACATGTCCAAGATGGGGACATAAAGATTTGCAAACTACACACAGATCTGAATGTGGCGGATCCGTTGACTAAACCTCCTGAGGGCAAAACATGACCAGCACCAAACTGCCATGGGTGTTCGGTATATTACAATGTAATCCAGATTAGATGACTCTAGTGCAAGTATGAGACTGTTGGAGATATGCCCTAGAGGCAATAATAAATGTAGTTATTATTATATCTTTGTGTTTATGATAAATGTTTACATTCATGCTATAATAGTATTAACAAGGAAACATTGATACTTGTGTGAATTGTAAACTAAAATAGAGTCCCTAGTAAAGCCTCTTTATAATACTAGCTTGTTGGTTAATAAATGATTGTGGTTTCCCTATCATGAACATTGAGATGTTATTAACAACAAGATCATATCATTAGGATAATGATATGGTGGACATACTCCTGTAGATAAGCGTAGCATAAAGATCAAGTCATTTTAATAGTTCAATTGCTAAATGCTTTCTGATACATAGTAACCTAATTCCTTCGACCATGAGATCATGCATATCACCTTCACCGGAAGGATGCTTTGATGACATCAAACACCACACCGTAACTGGGTGGCTATAAAGGTGGCATTGAGTGTTCGGAAAGTATTGGTTGAGACACATGGATCAAGAGTGGGATTTGTCCATCCATATGACGGATAGATATACTCTGGGCCCTCTCGGTGAAATGTCATCCAATTAGCTTGCAAGCATGTGAATGGCTCACAAGGGATCACATATCACGGGAACGAGAAAAGAGTACTTACCAGTAACGAGGTTGAACTAGGTATGCAGAGATACCGACGATCATAACCTCGGATAAGTAAACTATCGTGAGACAAAGGGAAATTGGTATCGTATGTAAGTGGTTCATTCGATCACAAAGTAATCGTAGAAATATGTGGGAGCCATATGAATTTCCAGATTCCTCTATTGGTTATTGATCGGAGAAGTGTCTCGATCATGTCCGCATAATTCACGAACCGTAGGGAGACACACTTAAGGATTCGACGTTGTTTGAGTAGTTATGGAATGATGAGTAAGAGACCGAATGTTGTTCAGAGTCTCGGATGGAATCCGGTACATCACGAGGAGATCGGGAATGGTCCGGAGAATAAGATTCATATAAGGAAAGTCTTGTTTCGGGGTTGGAGAATGGTCCCGGTGTTTTCATCGGGAATGATCTAGAAGGTTCTGGAATGTCCGGCACTCCGGAGGGGAAGGGTACATGAATGTGTTATATCAATTTGGTATGATTGCATCATGTACTAAGTGTCATCACTGAACAAAATAAAGGGTTTATTCAAATCCTTGTTTGAAAAAGTCAAACGCCAATTTGAAAGTCAAACGGCTATTTTGGGAAGTGGAGGGGAGGTGGAATCCGAGTTGGGGAGGAGTTCCTTCCCTCCACCGTCGGCCCACCTTGGCCGACTTGGGGAGGGACTCCCCTCCCCTGGCGCGCCCCCCTCCACCTATATAAGGAGGGGCAGGGCTCCCCTCCTAGACACACAAGTTCCCTACCTCTAAACCCTAGCCCCAAGCCGCCGCCGCCTCCATAGCCGCCGCCGGCCCTTGGGCAACTCGCCGCCGCCGCCTAGCTAAACCCTAGCCGACGGCCTTTCCCATCCTCGGCGTGTCTAAATCCTAGATCGTCAAGGGTCTCTCTCATACTCCACCATACTCGCTCCGGCTTAAGGCGAAGCCCTGCGAGATCTCCCCTCTACTTCCGGTACCACGCCGTTGTGCTACCGGAATCGCGAGGAGAGTGCTACAACCTCTGCTGCCTGCTGGAACAAGGGAGAGGAAGGTCTTCGTCGAGTACCGAACGTGTGACCGACTGCGGGAGCGCTCTTGAGCATGGCGCCGGAAGGATCGTCTACGCAATCTTGAGATCAGGCAGAGTACGACTACATCACCCACGAGAATCCGCTCTCGTTAAACACTTTGGAATCTTCGAGGGTGAGTTATTCTATAGATCTTGGCTTGTTTGTTTGTATGCGATAGAATTTTTTTGTTTTCCATGCTACGAAACCCTACACTAACACTAGTCCCGGTTTCAGACAAGGCCGGGACTAGAGGCTGGAGCTGCAAAAAATGAAAGGTCGTTTCTCTACTAGTGACCCTGATAGTTTGAGAGAATAATAACTTGAATTAATTTCAACCACGTTGGGCTGTTTTTATATAGATTACAACTGATTTGGACTCCAAGACTAATAGAGATAGAGTTACAATCCAAATAGGGACAGGAGTTGTGGCCGGCGCCCTAGCCGACCTATACTATAATATCCCCCCGCAGTCTAAACGTCAGGGGTAATGGTGTTGAGACTAGAGCGAATGTCTATAAATGATGACGTGGGGAGTCCTTTTGTAAAAATATCAGCAAATTGTGCACTGGTAGGAACATGAAGAATTCGAACATCGCGAAGAGCCACCTTCTCACGAACAAAGTGAATGTCAATCTCAATATGCTTCGTGCGCCGATGCTGAACGGGATTGGAAGCCATGTAGACTACAGAAATATTATCACAATAAACAATGGTGGATCGCTCTAGGGGACGATGAAGCTCGATGAGTAGCTAACACACCGCCTCCATACGGCATGGGCAAACCTATACTCAGCCTCACCAAGACACAGGCTGAAACTTACCTTAGAACACCAAGAAACAAGATTATCTCCTAAATAAACGCAAAATCCGGATGTGGACCGTCGATTATCTGGACAACCTGCCCAGTCTGCATCAGAATAAACTGTCAAGCTTGTAGGAGAATAAGAGTTTAGAAGAAGACCGGAATCAAGAGTGCCTTTTAAATATCGAAGAATCCGTTTTACATGAGCAAGGTGAGGAGCACGAGGATCATGCATGAAAATATAGGCTTGGTGAACTGAATAAGAAATGTCAGGACGAGTAAGAGTGGCGTACTGAAGAGCACCAGTGATGCTACGGTAAAATGTGGGATCGGAAACAGGATCACCATCGGCCGATAGTTATATCGGCCGGAGTGCGAGAGGGTTGACAATCGGACATACCAACCCGTGAAAGCAAATCCAAAAGATATTATCGTTGAGAAATAAAAAGAGAGGACTTTGTGCGAGAAACATTAATACCAAGAAAATAATGAAGAGGTCCTAAATCAGTCATGGAAAATTCACGATGAAGTGAAGACATAATATGTTGAAGAAAAGAATCAGAGCTAGCAGTAAGAATAATGTCAGCAACATAAAGAAGATATGCAGTATGTTTGGAGGAACGGAAAATGAATAGGGAAGAATCAGATTTAGAAGGGATAAAGACAATGGTTTGAATGAAAATAGCAAAACGTTGAAACCATGCACGAGGAGCCTGTTTGATACCATAAAGAGATTTTTTGAGTAAACACACAAGATTGGGAGAAGAGGGATGCTCAAAACCAGAGGGTTGCTGACAGTAGACAGTTTCATTAAGAGTACCATGGAGAAAAGCATTTTTAACATCAAGTTAATGAATCGGCCATGAAGAAGAAACGACAAGACTAAGTACGACGCAAATAGTGCTTGGTTTGACAACGGGGGAAAATGTCTCATCGAAATCAATGCCATATTGTTGTGAAAAACCGCGAGAAACCCAGCGAGCTTTGTAACGAGCAAGAGAGCCATCAGAGTTAAATTTGTGTCGAAAGACCCATTTACTAGAAACAACATTAACACCAGAAGGTTTTGGAATGAGAACCCATGTATTGTTTTATTGAAGAGCATCAAATTCATCACGCATAGCTGAAAACCAAAGAGGATCAAGAAGAGCACGTTTGTAGGATGTGGGTATAGGGGAAATTGTGGTTGTGGCTGTGAGATTGATACGTTTAGAAGGGAGAAGAAAGCCATGTTTGCCACGAGTGCACATGACGTGATCATTTGTAGGTGGTTGAATAGGAACGACATTAGGTGGTAAGGTGGGTGTGGAGGAAGACTCGACAGCAGGTGTTGGTGGATCGAGTGATGGGGGTAGATGGTTCGGTGGTAGGAGTAGGGGAAGTGGTGCTACGAGGGGTGGTCATGACAGTGGTGGGGGTGGTGACAGGTTTCTGCCGTGGCAAAGAATTGGGTGAAAGTTCTGCTGTGGCAGGCTGCCGCGACAGAGAAACAGGCGAAAGCTCTGCCGCGGCAGAGAAACGGGCAAAAATCCTGCCACGGGAGAGAAACGAGGCAAAAATCTGCCGCGGCAGGGGCGACAGTGGGTTGAACGAAGGGTGTTTTGGTAGTGGTAGGGACTGGTGGTCCGGTTTGGGGAGTGAGTTTGGTGGCAGCATAAGGAAAAGTATTTTCATCAAAGGTAACATGGCGAGAAACAATAACACGACCAGAAGAAGGATCAAAACAACGATATCCTTTGTGATCATCAGAAAGTCCAAGATGAATGCAAGGTAGGGAACGCGGTTCGAGTTTATTGGATGCTGTAGAGGCAATGTTTGGAAAAAAAGGCAACCAAAAACACGCAAGAAGGAATAGTCTGGGTGAGATAAAAATATAGATTGAAAGGGTGAATAAAGAGGACATGTTTTGGTGGGTTGAACATTGATGAGGAAAGTGGCAGTGCGAAGGGCTTCAGCCCATAAACGAGAAGGGAGAGAGGCTTGCAAAAGTAAAGTGCGTAGAATGTCATTTATAGAACGAAGAGAACGTTCGGATTTACCATTTTGGGGAGAAGTATAAGGACAGGAGAAACAAAGAAGGATTCCTTGAGAAAGAAAGAAACTGCGGTTTGTAGTGTTGTCAAATTCTCGTCCATTATCACACTGAATAAATCGAATAGGCAAGCCAAAATGAGTAAGAACATACTGACGAAAATTTAGGAAAATTGTATGCACATCAGATTTTGCACGAAGAGGAAAAGTCCAAATATAGTAAGAGTAGTCATCCAGGATCACAAGATAATATTTATACCCAGAAACACTAGGGACTGGAGATATCCATAAATCACAATGAAGATGCTCAAATGGAAAGGTACTAACAGTAGTTGAGGTGCCAAAAGGTAATCTAACATGTTGGCCGCATTGACAGGCATTACAAAGAGAGGGATTATGAGAGGAACTAGAGCTAGGTATACAAAAATCTTGAAGCAAAGACGACAGATTAGTTTTATTTGGGTGACCTAGACGACGATGTCATAAATCAACAGATGCAAGCATGGCGCGGGGGGTGGATATGGGTGCGCCATGAAGTGGATAAAGATCGCCCGTGCTATTGTACGGAGCGAGAACCTCCCCCGTTTTCAGATCCTTCACAGACAAACCAAAAGGGTCAAAAGCGAGAATAACTTTGTTGTCAATACAGAATTGTCGAACAGAAATAAGATTTTTGAATAGGGAAGGAACAACAAGAATATTACATAGAAGAAAATTAGCATAAGATAAAAAGATGTGAGAATTTTCGGCGCAAAAGACAGGAACTATGGAGCCATCGCCAATAGTGATTGTGGAAAAGGGAGAGGGGAAACAAGCTGACAGCAAATTCATATTTGAAGACATATGCGAGGATGCACCGGAATCGAAATCCCAATCCGTACCTTCGTTATTTAGTGTAAAGTTGTTCATGGCGTTGATGAAGGCGGCTTGGTCCCAGTTCGGCTGCAGGGGAGGAGCAGAGGAGCCGGGAGCTTGCATGTTGACGTAGGGGAGTGGAGGTAGCTGGTTGTACGCGTACGGAGCTTGCATGGTGCCGTAGGAGCCCGAGATGTGGTAGTAGGGCACGTCGGATGGTGGTGTAGCAGTCGCGGTGTAGACATGAGACGGCGGCCGAGGGCCGAGGAGGCCAGGAGAGCCCGTGGCTGGACGAAGACCGGGACTCCATGCGCCTGTGTATGCAGGAGGGGCGCCATATGGATACGGGGCCGACCATGGCATCGACCAAGCCTGCACAAGGCCAGTCCAAGGGTCGTGAGGAGGCCCGGACGGTGGCGCAAACGACGAAGAGGCAGGTGATGACGAAGCAGGTGCAGGGCCGGATTAGCGCGCCATGGGAGGCCTGTAGGTCGGGTTCTTACCCCTGTAATTAGGGCTCGGGCGCCATCCAGGAGGTGGGGCCGGGGCCACAGCTGGCGTGGCAGGGGGCGGGTGTGCGGGCGGCTGCAGCAGCAGCCCAGAGGGTGCATTCCCTGCCGCGGCAGGAGCGGTGGCGTGGAAGACGTGTGGCGCCCGTTGTGCCTTGGAAGCTTGATTCTTTTCTTCTTGCTGGAGAAGGGAACACACCTCCTTGAATGTAGGGTAGGGCTTCAACATGGGGATGAACAACTGCTGTTTCTCGAACTGATCTCCGAGGCCGACGAGGAGAACATTGATGAGGGTACGGTCATCGACGTGATCACCAAGCTCACAGAGTTCGTCGCCAATGGCCTTGATCCGCTGACAGAAGACGGTGACCGGGGCATCTCCCTGGGTGGTCGTGCGAAGCTCCATGTTGAGCGCTTTGATGCGCGCGTCGGAGTTGTCCTGGAACAGCCGCTGGAGAGAGGCCCATAGATCGGCGGCGGTGGCGTCATCGGAGGAGACCAGGTTGAAGAGCTCCGTGGAGATGCGGGTGTAGATCCACTGGATGATGGCAAGATCATCTTTGATCCAGCGGGGATCAGCAGGCTGCGGAGGGTAGGAGGGATCTATATGATGACGGAGGCCGCAGCGGCCGAGGTGGATGGTGAAGGGGTGGCGCCAGTGGTAGTAGTTGTGGGCGCCGAGGTCGAGCGAGATCGATATGAAGGGGGAGACATCGGCGATGGTGTCGGCTAGAGAGATCATCGGAATTTGGGGAGGTGGTGGTTGGGTAGATGTAGGTGTGGAGGAGGAAAAGGAGGAGGTAGGAACGCCGGCATCACAGAACTCGGCCATGGAGAAGACGGTCCGAGTTGGGGGCGGCGGCGGCCTTGGCGGCGCAGGTGGAGGCGCCATCCCAGGTGCGGAAAACCTAGGCGTCTGATACCATGATAGTTTGAAAGAATAATAACTTGTATTGATTTCAACCACGTTGGGCTGTTTATATAGATTACAACTGACTTGGACTCCAAGACTAATAGAGATAGAGTTACAATCCAAATAGGGACAGGAGAGGCGGCCGGTGCCCTAGCGGACCTATACTCTAATACACCCTCAACACCGGAGACGATATGCTGCAACTCACATGAAAGGAGGCTAGTCGGAAGTGCGTACGCAAGACAATCCGCCGAAGCCCCATTTTTCTGGGATGGACCCCATCACGGTGACTATAGGTTGAGCTAAGCCGGACTAACCGCTCTTAGATGGTGTCGGCTCAACCAACGACATCTATGAAGTCCCCGAAGAAACGGAAGAAGGGGATAAAGGTTTGAGGAGATAAACACTAGATGTATTGATTTTTGCCCGATTGTTTACTTAATTTCAATAGACTTTCACCTCTCACATAAATATGAGGCGGCTGGATTCCCGTACAAGTTTTGGACAACAATTCTACACGTGACCAAGACAGAATCCTAGTCTAACTGTAGCTCTAAAGTAGGTAAGTCTACGTCCGACTTTGTATTGTATCCCGAACCAAATATTCGTGGTGAGTTCTGGTGAAGCCGCCTTGATCCTTCCCTGTTGGAGTCAAATTAGCTTTTTTCTTTGCGCTTGAACCAGCTCGATTATGGTCTTTTTTCATATGCAAGCCTTTATAGCCTCTGAGAGTACTCCCGTGTCAAAGGTAGATTTTCCTCTTATCTTCGTGATTAAATCGTCCAAACTCTGATCTAGGAAAGAATCAGATGAACTTTGGGGTAAGGCAGCCAGATTGCCTTTAGCAAGGCGGCCATATTTTTCTTGGATAAGGCGGCTAGATTGTTTAGACTTGTTCCATGCTAGGTGGTCATATAAACCTTACACTAAGGCAACATCTTGACACAACTTCTAGTTTTTTCTTAATTTTCCTCCTTTATTCCGCGGCTAAGTCAGCTTGTTGTAGGCTCCTACTGAATTCGGCTTAGAACCAAACGCGTACATCTTTCTCCTTAGTCTTCAACATGTTTTCCTTGCTTAGCCAACAAGATGCCAAAAATAGATGCTAGCATGTGTCCCCCTTTTTTGTGGTAGAGCTTGCATGTCAGGAAATAATCCTTGTAGAGATTGCCTAAAAGTGGTGCTTAAGCTCATCGGCCGAGTTTTTACTAAGAGTGGTATATGCATATCAGTCATCTCATGCGTTCAAGCGGATTGCCACACACTTGGATAGAATTTCTTTATTATTGGTTCCTTTCTTGAGTTTCTTATTGGTTCCTTGCCCCCCTTTGAATGATTGCCACACACCGCTCATTGTTTCTCATGATGTTTTTCAGCTGACTTTTCGACGGGATGCATTTCAGATTCTAGCATAAATAAATAAATCCAAGGAAGCAACAAATTAAATAGGCAATTAAACAAAATATAACATATGGTGTTGATTGTCCTATAGCAAACATGAGCAGGATAATGAACAACCTCTCGAACAAGAAATTTTATTGGCAAATAAATTATTTCCTCAAATAGGAAAACTCACATGAGAATCGAGCAAGCTTAAAAGAGCAGAAAAACTAGGTGATTGTCTCCTGCCTGCAGGCACTAGAGCCTTTTTCTTTGTGTGCTTCTTGCTAGGAACCTTTGTGGCAGACTTTGTCAGCAAGGTGGATGGCATCTGGTGTGCCTTGACTGCATGGTGCTGGTGAAAGGCTAAGTGGAATACCTTGACGACGAGGTGTTCGGCGAGGCGACAAACATTGTGGTGAGGTGGATGGCGAGGTAGCATACCTTGACGCTGAGGTTCATGGAGAAGGGAAGACCTTGTTGGTGAGGTGGAAGTCCTTACTGGTGAGGCTAACAACAAGATGGAAGATCTGCAAGGTCGACGACGTGGTGGGACGGTCTAGGGTTTGGGCTAGGTCAATGACCAAATGACTACTGGACGGATAGCGGCAAGGGTCATAGGTGCGATGGGCGGTGGCGAGGGAAGGATATTTGGAACCGTCTCCATTTTTGGAGGGGATAAATGAGGGTTGTGAATAGATTACGTAAATTCCCTCTGCGTGAATACTAGGGTTGCACTGTATGGGAGGGATACACGGTAATATTAGCGCTCAAAAGTTTCATTTCACTCTGGGGCGCGAGAATTTTGGTGCCTAGCCGTGAAATTTTGGCTTGGCAGGAGGATGGAACCCCAAACTTTTGGCTGTTGGATGCATGATGTGTTTGAAATAAATTAATATTTAGGTTTCAAATGCGCCCAAGATTGCGGCAATTAGGTTTCATAGCTAGGTGCCAGACCTTGCGAATCTGTTAGTGGATCTCTATAAAAATGTTATGTTTTGTACCTAGAAATTATTTTTTGAAAAATTCTTGGGTGAGCTACGAGATACCTCCAGGCTAAATTTGAGACCATTCTAGCTAAAGTGGCAGAAACTTGTCTAAATTGTGGAAGGTGCACCGCAACTTTGATGGGTAGCCAGTTGGTGAATTGTCCACTAAATGCTCTCTAAAATTTAATAAAATTGGGTGACCCTTTTTCACATCAAATCCTTGGTAGCTGCTTCACAAAATAAATCCTTTTCGGCACCCGAAAGTGGAAAATAGATTTTCCATGCAGAGAAGGTGGCAACTTTCTGGCAACATTGTTTTACATTATAAGATAAAAAAACGTGTCTCGAAATATGAGCACATTACAACAAACTATGCCATGATTATTTTCATGATCTATCTCATTTGCCTTGAAAGCCAAGAATCTTCGAAGGCGATAGCTCATCTCTCCGAACACTTTTTTTGAATAATCCCCATTTCACATGTTTGTTAATTTTATATGCATCTAGGTAACATGAAATGAAAAAGTGTGAAGGTTTATATTTTTTTGATTTTTTTTGAATAATTGAGACTGGTTTCAAAATGTGGCCAAGCTTGCAGCAATTAGGATTCCTAGGTGACGGGTCTTGTAGATATCTTAGTGGATCTCTAAATAACTGTCATGTTTTGTACCTGAAAATATTTTTCTGGAAAATTTTTAAGCGAGCTACGAGGTATATTCAGGCTAAATTTGAGCCCCTTCCAGCTAAACTGGCAGAAACTTCTCTAAATTACAAGTGGTGCATTGCAAGCTTTGAGATGCATCTAATTGGTGAATTGCGCACTAAATTCTCTCTAATATTTATTAAAAAATGGAGGTGACACTTTTTCATAGCAAATCCTTTGTAGCTTCTTCACAAAATAAACCCTTCTCATCACCGAGAAAATGGAAAATGGAATTTCCATGGAGAAAAGGTGAAAACTTTCTGAAGCAACATTGTTTGCCATCACAAGATACACACATATCGTAATATGGGAACATTACAACAAACTATGCTATGATTATAGTTATGACCTAGCTCGTTTGCTTTGAAAGTCATGAATCCTCAAAGGCGGTAGCTCACTTCTGTGGACACTTTTTTAGAATCATTCCCAGTTAACATAAAATGACAAAGTGCAAAGGTTTTATATTTTTTGAATTGTTTTGAATACTTGAGGCTGGTTTCAAAATGCAGCCAAGATTGTGGCAATTAGGATTTTTAGCTAGGTGCCGGCTCATGCAAATCTCTTAGTGGATTTGTGAATAAATGTCATGGTTTGTACCTAAAAATGATTTTTTGAAAAATTCTTGAGCGAGCTATGAGGTACCTCCAAGCTAAATTGAGCCCCTTGCAGCTAAATTGACAAAAACTTGTCTAAATTGCGGGTGGTCCACCGTAAGCTTTGAGGTGCATCCAATTAGTGAATTGTCCACTAAATTCTCTCTAATATTAATTAAAAATAGGGTCATGTTTTTCACATCAAATCCTTGGTAGCCTCTTCACAAAATAAACCCATTTCATCATCGAGAAAATGGATTTTTCGTGGAGAGAAGGTAAAAAGTTCCAGAATCAACATTGTTTGCCATCACAAGATATACACATATACGGAATATGGGCACATTACACCAAACTATGCCATGATTATGGTCATGGCCTAAATCATTTGCCTTGAAAGCCATTAATCCTCGAAGGCGGTAGCTTATTTCCATGAACACTTTTTTCAATAATCCCCATATCACATGTTTGTTATTTTAACATGCAACTAGGTAACATAAAAAGACAAAGTGCGAAGGTTTTACATTTTTATATTTTTTTGAATACTTGATGCTTGTTTCAAAATGTGGCCAAGATTGTGGCAATTTGGGTTCTTATCTAGTTCCCAGGTATTGCTAATCTCTTAGTGGATCCCTAAATAAATATCGTGTTTTGTACCTAGAAATGATTTTTCAGAAAATTCTTGAGCGAGCTACGAGCTACCTCTAGGCTAAATTTGAGCCCCTTCTAGCTAAACCGGTAGAAACTTGTCTAAATTGCGGGCGGTCCACCACAAGCTTTAACGTGCAGCTAGTTGGTGAATTGTCCACTAAATGTTTTCTAGTATTTATTAAAAATGGGGTGATATTTTTCCACAACACATCCTTGGTAGCTGCTTCACTTAATAAACCCTTTTCGACACCCAGAAAATGGAAAATGGATTTTCCGTGTTGAGAAAGTGAAAACTTCCTAAAGCGAGATTGTTTTCCATCATAAGGTACACACATGTGTGAAATATGGGAAAATTACAATAAACTATGCCATGATTATGGTCTTGACCCAACTCATCTTCCTTAAAAGACATGAATCTTTGAAGGCGGTAGCTTATTTCTGTGAACACTTTTCTCAAATAATCCCCGTTTCACATGTTAGTTATTTTTACCTACAACTAGGTAAAATAAAATGACAAAGTGCGAAGGTTTTTCATTTTTTTTAATACTTGACATTGGTTTCAAAATGCGGTCAAGATTGCGGCAATTAGGGTTCTTAGCTAGGTGCCGGGTCTTGCAAATGTCTTAGTGGATCTCTAAAGAACTGTCAAGTTTTGTACCTAGAAATGACGTTTTGGAAAATTGGTGATAGAACTACGAGTTACCTCGAGGCTAAATTTGAGCCCCTTCTAGCTAAACCGGTAGAAACTTGTCTAAATTAAGGGCGGTGCACCGCAAGCTTTGAGGTTCCTCCAATTGGTGAATTATCCACTAAATTATCTCTTATATTTATTAAAAATGGAGTGAATATTTTAAACATCACATCCTTGGTAGCTGCTTCACAAAATAAACCCTTTTCAACAACGAGAAAATGTATTTTCCGTGCAGAGAAGGTGAAAACTTCCTGAAGTAACATTGTTTGCCATCACAAGATACACACATGTGTGGAATATGGACACATTACAACAAACTATGCCAAGATTGTGGTCATGACCTCGCTCATTTGACTTGAAAGCCATGAATCATCAAAGGCGGTATCTCATTTCTGTGAACATTTTTTTAGAATAATCCCCATATCACATTTTTTTATTTTTACCTACAACTAGGTAACATAAAATGACAATGTGTGAATGTTTTACATTTTTTGTATTTGTTTTGAATAATTGAGGCTGGTTTCAAAATGCGGCCAAGGTTGATGCAATTTGAGTTCTTAGCGAGGTGTTGGGTCTTGCTAATGTCTTAGTGGATCTCTGAAAAAATGCCATGTTTTGTACCAAGAAATGATTTTTTGGAAAATTCTTGAGCGGAGGTACATCTAGGCTAAAATTCTTGAGCGATCTACGAGGTGCACCACATGCTTTGAGGTTTAGACAATTGGTGAATTTACCACTAACTTCTCTCTAATATTTATTAAAAATGGGATGACGCTTTTCACAACACATCCTAGGTAGCTCCTTCACAAAATAAACCATTTTCAGCACCAGGAAAATGGAAAATATGTCTTCCATGCAGAGAAAGTGGAAATTTGTATCCATTAAACAATGTTATTGCCACAAACTCCAAGGAAATTAGATTAAATGCAAAGATCGTAAGCACCAATAAACATGTAACTTGCACGAGAAAATAACTATTCATGGAATATTATAATCGAGTGTGTCAGTAATCAGGCTGAAGTTCTTTTTCTCCTTGAACTTCTGCATCTCTTTCATCGTCCATGACTCCATGCCTACCAACAGTAAGTATATTTATCTTTGAGATTTTGTTTTTATTCAGATAGGCAATCGGTGATCGTAATCGTTCTAGAAAAAATAGTTTGTACCCTTTACTTCACGAACCGAGTCACTGTTTGGAAATAAATCTGGATTAAGCCATTGAGCAACCCAAGTTGTAATCAGAAAGAACAACTATAATACGAGGCCTACATACAGCATGTGAAAAATATATACTTTGTTATGAATAATGAAACCATGTCCAAAAAATCATCGATAATAATAAACTTCAGAATCTGAACCAATAATAAAGAGGATAGGGAAGCAGCTGCATGTCCATGAGATTTCTTACCATGCATTGTGAACGCTGCCTAAGCAAGGACCGTACGTGGTGCCTATTTGGCTGACCACCAGACGTCTTACCATCCATCGATATTATCTCCTTATTCCACTCAAAAGAAAAAAATGTCTCTCGGATGGGAATTTAACTTACTTATCCTGAAGCAGAGATTCCCCAAAAAATCCGAAGAAGAGATGGCATGCATGAAGCTAGAGTTAGCTACAATCAGATTCACGGAGTGCATGTACGTAGGGTAGGCCGTCAACATATGCCTAATCGTTGCATTGTACTCTCTCAGTTTCAAAATATAAGATGTTTTAACTTTGTGAATAAAATGTATCTGAACTTCTTGTAGTTATAGGTTCATTCAAGTTTGGAATGAACCTATAACTAAAAAAATGTCTAAATACATTTTATTTATAAAGCTAAAACATCTTAGATTTTAAAACAGAGGGAGCAGATGTGGAGATACTCCGGCGAGGCCACGAGAAGAAACCCAGATAGATGGTGTCGAGACTTAAAGCTCCAGGCCAGAAAGAGAAAGCAATAAAAGAAAAACTAACAGATTGAACCGGATCAGGTCCGTTAGCATAAGAGGAGACGGAGGATTGAGTTAGAGGCACTTTATTAATTTAATGTCGGGATGCTGCTGCTGACTTTTATCTAAAAAAAACCTGTCCTCCGGCCGCCGGCGGTGTATCGATCACTAGGCAGAGAAGTGCGACGAAACTTCTTGCTAGAATCGGTTTTCTCCTCGTGGCTGCAGGTGGAGTACGTCATCTCCGATCCTTTCCTTGTAGCTCCATTGACACCGGCGAAGTGGGTGCAGCTCTCCAGATCCGGATCGGAAACGACTCCATGATTCCGAGGCAATGCATTCATGCATGTTCCCTTTCTGTTTTGGCGATGCATGGCCGGCTTCCGCATGCATTATTGCTTAGAGAAAAGGATCTGGAGGTGAGGCTGCTAGGTTTAGCTGCACCGTCAAGAACGCCTCAATGCGACGGCGGCCACGTTGTGTAGAAAAGGAATACAAAGAAAAGGGTACCAAATAGGTTATGGGTTATTCATGTTGTAGTGCCGATGGTGAGTAATTTTACACTCAAGTTTTTATGTATATAATCTAATGGTTATAAATTACCGGTCTACTAATTAGATGGTCGGATGTTTCTAATTTATGTATGAATTTGTAGCTGATTTTTTTATTTTTTTGTTAGCCCATAATGTACTTTTAATATATAATAGATTAATGAATGACAAATACATTGATTTCTAAACTATAGAAAGTGTTTTTTAGTTTAATACTACCACCTATCCTAGATTACTTGCCATAGATTTGTCTAGATACAAATGTATCTGATATATTTTAGTATATAGATACATGTGAATTTAGACAAATCTGTAGCATCTAATTCGAGACAGGGGAGTAGTAAAAATGATCACTCTACTATCTATAAATAATCAAATGAAGAAATAAGATATATTAGGTTTTCTAGATACTTTGTTAACTCTAAATTCCTGGATGGGTTTACGTTCTAACCGAGGAAGATTGGTTGGGTTATGTAGTTTGTCAAGTAAATGAAACATCATCGAGAAAAAAAAAGAAAAAAACAGTCAGCTTAGTGGTTTCACCGTTTGGTTGATCTGCTGCGGAGTGTCAATGATATGAGGAGCGATGGCAACAACTTTCCTTTTTGTTGAAGTCAGCATGATCTTGCAGGCACGAATATATAGTAGACAAATTCATTAGCAGTAAGTACATGACGTGATGTTTAAACGAAGATTGTAACAGTCAGTACCTACCATGTGAGAGTGTTGCCAATGATCATTCGAAAATCTCAACATCACAATGTTCCCTTTTACGGCGAAAGAAGAAAATATTGTCGAGTTGATCGAGGGCCATGCCACCGAGTGCTCTCTCGGATGTGGAATATCCAAGTCAGACCTCCGGCACTCGGACCGATAACTGAGGACGCGCTTGGAGAGTCCTTTATATCGATGGAGTACATAATTAACCTATCCAAAGAGAACAACTACTTAAGCGCATTCATGGGAAATTTTGAAGTTTTTTTCTAAGATCCATCGGGTATCATAGGCTATTTAGTTAAATCGACGCTCTGATTTTTATGGGATTTTCTTAGGTAGTTCTCTTTTCTCTGGCGATACCCTTCTTTCAGCTAAACTGGGCAGAAACTTGTCTAATTGCGGGTGGTCTTTAATTTCTATCGAACACATAACACAATAATGAAGGCCCTCCACGTTCGTTCTTCCATTTGCAAATCCACAGATGTAAGCTAGCAAGATGCAATACAAAAACAAAAATAAATGAAACGACCAATGCATCTAACTTTATGGCCTTCATGTGCTGACATCACAAACATAATTAGGTCAGAGCATACTTGGATCAGATCGTATGTTCTTCAAAATTGAATACATCAAACATGAAAAGAGACATGCCACGGCTATATTTTCTAATGTCAAAAGGATCTACAAAGACACTAGATAGTTACCAATGCACTCATCAAGTACAGATCGTATCATAAACATTTATTTAGTTCTAGATAATGCTCTGCTTTACATCAAAGCTTTCAGAAATCTATATATACTTATGAAATTTTATTCCATACATCGGTATAAAATCATACAGCAACACAAGGGGTATCATATTGTATATAAAAACTAGAATGGGGGCCCTCGCAAATGCGAGGGCAATATCTAAAAGTATGCGGAAAAAATCCTCGATGTGTCTAATTATTTTTTCTAAACATCATCAATTTCCTTTTTCTAAATTAATGTTATGTTTCCACAAGAGAAGACAAAGGCACTATGTAAGAATAGAAAATCATTTAATATTATTCTCTTCAACATACTATATCCATGTTGGCATGAAGATCGTAAAATATATGATTCCTTAGAAGTACAACAATGGACACAATTTACATAGAGCTCATAAGCTTTTGAAAAGGTATAATTTGGAAGTCTTTGTTTCTTTGGAAGTCATCATGTTTGTTTTAACCATTTTCTAACTTCCACCATTGTATTGGCTTCTAGAAAGTGTTCTTTCTCTATGGTTAAACTATGTTTGTATTAGAAAACATGATCCAAAATATTTCTATGAAGTGCTTCATATAGAAATGTGTTAGGACAAGAAAGTACAAATTAGTTTAGATTTTACTGCATATTTGTTTATAAGGAATGAAGAAAAAAATGGAAAGAGAATATACAGTTCGTCTTAACCACAAACTTACTAAATTTGTATCATCTATTAACTATTGTGTAAAAAAGGTACATCACATATATTTCTTAAATAAGTTTCACTCTATGGAAAATATACAACATGAGGGAATTTTCTTATAAAAATGTATGTCGGCTGAAAGTATGCGACATGACCGACCATGCTCGTACCGCGTTCTTGTACCCGCCACTAAACACCGATGAGGCGAAGGTGAGCGGGCGGGAGGCGAAGTTGGCGTCCTGCTTCTTGAGTACCTCACGGGCAATCTTCGGGCATGTGATCGGAACAACGAAGACACTACCTAGGCGGATGCAGGCGATGTTGGTGTCCATTTCCTTCATCATCAAGTGGATCCACCGAAATGCCGGCTTGTTGAGCATCATCTCCGGCAAGTTGCCAACAAGGGGCCAGGATAATGCAGGGCCTGGAGGCAGACCACCCCTCATGATGTTGCTCTTGGGACTAAACGTAATGATGATGAAGGCTAGCACCGGCAATAGCCCCATCAAGGCTAAACCTAAACACGAGGAGGATAGTCTTGGTTGATCCATTGGAGAAAAAGCAGAGCTTAATGTGATGGACCCAGGAACCAAAGTTGCTATGAAGTTTTTATTCTCCCTTGGGTTGAGTGGTCACCCATATATAGCTGAACATCTGGGCCTGTCATGCCTCATATTAGCTACTCCCTCTGACCATATTAGTTGACTTGGATTTAAATTTGGATTTATCGGAGGGAGTACCGTGTAATCCCTCGGCTATACTGATATGATATGCTAAGGAGACGATATGATATGCATCTGACACAAAGGCGTAACCAAGGCCACAGGTCCTTCTAGTGCATCTCTTAAAATACTACAAGTATCATATTATTCCGATCACATCACATGGCCAGCGTGCATGTGAGATGGATATCGATTCATCATTATGGATTTAGATCAGGAAGGTAACTAGAAGAACTGAGTCTTGAAAACATACATATGGAGATACAATACTTTAATTTCGCGCGCATCATTTTTTTTTTTGGGAAATCATCCTCCATTTGTTCCGCCTCTAGGCTGATGGTTAATTTAGTATTAGTGTTCGCTAACTGCTGATATGTAGGCATGAAATGAATTGTTTCTGCAGTAATTTTCTTGTACGTAACAAAAGTCAAATATCTGATCATGATAACAAGTGAGATTTCCCACTACATCGTAGTATGCTAACTTGCATTCCAAGCGATGAGATATACTAAACAAATATAAATAACTTGATTCTGATCTCGTCACTGCGATCCTGATCTGATGCCAAGTAGTCTACTTTGATCATGGAACTCTAGGCGGTAGTCAACATCATGGCTAGACAAATATGAGGTGCAGCAGAGTACACGGAGACGAGAGACCATTGTTTTTTAGGGAGCGCAAATGTGCGGTATCCGAGTCGCTCATGTTGCCAACTTGCCAGTGGCTTCAATTTATTTATGCTTGGGATTCTGATCTCATTCTAATTAGACTAATAATATGTGCGGCTAGAAAGAAACTAGACAACGTCGACTCTACTCAGGTTGCAAAGTTGCCAATGGCTACTACCTAATCTTGATACGAATTCGATACTAGCTAGACAAATAAGATGTTAAGTGAGTATGCAAAGATCAACTATGCAAACATGAGAGCCTGTTTTTTTTACACGTGTCCGGTGTCCCAATCGGCTTATGTTGCCAACTTTCCAAAGGCTACAACTTATTTACACGTGGAATTCTGATCTCATTGTAACTAGACTAATAATATGTACATCCAGTATGAAGAAAATTAGACTCTATAGGTTTTAGATAACTTCAAATATGTGGTATATACGACCATATTCAGATTGTAAAATTGCCAATGGTAAAAATCTACTCTTTATCTGGATCTGGTGCTAGCAAGGCAAATAATATTTCCAACGAGTATGCAGATATCAGAGACTATTGACTTGTTTTTTGATGAGCGCACTGATCAGATCCGAGTCTAGTGAGCTTTCCAACTTACCAACTTCTACAATGAGCTCTTGTGATTCTTATGTGGTGTCATGCAGACTAAGTTGATCCTGGAGCTCCACGCGGAAGTCAACTTGCTAACATATACAATCAATGCTTGTGATTCTGATCTGATTCTAGCACGTAATAAGAGTTGTATGATAGGTTGCGTCCGCTCCCCTCTCTCTCCTCCTCCATGCAAAGGAGGCTAGGGTTTCGTCACCTAGCGTCGACACCGTCGCCGATCTGCCTCTCATATGTGGCCTTCGGGCCATAGAGGCGGGGTGAATATAGGCCCCCGCTGGTGGGAGGGCACCATTTTTTTGTTTTTAGGGTTCAAGTTTGATGGGGCGACGCTCAGGTGGTGGCGGCGGCATTTCTTCCAATAAGCTCTCGCCGGATTCAACCCCATATCGACGGCGACATCGAGGAGCTTGTGGGAGTGGTGTGATCATCAAGGACTTCTTCTGGCTGTGGGGATCTTCGGATCGTCAAAGAACTTCATCGGCATTTCATCATTCTTCTTTGTCTCCGGAAAGGTTGTGGTCTTTTTGACTAGTTCGGTGACTTCTCATCCGCAACCAACAATGTTAGGACGGCTCAGGGAGGAGCAGCAGCGGTGGTGCGCCATTGACATAGTCTGGAGGTTGAAGATGAAGGGCTCCTAAAGGATTTTGATGTAGTTTTCATTTTTATTGAGCTGCTTTATTTCGTTCAATGTTTGTTTCAATGACAGTCCTATTCGAAAAAAAGAGCTATATAGATCATGTATGCAGAGATGACAGCCTAGTTCTTTTGAGGGAACGCAAGTGTGGACAGGAAATAGCCCCATTAATTTATGAAGTATGAGGATGCATGTCCTAGCTAATTCATCGGGGCAAGCAAGCAAAGGTTAATGTGATGGATCAACAGATCAAACTTGATATAAACTTTTTACTCTCCCTCAATTTGGGTGGTTAGCCATATATAGCTAAACATTCTGGTCTATCATGTCTATATTAGGTACGTCAATCCCTCTGGAATACTGATATGATATGCTCATGTGATATGATATGTATGTGATAAGCGAAGACCACACATCTTTCAAGTGTATCTCTTAAAATACTATAAGTATCAAATTATTTGGACATATCACACGGCCTACATTGTGATGGATTAGCTGGCTTTCGATCAACAAGCTATATACTATGATAGCATAATCACAAGAGTTGAGCTTTGAAACCTTATATACAGATATGTGATACTTTAATTTGGCGAGCACTTCTATTGTTTGTTTTGTTTAGAAAACCATCATCCATTTTGGACCAAAGGAAAGATTTCCGCTTAAGCTCCTGATTGTAGGTTGATGGTCAATTTAGTAATAGCCGAGGCTTGCTTCAGTGCTCCTCCCTAGCGCAAACTTGAAGGGGTAAGTTTGTCCCGGCTGTTCTTTTTTTTTCGTTTGGCCCACGAAGCCCGTATCCAAGCCCCGTATTACCCTGTTTATGCATACTGTAAAGGTATATGACCCAAAAAAATCGCACGACCCCACGATGTCCCACATGTCAAAGCGAGCTCCGTCATTCGCGACCCTAGTCATCGATGTGTGGCGCTGTTCTCTTCTCGGACGATCTCGTCTCGCCTATATCAGCTGATAGTAGTAGGAAGATGGCTATAGGCACAAACCAACTAGTGGCGTTCCTGAAAAATGGAACGCTGATAAAAATATTAGTAGCATTTTCTAAAAATATTAGTAAGTGGGACCCACATGTCTTCACAGACCTCTCTTACGTGTAGCATGTGGTATTGGCTGGATGCTAATGGTATATGAATACTGGAAGGGTGCGACGCGCCACACACACTACCATTACTTGGTAGCCGCTTTGACCCGCATGCGCCGGCCTATGCCCGTCACTAGTTGGCATCTCGCATCGTTCCCTGCCCTCTCCTTCTCTCTCCTTGCACCGCCATCCCTCGCTGCATCTTAGATGATTTAGGTAGTTTATTAAGATAATAATATAGTTTTAGTTTGTGTTGTATATGGATGTAGATGTTGGGAAACTGGGCCGGTAAAGGCCCATTTGGTGTGGCCTCTATCAGGCTAGGGTTGGCCCATGTGGGTATCCTATCCCCTTAGTCTATAAATAGAGGAGCAATCATTGTACGAGAGTTTACCGAGAGAAAGATCAATAAAGTTTCCCCTTGTTCCCTGTGTCATTTTCTTGTGTAATCTTGTGTGCCTTCGACTCTAGTCTTCTTCCTCGGGTGTGGAGCAGCCTCGGGACCGGCCAGCCGACAGGGGGTGTTCCAACACGTTATCAGCACGTGTCTCTCCGTCGAGCCTCCGTCAAGCCTCCGTCAAGCCACCGTCGAGCCTGCAACACGCAGGCTTTCGTTGAAGGTAACCCGAATCTGACCGCAAAAATGGATTCGTCTCTCGATTTCCTTTTAAGATTTGCGTTCAGATCTTAGATCATATCCCATATGGGGTACGGATTTTCCTTCCCGGGAGTTGATCTGACCTGCTGTCGCCGACCAATATCGATTTAATCACTCCCGGATCAGGAACTTGTTGACTGTATAAGTGCACCTGTTGTGCCGATCTAATTTTTGTTTAGTAGATCGGACTGATCTTGGACTTTTTTTAGTAGATCCGATTGATCTACAAATTTTTTAATCCTGTACTGTGCACGCACACGAGTTGCATCTACCTTTTTTTCCTTTGCATGTTCATGCGCATGCAACAGCACTGGCAGCCGCGCGCATGCGAGCCTCGCTGGCCGCCGCCGCCACTGCGCGCGCGCCCCTGGCCCCGCTGGCCACGCCGCCGCACCGCGCCTAGACGGCCGCACCGCCGCTCACCGGCCTCCCGCCCGCGCACGCCTCCGTTGTGGCCCAGCCGGCCGCCGCCGCGCGCGCTGGCTGCGCTTGCCGCTGGCGCCGCACGGCCCCGCCCCGCTGGCCACCGCACTGCCGCCGCGAGCTGCTGCCGCGCCGCCGCCTGCGCTGCGTGCCGTGCCGCCGCGAGCTGCTGCCGCGCGCTGCGTACCGGCCGCCGCACGCACTGCTGCCTGCGCCCGACACTGCTGCCGCACACGCCGTCGCCGCGCCGCACGGCCTCCGCCTGCCTGGCGCCGCATGGCTACCGCCCGGCACCGCATGGCCTCGCCACGCCGCCCGCGCCCGCGCTGCCACCGCCCTTCGACCGCAGCTGGCGCGCGCTGCCCGCTACACCTGGCCCGTCTGCCCTCGCCCTCTACGCCGCCGCGCTCACCGCCCCGGCCGCTGCCTCCTCACCCGGTCGTGAGCGGCCTGCTGCCGCCGCCGCCGCCGCACTCGAGAGCCTCGAGCTCTGTCCACCCGTTTCTCGGGCAGGGACGGTGTGGGGTGGGCCGGCCCACGGGAGATCGAGCGATTTGGGCCGTTTTTGTCCCATAAAAATACCTTGTCAAAAGAAAAAGAAAAAAACACTGGGACGAGGGAGCACGCGTTTGCTGGGCTGTTGGACCGTTTTTGGTCCTGTTTTCTGTCCGATTTTGCACAAGCTTTTGTACTATGTTTTACTACAGTTATTAATTATCGCCCGATTTTAATACTTTGTATCTCATAGTTAGCTTGTACCGTTTTTACTTTAAATTTTGGAACACCGTCATATTTGAATTATTGTATCGATTATCGCATTTATGCAACCGATTACCTGCTGTAATCTTACACACTTTGCATACATTGCAGATGACTGGAATCGTCAGTCGTGAGTTCCCGGAGTTGACCCAGAATGGGCTTAACTACCTGAATTGGGCCTCGGACGTTGAGATCGTCCTCGAGGGCCGATGCATCAAGGATGCGCTGATTGCGGGGACCCCGACGGCCCCCAGCACCACCACCCCGGCGGACAACGCCAAAGCCCTACACTTCCTCCGCCATCACATGTGTGAGACTCTCAAGAACGAGTACATGGCAGAACAGAGTGCTTCTGCCCTTTGGACCGCCCTCAACAAGCGGTTCTCTAGGCTGAAGTACACCATTCAGCCATAGGCGGAGGCAGATTGGATTCGTCTGAGGTTTGCGGACTTCAAGACAGTGGGAGAGTACAACTCCAGGTTGCACCGGATTTGTACCATTCTTCAGCTGTGTGGGACCAGTACCACCGATCAGCAGAAGATAGAAAAAACTCTCTCCACATTCCATCCGGACAACATCCAGTCCTCGCGAAACTTTCGCCAGGAAGGATTCACGGAATATGCAGCGCTTATTGATGCTCTCTAGGTGGCCGAGGCGCAGGATAATGTTCTGAAAAAGAACTTCTCCGTGCAACCCTTTGCGGGGGGCCCAAGTCATGAGGATAATGCCGGTGCCTAAAAGGTGCGCAAGCCCATCCACAAGAAGCGAGGCAAGAAGGGCAAGAAAGGCCCCAACTCCTCCAACCCGGCAAAGCAACGCAAGGCGGGCAAGGGGGAGGCAAGGCCTCAGGACTGCTTCCGATGTGGCTCCAAGACTCACTTCTCCAGGCAGTGTTTTGCCACCAAGCACGTCGTGGACGCGTTCAAGGCCAACAAAAGGCGCGTGAGGCGCACCTCGTCCAGGTTGAGGCACCACTGGCGCCCGTGCAGAACGTCGCGCTCGTAGTGGCGCAGGACATAGCACAAGTGGCAGCACCGCCGGCGGTTCCCACGAACGCCGCTGTGCCCATGGAGGTTGAGCACGTTGTGCCCCCCACCTCAGCTAGACATCTCTGCTGCCTCGATGATGATAGCCAACGAAGAGAAACTCAATGATCTTGAGATACATGCTGAGATTGATGGTTTCTTCGCAGAATCCACCTAAGCTCCCTTTTTGTTGTGATGATTTCTTTTTCGCAAATAATCTGATACAATTTTTCGATATGGTTGTAAGCTCTATGAGAGCATAACATTTATTTGTTTTCGGCAATTGGATGACATTTATTTCATTCATTTATTCCATTA
The DNA here is from genome assembly GCA_023614405.1 of Avena insularis. NCBI lineage: Eukaryota > Viridiplantae > Streptophyta > Magnoliopsida > Poales > Poaceae > Avena > Avena insularis. The sequence continues at coordinate 412,037,570 of CM042691.1, forward strand.
TTTGGTTGTTTGATGTTCTGAAATGTTTATGTGTTTTACTTACTTGATGTAGCATCTTCCTCGCTCCATTATATTAATTAAGCACTATATTTTAGAACGCGCGTGGCGCCCAAATGGAGGAAACGTGCCTTGCTGATAGCGGCACCACAAATACCATCTTGAGAGAAACAAAGTATTTTGAGTCCATTACCAAAAACCCCGGTAACATAATGACGATCGCCGGCTGCGGTCCGAATGTAGTTGGCTCCGGAAGAGCAACTATCATACTCCCAAATGGAACAACTCTGATCATTGAAGAGGCATTGTTGTATCCGGAGTCGACTCGTACTCTCTTGAGTTTTAGAGACATCCGCGCAAATGGTTTCCATGTAGAAACCGATGACGATGAGAATGGAAAGGATTTCCTACTCATTACCAAGCGCGACGAAAATGGTAAACATGTTGTCGAAAGACTACCTTCATTAGCTACTGGGCTGTACTACACTAAGATAGTAGCACCACCTATTTACACTACCCTTAAGACTGTCTTTAGAAGCTCCGAACTATTCCGCCTTTGGCATGATAGGTTAGGCCACCCCGGTCTTAGGATGATGAGAAATATAATTAACAACTCGAATGGTCATAATGTTAATGTAAAAAAATTCCCGAATCCTGATGATTTCGTGTGCTCCGCATGTGCTACGGGGAAATTGACCATTAGACCGTCCCCTCTAAAGGTGAAGGATAAACTCCTCGCATTCTTGGTACGTATCCAAGGGGATATATGTGGTCCAATTCAGACCCTCTCAGGGCCGTTTCGGTACTTCATGGTGCTCATCGATGCTTCCTCTAAATGGTCCAATGTTTGCCTGCTGTCAACAAGGAACCATGCTTTTGCAAAGTTGATCTCTCAGATCATACAAATAAGGAATAAATTCCCTGATTATCGTTTAAAGTCTATTAGAATGGACAATGCCAGAGAATTTACTTCAAAGGCATTCGATGATTATTGCATGGCAACAGGAATCAAACTTGAGCACTCTGTACTGCATGTCCACACCCAAAATGGACTTGCGAAGGCATTGATTAAAAGGATTAAATTCATTGCCCGACCACTTCTTCAGGGTTGTAATTTACCAACTACATGTTGGGAACACGCGGTGTTACACGCCGCTAATCTCATCAACTTTCGACCATCGGCCTACAACATCCACTCTCCTATCCAACTTGCGCAAGGGTCGGCACCGAAAATTTCCCACCTACGTAGGTTCGGTTGCCAGGTATATGTACCTATACCACCACCCCAGCGATTAGGAATGGGACCGCTCCGTAAGTCGGGGATATACGTTGGTTATGAGACTGTGTCCATAATCAGGTTCTTGGACCCCATGACGGTGGTGTCCTGGCCCGTTCTTGTTGCATTTTTGACAAGGATATTTTTCCGACTTTGGGGGGAGGTAATCAACCCCTGGATGACAAAAGTCGAGAAATCACGTGGAAAGCCACGGGGATCCACGCTCATGACCCGCGCACTGTTGAGACTAATAGAGAAGTCCAAAAGATATTAGATTTGCACTCCCTAGTGAATCAATTGCCCGATCATTTTAGTGATTTAAAGACTGTGACAAAGTCGCATGTGCATGCATGCAATGCACCGGAAAGGGTTGAAATACCAAAGAAAAATGATGGTATACCCACTCCCGCTCCAAGGCCTAAGAGGACGCGGAATCCGGTTTCTCAAATCCCAAGTACCCGGGGACGCCCGAAGAAAAAGGATAAGAGAGATTTATTACAGTCTGCCCCTGTCGAGGGGAGCCAGTTGAGACCTGGCACAAGTACGGATATTTCAGTGCACGAAATTCTGGACTTGAATTTTCCTATATCGGAAATACCCAGCAAAGTTGTGTGCGCACACATCGGAGCGGGAAAGCTAAAGGACCTAGCTCCTGGATTGGGAAATCCGGTGGAGCAAGAGGATGTGCCTGATGCACTCCATGACGAAATGGCCATTAACTATGTTAATTCGGGCGAGTCATACAACCGAGCCATGGCAAATGTCGACGTTAATTTTGCCAAGAAAATTGCCTCAATCATAGATCTTGACCCTAAGCCTAACACGCTTGCTGATTGCAAGAAAAGGTCGGATTGGAAAGATTGGCAGAAGGCAATTACTGCTGAATTATTATCGTTAAATAAAAGAGAGGTATTTGGACCTGTTTGTCTAACTCCTCCCCACATTCGCCCCGCTGGCCATAAGTGGGTTTTTGTTCGAAAGAGAAACGAGAATAATGAAGTAGTAAGGTACAAAGCAATGCTCTTTGCTCAAGGTTTCACTCAGCAACCAGGTGTCGACTTTGAGGAAACTTACTCCCTAGTCATGGATGGAATTACCTTTAGATACTTGATCTCAATGGCAGTAAACATGGACTTAAAAATGAAACTAATGGATGTTGTCACCGCTTACCTATATGGTAACTTGGATTCGTACATATACATGAAAGTACCAGAAGGTATCCTTGTCCCAAACCAGGATAGAGCAAACAAGAGCTTATACAGTGTTCAGCTTAAGAAGTCATTGTATGGACTAAAACAGTCAGGTAGGATATGGTATAATCGTTTAAGCGATTTCCTTCATCAGAAGGGCTACGCGAGCAATGAAGATTGCCCATGTGTTTTTATACGGAGATCCCATGATGGTTTCTGTATTATCTCGGTGTACGTGGACGATTTGAATATAATCTGTACACCTGACGATATTGAGGAAGCGAGTTCCTACCTGATGTCGGAATTCGAGATGAAAGACTTAGGCAAAACCAAGTTCTGCCTGGGTCTGCAACTTGAGCATTCCCCTGCTGGGATTCTAGTTCACCAGTCGGCCTACACCCAGAAGGTGTTGGAACGATTTGGGTTTGAAAAGGCATATCCTTCTAAGACCCCGATGGTCGGAAGATCTTTGCAGCAAGACAAGGACCCGTTCAGGCCTAAAGAAGAGGGGGAGGAAATTTTGGGACTGGAATTCCCCTACTTAAGTGCAGTTGGCGCACTTATGTACCTCGCAAATTGTACACGGCCGGATATTGCATTCGCCGTCAATTTGCTTGCAAGGTATAGTTCTGAGCCTACCAAGAGGCATTGGAAAGGCGTTAAGGACATCTTTAGGTACATACAAGGGACAAAGGACCTTGGCTTGTTTTACCAAAAGAACCAAGACCTATCTGTTGTAGGCTATGCAGATGCTGGGTACCTTTCGGACCCGCACACATCCAAGTCGCAGACTGGATATGTTTTCCTTTGTGGTGGAACAGCGATTTCCTGAAAATCGTCTAAGCAAACTCTTGTGTCAACATCGACGAACCACTCGAAAATCATAGCATTACATGAAGCATCATGAGAATGTGTATTGCTTCGACGAGTAGTCAGCCACATCCAGATGTCATGTGGACTGAACACCGTACAAACCCCAATAATTATCTATGAAGATAATGCCACTTGTGTTGCACAAGTCCAGACGGGTTACGTGAAGAGCAATCTCACAAAGCATATAAACCCCAAGTTCTTCTATGCACATGAACTGCAAAAGATGAACGAAGTGGAAGTCTTGCATACTAAGTTGTGTGAAAATCTCGCTGATTTGTTCACTAAATCATTGCCAGCATCTTCTTTCGAGAGATGTGTCCGTGGGATCGGCATGATGAGACTTAGGGAGATGCAAGGTTCAGGGGGAGAATCTTCACAAACTCATCGCTGAAATCTTGATCCCGATGATTGAGTGCTTAACTTTATAGTTAAGTGAATTGTACTCTTTTTTCCCTTAGTGAGTTTTTATGAAGTTTCTCACATGAGGTTTTTAATGAGGCAATTCATGCAACATAGCAAGAAATATACCATGTGCATTTCTCCATATTTTTCCCACTAGGTTTTCGGAGTTTTAAGCCATGATTATACAGATAAGATACCTAGGAGGAGTGTTGGGAAACTGGGCCGGTAGAGGCCCATTCGGTGTGGCCTCTACCAGGCTAGGGTTGGCCCATGTGGGTATCCTATCCCCTTAGTCTATAAATAGAGGAGCAATCATTGTACGGGAGTTTACCGAGAGAAAGATCAATAAAGTTTCCCCTTATTCCCTGTGTCATTTTCTTGTGTAATCTTGTGTGCCTTCGACTCTAGTCTTCTCCCTCGGGTGTGGAGCAGCCTCGGGACCGGCCAGCCGGCAGGGGGTGTTCCAACAGTAGATAGGTGATTAGGTACATTTTACATACTTTACTAGGTGATTCAGATACTTTTTTTTGTAGTTCATAAGATGATTTAAATAGATGTTATCTAACTATTTTACATGAAAGTTGCATCAGTTGCCTATGTTTTACCGAAACGTCGATTAATTTCTGTTTCGACAAATAGGGAAAATGTAAACTCAATATGCTTTATTTATATCAAAAGTCTTGTTTTTAACATATATGGATAAATATAATAATTAGTTTGCATTTGTTATTTGTTAGATATCTTATGCATAACATACAAGATGAGTCACGTTGTTATCATGGCATTTACATGAAGAATACAAAGGTTACCATGTGGGTAGTGGCCTGAAGGGTTTCGTAGCACAGTAAATCAAAAAATTTCTACGGATGCGAACAAGAAAGCCAAGATCTAATTTAGGAGATGCAATCAACAAGAGGGATAGATGAGATCTTCATACCCTTGAAGAAATCGCACAGCGGAAACATTCAACAGAACGTGGTTGGTGTAGTCGTACTTGTCGTCTCCTCCTCGCGATCCGATCCGATCCTACGCCGCAAGTGGCGGCTCCTCCAATAGATGCACACGTACGGTACCGCGACGTCTCCTCCTTCCTTGGTCCAGCAAGTGGGTTGGAGAGATAGATTGGATCTGCAGCACGACGGCGTGGTGCTATGGTGGAGAGTTTCTGCGGCAGGGCTTCGCCTACGCACAGTCGGGAGAGAGAGAGAGAGGTGGAGGGCAGCAGGTCGGCGTCTAGGGTTGGACAAGTGGGGGCAGGAGTGCGCCCCTGCCCACCTTATATAGGGGGCTGGCCGGCCCCCTTGGCCCCTCCTCCAAGCCCTAGGGCGGCGGCCCCAAGGGTTGGAGTGGGGGGCAAGTTTCCCCCTTCCTTCTAGAAGGGTTCCCTAGGGTTTGGCCGGCTGGGCCTATGGGGCCTTGTGCCCCTGGCCCAAAGCGGCCAGGGCACTCCCTCTTAGGCCCACACAGCCCTCCGACAAGTGGGGCCACGTTGGTCCCACTCCGGAAGCTTCTAGAACCTTCCGGTACAATACCGAATACTCCGAAACGATCCCGAAATCCAAAAACTGCTTTCCTTTATATGAATCTTATTCTCCGGACCATTCCGGAACCTCTCGTGATGTCTTGGATCTCATACGAGACTCCGAACAAAAACTCATAAACTAATTATCCATTCTATCCTAGCGTCGAGGCACGTAAGTGTGTGACCCTACGGGTTCGAGAATATACAGACATGATCTTCTATCAATAATCAACAACGGGATCTGGAAACCCATATTGACTCCCACATATTCATCGATGATCATATCGGATGAACCACGATGCCAGGATTCAATTAATCCCATATATATATTCCCTTCGTCACGCGATATTTTACTTGCACGAGATTCGATCGTCGGTATCGGCATACCTAGTTCAATCTCGTTCACAGCAAGTACTTTACTCGTTCCGTAATCCGATATCACTTTGTGATTAACTCCTTAACCACGTGCTTGCAAGCGGTGTTGATATCGACACGAAAGTGGGGCCCGGAGTATATCTCTCCGACTAGGGAGGAACAAATTCCATCTCGATACATACAACCCAACAGGTATTTTCCGATCACCTGAGAGACACCTTTATGATCACCCTCACATAGGATGACGTTAGATGACCTCAAAGCTTTCTTCCGATACCAGGGAGTTGTATTATCTCATGGTCTAAGGAATACAATATTTGACATAGGAAAAAGCTTCGCAAAGATGAACACGATGACACGACCTAATTGCTCTGCTTGATTTGGGTCCGTCCATCATATCATTCTCCTAATGACATGATCTCATTATTAATCGACAACTCATGTCTATGGTTAGGAAACCTTAACCATCATTAATCAATGAGCTAGTCCATAGAGGCGTACTAGGGACACGGTGTTGTTCATAAACCACACAAGTATCAAAGTTTCCGCTTAATACAATTCTAGCATGGAATATAAACTTTATCATAAACAAGAATTATAACAATAACACCTTTATTATTGCCTCTAGGGCATAATTCCAACATGGCCTTCATCATTGATCGTATCAAGCACCACCTTGGCGTTTCGAGGTACTAGGATACTGCGGCACACACCTACGATTGGGCGAAAATATTGCACTACAAGGATAGGACCAGGTTCAACTTCCCCTAGTATCAAGCCACCGCGCAGCAACTGGCGTCCAACGACATGCAGATCATCACGAGGGCGCATGAGATAGATCACTACCAGACCGAAGGCTAGCTAGCGCTTAAGTGCCACCAGGATCGAGAGGGGCATACGTTGTTGGAGGTTCTCCGCTCGGAACCTCAATTGATGGCGGAGCAGTAAGCTTAATTACTCCGGAGGCCAGCAGCACGACCAGGCGGCTGGATCCTCCGCCGCATCCTAGAAGCACAACCAGGCGGCTGGATCCTCCGCCGCATCCTAGAAGCACAACCAGGAGGCTGGCCCCTCAGCCGGGCCCTAGGAGGCTTACTGGTGGACTGATGACTCTCGAGACAACAATGACTCTTGGGGCAGCTACTTCTAGGACGGCTTTGACCGGTAGGGTCTTGCTGAGCCAGATGTTTAGTGATGACAATGAGCGACTTAGTTTGTGCTACTTATGATGTTTCAGATGTTTAATTTGGATATGCTACTTCTTATGTTATCTAGCTCATGTGTCAAGTTACAGTCTAGTGTGCAACTGATGTGCCAAGTTCAATATTATGCGACTAGACCTAGATTTTATTCTAAGTTGACACTGATCATTTGTAGTTTAAGGTGTGCAACAATTTTGGTTACTCGAGGAACATGGAGATCATGTTTCCACCATGCAACAATTTTGGTTACTCGAGGGGCATGGACATAAAGTTTATGATAATACTACCTCAGAACTGTGAAATTCAAATTGTATATTTTCTTTACTATATATGTGCAATCTAAAACTAATATGTTAGATGACAATGTAAAATAATTGTTGTTTTCTTATGATTTTACTCACCCCATCCCATGTGGGTCAAGACGTGACTTCATGGACCATGTCCATAGATGCATTCATCGGCAAGCACAGTTTCATTTTGTCCTCACTCGCTGAAACAATCCAGATCTAGTTACACGGTTCAAGACACGATCATGGTGAACCGGACCAATTTCAGTGGATCTGTGTGGACCATGACGATCAATAAATATGTGATGAACGCTTGGGATAAGTGCATCTTTTGTATGCATATTGATGGCACCTACTTCGATTACAGGGACCCCTACGACTCATACAGCTCTGGTGGAGACTCTTCAGACATAGACATCCCTGCATATGCCATTACGGTTGTCGAGTCCAATGGTATGTAACTAGCTAATATCTAGTCGATGAACTTAAATAATATGATACTATTATGAATATATTGCTTATGGATGATAATGTCATATATGATTGCTTCTAATTCAATAATTGTAGCTAGATTATTTAAAAACTCAAAAATCTATTGCTCGAGTGCCATGCCATGCTATCGATACCCTATACCACGCTACCAGTAACCCGACATACTGCTCGCGTGCCCCCCATGCTACTAGTAAAAATATTACTAGTGGCCTATTAGTGGTAGCGTGCGGGTGGCAAGGTACAAACCTCAAAAGTCTCTCGCTACTAATAGACTTTTTGCTACTAGTGCAACATCGTCTCCCCTACCATCTGACTACAGCCGAAGGCACCGCATAACACCATCCCCAATTCTTTCCCTCGCATCTGCATCGAACTACATGCCGTCGCCTGTGGTTGTGGTTAGTCGGTGATAGCGATCCTCGTTGATGGGTAGTGCACTAACTACCTTGTATCTTCCTCCCTAGGTTTCCGCGATCATCGACGTAGCAGAATGGGCATGTTCCGATCCATGCCGGTTTCTCATGTCGCTAGGGTTTAGACGATCATGGATGGTGGCGGCTGTTCTTTCCACGATCTGATCGTCGTTAACGGAGGCGGTTCCTTGGTAATTCCTTCCTCTCTTGCTGGTGCTCTTGCTGGTGACATAGGGGGGGGGGGGGGGGGGAGACCACCACTCATGATCTTTCTGTTGGGCCTGGACATAAGGATGAAGAAGGCTAGCTCCAGTAATACCCCCATCAATGATAAATCCAAACATGAGTAGGCTAGTCCTGGCAAAAGAAGAGCCTAATGTGATGGACCCACGGATCAAACTTGCTACGAATTTTTTATTCTCCCTCGGGTTGGGTTGTCACCTATATATAGCTAAACATCCAGGTCTGTCATGCCTAATGTAGGTACTTTAATCCCTCGGGTATATTGATATGATATGCTCAGGATACGATGATATGCATCTGACACAACGGCGTAACCAAGGCCACACATCCTTCTAGTCCATATCTTAAAATACTATAATTATCAAATTATTCCGATCACATCACATGTCCAACGTGTAAAGGATATTGATTCATTACATGACTTTCAATCTGAAATATAATTACTCCCTCCGACCCATATTAGTTGATTCAAATTTATTTAGATATAAATGTATCTAGCACTAAAACTTGACTAGATGTATTCATATCTAGATAAATCTAAGTTAACCAATATAGGTCGAAGGGAGTACACGAATTGAGGTTTAAAAACATACATATACAGATGCAATACTTAAATTTTGTGCGCATCATATTATTTATTTTTTGTTCCGGGAATCATCCTCTATTTTTTGTTGGTTTGTAGGCTGATGGTTGATTTAGTAATGGAAAATGATACAGTTAACCCGGGGGATCGCGTGACTCGCGTCCCCCGGCTCGGTGTTGCGACGCGTGTCCCTGTGGTCCCCACCACCACGACCTTATCTCCATACCGCTTCTCCCTGCACTCGTTCCCCACCTAATCCCATCGCAGTTCGCTTGCACTCGTTCCACCTCGACGCCGTCATCCTGCTGCCCATCACACAGCTTACCTTGATTCTCTCCTTCCCCTTCAACTTCCCCTCACGATTCCCCAACGTGGCTGCCTCTATCATCTGCCAAAACTCCGGCGGCACCACCGCTGCCTCTCCCCACTGTCCCAAATCTCGGTTCCCGAACACCAAATCGGCGCCACCATGCTCGACCACCATGCCGCCGGCCTGTTGTTTCGACCTAGCAAGCCGGTGTTGCCTCTGCTGCAAGCGGAGACCCATGGTACTTTCTAGCTATCTGCCTCCACCTATGGTGCTACAAGCGACATTGGTCTCTGCTACAAGCTCCGGCGGCCTCTGCTACATGGCGACGGTTGTGAGTGCTACAAAGCACCGGCGGAGTTCTGCTACAAGTGGAGCCGAAGTCTGCTACAAGTGGAGGTGGAGCCTGCTACATGTGGCCACGGCCTCTACTACAAGCGTCGCCGGCCTCTGCTTCATGGCGGCTGCGGCTGCTACAAAGCATTGATGGAGTCTGCTACAAGCGCCGCCGGCCTCTGCTACATGCCCCGCCAGCCTCTGCTACATGGCGGCTGCAGCTGCTACAAAGCACCGACGGAGTCTGCTACAAGCGTCGCCGGCCTCTGCTACATGGTGGCGGCGTCTTCTACAAAGCGTCGATGGCATCGGCTACATGCGGCGTCCGCGTATGCTACAAACCTTGGGCGGATGGAGTTGCTACCATGGGCGGCGCTGCTACCTTGGGTGGTCGGAGTTGCTTCCTCGGGCAGCTGGCGTTGCTACAAACGACAAGGGGTGCTACTGCCGGCGCGGCGCCGCAGCTAGGCATGGTCGGCGGTGCTGCCGGTGGCGGTCGGCATCGATGGTCGACGACCAGCCATGCGTGAGGACCTACCGGGCGAGAAGCAGTGTAGTAGGCTGAAGGGGTGGTTGATGCGAAGATACGGGAATCGTCAAAGTGGGGATAGGATTTTTCCGTGTGTGTTATTAGTCCTAGGGACACGTGTCAATCGCTGGACCCACGTAGCACCGTCCTTTAGTAATAGTGTTTGTGATTGCTGATAATAAGTGTGAAATGAAATGTTTCTATTGTAATTTTCTTGGGCGCAACAAAAGTTAAATGTCAAATCATGATAACAAGTGAGATTTCTCACTACATTTTTGTTGAAAAGGAGCATATATTAATATCAGAGGATACCAATTTATCACTACATGGTAGCATGCTAACTTGCACACCAAGCAATGAGATATACTAAACAAATATAAACAACTTTATACAGTCTAATTCACGACGATCCTGATCTGATTCCAAGTAGCCTGGTCTGAAATAAAAATCTATGTGGCATTCAACATCCCACTGGCTACAATTAATGCTTCTGATCCTGATCTGATTCTTGCTAGACAAATAAGATGTGCAGATGCGGAGACACGAGCATGTTGCTTTCGAGAGAACGCAAATGTGCGGTATCTAAGACACCTCATGCTGCCAACTTGCCGGTATAAGTTTTTTATGTTTAGGATTATGATCTCATTATAATTAGATTAATAATATGTGCAACTAATATGAAGAAATTAGACAATGATCCAATATATATGACTCCACTTAGGTTGCAAAGTTGTCAATGACTACTATCTACTTTTGATACGGATCCGATGCTAGCTAGAAACATAATATTTTAAGCGAGTATGCAGACATCTGAGACTATTGGGTTACTTTTTAGCAATTAATAAATCCGATCAAATCCGAGTTTAGTCGGGCTTGTTGACTTGCCAACTTACACAATCATCGTTTGTAATTCTAATCTGATGTCATGTAGACTATATTGGTCCTGCAACTCCATGGGACAATCAACTTGCCAACGGTTACAAGTAATACGCTAAGCAATTATGGAGAGACTAGAGCAGATTGCGTTGATTTTTAGGAACTCGAAGAAGATCAGATCAAATCCCATTACAGCAGAGCTTCCCGACTTGCCAACTTCTACAATCAATGCTTGTGATTCTGATTTGATGTCATGTAGACTACATTGATCCTGTAACTCCTTGCGGCAATCAACTTGCCAACGACTACAATCAATGTTTGTGACCCTGAGATCTGAATCTAGCCGGACAAATAAAAGGCATGGAGATCAAGTATGGAGATATGAGAGCAGATTGTTTTTAGGGAACACAATGTGCGGTACGCGAGAGTCGGCTCATGTTGCAAACTTTCCAAAGGCTACAATTTATTTACGCCTGGGTCTCTGATCTCATTCTAACTAGATTAATAATATGCGCAACCAATATGAAGAAAATCAGAATATATTGGTATTTAGATAACTTCAAATTAATACGTGGTATACGACTCCGTCACGTTGTAAAAATTGCCAATGGCTACAAAATCTACTCTTTATTTGGACCTGGTGCTTGCAAGGAAAATAATATGTCTAGAAAGTATGCAGAGAGACTATTGGCTTGTTTTTAAGAAACTTATTGATCAGATCTGAGTCTATTTAGCTTCCCAACTTACCAAATTCTACAATCAACGCTTCTGATTCTAATCTTATGCTAGGCAGACTACGCTGATCCTGGAACTCCTTGCAGAAGTAGACTTTCCAACGGCTACAATCAATGCTTGTGATTCTGATCTGATTCTAGCTTGACGTAACAAGAGGTGCAAAGATCATGTATGTAGAGATGAGAGCCTATTGTCTTTGAGGCAGCGCAAATGTGAGTTATCCGAGTCGGCTTATGTTGCCAACTTTTCTACGTCTACAAATTATTTATGTCTAGGATTCTGGTATCATACTTGCTAGACTTATAATAGGTACAACCATTATGAAGAAATTAGAGAACGTCGAATACACCATGCCTGACTCCATTCAGGTTGCAAAATTGCCAATGTCTATAATCTACTCTTGATTCGGATTCGATGCTAGGTAGAAAAATAGCATGTCCAGCTAGTATGTAGATACCATGACCTCTCTCGAATCAGGCTTTCGCCCCGCTTTATAAATAAAGCAACATCCAGGTACAAAGTTCAGCAAGCATCCACCACGGCCAAGGCCAAACGAATAAGGAAAATAAGTGCACACATCACCGCTGGGGCCACAGCACAAGCACGCCCAAACAGAAACAAAAAACCGCAACGAGTAAGGGGGAGAGCTCAGGACGCCTGGACCGGGGAAGTCAGAGCAGCTAGGGGGATCGCTGCCGTCCTCAGGGCCCGCAACGAGCTGTCGAAAGCCGCCCGATCACGCTGCCTCACCAGAGACCACTGCTGTAGAAAGGCAAGAAAGGAGAACACAGGGTCAGACACGCGTGACGGATACACCTTCTCAATCACCATCTTATTCCGCACGTTCCACAAAGACCACGAGATGGCCGCAAACACGAGCCAGAAGAGACGGCGACCTCCTCCGGCCCTGTACGCCTGGGACTGCAGGAACTCCCCAAGTTCCTGCGTGCCCCAGGCAGGCCCTAGCGCCTCTCTGACAAAGCACCAAAGATCCTGGGCCGCCGAACAAGAGAACATAATATGGGCACAGGTCTCCAGGGTCCCGCATACGGGACACAAACCATCGCCCGGGCCGCTACGCTTGGCCACCTCCGCCCCCGAGGGGAGCCGGTCCCGCAGAAGCTGCCATACGAAGATGCGGATACTAAGCGGCAGGGGGGCCTTCCAAAGAGGGGCCGTCCAACCCAGCCCAGGGCCCTGGAAAAGGGCGCGATAGGCCGAGTTCACCATGAACTCGCCAGAGGGGTGCAGCTGCCACGCTGCCGAGTCTGGGGCCTCAGATAAGGCCCCAGGGAGGGAGCGAAGCAGCAGAAGGCGGTTCGCGTCCTCCGCCGCACTAAGGTGCCTCCGGAACAAGATGTTCCAGTGGCCCTCCAGGAAGGCTTCCTGCACAAGGATCTCGGGGGAAGCGGAGATAGCAAACAGGCTGGGGTAAAGGACCCCCAACGGGATCGGCAGCATCCAGGGATCAAGCCAGAATCGAATCCCCTGTCCGCAACCAACCTCAAAGGAGAGGCCCAGCCCGATGAAATGCTTAATCTCCTGGAGGGCTCTCCAGAACTGAGAGCCCTCCCTCCGCTCACAAGCTAAAAGGGGGCGGCCCCGGAGATACTTGGCTTTGATAAGCTGAAGCCAGAGCCCGCCGTCGTCTCTAAGAATGCGCCAGACCCACTTCAACATCAACGCCACATTAAAGCGGCGCGAGTCAAGGATACCTATGCCCCCAAAGCTCTTGGGGGCACAGACGTCCGCCCATTTAACCATGTGGTATTTCTGATGGCCATCCCTCGCCGCCCAAAAGAACCTAGACAACTCCTTAGCGAAGTCGGCATGCGTCCCTTCGGGCAGCAGGTACAGCCCCATTTGGTACATGGGTAGACTCGCGAGACACGAGTTAATCAGCACCGACTTGCTCCCCTTAGACGTGAGGCGTGCTCGCCAGGGATCCGCCCTCGAGCGCACCCTCCCGACCAAGGGGGCCAGGTCCCTGATCAACACCCGCGTCTCCCTGATGGGCATCCCCAGATAGGTAATCGTGAAGTCCGCGAGCTTACAATTCAGCCCATCCGCGATCCGCTGACGCTCCTCCTCGGGATACCCCAGAACCATCACCTCACTCTTGTCAAAGTTGATCGTCAACCCTGACATGGCTTCAAAGAAGAGAAGCAGGAACTTCAGGTGAATGATGTCCTGGTCCGAACCCTGCACCATGATCATGGTGTCATCCGCATACTGAAGGTGGGAAATCCCACCCCCAGGGATCAAGTGACCCACCACCCCGGAGATATGCCCCGAGCGTTGGGCCCTATCCAAAATCTCCGCCAAGGCGTCCACCGCGGCGTTAAACAATATAGGGGAGATCGGGTCCCCCTGTCTAACCCCGCAGGACGGACTAAAGTAAGGACCGATCTCCCCATTTATGTTGATCACCATCGTGCCACTCCTGACGAACTGCATGATCCAGCAGATCATGCGGTCATCCACCCCCCTCCTCTCCAGGACGAGGAGCAAGAAGGCCCAGTCTAAGCGATCTAGGCCTTCTGAAATTCCAACTTCAGGAACACCCCTTTCTGACATCGTACCTTAACTTCATGAATAATTTCATGAAGTGCCAGGACATCGTCATGAATGAGGCGTCCCTTGAGGAAGGCGAACTGGAGAGGATGGGTGAGGCGCTCCATCACTGGAGCGAGTCGGATGGCACAAACCTTGGCAAACAGGCGCTGAATGACATGAATCACCGTGATCGGTCGGAACTGGCGGATATCCGTGGCCCCCACAACCTTGGGGATCAGGGTGATCACGCCAAGGTTCAGTCGGGACATCACCAGGGTACCCGTGAAAAACTCCTGGAAGAGTTGCATGATCGAGGTCATGGAGCCAAAAAGCCTAGAAGAAACACACCGGGAGACCGTCAGGGCCCGGTGCCGAACTAGACTTCATGGACTTCAGAGCAGGCTCCACCTCCCCTCCTAGGAAGGGGAGAGTGAGATCAGCATTCTCCCTGGGAGAGACAAGCGCCTCACCCGTCCAGAAGTCAGGCGCCAGCGAGACTCCCGACTGCGGCGAGGCAGAGAAAAGGCCCCGGTAGAAGGCGTAAATATGGGAGGAGAGCGCCTGAGGGGACTCCAGCAGCGACTCCCCCTCCCAGAGGCAAGGAATCGAGCACTTCCTCCTACCATTGGCGATGGCATGGAAATAAGCCGTGTTCGATTCCCCCTGGACAGTCCAATTCTGGCGACTCCGCTGGCGCCAGAAAGCCTCCTCTCCCTTGTAGATTTCCATAATGGAAGTCTCAAGGGAGTACCTATGGGACCAGGCCTCAGGCGAGAGGCCGTGAAGATCGGCCTCCCGGTCCAAGGCCTGGATATCCTGCAGAATGGACTCCTTCTGATTCCTGAGGTCCGCCCCCAAATTCGCCCCCAGCCTCGCATGAACTGACGAGATAATTTGGCACAATGATGCCAGATATCCACTACGCAGTACACCCGAGGGGTGGAGGCGGCCGCTGCCGTCCACCTTGCCCGAACCGCCTCCACAAATCCTCGCTTCTGCAGCCAGAAGGATTTGAAGTGGAAGCGGTTCAGCCGCGGGGGGCGGCCCCTTCCAGAGGAGAGGAGGAGAGGGGTATGGTCCGACCCAATCCTAGTGACCGCTCTCAACGAGCAAAGCAGGAAGGCCACCTCCCAATCCACAGACACAAAGACACGATCGAGAACGCTGCAAATCGGGTTCAGCTGCTTATTTGACCAAGTATATCTAGCGCCCACACGCCGGATCTCGCGGAGAGCAAGCTCGGCAATGCAGTCGTTAAACATACACATCCTAGGGAGGTCCATGTTTGCCGAGCTCTTATCGTCAGCAGATCGGATCAGGTTAAAGTCCCCGGCGACCACCACAGGGATAACCGTCCGTTCCACTTTCGATTTGATCTCACGCAAGAAGTCGGCGGACCTCCTATGGTCCGTGGGGCCATAGACAATGATCACCTCCCATCTGAAGCGAGACTGTCTATGGGTAAGCGCCATGCTCACAAAGAATTCCCCGCGGTCCATATCATCAACCTCGAAGGTATCCTCCTTCACACCCAGGAGGATCCCCCCCGAGTGCCATGATGCAGGAAGCCAGGACTAGGAGAATTTGAAACGGCTCAAAGCTTCCAATTCCGCAATGGAGAAGTCCTGGCGAATCGTCTCCTGAAGACCGACAATATCCGGCGCTTCCAAGCGAAAAGACTCCTTGATCTGATGGCGGCGGCCCTCACTACCAAACCTCCGGATGTTCCAAATGAACACCCGGAAGGCCCGGAGGATGTCCATGAGGGAACCTCAAGCTGGGGGGCCCCTGGGCGGGGGCCGAGCGAGCGTGGGGAGAAGTGGAGCGGATCGCGGCTGACTTGGGGGGCCTCCCACGCGGTCGGCCCGATGGGGTCGACTTGTGGGTGATCTCCCGCACATCAGGGGCAGGTGGGGTCTCCCTGCTGGGGCCAGGCCCGTCGGGCCTAGCCTCGGCAAGGATACGAGAGCGTTCCCACTCCTAGGCTTCACGTGCCCGGGCCGCAGCGATTGCTCCCGCGTACCCCTCCCGCGCCTTAATGGCCGCAATCTGCTCCAATCTCGGTCCCTTCTCTCCCCGAAAGACAATACCGCAATCATCCGCCACCTCACCAAGGTGGGCCAGGGAGACCTCGGAGAGAACACAAAACGGCGAGCTAGACATACCAGAAGGACCAGAGTCAGGAGGGACAGGGGTGGAAACAGTACCTGAGAACTCGTCATGGGCCGCAACCCGCCGGGAGGCCCGCTCAGCCACTGTCGGCTCCGGCCCGGACAGGCCTGACCGAGAGTCTGCGAGGCGAACACTCTGGCGGGAGGGAGGTGGTGGAGGAGGCCTAGGAGCCCTGGACCGTCGCAGCTTGGCAACCGCCACGGGGGTGCTAGGGTCCCCGGCGGTGGAGAGCAGCACAGGAGGGTCCGGGGTGTCCGGGGCGAGAGTGTAGCACACCACCCTAGGAGAGCACGGCGACTGGTGGGCGCAGACCTCCAGTCCCACACTCCCAGAAGTCTACTGCTCCGAGGACGAAGGGGCGGCAAGGGGGCCCGGGGGGGACGACGGGCCCCGGTCGAGGTAGGAGCCGTACTGCGCGATGTCGAGGCCGATGGATACAGACTGATCGGGACGGAGGCAGCGGGGGAGGTCCACCGGGGCCAGCTTGGCAGGCGCGCTCAGCGATAGGGGGCGCCTCCCAGGGAAGGACGGACTGCCACCGGAGAGCCCAGTCATCGGGGCCGCTGTGCCCCCAGACGACTCCTGCGACGGGCGAGCCGGGAGGGGGGCGAAGCGTTAGTGGCGAGCAGCGACTCCGGGTCTAACCCCAGGTCGCTGTCCGAGTCCTCCCCAGAACCCCCACCCCCCGCCCCAGCGTCGCCACCAGCCGGAGGGGGGGGGGAGGGGGAGAGGAACGCGCCTCCGGCACGCCCGCCTCCTCGTCCAGCTCCACCAGGAGGTCACGGCCCACGCGGTCGAAGAAGAAGCGCGGCAGGGAGACCGGGAAGACCGAGGTGTCCGGGAAAAGCAGCCGCAGACGGATCGGGCCGAGCCCCGAAAGGGACCCCAAGTGAACCTCCGTCAACTTGCCCACAGTCTGCGCCACGAGCGCCACCACCTCCGGTCTCCGAGCCTCAAGCGGGATCCTAGAGAGGCGGACCCAGACCTCGGAGAGGGTGGCCACCGTCTCCTGCTCCGCCGAGGACGGCTGGATGGAGACCTTCAGCTGGTGCAGGGAGAGCGTGAAGGAGGATCCGAGGGCGCACATGCGGAGCACGGCCATGGACGGGAAGGACACCATGAACTCAGTCGCCGAGAACCGCCGGACCGGCCACTCGTACCCGGGCATCACCGCGCTGGGCTCCTCCTGCAGCAGGGCCTCCGTCACTTCCACCGAAGTGGAGGGGTCCTGCGCGGGGAGGATCGAAACCCGCGCCAGGGTCTCGGGGACGGTCATCGGCACGCCACCCAAATCGATGAAGTAGAACCCACCGTTGACTCCGTGTCTGTAGTACTCGAGGGTCTCTCTAGGGCGCGGGAGATCGGCCGCGGAGACGGATCCACCCCCCAGAGCCACCGGACCCCCCGGCCCGGCTGACACCGGCGCAAGACCCGACTTATTCTTCTTGCTCTTTTTCTTCTTCTTCTTGGGGACCGCGGCCACGCCAGCGCCGGACTCGGGGCGGGCTACCGCGGGCCGCGCCACGGGGCCCGAGGCAGGGCCCTCGCGCCACGAGCCAGCATCAGCCCGGCTAGCCCCCTGCCTAGGGCCAGCCGCCCCCGCAGCAGCCTCACGGGCGAGCAGCGCCGAGGCACGCAGCCGCTGCTCCCTCTCACGGTCCTCCACCAAGGGCCGCTGGGGGGGACCGGCGGTGCTCCTCCAGCCTGCGCCGTGCACGCGGGGGGGGGGGGGGTAGAGCGGGAGGGCTAGCGCCCAGATGGAGCACGGGGAGAGGGCGGGGACCGCCGGGCCGGGTGGCGGTAGGCGCCCTGCGGCCCGCGCGAGGAAGGATGCCGACGAGGGGGGGCCGCGGGAGCGGCGGCCTGGCGCGGAGGAGGGGAGGAACGGCTTGAGGGCGAGGGGGCCCGACGCGGGGAGCCGTAACGAGGCGGCGCCAAGGGGCTGCGGGGGCGCGGGGCCATGAGGGCGTCGCAGAAGGTCCTCGGGAGGGCTGCAGGCTGGCACGGCTCGGGACGCGCCGGCGAAGCGGAGGCCGAGGGCGGCGGAGGGACGCAGGGAGGAGGCGGCGGCGAGACAGGAGGAGGAGTGGACGCGCTCAGAGCAGGGAGGACCTGATAGGGTTTCGCCCCACCACTGCTTGGGACCTGCCTATTGGGCTGGTCTAGGCCAGCAGAAGGCTCGGACAGGATGGACCAAGGCTGGGCTGGACCCACCAGGACACGCCCAGGCCGAGGCCCACGCGCGGCCCGCTCGGCCAGCCCAGCACCAGCCCTTCCCCCACCGGCCCACCGCGGACCCCGCCCGAGACCGCCCCACCCCTGTTGCGGCGCCGCCATGGCTGCCATGGGAGGCCTCCCCCTCCGCGAGGCCGCCATGGGCAGCCAAGGCCCACGGAGGTACTCGCCCAGGGAAGAACGGCGCAGGGACGACGGGCATCGAGGGAGCGGGGCCCCGCGCTCCTCATCCGAGGCCTCCCCGGCCGCCCTAACTCCGAGGATCGGCGGCGGCGGCGCCACCGGACCCTCCTCGTCCTCCACGTCTGCCCAATCGAGGCCATGGAGGTCCGCCAGGGCAGCGACCTGCTCCGGCGAGACCGGGGGCAGGGACGGCACCCTATTCCGAGGATCCTTCGCCGGAGGGGAAGACGTGCCGGAGCGCCGCCCGACCCGCACCGAGTGGGCCGGGAAGGGAGCGTCGCCCCCTACCGGACGAACTCACCCCGGCGCCGGTCGCGCGCGTCCACCACGACGCCGGCGGCGTTGAGGAGGACAAGCCTGCCGTCGGCGGGGCGGAGCACCACAGTCGCCGCCGTCCACCCCGGCCGGCATCCCGCGAAGACCGAGGACGCGGAGGCATCCCACAGGAGCGCCGGCGAGCTCGGGCCCGCAGGAGGAGGGAGGGGGGCCATGGACCACACGGAGCAGCAGCCGCCGCAGCTTGGGGCGTCACCTGAAATTCAAAAACGAGGGCGGGGACGCGTACCTGCGAGGAGGCCCCGGCGGCGGGGGCCGCGGCCGCGACGGCGAGGGCGGAGGGGCGCGGAAGCGCGGCCCCTACCAGACAGCGGCGTGAGGCGCCGGCGAGCCCGAGGAGCGCGCACGCGAGCAGGCCAAAGCCGCCATCTTCAAACCCTTCACCTACGTATTCTGGAATCACTGATCTGTCTCAGATATCATGACCTATTGGGTTGTTTTTTAGGAACCCGTAGATCATATCCGAGTCCAGTAAGCTTCCCAACTTGCCAACTTCTACAGTCAATGCTTGTGAGATTGATGTGATTATATCTACACAAAACATACTTGTAGAGATCGGATCCTATTGCAATTTTGGGAAAGTAGAGATCATATACGTCACCTTCCCAAAGAAAGATGTGTGTTAATTACATGCTGATGGGCATGTACATAGTGTGAATATTTTTTTGTTGAAATATATGGTGAGATTTCCAAGGTTTGATTGATACGGTAGCCATGTAGGGTGGCCCACGAAGAGGAGAGAGAAGGTGCGAGATTGTACACAAGATTTACCTGGTTTGGGGCCTTTACAGTGCAGGCAACCCGACTTCCGCTATAAGTTATAATTAGAAAATATGCGTATAGATTAGTATATGTTACAGAGAGAAAGTAGATTATTCCCTAAGGACGCCGATAGTACAACTTTATAGAGGTCGCCGGTAGGGTTTACATGGAAAGGCATAGAAGGCAAGGTTATAAATTCCTAGGATAATATGTTATGAACTTTGTGGCTTGTACTTCAAGATGGGTTTACTAAACAATTTTGGTAACACAACTTGAAGCCTTAGATAAATGTTGAGCCGATTGTGCTCCCAACTTTTCTAATTTTATATGAAGTTTAGGTAGTTTCAATCTGGTCTCCTAGTATTTCAGAAAGTTGAATAACTAAACCAAGAGGTGTGATGAATGGGGTCAAAGGATATTCGCATCTATGTATAGAGAACAACCAGACTGAATGACGAGAAAAGGGGACACAACGGCATCACGAAGCTGAGAGGAGGCAAGGCCGCAACAACTAATTAAACTTTGGATTCTTTTTGTACTGTTCCCAAACTAATTAAAAATAGAAAATGGCTATGGCTAGGGCAAAACCGTCGGCATAGCTTTCGCACGAGCTATGTCGATGGCCCTCCGTTTACCCATGGGCTTAGGTGTAACATCATCCTGCATCCATCGCAATGGGGTCTCACCCGAGATGCGTGGCAGACATCTATGCAAACGGCTGATGAATTCCAACGGTGCCGCTCGGCATAGCGCAAGACGACAGTCCTGATGTGCCGACGGAGGCCTTTTGTGTGTACCCGGCGAAGCTGACAGCCTATATGTTTCGACTGTTTACTTTGACCATAAGCACATAGGACCGTACCTATGCTGACGGCCCCGTGAAATGGCCGTTGGCATTACACGTTCCCTGTAGTAGCTTGCCAGCTGCCGGTTAGTAGACAAGTGTGGACGAGAGAAGAGGAATCTTGGAAAGATTTGAACGTAAGTTATGCGGCATGTACGTCTTGCCCATGTATAAATCTGCACTGATTATTCCAATATCCAGCCTAAAACGAGTGTTGGGCCGCTTGAGTAGTGGATGACGCACCCAATAGTTAACATATATGGACGATAAAAACATTTCATCGATCTCTCCACGTACGTAAATAAAATACATTATTTCATCTCTCGTTTTTGTAGGTACAAACAAGATGAAGCACCGAATAAACTGAATTTAAGAGATATGGCTAGCTGCCAATAAATATTAAGTGGAACATGCATTATTTGCAACAACTAGCATGGTGGCCCTCGCAATTGCGAGGGCATCATTGTATTGTGTTGAAAGTGTTTCTGGAAAAAATTGTAAGTTTATGGTTATTCCCATTTTTGTGTCGGGAAATTACACATTGTATTGTCACCATGAACATAAAGCTAAATATACTATTTCTTCTATCAAAAATATATTTAATCATCTTTAAAATGGCACTGAATCATGAATTTGTCATTCCCAAAATACCACATCATAGTTATTTTGATTGCAATGGTGCCGTTTAAGTACCGAGTCTTGAGTTCAGGATGAAAACCCTAGTCCCGACCTTCATTGTTGTTCTGGGGCATGCTTTATTAATAGTTTTAACATTTGATGAGCGAATAAAATTACGAGTGTACATTCCTTAAAATGGTGATGTGGTAGTTCATTACATATAAATCATTGTATCCACTTAATAGTTCTTTTGTACCATAAGCTTGCAAAATTCACGAAGAATTTTTAAACATCTCAGGTGATTAACAATTAGTTGCTAGTGTTATTTTGTTAAAGGGGTGCAGTAACGGAGGATCCTACAATGCTTTATTAAAGAGAATTAGAAATCAAATAGCATATATGAGGACTTAAACCTGGTTGGTATATCCACTCTTAATTAAGTGACCTTGGCTTACTTCTTTGCTATTGTTAAATTCATCACACGAAAGTTTAGATATTATTTCTGTATCCTGAATCGTATAGAAATGGCAAAACGACCGGAGTTAACCTTTACACTTAACCCAACCAATTGATCTTTTGTAGTTGCTAGGTGTCAAATTGCTCTATATGTACATAAAAAATAGATCTGTATAAAATACTTTAAAATGTTTTTTTCTCATCCTCGTGGCCTTTCCATCCTTCTGATTGGATTTTAAATTAGATTCTAAAGAAATTGCATGGTTGTACTCCTTCATGAGTGTGTATGCCTCGATAAAAAAAATAGGTGTTATAGCACGGCATGAGTCTTCAAGAAAATTTCCATGTGAATATCCATTTTTTCCTTCATCCATTACTGAAATCTCAACCATTATTTTTTACCTGTGAATCTCAACAATTTCTTGTGCATTCTTAAAGTCATTATTATCAATGTCAAGCCACGTGTTAGTCATATTATATTCGATAGAGTGAAATATTTTTGAAAAACACATTTCATAAAAGCTTTCAATATGATTAGACAATACTTTATTGCGTATTTTTTGATTTATATCTCACCACCATGTTTGGCTACATTTTTGTTTTACAAAAAAAATCATATGGTAATTTGAAGATGAACGTGTCCCACTTATAGAGCCTAAAATCATGTCTTAGACTTGTACAATTTGTGATGCCACCTCATAAGTATACATGCTAGTACAATATTAAACATGCAGTTAATAGCAATAGGTCCTAGTAGAGTCTTATTAAAGGGACACTGTGATGTAGGATCCTACTGTTTATTTTTTTTTGTTTTTAGAGATTATTAGAAATCAAATCACATCCGAGAGGACTTAAACCAGGTTGGTACCTCAACATTTTTAATCAAGTGAACTTGGCTAAATTTTTGCTAGTGATAGTAATTAACCTTTAAACTTAACCTGAACAATTGATTTTTTATAATTGCGAGATGGCAAATTATTTTATTTGTATATAAAACTTAGATCTCTATAAACTACTTAAAAGTGTTTTTCTTTTCATTTCACATCCTCGTGGCTATTCTATCCTTCTAATTGGAATTCAAAAGAATTTGCATGGTTGCAGCTTCCATGTGTTATGTCTTATAAAAAGTAACGGGTACGACATGAAGATTTATAAAGTAAAGAGTACGATGTGAAGATTTTAAAAATCATGAGTTATATTTCTATGCCATTATCCATATTTTATTCATTCATCCATGACTAAAATCTCAGCCATTGTTTTTTATCTCTAGATCTCAACCATTTCTTTTGGGTTGTCTCAAAATCATCATTTGTCAACGTCAAACCCCATGTTAGACATATTATATTCGGTAGATTGTAATTTTATGAAGAAACACGTTAGCAAAAGGCTCTTAAAATGATTAGAAGTCCTAGTAGAATACTCCATACACATAATTTTTTAATATATATTTTAAAAGTCACCGATAGGAAACAATTTAACTGAAAACCAATGCATTGATCTGCTGATGTCATTGATGATGTCAACATAAGCATGTCAAGCCCACCCGTTTCGTGTTGCACCTGGTCTTCTTTCAGGAAAGGCTATACCACGTTGTTACCGTGCATTGTAGGGTGCATGACATGAACCGGACTATATATTTGTATGTACGTAACTTTTAGGTCTTTTAATCTCGTCCGCTAATTATAGATCTAACAGTTTAAATAATTTTGATGATGTGGATCAACGTGGTGCCTCGAAAAACACCCTTATATTGCTTTTAGTATATAATAGATAGATAAGTAAACACAGAGAGCTTCATCCTTGTGGAAGTGTCACCCCCGCGGCGTGGGCACGAGCACCAGCGACGCCTTCCGGCGGAAAATGAGTGCGCCGGCCTCGTCCATGCTCAATTTGTCGGGCGTCATCCCCTCCGGGAGTGCCCAGTCGAAGCAGTAGAGCAGGTTGGCGAGCGTGAACTCCACGTTCATGACCCCCATGGCCAGGCCGGGGCATATCCTCCGGCCGGCGCCGAAGGGTAGGAGCTGGAAGTGTGCACCGTTGAAGTCGATGTCACTGCCTTGGAACCTGTCCGGGTTGAACTCCTCGGAGTCGGCGCTCCAGCTCGCCGGGTCGCGGCCGATGGCCCATGCATTCACAAGGACCCGCGTCTTGGCCGGCACGTCGTAGCCGCCGATCTGGCAGGACTGCATGGTCTCCCTGGGCACAAGCAGGGTGGCCGGAGGGTGCAGTCGCAGAGTCTCCTTGACCACCATCTTGAGGTAGGTGAGCTTGGGGACGTCGTCTTCTTGCACCTTCCTCCCTAACTGGTTGTTGCCCACCATTGCTCTGATCTCGTCTTGCACCTTGCGGAGTACCCGTGGCTTCCGTATCAGCTCCGACATTGCCCACAGCATTGTCACCGAGCTCGTGTCGATGGCGCCAATAAATGTGTCCTGCACCAACAACGTACCAGCTGAATTAACAACCAAGGTGCTGCTCGCATACCAGAAGGATTATAACGGTATAAATTACCAAGATGATGGCCTTGACGTGATCCTTGGTGAAGCACAGTGTGTTACGCTGCTCCTTCCACAGGCCGATGAGTACGTCCACCAGGTCCCCACCGTTGTCCGGGTTGGGCCGCGCAGGGTCTAGGTGCTGCTCAATGATAACCTCGAAGAAGGCGTCCAGCTCCTTGAACACCCGCTCGCGACGGCCCAGGAGACCTGTTATGCGGTCCACCAGGTGGCCGCCGGCGCCGGGGAAGAAGTCCTCCGCAGAGAAGCTGGCCATCATCTCCATGGCCTCGTCCAGCACCTCCTGGAACCGCCCCTTGTGCGGGAACTGGTCTGCCCCGTACACGTTGCCGAACGCCACCGTGCCGATGATGCCGTCCGTGAGCCCAAAGATGTGCTCGTTCAGCACCACCGGCTTCCCGCCGAGGCGGTTCAGGTTGCTAACAAGCTTGGCCACCTGCTGCTCCCGTGCATACGCCGCCGCCTTCACGCGGCGCATGCTCAGGAGCTCCACCACGAAGAGCCTCCGCATCTCGCGCCAGTACTCCCCATAGGGCGCGAACCCCAGGTTCTTGAGGTCGTAGCTCAGAAGCTTTGGTCCCGGGGACGCCGGCCGGCTGCAGCACTCCACGTCGTGCGTCTTCATCACCTCCTTCGCAGCCTCCGCCGAAGACACCACCACCGTCCTCACCGTGCCCAGACGCAGCAGCATCACCGGACCGTGCCGCCGAGCTAGCTCCCGCAGGCTCCGGTGCGGAAGCTCGCCCACCTGGTGCAGGTTGCCCAGCACCGGCAGCATCATCGGGCCCGGAGGAAGCCTGAGCCCTTTCTTAGACGAGCCCCTCGTGGTGGCGACAAGGAAAACCACAGCAACAAGTGCGAGGAGGAGCTGCCACTGCCATTGCCATTCTTGGGGAAGCGTGAGGACCATCGCCATTTCCTTGGTGGTGGCTAGCTATACTACTTGCCTGCTTCTGCTTCTGCTTCTGATTCCACCCACGGGCCCCCTTTTTATTGACTTCGTTTGGGGGGAACGCCAGCTACCTCACTCACTCGACCATTTTTTTTCCGCCTCTCAATCAGTCTGACTTGCTTTGGAAAATCCTTCCCCGGGGATTTTGTGATTTTATCCCCGGGTAGACGGGCGATGTAACGTGCGTGTGGGGCTGTCGCTTTTTCCTTGCATGCGAGTACTGACTGCTGTTAGTGATAGGCCACTCTCCGTAGATGCACTATAGGATTAGATCTAGGAGATCTAAGAGAGAGAGAGGGAGAGAGAGTAGTACTACCTGCGCCTGTGCTCGACGAGCATGAACCGGAGGGGATGCTGGAGCTCGCTCCGGTGTCAGTAGCCATGGGAAAAGGGAGTGGGACGAGCGTGCGGTAAGGGTGGCGGCGGTGGAGCTTTCCGTCGGCGCAGCGCTAGCCTAGATCGGATTGGCTTGTAGGTGGGGCGGCTAGGGCACGGCTAACCTCGTGAGGCGTGCTGTCGGCTCCCACCTCTTTTATATAGCGCTGGCGACAGGGGCCCACCAACCAGATAGGGTTGGGCGCCACCGATCAGGGTGCGGATAGGGGCGTGACGGGCCGTTGGGCCCAGTCACGTTTGAGATCTATCTAACATTCTCCCCCTAGATCTCGACTTTACTTTTAACTTTGTACTTTACTCGTTTCATCACAGATTGATACATAGAGCATGTTTCATCGTCACAGCTTAATTGCCGATAGAATCAGACAGCCACCATATACTTTTCTATTTTGAAACAAATCCTGTTACTTTTGGGCCTTGGTAGTCCAGGAATCATAGGCTTTCCTTTAATCCCATGCCGGCTAAGTGTTCCTTGAACACATTGGGAGGTAAGCCTTTCTTTAGCGGATCCGCAAGCATATCCTTTGTCCTTATATGCTCGAGACTTATAGTTTGATCCTGGACTTTGTCCTTCACAACATAATACTTTATATCTATAGACTTTGTAGCATTACTCGACTTGTTGTTGTGAGCATAGAATACTGCGGGCTCGTTGTCACAGTACATCTTTAGTGGCCTGCTGATGCAGTCAACCACTTTCAAGTCGGGCAAAAATTTCTTTAACCATAACGCGTGTCCCATGGCCTCATAACATGCTAAAAATTCTGCATACATCGTAGATGATGCAACTATCAACTGTTTGGCGCTTTTCCACGAAATAGCGCCTCCTGCGAGAGTAAAGACATATCCTGTCGTGTACTTTCTGTCGTCTTTATCTCCCGCAAAATCTGCATCTGAATACCCTTTTATCTCTAGGGAATCAGATCTTTTATATGTTAGCATGAGGCCTTATGTGCCTTGCACATAACACAAAGCTTTCTTTACCATCTTCTAGTGCTCTATGCATGGATTCTCTTGATATCTACCGAGTACCCCGGTGATAAAAGCTAAGTCAGGGCGAGTGCATACTTGTGCATACTGTAAGCTTCCAACAACCGAAGCATATGGTACTGACTTCATTTGAT
Organism: Avena insularis; assembly: GCA_023614405.1. Classification (NCBI taxonomy): domain Eukaryota; kingdom Viridiplantae; phylum Streptophyta; class Magnoliopsida; order Poales; family Poaceae; genus Avena; species Avena insularis. Next base: position 412,064,358 of record CM042691.1, read on the forward strand.
CGATCTCATATTGATTATTTGGACATTGGGATTTCCCAAAACTATCGCCCTTGACTATGGGAGCAGGTGTTGCATTACTCGCATGCATATTGTATTTTTTTAAAATCTTTTCACTGTCGCTTTCATGACAGTCCTAACACTCCATTCTTTCTATCTCGGTGAATTTCTATGCCCAAAATATAAGAAGCTTCACCAAGGTCTTTCATGTAAAAATTTGATGACATGAACTTCTTTGTTTCTAGTAGTAGACTAACATCACTGCTAGCAAGCAAGATGTCATCCACATACAGAATTAGGAAAATATATTTCCCACTTTTGAACTTTGCATAAATGCAGTTGTCCTCAACATTTTCCTTGAATCCAAATCTTTTAATTGTATCATTAAACTTTAAATACCACTGCCTAGAGGCTTGCTTTAACCCATAAATGGATTTCTTTAGGCGGCATCCCATATGTTTCTTCCCATCCATGAAAAAACCCTTGGGTTGTTTCATGTAAACATTTTCTTCTAAATCTCCATTTAGAAATGCCGTCTTAACATCCATTTGATGTAACTCTAAATCAAAATGTGCAACTAGTGCCATGATGATTCTGAAGGAGTCCTTACATGAGACCGGAGAAAAAGTCTCATTGTAATCTACGCCTTCTCTTTGCGTAAAGCCTTTTGCCACAAGTCTAGCTTTGTACTTTTCTACATTCCCATTGGAGTCATACTTTGTTTTGTAGACCCATTTGCATACTAATGTTTTGGCTCCTTTAGGAATTTTCTCTAAGTCCCAAACATTGTTGGAACTCATTGATTTTATTTCATCTTCCATTGCCTCGACCCACTTGGCTGAGTGAAGGCTACTCATGGCTTCTTCATATGAGGTAGGATCGCCCTCCATATGAACTATGTTGTAGACTTTGTAAATTTCTTTGGAAATGGCTGGTCTTCGTTCACTTTTAGACCTTCTGAGTTCATTAGACTCTTGCTCATTTCTTGCCTCGGGTTCAGGCACATTTACAGTATGTGGCTGTTCTGGCTCCCTCTCATGCTCAACAGTGGGTTCAGGTGGCTCCTGATGGAAAGGTTCCGAACTTTCGCCCATTGTTGTCACGTGTGGAGTCATAACAGGTGTCGGCACCACAACCTCAGGGGTTGTAGATGGTGGCACAAAAGGTAGCGAGAAAAATGGCTCCTGAGTCATCGGATTAGGTGCATGCACCCTCTTCTCCTCAAGATCAATTTCCCGAGCTACCGTGCTCCCCCTCATCAATTCGTCCTCCAAGAAGACTGCATGTCTCGTTTCTACAAACTTTGTGTAACTGTCAGGACAGTAGAAACGATAGCCTTTTGATTTATCTGGATAGCCAATGAAGTGGCAAGATACTGTTTTGGGGTCTAACTTTGCAATGTTTGGATTGAATTTTTTTGCCTCAGCTGGGCTCCCCAGACCCTCAAGTGGTGCAGAGAGGGAACTCTGCCTGTCCACAATTCATACGGCGTTTTGGGCACCGACTTACTTGGTACTCTGTTGAGAATGTGAATGGCGGTTTTAAGCGCCTCCATCCACAATCCCAATGGGAGGGTGGAATAGCTCATCATGCTGCGCACCATATCCATAAGGGTACGGTTACGCCTTTCAGCTACTCCGTTTTGCTGAGGTTCGCCCGGCATAGAATACTGGGTGACTATTCCATCTTCCTGCAGGAACCTTGCAAAGGGTCCTGATACTTGACGATATGGAGTATGTCGACCGTAGTACTCCCCCCACGATCGGACCGAACTATCATAATTCTTTTATCATGCTGATTTTCTACTTCAGCTTTGAAAACTTTAAATTTATCCAATGCTTCAGATCTTTCTTTAATTGGATAAATATAACCATATCGGGAGTGATCATCCGTGAATGTTATGAATGAATCCTAGCCATCCACACTTTTCACCGGAAACGGTCCACAAATATCAGTGTGGATTATTTCTAGTGTAGCTATACTTCGGTTTGCACCCTTTTTAATTTGTTTGACATACTTTTCTTTAATGCAATCTATGCATTGCTCGATGTCTGAGAACTCTAACAGAGGAAGAATGTCATTTTTAACGAGGCTTTCTATTCTTCCCCTCGAAATATGGCCTAATCTATGGTGCCATAACTTCGATGAGTCAAGAGTTCGCTTTCTTTTCTTCTGTTCACACAGAAAACACTTTTTCACATAGTGATAATAAATAAAGCTCATAGTGAAGCGGAACAACACCCACATAAGCATTTTTTTAAACCATATGGCACACTTGCCATATCACACTCATAGTTATCTTTGTCCACATGGGATACACATATAAAATTTCTGTGTAATTAAGGCTTTTAGTCTTGTATATATCCCATTTTTCTAGGGACATGTTATAATTGACAACAAAGGTGTCAAAACTGGTGAGGCGGTGAAGCCAACACCAAGTGAACAAGGAGTGCAGCCTTTAGCTCCAAATCAGCATCTATGGGCTTAAGCTTAGTTGCCATGTTGCTCATCCGAAGTCTCTTATGCCATGTGCACCACCATTGTACCTTTCTGTCACTAGCTGTTTTAGCAGGTGGGGCATATGTCTTTTGAAGAACTAGTGAACTGGCTCTTTATCTTTTCTATAAACTCCCATGCGGAAGCACACTTTGCAATTGAGCCCGCATTAGCGTTCTCAATTGTGTTCTTTAAAGAACAATGCAATTTTTGTTGGTATTAAACGTCTTTTGGTTCTCTAATGTATATGCCATCTCCAATAGTGCATGGTCTCTTTTCTTTTCCTGTCATGCAACATCATCATCTTTTATTCTTTAAAACACAATGATGTGTAACCATAACAACAATTGCATGCATTAATCCAACGTTGGTATAAATTAAAACATACAACTGTTTATGCAATTAAATTTATATCACCGTTGGGCAGATAATAGAGATAAATGCACATATTATTGCAACAAAACATGATCATGTTATTAATAGCGTTGGTCATATAATAACAGAACCATAATTGTTTCAATTATCACTTTAACATAAAATAACAAATCATGATCATGCTATTAATAACGTTGGTTATATAATAACACACTCATAATCACATTTAATATCACTTTATCACATCTTTTGAAAATTTAATTATCACTTTATTGCATTTAAGCAATTGCCTTTAACTATTTGCAGCGGAAACATTATTACAACATTCATAAACTTTGAACTTTATGGAAAAAACTTTGCCACTTTCATATTCTCTAATCAAGATATTCACAGAAATAAAATGAATAGAGAAACTTTGCAAAAATTTGCTTAAAAAACTATGCAAAAAACAATTAAAACAACTTCTATAAAGTAAAAAACAGAAAAACTGCTCTGCTATGCCCTATTGGGCCTTTACTATGGGCAGCGCACAACAAAATGCCGCCCGCGCGTGCAGAAAAAACCCGTGCTCGCTTAAGCTGGCAGCAGCCGCGGTCTGGCCTGCCCGTGCGCTGCTCCCACAAGCTATCTGCCGCCCGCGCTGCAGCGCGCGCTCGCTCGCTCCAGCGCCGCTAGCACGGCCTGCTCGGCCCGCTTGGCCCGCCTTGGCCCAGCCGCCAGCCGTCGCTCGATCGCGTCCGTCCATTCGCGCTGCCCTAGATCAAACGGCCACGCGTGCATCTCGCAGCAACACCCCCCCCCCCCCCCCCCCCGCGGTCCTCTAGGGAACCCTAGCCCTCATTTCCCCCCGCGCCCGCGCACCCCGCGACCCCTCTGCTCCTCTCTCTAGCGGCTGCGCCGCCTCCATGCAGCGTGTGGCGAGCCCCTCCTCCACGCCCTCTCTCGAGTCCGCGGCGTGGCGGCTGCCTTGGCGGCGAAGCAGCGGTGGCGGCGGGCTTTCCTCTCTGGCGGCGTTGGGGAGGCGAGGCGGCCGTCCGTCCGGCGACTACGCCGGCGACGGTCCCCTCCCTCTCCTGCGCCACCACCCCTCTCCTTTTCTCCCCTTACTCTCTGTCCCATCCAACTCCCCCACCTCGCAAAAGACGAGGCAGAGAGGAGAGACGGCGATGGTGTCCCCTTGCTCCCCTTGGCGGCTGTGTGTCCACCCGAGGGTGGGCGCACCACCGTCAAGCGGCGCAGCGGCGACGATCTTTGCCGGCGCATGGTGGCGGCCGTTAGTGCTTGGGGTTATTGTTTGGCTTTTCTCTGGGGATTTTCGGGACTTTTCTTTGTTGGATCTGGGGATTTTTGGGGCATTTGCATGCGGGATCTTTCTTTCTATTTCGATCTGGGGTTGTATCTGGGGAAGAACTAGGGTTACAACTTGGGATTTGCTTTGCCCCCGAAGGGGTGTGTCCTTCTTCCCTATGCCTCGGCTTGCCGATGCGCATAGGGATCGAGGGGGACGGCGCGGCCGTAGGGCAGGGCGCACTTTAGATGTAGGGACCCAAGCTTTCTTTGTCTGTTGAATCTTTCTACCGAAAAATCTAGCATCTAAGTTGCTCTGATACCATTGTTAGTGCTAGGCCACTCTCGGTAGATGCACTATAGGATTAGATCTAGGAGATCTGAGAGAGGGAGAGAGAGTAGTACTACCTGCGCCTGTGCTCGACGAGCATGAACCGAAGGGGATGCCGGAGCTCGCTCCAGTGTCAGTAGCCATGGGAAAAGGGAGTGGGGCGAGCGTGCGGTAAGGGTGGCGGCGGTGGAGCTTCCCGTCGGCGCAGCGCTAGCCTAGATCTGATTGGCTTGTAGGTGGGGCGGCTAGGGCACGGCTAACCTCGTGAGGCGTGCTGCCGGCCCCCACCTCCTTTATATAGCACTGGCGATAGGGGCCCACCAACCAGATAGGGTTGGGCGCCCCCGATCAGGGCGCGGATAGGGGCGTGACAGGCCGTTGGGCCCAGTCACGTTTGAGATCTATCTAACAACTTCTACTCCCTCTGTTTCAAAATATAAGATGTTTTAGGTTTGTAAAGAGAATGTATCTAGACTTGTTTTAGTGTGTAGATTCACTCCAATCATAAGTGTACCTATATACTAAGAGTAGTCTAGATACATTCTCTTCACAAAGCTAAAACATCTTATATTTTAAAACGGAGGGAGTACTTTCCCGTTCACGCGTATTGCTGCTGCTTCGGCCTTCATTTTTCTGCTAGCTCGCATGCCCCGCCAAGCCACGCACTCACGCCCGCGATTGCGCCGCCCAGCTGTGCCTGCCATGCCCGCGCAGACGCGCTCTACTGATTGCTTCACCGCCGCTGCCGTTGCACCTCCCTCCGCTGCCGCTGCACCTCCCACTGCCGCATGCTGCTCGCGCCGCCGCCGACTGCTGCTCGTGCCGCCACCGCTGCACCTCCCACCGCCACCTGCTCGCGCTGCAGCCGCCTACACCTCCCACCATCGCGCGCTGCTACTCGTGCCGCCGCGTCCTGCTGCTCGCGCCGCCGCCGTCCATAGATCTCACGCCGTCGCCACCCTCGTGTTGGAGTCCCACATCACCGCCACTTCCAAGGTTGACTACGCGTGCTACATGCGTCGGTGGCGGTGCTACAAGCGAGCATTGGTTTTGCGCAGCGTTGATTTTTGCTATAAATTTTTTGCTACAAAGGATTTTCTTGTTTTGCTACAATAGTATGTATTGTTTGCTATAAAATCTCCCGCGAGGTCTCCGACAAGGTCGGATTTGCTGCAATAAAAAGTTTTATTTGCTACATACGTTTTGTGGTTTTGCTACAATAGCGTAAAGTTTTTGCTACACGGTCTTCGGTGAGGTATACCGGCGAAAGCCTCCGGAAAGTCTTCGGCAAGGTCAGATATGCTATATTAGCATAATTGTTTTGCTACACGGTCGCCGACGAGGTCTCCGGCGAAATCTCCGGCTAGATCCAGTCTATTTTTCTATTTTCTGGGTCAAAACTTTTTTTACTACATGTAGCAAAAACGGGTCATTTGTAATAAAAACAAGATTTTTACAGAAAATAGAGGACACGTGGTTAGCCGGAGACCCGGGGATAAAAACAACAGATTCCCCGGGGACGCCTAGTATGACCCATACTAGTATTACTTACGCACCTAAATAAATCAAAAAGCAATCGTCCAATGGAACGAACGGAGCCTAGAGAATGAGCTAGAATATGGTTATTTAATTTTATATGGTCAACAATTTTTTGATTTGTTTCTACCATATAGACCATTGATAGAAGAAGTGTAGTTTAAATAGATCTTAAGCTTGCGAGAATATGATTAAAATATGCTAGAAAGTTTTCATGATTTGTGATGGCCTCTACATAAATTTGTTACCTTCTACATCCCTCTTGCTCCACATTGTGTGCATGTCTCCACTCGGCCCTCTTCTCCATTGCTCGCCACATGTTGCATGAATCAAATAAATATGAATTTTCTGTTATTTTTAAGCCCATGTCGTGCAACAACTATTTTTCATGCATATATTTTTTGCGAAAACGGTTATTACGAAGTTCTATTAATTTATGAAACAATGTAAACTGCTCGTATTTTAGAAATTTGAAGGACTGACGTTGTGGATATGGTGGGATACATAAATATTTCTGTATGGAAAAGCATATTACACTAGTAGAAAATAGGTCTTTCGTCCAAAGCTAACGTGATCTTTAGTTTTGGTCGTGTTTGGGCCTGAAACTAATGTTAGCACTACCCGGTTTCAGTGGCTACGGGGGCACTAAAATTTAGTCCCGGGTCAAACGGAACTTTTAGTCTAATGGGATAGTGACCTTTAGTCTCGGTCAGTGTTCAATCGGGACTAATGATAGACCTTTAGACCCGGTTGAAGACATCAACCTGGACTAAAGGTGAACGTATATTTTTTGCTCTAATGCCTACCCTGGCCCCCTCCACCCAAAAAGTCTAAACAAAAATTGATAAAAACTTCAAATTTCAAAATCCTTTAGCATGAATGTACCTCACGCAACCAACTTTTATGGATAATTTTAAAATTTTAATTTTGATTTCTATGCAAAAAAGTTCTTCCAAATTAAAACGGCTATAACTTTTGCATACCAAGTCGGAAAAATTGTGTAATATATGAAAAAGAATCTACGCAAAAAGTTACATCTATTTCAACAACCTACGACCGTTTGCACAAATGATAGATTTTCAAAATTCCAATGGGAAATATGAAAGAAGGAAGATTTTAGGTTTTGCCATGAAAAAATGAGGAAAAATGATATTTTTGAATTTCTTCTGTTGTTTATTTTACTTTTTAATTATTTTGAGGTTTTTATATTATTTTGGAATTTTTAGTTTTTTAAGTCTTTTTTAAAATTTAGAGTTTTTAAATGAATTAAATTATGCATAAATATTATTACTTAAGCATTGTTGCTTATTTTTAAAATTATTTGGAATTCAAAAAATAAAATCTTGTGTTATCAAAGTCTAAGGGTTAATAGAATTGATAGCATACTATTATTAGGAAGTTATGAGCGCACTCTTGAAAGCTAATTTGAAAGGAACTCAAAAGTTAAGTGTGCTGATGATGGAGCAGTGTGAGGATGGTTGACCGAACAGGAAGTTTGACCATGAGTATGCACTTTAACATGAGAATAGCGTTGATTAGAGATTAAACGGACAAACAAATCAAAAATCCGAAACTCTAAAATTCAAAAAAATCTAAAAAACCAAAACTTTTTTTTCAAAAAATTTAAAAACTCCTCTAGCCCCGACACGCGACTGCAGCCACGTGGAGGGCCTTTAGTCCTAGTGTGTGCCACAACTGGGACTAAAGGTTGGGACCTCTATTCCCTATTTCGTAGTCCCAGTTGCACAACCAGGACTAGAGGCCGTCCAAAACTGGGACTAGAGACCCTTTTTCTACTAGTGTTACTAGTTGGAAAAAATTAAATATTAACTACTCTAACTTGAAATATTACTAATTATGACAAACTTCAACCTTGTTTGCATCCTTACATGCAATAATGCGGAAATCATTCAAATGCACAAGTTAAATTTAACACAACGAAATCGTAAATGCAAGAATCATATTCCATATTTTAATAGTATTTAATAAACTGGTAAACCTATTCTTAAATAATTCCCTAGCAATAATTATCATACTCAAATATAATTTTTTTGATATTTAAGTTTTAATCATATCGGATTCCTAGAATTTGCACTTTTAGAATATTTATTTTTTAGTACTAGTATATTACTATTTTGCTAATTTTAGTTTATAATTTTTCACTATAGAAGAAACCAGATTGACAAACTTATTTCAATTAACATTACTAATTAAATAATACGGAAATGACTTGCTAACTATGGGATAGGTGTGCACCCGCCCCCTACCTGGCACGTTCTACCGAGCACCACTTGCCCTCCCCAAGCGCCTCCCACCCCATCTCCACCGGGGACCATCATAAGTCTTCGTCACCCCCGTGGATCCCTGCCGGTGGATCCTGCTGCACCGCCTCCGCCGGTTCAGAGCAGCACCAGCACGACGAACCAGGGCACCCTTTGTGCTGCTCGACGACCTGCAGAAAGAGTGTAGACCCAAGAAGGGTGTCCGAGTCCGACTGCAACATTTTACCGTGGCCTTCACTCAAAGAGACCGGAGTTGGCATGGGTGGATCCTCGCTAGGCAGGCAGGACGCAATTGACGCGTCCCATGGGAGATGCGGTTGGGAGAGGAGGGTAGTTGTAGAGAGGAGGGCCTATGAGGGATACGTAGTGCGGGCAGATAAGGTGCAATGGCAGGTGGCTAGCAGGGCAGCAACACTGGCAGCAGGTGGCTGAGAAAATCGATGGTGGCTAGCTGATATTGTACTATTTTCCCTCCTATTTTTTCCTTCACTACCGCCGCGGCCGCTCAAGATCTCTAGAGCCCTAGTCCCTAGGGCCTAGATAGCGACAACTCCGGCCACATCCCGTGCATGGAAGAATAGGCCGTGATCGTCACATAGTGAGGAGACTAGTGGTGGCACCATTGAATCTAGGGCTAGATATCTAAACCCCTGGACAACATGTTCTAACTCACAAGCCGGTATAACTCAAAAGTGGACGAATGACGTACTACAGTAGAGGCTGTGAGATCTCCCACAAGCAGTACGTGATGGCAGGGCATGGTACCGACCAATAATCCCATCCAATTTCATGGTTGTAGCTTCGAGTGCGAGTAATCACACCCGGCTAAGAGTTTCCAATCAAGCGTACAGAAGTGTGTATGCCAGTAACATAGAAGAGTACACCAGAGTCATCCCATCTAGAAATAAATAGAAATATATAGAAATGCCATTACGGCAAGATCCAAATATAACTAATAGTAATAACATTTTAGGATTATATCCTCGTACATCACTCATCAGAACATTAGGCTGAAGCATAAGAACAAATCCGAGTACGGATTAAGTGTCAATTCGGCATAATATGCCATTAACAAAGCATATTCCCGCTCATAGATCTCAGGGATGGCTAGACCTAGAATCTCTACTCAAAGGAGCCATTGCCTCCATCATCGTCTTTGTCAATGTAGTATCCTCCATATTGGTATACATAACAATCTGATAAGCAGAGTGTGAGACCCTAGGGGCACACTCACCAAGTCTTTATGCAACTAAAAAATTAACTGGTTTGACGCGATTGTAACGAAAGATAAAATATTTAAACATTTCCATGGAGACTCGCTACAACATCCGTCGAACAAGATATAGATGGATTCTCATTAATTGGAACCAATAGCTATAGATAACAATAAGTAAATACATCTTATCCAACTCCTCGCTTACCAAACGAGAAGATGACCGAATATCAAACTTGTTGGCAATTTTATTAACCATTCCATGAGAATTTCTCTATTTAATAGTCATGTTTAGTCAATTTAAACATGGTACTTTAGTTATAGTTGTCTATGATTGAAAAACATGCTCCATTAATATCTACGCTGCAGGGGTGCACAAGTAATAACATATGCACGATCAACCTTGGATAAAACCAAATGAAAGCAAAGAGACATCACGACAAAGCATTCACAAGATTCAGAAATGATTTTAAGGGGCCACCCCACTAAGATACAAAGCTACGAAGTCGGTCAGGCTCTGAAACGAACCCAGATGTTTGCGTCAATGGTGGTAAAAGACTAGGAACCCAAAAGTGTAATTGGGTTTGTCTATAATGCGAAAACACTCCGTTGTCTAAAACAGTACAGTAGTAAACCGCTCCTCGAGCAATAGTAGTAAATAAATCGGTAAATCATGGCATAAGTACATGATAGTAGTAAAGCCCCAAACTATTTTGTGGCCCCAATAAATAAGATGTAAATCAAGTCCATACCAAGGGGTTTCATGGGTCCACATGTAGATAGTGTGATAGTCAAAGGACATGCATCAAGTACTCGGGTCCTACGGGACACGAGTGAGCGAATAAAAGCTAAATCTCAGATATTGCTCACCAGTTCCTCTTTTTTTAGTTATCCTATTACCCACACAATTAAGTTGTTTAGATATCTCGTTATCCACATCAGACTCGCACAAACCCTACACATGTAATTCTACGACTTGAATGGCTCAATCAACTGTCTGATAGGATAAAGGGTACAAACTTTATGGTGGACTAAAAAGTAAAGGTTGTACAATACTTGGGATTGCAATTTAATTCAGAATTGCGACACCATGAATGCAAAAGGGGTTGACAGGTGGGATTACAGGGTGGACACCGGGTTCAGAAATAGAAACCACAAGGGGTTTTCGGTAAAATGAGCGGCCAGTGCTAACTAAATCTGAACAGCTTCTCTCTAAATTTTGACAGAAACTCCACGACGGTGACGAATTCCGGATGCTGGCGGCGGCGGTTATTGACCAACCGAAGTGCGCTTAGGCTCGTGTTAAAGAGGGACCTCCCGGATATCTTGGCGTGTGATCAACAATGACGGGCGTAGGCTAGAGGCGAAGTGGGCTCGCGGCAACGACTACGACAGAGTAGGTAATGCATGGTTCTTCAAGCGGCAGTGCCTCAATGACGGCGGTGCTCCGGCGGGATCTAGGTAGCGAAGCTGCGTGGTGAGGTTGCGAAAGATGCTGGCGCTGCTCCACGGGCTTGAATGAGCACGAGGGGAGTCTGGTGGTGAGGCGAACTGCACGTGCGGTTCCTGGACAGTGGTCCGTTCACAGAGCGCTTGACGGAGTGCGGAAGCTATCTACGACAAGAGGAAGATCGGGACCGTGTCTAGGAGGAAGCCTTGTTCACCCGGGGTTTGTAGGTGAATATGGTTTGGCTCGAGGTGGCTGCGATAAGTAGCGGGGCTCATAGACGGTGAGCATGGCCTTGCTTTGGTTCATAGTAGAGACTTCATGTTCTGGCGGTGACTACTCCCGCTTCTCCATGTACACTGTAATGGCGGCGGTCTAGAAATCTTCCCCAACACCGGCGATCCTCTTCTCCTTACCCCAACGTCGGTTTACAGATAGAGGCCAATCTAGGATTTAGCAGTGCATGGAGGAGCCATGTTTTGGCGTGGAAGAAGAGGGGAGGGAGAGGAAGGTAGGTGCTGGATCTCGATCTGGTCAAGGTGGGGTGGTTGGGTAGATAAGAAAGCAGGAGGGAGGCACATGGCTTGTCCACTTTTCCACTTTAGCCAGGAAGAGAGGGACGGCTTTGGGCTTGGTTGCTTCTCTCTGTTGTCGACTAGCTGAGAGGGTTAGGAGGAAGAGGGGACCAGGGCGCATGGTGGTGGCTCACTACTAGGAAAATGGCTATAGGTAATCAGCACATCCGTGGCTCACATGGTTGAAGTGCCCCACGGCTAAAACAGGTGTGGCTCACCTATGGGCAGTGCCCTACTAGTAACTAGAACAACCGTGGCGCACATGACCATAGTGCGCCACAGATATGTGTGGGCCAGGGCCCAGTTGGCCGCACGCCAAACATCCGTAGCGCACATAGGGTAGGTGCGCTACAGTTGTTAGTGTCAACCGTGGCACACATGGAGGGGGTGCGCTACGCCTAAGCGCATGCCCCTCTCTGCTGTGAAACGGCCAGACACATCCGTGGCACACTATGGTATGTGCGTCACGGATGTATAAACTTAGTAGTAGGACACCTTGCCCTAGTGCCCTATGCCTAACTATCCTGCACCAACTCCACCACACCCCCCCCGTGGATCGCCTTTTTAGGCTTTGCAAAAAATAAAAAGAAATGATAAACACTTCAAAAAATTAAATCCTTTCATATTTAGGTAGGTAATGTGGTATAGCTTCTAGTAAAATTAACAAATATGAGTTTCGACTTTATCTGCAAAAAAAGTTATGCCATGGTAAAAAGGCCGTAACTTTTGCATACGATATCGAAAAAAATCGTATAATATACCAAAAAGGCCGTAACTTTTGCATACGGTCGTTTAGCGATTTTTTAGATTTTCAAAATTTGAAAAGAGTAAAAAGTTACGGTCAAAAGACCGTTTTTTCCGGCAGAAAAAAAAATAGAGGGCGACTTACCCGTAGCGCACCACCACCTAGTGCGCCACGGATAAGCTTGGGCGGGATTCAAATTTCGAATCCCCACCCCGCCCACCTACCCCTATTCCCTCCCTCTTCTCCTTTTCATTCTCCTCCCTCCTCCTTTTCCTTCTCTCTTCTCCTCCTCCTCCTTTTTTGTCTCTCTTCTCCTCCTCCTTTCGTTCTCCTCCTTCCCTTGCACTCACGATGGCGACGGTGGCCTTCTCCTCCTCCTTGCTCCACAGAACTCCTCTCCTTGCAGTGACGATGGCGATGGCGGCGGCGACCTTCTCCTCCTCCTTGCAGTCACGACGACGACGACCTTCTTCCTTGCGGCCTCCTCCTCCTTGTAGTCACGAAGAGCGACGACGAGCTCCGCCGACCGCCGACGACCTCCTTCTCCTTGCGGCGACCTCCTCCCTTCTCCAGCCACACCTCCTTCTCCCTCTCTTCCTCGATACCGGCGAGGAGTAGCACGGCCACGACCTCCCGCACCTCCCTGCGGTGGTAGGTCGTGGCCACGGCCACCATGCTCCAGCGAGGCGACACGACGGCGGCGATGCGGACCCGATTGCTTTTGCAATTCAAAACGAGGGTGTTTTTTGAAAATTTTTTTGATTTTTGAAAAAAACATCCGTGGCGCACCTGTACCCCTACCCGTAGTGCGCCACGCCTATCCCGATATAACCGTGGCGCACCATGCAGTGCGCCACGGCTATGAGATAGCCGTAGCGCGAGGCCCGTGGTGCACTACTATGCGCCACGGAAGGCCTTTTCAGGTGCGCCACGAATAGGCGTTTTTCTAGTAGTGGCTTGTTGGCTTGGTCAGCAAGAGAGGGAAGGATGCGACGTGGACATCTGTTTTCCAAGGGTTCCATGGCTGGCTTGGGTTAGATAGGTGGGTTAGGGTTTGGTGTAGCTAGAGTGGAGGGTAACCAGGCTGGTCTTGGTCTGGTTCGACCACACCAAGGAGAGGACGGTGGTGACGCTGTATCGGCAGGTGACGCCAAACCGGCTTCGGAGGTGAATGTCATTTCTAACAAAACCAAACACTTCTATTTATAATTCACATTGCTACGTTCATGTATGGTTTTAAATATCTATCGAACATATAATAACACATTAATGAAGGCCTGCCACGTTCATACTTCCATATTCAGCAAATCCAGATCTAAGCTAGCAAGTAGTAATACAAAAATGTTAGAGTATATCACGGTTTGGACATATTAGGTAGTTTCATATTATAATCCAATTCTATCTCTAGTAGTCTTCTTGCCCCCCAAGTCTTCTAGTACTATATAAACAGCCCAATGGCTCACGTTGTAATCACCTCAAGCGATATCAATACAGATAATATTCCGCAATTCTACATGGTATCAGAGCAAAATAGTAGATTAGATCTTATTTCGCCAAAATTTTCTCGTCGGCCGCTTGGCCGGCGTTTCTTCTTCTTTCGCCGATCATAGATCGGATTGCGTCGTCCACAACCACATGTCGTCATCACGCGCCTCTACTTCAACCTTTGCGTCGACTCATCTCCGGCAAATCATCGCCAACGATCGTGCCAAGGAGGCTCCGCGCGGCGCCCCAAGGGATGCCTTCACGCGCTGCATCGGCTTCTCCGTCCTCACGTCGTCACCTCGCCGGCCCATCTTCGCCAACATCGACCGGGACGCACGTCCCCGAGTACGCGCCTCGCCGTCAACAAAGGGCTGCACCTTCATCACCCGTGGTCATCATCGCCGACAACCATCTACACCAACAACATCGTCACATCGTCGCCGCCACCACCAATCATGGTCATCGTCAATGCCAACAAGTTCTTCTACTCGAGCGACGCCGCGCTCATACAAGCGGAAAATACGGGTCTAATCCCCGAAATCAACTACCGCAACATTTTAATCGCCATCAACATCTACCTCGTCGTCTTCGTCCACCACGACCTCGCGGCCAGAGTCGTAGTCTAATTTTTTATTTTGCACTAAATTTATTTTCTTCTTGCAACTACTTCATCTACTCCGACAAATCGGCGGACAACTTCTACGCACCGACCGTTCACGGAGAATTTCTCTGCTGCTCCCTCCGGCTCTGGCGCGCATGGCTCGTGATGGTCCCTGTCTTCGCACGTCCGATATTGGCAACATCGACGCGTGACTTCTTCCCCGGCATGCTCTCGAGTTTGGCAAGCTCGGTAAGGCGTGTCGCCTACCTCGACTACTCCAACTCAAACTAGGTCTACTTCAACCACTACGGCGAATTCTCCCGGCTCAACGACGACATCGACGACAACACAACGACATCATCAACTTCATCAACGGCGACTACATCACCAATGGCATCATCGACCACGACTTCAACGCCCTACTTTCATCTACATCGACATCGACATCCTCTTCCATCTCCGTCTTCGGATTATGCTCCAGTCAGACCGTTCGCGTCACTACCGATCCGACTGCGGGGGAGTGTTAGAGTATATCACGATTTAGACATATTAGGTAGTTTCATATTGTAATCCAATTCTATCTCTAGTAGTCTTCTTGCCCCCCAAGTCTTCTAGTACTATATAAACAGCCCAATGGCTCACGTTGTAATCACCTCAAGCAATATCAATACAGATAATATTTCGCAATTGTACAAAAAACAAGAAGAAATGAAACGACAAATGCATCTAACTTTACAAGAGGAGAACCAAGAGGGGCCTTCATGTGCTGACATCACAAGCATAATTAGATTAGAGCATACTTGGATCAGATCATATGTTCTTCAAGAATACATCAAACATGAAAGGAGACATGCCACGACCACTAGACAGTTACCAATGTACTCATCAAGTACTCAGATCATCAATAAACATTTATTGAGTTCTAGATAATGCAATGATCTGCTTTACATCAATGCTTTCAGAAATCTATATATGTTTATGAACCTTTGTTCCATACATAGGTATAAAATCTCACAGCAACACGAGGGGTATCATCTTGTATATAAAAATACTGGTACGCCAAGACACTCTCATAGAGGTAGCAATCAATTAAAGGGAAAGAATAATAAAATAATAATTGCAACGGGTTGGAGACTTCGATGTAGCTCGCTTCTTGGCAGTAAGATTTTAACTTGTTCAACTTTTGCTAGTAGCATAGAGATGTCCCACCAGGCGAGGTTTGGCGTGTAGCACCAGCGGTTTGGCTAGGAACAAATCGTGTCTGACTCGCTTAGATCGATGGGCATCAGACCCGCTGGATTGCTCCACGTAAATCCCTGCAACAGCCGTCAAAAAAGCATTACGCACATGGCCGTCCCAAGCGACGCCGCCACACACCCACGATGGCCAGTGCTGAAGGAGATGAACGGCAAGTCATTCTCGGTGAAAGCCACGTCATTGTCGGATTCAATATTAATATGGCACTCTGGCTTGAAGCATAGTGGATCGTCCTAGACTGCTGGGTTCGGCCGACTCCCCTATGGCTAAGGATGACATGGGTGCCTTTGAGAACACGGTTGCCGGCGACGTTCCAGCGTGACATGTGGTACCTTGAAGGGCACGGCAGGGTGTAGCCGGAATGTCTCACGAATGCATACCTTGACGTAATGGAGATGCGGAATGTCTTACTCTTGCACCAGATCGCTCTCGACCCACGGCCCGGTCTATTTTCCCACTCTACCACATTGGACGTCTTGTCCACGGCGGCAAATATTATGTCGTCCTTGCATGAATGCATTACGTGTATCTAAGTGTTTACGTTGTGGTACATACCTGTGATTAAGCTTTGATCTCCTCAATGGTGAGAAGAGGGCACTGGTGGAAACAGCCCTATTGGTCCCGGTTGTCCAACCGGGACGGGGCAATCGGGACTAAAGCTCTAATCTTTAGTCCCGGTTGCCCCACCAACCGGGACGAATGGGTAGCACACGTGGCAGCGGCAGAGGGACAAGGTGGGTGGAGCATTAGTCCCGGTTCGTAACACGAACCGGGACTAATAACCTTCTGCCGCGGCAGAGATTTGGCCCATTTCTCTGCCGCGGCAGAGAATTCATTTTGGCACATTTTGTTGCCGCGGCAGCATTTTCGCCACTTTTTGTGCCGCGGCAGAGAATTCATTTAGGTTGTTTTATTGTTTATTTAGTGATTTGCACTTATCAATGAAGAAACCTTATATTACACAAGATCATCATGACAATATTACATTCAATACACGGATCGAGTTCATGCACTACATACAAAAGTTGCTATTCGATGCTACCGGCCAATTCCTTCAAAGTTGCTATTTTTACAATCCCTATTGTCTATACACAGCCGAATAGTATTCCCCTTTTGGGTCTAGGACTTCTGCATCCAAGAATCCCGCCAATTTCTCCTGAATTGCTCGTACGCGATCCTTTGGCAGAAGACCGTCCCGTAGACATTCGATCTGATTTAAAAAAAAGAGTCAGCCTATATGAATGAAACTAAACACGATTTGATTGTAATTAAAAACTATAGAAATTGTTTACGTACGTGGAGTTGCTCTAAATTTCTGCCCTTCTCATCGCACGTCTGCCGGATGAACTCGCAAACATAGTATCCACATAGATTGTTACCTGGTCCTCGTCACTTTTTACGAGAACATAGTTCAATCAAAATAATAATCAAGCATGATAATAACTGTATCAAAACTAGAATCAAAGAGATGCGCGGATATAGCTAGTGGTGCTTACATTTAGTGGTTGAAATGTAAGATCCTCTTTCCAAACACCCCTAGCCTTGTTGGTGAACCGTTTCCAAGCGCTGCCTGGCGTAGAAAACGAATAAAATAAGTTATTAAGTACTTGATATCATAAAATTCACGAACGTTGCCTATATAGTGTCGTAATGATTAGAATTACCGCTGGAGAAGTATCTGCATGTCCTTCCACGTCTAAAGGGGTTTATGTTTCGAGTCCATGACTAGTACACGCCCTTTGTCAAGTTGAAAGATTAACAGAATATAGTGGTAGCTGGGAATGCATAACTAATCAATTATATACTTAACATCGAGTAAGCGAAATAGAAAATATATACAAGACAATAACACTCACTCGAAGTTGTAAGGAAATAGTATTTCCCTTTTGATTTCTTGAAACCTTAACGCGTGTACTATATTATCCTCCGTATCCTGGAGGTTTGTTTTGAGATTAGCTTGATGAACCCAATATGGGTCAATGAAGCCAATGTCATAGATTTGTCCTCTGCTGCATTCGAGAATCTTCATTCTGCATATTACAGTATGATTATATACATGCAATAAACAAGGTGAGATAGTTGGAGACTAAATTAATTACAGAATTAGTACTTGCAGACAAAATAGGCACTGATGATCGATTTGTCCAAGGCGTCTTGATTGAATAATTGAAATAGTTGATCAAATTCAATGGATATCATGTCATCCATATCTTTCCATAATGCTTTTTTGTAACCTTCAGCACTATCCAGTTAGCCCCGGCCTTTGTGGCATGCATGTACCAGTTATGCAATCTTCGCATTTTTGTTGAAAGATTGTTTACCTCCTCAGGTTTGACGAGAGGTTTGCCATACTGGTATTTGTATGCTACTTCATTCACAGGGAAGAACTCTAACTAGGATAAGTACTGGGCAATACTCATACCTTGAGCAGCGGCAGCTCCGTGACAGTAACTACCTCTGGATCATACTGCTCTTCGGCCCCATATTTGCTCGACCCCACATTGGTTTGGGAAATCACCTTGAGAGGGGCGCAAGTCTGTTTTGCTTGTTCTCCGAGCTGGGCAACATATTTCTCGCTTGCATCAGTACTGCTCTTCGAGGCCTTTTGTGCCGCATGTGACTTGAGAATAGAACGCTCATAGTCTGATGACAGCTTTGGCTCGGGTTGATGAAGAGTCTTTAGCATTTTCAACACTTTGGCTTTTTCTTCTTTGTCTTTGGGGAACTCGCTCTTTCGGCCGCTTAGCTTAAAAACGTTGTTTCCGCATCAACGATCGCTGCAGTCTCCTCTTCAGTACAGTCATAAGCTCTCTTGGGAGGAACCTTTGGTACTTTTGGAAGAGGCTCTTGTTTACGTTTCGGCGATCGCTTACCACGACGCACAGTAGCGGTACGCTTACGCTTTTTATCCTGAGGCGCCGACGATGGCTCCCACGGCGATGGCTGCACCGGAGATTGGTGAGGCGACGGAGCCGGGTGAGGCAACGAAGACGGCTCATGCGGCGATTTAATTCGCTGGTGACGGTGAGGCGGCGCGAAGATGGCCTTGGCATGTGATTTCAAGCACGATACATTCCTTCGCCATAGAATGGTGATGTTTTTATGCCTCCCAAGACAGTCATCCCCTTCACTGCAGGTAGTGAAGATCCAAAACTTCAAAGGTGGGCATGATTTCATCCACCCCGACAACAGTAGCCCTCCGAACCGGACGACGGTGGTAAGTTGGTGTGGGTCCAATTGGTAAGGCATAGCCGACCGCCACCTTCATTGATATGTTCAAAACTTTGACATGTAGCTCGCAGTGTGTCATCTCTGTGATATCATCCACTGGGTAGCCAACAGGAACCATCGTCGGTGAACCATCGTCATCGCCATTGTCATCACCCGGGACCTCGGTGGAAGCCACACTGCTTTTTCGATTATTCGATAGGTCGGTAGCATCAAATGCAGTGTGCCGCTGAGATGGGCCGGTAGTACTTTTCTCTTTAAGTGCGTTAATTTCATCTTGTTGTTGCTTTAATCGTTCTTCAATTAAACGCATTCGCTCTTTCTGACTATTTGCTTCAACTTCCGCCCTGTCCTTTCTCCTCTGACGGCTTCTATAAGGATATTTCTTCCTCTCTTCGGGAAACCCAGTCCTCCATGGTTGGGAGCCTCTTGTGCCTTGTGTTCGTCCATCATGTTCCTTATTTCCAAGGGCGAGTGTGAGCTCATCATTCTCTCTATCGGGAATGAAGTCCCCATCTTTAACAACCTTTACTGCTTTTCTCATCCTCTCGATTGGCAAGGGGTCTTCTTTATGTCGTATGTTATATATACACCTCCCTTCCGAGTCCAACGTGCCCCCATGCCCGTAAAACCAATTCCTTGCACGTTCTACCCAATCGTCTGTCTCTGGGGTGATCTTTTTAGCACGCAGTTCATTCTCAAGTTTCTCCCACTTAGGAATGCCAGCCCTGTAGCCACCTTGCCCCATAGTATGGTGATACTTCTTGTTAGCAGCATTCAACTTATTCGTTTCAGACATTTTCTTAGCTTTTTCTGATTTCTTGTATTCCACAAACTCAGCCCAGAATGGTTTTATCTTCTCAAACTGAATATTCTTGAAATCGGGAGTCTTCTTTTTCACGACATAGTCAAGGTGCAATCTTTTCTTCCAGTTGGTGAAACACTAGGCCATCTTCTTCAAAGCCCACTCCCTGACCTTAGCCTCCATGGCTCTCCCATGTTGTAAGGCGTCCTCAACTGGATCCTCCGCATTTGGATCCAGCTCTATCTTCGGTAGTTTGAAATTAACCATGAGCCTCTTCCACAAGAAATCTTTGGGCGTTAGGGACAAATAAACATGTTCCTCTTCATCCGCATTAGCAGGCCTATTCCAATTTCTAATGGTGATCGGATTAAGTCCCTAACGATTACTCCGCATTGTGCCACAAATTTGGTTGCGACAACCGGAGCCATCGGTTTGCCTTCAAATGACATCTTCGATTCTGAACCTCTCATGGTCTTGCAACTTTTGGTTGGGCCTCATTCGCTCTTTTCAGAGATTCTTCGATCCGAGGGCTAGAAGAAGAAAGATCGTCGTTAATATTTCTATATAGATAGCGGATGATTAATTAATGAATTGATTATATTACATGCACCTCGCGGGCGGTCGTCTTCTCGATTACACAAGGCATCGCTTTCCTCGCAGAAGGCAACACCTTCAACTTCTAACTAGTCGTCTATTCCGGTAATTAGAGGATCACCCTCACCGGAGTTGTTCAGTAACGTTGATACGTCTTAATTTTCTTCCCCACGGATCACACCTTGGATCAACTCTTCCTTTTCTTCGTCTCTGACGTGTGGGTCCATATTTTCTGCATAGGTGGAAAAACGAATAAGTCAAAGCGGCTAAAGGAGAAAGTTAGGTACGGTGTTGAGAGATATAAACCCTAATTCAGAGAAACCCTAATATATACATACACAATAATAAAAATGAAGAGAAACCCTAAACCCTAAACCTAGCTACAAAAAGGAAACCGTGTAGTAGATAGGTAACTCTAGCTAAAATCAACTAAAATCAATATTCCGGAGTTCCGAGGGGTGTAAAACCTAGTTCGGAGAAACCTCGGATGCGTATGAGAGGGGAACATGAGTATAAGGCTACAAAAGGGAAACTATCCAGCAGATAGGTAACACTAGATACTAACAAAATACCATATTGGAATCGATTTAAGAGGGTTCGAAATGCCCTGGCGAAGGCACATCGTCAAACCCACATGCACCTAAGGGGCATGCAATTTCATGGGAAGATTTACGCGCGACCGAGCTAGACTGAGCTTTCCTACGTCAAACACAATGGTTTTGACCGCGCGACCCCTTCGCCCATGTCTCGCCCACGCGTGAGCGAACAGGGGAACTCCCATCGCCGGCGCCTCCTCCCTCCTCTCCTCACCTTCCCCTCGTCGCTGCGCTGTCAGGGCGGGCCACCGGGCCTTGCCTGTGCGTTGCCGGCACCGGCGGTGGCGGCTTGATACTGTAGATGTGGTAAACGTTGGCCCTTTTTCCAAGACAATTTGGTGTCTTACCCTTTCACGATTCCACCGTCTATCTGATGTTTCTCGGCACTTTCTACGCTGCTTGAATCCAGCAAGCGAGACTTACGCCTCTCTCTTGCCACAATACACCCCCACGTCCCTCCCGACGCCCCCATGTCCTGCGGAACCGGCCATGGACATCCCCTTTTCCCGAGTCGCCTGGCCGCTTAGGCGCTCCCATCATCCCGTGCCCGCCGAACGAACGCGTGCAAGATAGTCTCGGTTGGTGGCGCAACCAGGACTAATGCTCTTAGGGGGCGCGAACGGATGGCCCTTTTTCCACTAGTGGTTTTTTTCTAAAAACACTTGCAAGCCTTACAAATGAAACGTGGTGCTATATTCTTGGGTACTAAAATCTTCTTTGTACAAATGAAACGAAACACATAGTTTTTTTGCATTACATTAAAAAATCCCCGCGGGTGACCCTAAACCCTAGTTTCCCTCCTTCTTTGAAATCAATTCAAATGGATTTTGAATTTTGAAAACCTCAAAGTGTTTGGAGCCCAAATAGTATAAAGGGCCCCTTAGTGTTTTTAAATGTTTTATAAAGGTATCTTGTATTTTGAACCTATTCAAAAACAGAAAAGAAATTGAACGCGCGCAGGCCCATCTCCTCTCTTCCCTGCCTGCATGCGCCGATGCCCATCTCCTCTCTTCCCTTCCTGCACGTGCAAAGATTAGCACCGCCGCCCACCAAGCCCACCAGCAGCACCTAGAAGCAACGCCCACCAAAGCAGCAAGGGAGGGAGGAGAGGCAGGGAGGCGCACCTCTTCTGAGGCGATGACGCGGTGGTGGGGAAGGCGTGGCGCGGTCGTCAGGTAGGAGACGCGGCCAGTGGCGGCCGAGCCTTGGCGGTGGTGGCCGAGGCGGAGGCAAGCGGCTTCATCGGGAAGGGCGCGGCAGCAAGGCGTCGTCGATGAAACAGAAGCAGAGAAGAGTGAGATGGAGAAGAAGAAGAAGTTAAAAAGGGAGGAGTATCGTCCGGTTGGTGGCTCCAACCGACTAGTAGATACATCGTCGGTTGGAGACACCAACCGACCTATACTCAATTTTCAGCAGATGAAGAAGGCGCCAAGAGGTCTTTAGTCCCGGTTGGTGGCTCCAACCGGGACATATTCCCCTGTTTTCAAATTTTTTCAGGTATTTTCTCTCTCTTCCCGCCTTATTTTTTATTTTGGGGTTTTAATTTGTATTGTTTTTTAAATGATAATTAATTTGGAATTTAGAAAAACTTTAAACATAAAAAGTGTTTGGATTTGAATAAATAATTCAAAACCATTTTCTGTTTTAAAAAATAATTAATGTAACCATTTAAAATATGAACCATTTAAAATTAAAAATGAATTAACTTATATTTTTTAATATCAATTTGGAATTTAGAAAAACTTTAAACATAAAAAGTGTATGGATTTGAATAAATAATCCAAAACCATTTTCTATTTTTAAAAAATAATTAATGTAACCATTTAAAATTAAAAATGAATTAACTTATATTTTTTGAATATTAATTTGGAATTTAGAAAAACTTTAAACATAAAAAGTGTTTGGATTTGAATAAATAATTCAAAACAATTTTATGTTTTAAAAAATAATTAATGTAACCATTTAAAATATGAAACATTTACAATTAAAAATGAATTAACTTATATTTTTTTAATATCAATTTGGAATTTAGAAAAACTTCAAACATAAAATGTGTTTGGATTTGAATAAGTAATTAATAATGGGTGGAAAGAAAATTTGATTAGGATAGAACTGGAATTAAACTACATAACGCAACTAACACAAAGTTACATAGAAGAACTGAAAATTAAGATACATGGCCAGATTAAGCCACAATCGGTCGAACTTGTTTTGCAATGTTGGAATAATTCAGTCATGCTCCTTCCTACACCTGTAATACTACATCTTTGTGTCGTGGCCGCCGCCAGTCGCCATTATCGTCGGGTCTCAGCTGTAGTTGAACATTGAAGTTTGAGTACTAGTGGGCTGGAATTGAGGGTTGCGCAGGCTGTGTCTAGAGTCGGCGGCTGTGTCGTAGGCCATGACGCTCTGGAGAGTCCGGCCGCGCCACCACAGCCGACGGCCGGCCTCGTTGAAGTTCGGAGGAGGTGGGCCCTCCTCCTCGTGCCTGGCGAGTGCCCTCTCACACCGATGCACGAAGAAGGCTTCCCAAGTCGGGAAATAGTCGGGATGCCATCTTGGATTCCTTCGCTGCTCCGGCGTGAGCTCAAAGTAGTAGTGGTTCGTGATGGCCATCCGACGCGCCACACCTAGAGGGACAGGAGGAACCGGCATGCCTCCAAGGCGCAAAGATCCAAAAGCGAGGGACATAGTAGCCAATGGCGGGGTAGTTCGAGGCGCAAAGCGCCTCCGCCTCCCTAGGAGTTAGTGCTACGGTGGAAGCCATGGGAAAGAGTGATGAGGTTGCAGATATGAGTATAGAGATGTGTAATGATAATGGAGGCCAATCCTACATATATATATAGTGAAGAACTGGTGGGAAAAAATGGCGGGAAGAAAAATGGCGGGAAAAATGGCGTGTCGACATTATGTCGTGCGGCGTGTACCTTGTCCCGGATGGTGTCACCAACCGGGACTAAAGATTAAAAATGGCATGTCCACACACATGCATAATATGGGCACAACATCACAAACTATGCCGTGATTCAGCACATAACATCGGTCATTTGGACCGAAAGCCATGAAACCTCGAACATGATAGGTCATTTTGTGAAGGGTTTTTCGAAACATGATCAATATACCAAGTCTGGTATTTTCCTTTCAACTATGTAACATAATATGACACCACGTGAAGGATTTTCATTGTTCGGATTTTTTTTGAATTTATTATGCCCGTTTTGAATAATCTGAATTTCTAACTATGGTCGAACCGGTGTGCATGAAGATAGGGGACGAGCATCGTTAGAACTTGCATTGGATCTCTGAAGAAACCACATATTACGAGTCTAAAAATGATTTTTTCAAAAAATCATGGGCGATAGATCACGCATCAGTACAAACCGACCCACTTCCTACCGATTCTAAGAAATTTGTCCTTTTTACCCGGGATGGACGAAAAGGTTTGAGATGTACCGGTTGGGAGATAGTCCATGTAAGGTGGTCTAGTATTTTAGTAAAATGGGACGGTAGCATTCTGAAACGGCATTTTGGTGGTTACTTCACAAAACGACCCGTTTTTTGCGCTCGGAAAATGGAAAAGGGCTTTTCCGTGCGACAAAAAGGAAAACTTCCTCCTGCGACATTGTTCTCCATACCAATGTCCACACACATGCATAATATGGGCACAACATCACAAACTATGCCGTGATTCAGCATATAACATCGGTCATTTGGACCGAAAGCCATGAAACCTCGAACATGATAGGTCATTTTGTGAAGGTTTTTTCGAAACATGATCAATATACCAAGTCTGGTATTTTTCATTCAACTATGTAACATAATATGACACCACGCGAAGGATTTTCATTGTTTGGATTTTTTTTGAATTTATTATGCCCGTTTTGAATTATCTGAATTTCTAACTATGGTCGAACCGGTGTGCATGAACATAGGGGACGAGCATCATTAGAACTTGCATTGGATCTCTGAAGAAACCACATATTGGGATTCTAAAAATGATTTTTTCAAAAAATCACGGGCGATAGATCATGTACCTGTAGTACAAACCGGACCCACTTTCTACCGATTCGGCAGACATTTGTCCTTTTTACCCGGAATGGACGAAAAGGTTTGAGATGTACCGATTGGGAGATAGTCCATGTAAGGTGGTCTAGTATTTTAGGAAAATGGGACGGTAGCATTCTGAAACGGCATTTTGGTGGTTACTTTACAAAACGACCCGTTTTTTGCGCTCGGAAAATGGAAAAGGGCTTTTCCGTGCGACAAAAAGGAAAACTTCCTCCTGCAACATTGTTCTCCATACCAATGTCCACACACATGCATAATATGGACACAACATCACAAACTATGCCATGATTCAGCACATAACGTCGGTCATTTGGACCGAAAGCCATGAAACCTCGAACATGATAGGTCATTTTGTGAAGGTTTTTTAGAAACATGATCAATATACCAAGTCTGGTATTTTTCCTTTCAACTATGTAACATAATATGACACCACGCGAAGGATTTTCATTGTTTGGATTTTTTTTGAATTTATTATGCCCGTTTTGAATTATCTGAATTTCTAACTATGGTCGAACCGGTGTGCATGAAGATAGGGGACGAGCATCGTTAGAACTTGCATTGGATCTCTGAAGAAACCACATATTGGGAGTCTAAAAATGATTTTTTCAAAAAATCACGGACGATAGATCATGTACCTGTAGTACAAACCGGACCCACTTCCTACCGATTCGGCAGACATTTGTCCTTTTTACCCGGGATGGACGAAAAGCTTTGAGATGTACCGGTGGGAGATAGTCCATGTAAGGTGGTCTGGTATTTTAGGAAAATGGGACGGTAGCATTCTGAAACGGCATTTTGGTGGTTACTTCACAAAACGACCCGTTTTTTGCGCTCGGAAAATGGAAAAGGGCTTTTCCGTACGACAAAAAGGAAAACTTCCTCCTGCAACATTGTTCTCCATACCAATGTCCACACACATGCATAATATGGGCACAATATCACAAACTATGCCGTGATTCAGCATATAACATCGGTCATTTGGACCGAAAGCCATGAAACCTCGAACATGATAGGTCATTTTGTGAAGGTTTTTTCGAAACATGATCAATATACCAAGTCTGGTATTTTTACTTTCAACTATGTAACATAATATGACACCACGCGAAGGATTTTCATTGTTCGGATTTTTTTTGAATTTATTATGCCCGTTTTGAATTATCTGAATTTCTAACTATGGTCGAACCGGTTTGCATGAAGATAGGGGACGAGCATCGTTAGAACTTGCATTGGATCTCTGAAGAAACCACATATTGCGAGTCTAAAAATGATTTTTTCAAAAAATCACGGGCGATAGATCATGTACCTGTAGTACAAACCGGACCCACTTCCTACCGATTCGGTAGACATTTGTCCTTTTTACCCGGGATGGACGAAAAGCTTTGAGATGTACCGGTTGGGAGATAGTCCATGTAAGGTGGTCTGGTATTTTAGGAAAATGGGACGGTAGCATTCTGAAACGGCATTTTGGTGGTTACTTCACAAAAGCCGTTTTTGCGCTCGGAAAATGGAAAAGGGGTTTTCCGTGCGACAAAAAGGAAAACTTCCTCCTGCAACATTGTTCTCCATACCAATGTCCACACACATGCATAATATGGGCACAATATCACAAACTATGCCGTGATTCAGCACATAACATCGGTCATTTGGACCGAAAGCCATGAAACCTCGAACATGATAGGTCATTTTGTGAAGGTTTTTTCGAAACATGATCAATATACCAAGTCTGGTATTTTTACTTTCAACTATGTAACATAATATGACACCACGCGAAGGATTTTCATTGTTCGAATTTGTTTTGAATTTATTATGCCCGTTTTGAATTATCTGAATTTCTAACTATGGTCGAACCGGTGTGCATGAAGATAGGGGACGAGCATCGTTAGAACTTGCATTGGATCTCTGAAGAAACCACATATTGCGAGTCTAAAAATGATTTTTTCAAAAAATCACGGGCGATAGATCATGTACCTGTAGTACAAACCAGCCCCACTTCCTGCCGATTCAGCAGACATTTGTCCTTTTTACCCGGGATGGACGATTTTGGCAGGGTGGGCCAGGCAACACTAATGATAGGGGTGAGTGTCGACATTATGTCGTGCGGCGTGTACCTTGTCCCGGATGGTGTCACCAATCGGGACTAAAGATCAACCTGTAGTCCCGGTTGGAGACACCAACCGGGACAAAACACGAGTCAACACTAATGATAGGGGTGAGTGTCGACATTATTTCGTAAGTGTCGACACTATGCCGACCTGCTTGTACTATAAATAGGCATCCTTGCGAGTCTAGTCCTCCAGCCAGTTTGAGGCATCTCCAAGATGGTTTTCGAGAGCAGGGACACCACTGCGGCCAGTTTCAGGGAGATGTCGACGGAGCCCAGTCCTCCGGCATCTCCGAGAAACTGGTCATAGAGGCATTCCCTAATATGTGAAATTAGTTAACTCCGAGGCGTATTGATCTAGTTAGAGAAGTTACAAGCTGCAAGATGGTTTTCGAGAGCAGGGACACCACTGCGGCGGTTTAGGAGATCTTGTGGAGCCCAGTCCTCCGGCATCTCCGAGAAACTGGTCATAGAGGCACTTCCTAATATGTGAAATTAGTTAGCTCCGAGGCGTATTGATCTAGTTAGAGAAGTTACAAGATGCAAGATGGTTTTCGAGAGCAGGGACACCACTATGACCAGTTTCAGGGAGATGCCGCCGGATCCCAGTCCTCCGGCATCTCCAAGAAACTGGTCATAGAGACACTCCCTAATATGTGACTGCGCGCGTCTGGAGATAAGATCTTAATTGTAAGTACGAATCGGGACAACTTCTTCATAGTCCTGGTCCAGCCACAAAACAGGACTAACACTCAAGACATTTATTAATATTAAAAACTGAGACTACAAAACCGGGACTAAAGGCCACAAACCGCGAAAGATATCCTTCGGTCAAGCCACAAACCGCGAAAGACATGAACTAGAGTTACATAATATGAGCATGAACTTCTTGGTATATGTCCTTCCTTATGATCGCTTCAGACGTAACCATGGAGCATCTTCTTTACTTAACGGAATGCTTGGGTCAGTTTTCACTGTGAAGGGCGGAATTTCATCAAACTTATTATAATCTTCTGACATGTCTGTCTTGTCCTCGATTCGCACGATGTTTCTTTTCCCTGAAAGAACTATGTGACGCTTTGGCTCATCATATGATGTATTCGTTTGCATATTTTTTCTTTTTTCCTTCACATAGAAAACCTGAGACACATCATTGGCTAGGACGAATGGTTCATCTCTATAACCAAGATTGTTGAGATCCACTGTTGTCATTCCGTACAACTGGTCTATCTTTACCCCTTCCCCATTCAGGTTGACCCATTTGCAGCGAAACAAAGGGACCTTAAAAGAGACTCCATAGTCTAGTTCCCATATCTCCTCTATGTAACCATAATATGTGTCCTTTTGTCCATTCTCGTCTATTGCATCAAAGCGGACACCACTATTTTGGTTGGTGCTCTTTTATCTTGGGCGATCGTAGAACGTATTCCCATTTATTTCGTACACTTTGGAAATTCAATACAGTAGAAGATGGTGACGCGGCCAACAAGTATAGCTGATCTCCAACAATGGTGTCATTCAAGAGATGTGTCCGCATCCAACCACCAAAAGACTTCATGTGTTCATCTGTAATCCATGATTCAGGCTTCCCCGGGTTTTTGGAGCGTACAATATTCTTGTGTTCCTCGATATACGGAGCTGCCAAGGTGGAATTATGTAGAACTGTGTAGTGTGCTTTAGTGAAAGAATCCTCGTCCCTACATATCATTGCTTTCTTTCCCAATGCGTTTTTCCACTTAGTCTTCCCTCATGCCATGAGTCAAACACCAATCGCTTAAGGTCGAATAAAGTCAACACAAAACTCAATGACCTCCTCTGCTCCATATCCCTTGGAGATGCTTCCTTCTGGTCTAGCACGGTTATGAACATATTTCTTTAAGACTCCCATGAACCTCTCAAAGGGGAACATATTGTGCAGAAATACCGGACCGAGAATGGCAATCTCTTCCACTAGATGAACCAGGAGATGCGTCATAATATTGAAGAAAGATGGTGGGAACACCAATTCAAAACTAACAAGACATTGTACCACATCCTTCTGTAACCTTGGCAGAATATCTGGATTGATTACCTTCTGAGATATTGCATTAAGGAATGAACACAGCTTCACAATGGGTACTGAACATTTTCCGTAGAAGCCCCTCAATGCAATCGGAAGCAACTGCGTCATAATCACGTGACAGTCATGAGACTTCAGGTTTTGGAACTTTTTCTCTGCCATATTTATTATCCCCTTTATATTAGATGAGAAGACCGACGGCACCTTGATACTGTAAAGGACTTCAAAAAAGATTTCCTTCTCTGCTTTGGTAAGAGCATAGCTGGCACGACTTAAGTGACGCCCTTTATCCTCCTTGTTATGTGTATGCATGTTCTTTGGGTCTTTCATAATTTGTTGGTCCTCCCGTGCTTCAGGTGTATCTTTTGTCTTCCCATACACGCCTAGGAATCCTAGCAGGTTCACGCAGAGATTCTTCACACGCATCACGCCGATTGAAGAGCGGACACGCAGGACTTTCCAATATGGCAGCTCCCAAAATATAGATTTCTTATTCCACATGGGTGCGTGTCCTGTAGCGACGTCGTTCGGAACTGATTGACCGCCGGGACCCTTTCCAAAGATTACTTTTATGTCCTTAACCATACCAAATACACCATCACCAGCAGGGAGTTCAGGCTTCTTCCGTTGATCTGCCTCACCTTTGAAATGCTTGCCTTTCTTTCTTACGGGATGATTGGTCGGAAGAAATCGTCGATTCGCCAGGTACACAACCTTCTTGCATTTATGCAAATATGTACCTTCAGTCTTATCTAAACAAAGGTGCATGCCTTATATCCCTTGTTTGTCTGTCCGAAGGTTACTAAGAGCAGGCCAATCATTGATGGTTACGAATAACAACCCTCAGAGATCAAATGGCTCTGCTCGTTCTCATCCCACGCACGTACACCTTGTTTTCCCCACAACCGTAAGAGTTCTTCAACTAATGGCCTAAGGTACACATCAATGTCGTCTTGGTTGCTTCGGCCTTGGATGAGCACCGCATCATAATGAACTTAAGCTTCATGCACAACCAAGGAGGCAGGTTGTAGATACATAGAGTCACGGGCCAGTGTCTTGGATCGTAGCTCTGCTCCCCAAAAGGATTCATGCCATCCGCATTTAGACCAAACCATAAGTTTCTTGCGTCACCGCAAAGTCCGGAAGTCTCTCTCGATTTTTCTCCACGTGACCCATCAGCAGGTGTCTCAACTTCCCATCTTTCTTACGGTCTTCTTTGTGCCATCGCAACAACTTGGCATGCTCTTTGTTTCGAACATGCGTTTCAACCTTGGTATTATAGGAGCATACCACATAACCTTAGCAGAACCCTTCCGAGGGGCTCTCCTCAACATCACTAGGGTCATCTCGTCTGATCTTATACCGCAACGCATTGCATACCTGGCATTTATCTAAATTCTCATACTCCTTACCGTGGTAGAGGATGCAATCATTAATGCATGCATGTATCTTTTGCACATCTAATCCTAGAGGACAGAGAGTCTTCTTTGCTTCGTAGGTACTCTCAGGAAGTTCGTTATGTTTTGGAAACTTCGGCTTCATTATTTTCAGCATCTTTTCAAATGAGGAGTCAGTTAGACCACACTCTACCTTCCATCGCAACAATTCCAGTGTGGTACCGAGCTTTGTGCTGCCATCTTCACAATTTGGGTAAAACAATTTCTTGTGATCTTCTAACATGCCCTCTAACTTCAACTTCTCATTTTCATTTCACGCCTCGCTTTGCATCAGAAATGACCCTACCAAGTTTATCAGCCGGCTCATCTGATGCCCGTTCTTCACCTCTTTCCTCTCCATTGTCTTCCATTGCAGTTTCACTATATTCAGGAAACATATGATGATAGTTGTTATCATCATCTTCTTCTTCACCATCTTCCATCATAACCCCTCTTTCCCCGTGCTTGGTCCAGCAATTATAGTTGGGCATGAAACCTTTCATAATCAGGTGGCCGCGAATGATTTTCGAGGAAGAGTACTCCATGTTGTTCTGACATTGAACACATGGACAACGTATAAATCCATTCTCTTTGTTTGCCGTAGCCACATCGATAAATTTATCCACGCCTTTCATATACCGGCCACGCTACCGTCACCGCACATCCATTCCCGACCGTTCATCTGCATCATATAAGTAAGTTTATCAAAAAATAGGACATCATAAATAGTGAAATAACCAATTCACATCGACACATGAATTGTATCAATGACCTAGAAAAGATAAGATTGCTAACCTCGATCGAGGGAAATAAAGAGGAGAAAGCTCAAGTGCGTCTCGGACACCTTCTATATTTTTGTTCTATGAGAAATTCAACGGGATTATTCACTCAAACATTTCATCAAACACCTTCAATGCATGCATACAAGAGAAAAAACTAGCACACCCCTCACACCTTCCACCAAGAGAAAAAACAGAGTGGGCAGAGGGGGCGTGCATTTATAGAGGGCGGAGAATTCGTTGGAGCCAGCAACCGGGCCTAAAGGTGTGTCCCCCTCCACGTGGCTGTGGCCATAGCTTTAGGCCCGGTAGCTGGCTCCAACCGGGATGTATTCCCCCTAACCAACCGGGACGCATGCCCTCGGCCCTGCGTCCAACCGAATCGGCAGCATTAGTCCCGGTTGGTGGCGCAACCGGGACTAATGCTCTAAGGGGTCGCGAACGGATGGCCCTTTTTCCACTAGTGGGGCTCCCTTATCCGTCGTTGAGCATGATGAGAACATCGAGAAAGTCCTCGAGCTCCTCCCTATTGCCATACTTCAACTGCCGCCACCTCTAATCAATTACCGTGTCGTGCAGCCGGCCACATGTGGCATTGGCTTCCTTGACAATTTTTCCGCGTCCTCTGTTGAACTGTGTATAAATGGATTGTCTAATTTTTTTATAGATTGGTCTAATGAAATAGTTGGTTAGTGCATGAAGCCTAACATGGTATCAGAAACCTAGGGTCTTGAGTTCTAGTCCTGGTTTCCACAATTTATTTTATAAATTGCTTTTATCCCCCTCTTATCTATGTATCGGCCTCTTCAGCCATACCTCACTTGTCTTCCTGTCACATGTGAGGGCTGCTAAACTATATAAGTGGATTGTGTAAATATCTCCATTAGATTGGTCTTTTGGAATAATTGGTTAGTGCATGAAGCTTAACATGGTATTAGAGCTAGGGTCTTGAGTTTGAGTCCCGGTTTTCACAATTTTTTTTATAAATTTCTGTTATCCCCCTCTTGCTACATATCGGCCTATTCAGTCATACTTCTCTGTTTACACGTGTTGACTTATCGTCTCATCGCAGATGAGGGGGATGTTAAACTGCATAAGTGGATTGTCTGACTCTTACCATCAGATCGGTCTTTTGGAATAGTTCGTTAGTGCATGAAGCTTAACATGTTATCATAGCCTAAGGTCTCCAGCTCGAGTCCTGGTTTCCATAATTTATCCTATAAATTGTTGTTATCCACCTCTTGTCTACGTATTGGACTCTTGAGCCATACCTCTCTGTTTACACGTGTTGACTTGTGTTTCCGTCACACGTGAGGAGGATGTTGAACTGTATAAGTGGATTGCCTAATTCTTTCCATCAGATCGGTGTTTTGGAATATTTGGTTAGTGCATGAACCCTAACACCGTCGAAGTCGAGGCCGTGCAACCACGAGAGGTAGTCGGAGACGCACAACGGGTAAAGGAGCTCTAGTGAGGTGAACATAACGACCATGTGCTCCACTTCCATCGCGCCCGAACCACCATCCGGCTGAGGCTCGCCAAACTACCGCCGGCCAAAGGCAAGCCCTCAGATAACATTGCACCATAATGCCTTGCGAGATGTCTCACATCGAAGGCTAAGGATGATGCGGTGGCGAGGGTGTAAACGTAGCTCGTGAGGTTGTCGGCTTCTTGGGTGCACTGGTCATGTAGCCACCGGTGCTAGGAGGGGCATATTATTTTCGAGGTGAGTACGTGTCGCATCTTTATCCACTGGTCACTGAAAGGGTAGAGCATTGCATTCTTGTACCCTCCACTAAACACCGATGAGGCGAAGGTGAGAGGGTGGGAGGCAAAGTTGGTGTCCTGCTTCTTGAGTACCTCACGGGCAATTTTCGGGCATGTGATCGGAACAACGAGGACGCCATCTAGGCGGATGTAGGGGATGTCGGTGCCCATTTCCTTCATCATCACATGGATCCACGGCAACGCCGACTTGTTGAGCATCATCTCCGACAGGTTGACAACAAGAGGCCAGGATAGTTCAGGGCCCAAAGGGATCCACCCCTCATGACGTTGTTCTTAGAACTAAACATAAGGACGATGAATGCTAGTAGTGGCAATAGCCCCATCAATGCTAAACCTAAACAAGAGGAGGATAGTCCTAGCTGATCCAGTGGAGCAAAAGCAGAGCTTAATGTGATTGACCTAGGGATCAAACTTGCTACAAAGTTTTTATTCCCCCTCAGGTTGAGTTGTCACCCATATATAGCTAAACATCCGGGTTTTTCATGCCCGTATTAGGTACCGTAATACGTACCTTGGGTATACTGATAGGATATGCTGAGACGATATGATATGCATCTAACACAAAGGCGTAACCAAGGCCACACATCCTTCTAGTAAATCTCTTAAAATACTACAAGTATCATATTATTCCGATCACACCACATGCGTGCATGTGATGGATATCGATTCATCATTATGGATTTAGATCAGGAAGATAATTAGAAGAACTGAGTCTTGAAAACTTACATATGGAGATGCAATACTTTAATTTTGCGAGCGTCATTTTTTTGGGTGGGAAACCATCCTTCATTTTTTTGGCCTCTAGGATGATGGTTAATTTAGTAATAGTGTTCGTAACTGCCGATATGTAGGCATGAAATGAAATGTTTCTGCTCTACTTTTCTTGTATGTAACAAAAGTCAAATATCCGATCATGATAACAAGTGAGATTTCCCACTACATCGTAGCATGCTAACTTGCATTCCAAGCGATGAGATATACTAAACAAATATAAATAACTTGATTCTGATATCGTCACTGTGATTCTGATCTGCCAAGTAGTCTACTATAATCATGGAACATCCCAACGGCTAGACAAATAAGAGGTGCAGCAGAGTACACGGAGAGAGACTGTTGTTTTTTAGGGAGCGCAAATGTGCGGTATCCGTCGTTCATGTTGCCAACTTGACAATGGCTACAATTTATTTACGCTTGGGATTCTGATCTCATTCTAATTAGACTAGAACTATGTGCAACTAGTAAGAAGAAACTAGACAACGTCAAATACGCGGTATCCGACTCTACTCAAGTTGCAAAGTTGCCAATGGCCACTACCTAATCTTGATACGGATTCGATGCTAGCTAGACAAATAAGATGTTAAGTGAGTATGCAGAGATCAACTATGCTGAGATGGGAGCCTATTTTTTTTAGAACGCAAATGTCCGTATCCCAGTCGGCACATGTTGCCAACTTTCCAAAGGCTACAATATATTTACACGTGGGATTCTGATCTCATTGTAACTAGACTAATAATATGTGCATCTAGTATGAAGTAAATTAGACTCTATAGGTTGATTATAAAATTGCCAATGGTAAAAATCTACTCTTTATCTGGATCTGGTGCTAGCAAGGCAAATAGTATTCCCAAGCTGTATGCCGAGATCAGAGATTATTGATCGACTTGTTTTTCGATGATCGCACTGATCAGATCCGAGTAGAGTCATCTTCCCAACTTACCAACTTCTACAATGACCGCTTTTGATTCTTATGTGGTGCCATTGTCGGGCCATTGGTAACCAGGATACCATAACCCATGCATTGTGGTTACCAAAGGTGCAAGAATAAGAAGGTTGCCATAGTGCTCCCTTATGACTGCAAAGTTAGTATGGTATGTCCATTCACAAGAAATAAAACTATATATACCCTGTAACTGAATTACGTGCTAATTGTTGCTTTCTTATGATTCTATATGCAGAACATACCCTGCAAGTTTAGAGTTGAGTTTCCAGACCATTTCGATTGGCCGTTGTGGTAGCAGGAAAAGTTTCAGGTTGATCTACTGTCTCTGAAGCAACATGCACAGACCTACACGGTCCAAGTCACGAACAAGGCAAACCGCACTTTTTTTGGTCGTCCGAGGTGGACTGAGCTGGTCGATGCCTATAATATGGACGCCTAGGAGAAGTCGGTCTTCCATCTCTGTGAAGATCGCATGAGCTACTTTGACTACCGAGGCACTGGAGCATCAACAGACTCTCACGCTTCTTCAGATGACGAGATTCCTACTTCTGCCATTAGGTATGGCACGGACGTTGCCGATAATCCTTTTGAGGACTAGTAGTTTGTTGGGGGAATGACCCTAGGTAGGGTCAAGCTAAGGAAAAAGGGGAAAGCCCTTAATGATATTGACCGAGTCAGGGAGTGACTCGTCCGGGTTAAACAAGTAACGACCAAGTAACAACCGAATCAACCCGAGTCAAGGAGGCCTAAACTTGACTCGGCCGACATATAAGGTATGTCGGCACATGATCTACTATGCATTGATCTCGCAGGTGAAGCCTTGGACGAGTCATACAGGGCGATGCCGAGTCATAGGCAAGCTTGCTCGAGAAGGAGAGAGCGAACCCCAAAGTCAACACTGCACACTGTCTCTCCCTCAGGAATCTATACAGTACTAAGTGCTGTAGACAACGGTCAGAGGGACAGAGGGGTAGAAGAGGCGTCACGAGGTGACAGTCCTAGAGCCCGACGCTCACATGCCGTGGACTCTAGGCCATTGCCATAGATAGAAGGGAGACATGGAAAGGCTCCCACCGAATTACCACTTTGGGATGAGCATATTAGAGAAATATTCCATACACGTCATCCCTAATGTAACCTGGCCACCCATTTATAAGGTGAGCCAGGACCTCCAGAGAAGGGGATCCATTCATTTTACACTTAGAGGGTAGTTGAGTGCTTCTTCCTCCTCTCCCTCTGATACAGCTCAAGGATCAAGTGTAACCATTGTTGATCTAAGGAAGGATCATGAGTGACTTGTTCATGTATAGAAACCACTACATCATCCCTCCCTGGATCTGTGTAGTACTTATTGGCCCCATCTTTAGCATACCCATGGCATCTGCCATGACACCACCACGATAGTTGGTGCCCACCGTGGGGCTAGCAGCGCGTAGGGGTTCGTAGCATGGAAAACAAAAAAATTCTACCGCATGAAAACACACAAGCCAAGATCTATCTACTAGATTGTAGCAACGAGTCGATAGAGTACTCATCCTCAAAGATTCCAAAGCGGTTAACGAGAGCAGATTCTCGTGTGTGATGTAGTCGTTCACTTGCCGATCTCAAGATAACGTAGACGATGCTTCCGGCGCCGTGTTTTGGCAGCGCTCCCGCAGTCGGTCACACGTTCAGTACTCGATGAAGACCTTCCTCAACCTTGTTCCAACAGGCAACAAAAGTTGTAGCTCCCTCCTCACGATTCCGGCAGCACGACGGCGTGGTGTCGGAGTTTAGAGGGGAGATCCCCAGGGCTTCGCCTAAGCCGGAGCGAGTATGGTGGAGTAGAAGAGGGCCTCGGCGATCTAGGGTTTAGAGGGCGATGAGGAGGTGGTGTGACCGGCGGCTAGGACTAGGGTTTATCCCAAGTCGGTGACTTGGAGGAGGGCCTAGGGCGGCGGTGACTTGGGTGGAGCCCGTCGGCTATGGTTTGTGGTGTAGGGGAAAGGGGCTCCCCCTCCCCACTATTTATGAGAGGAAGGAGCGGCAAGTGGAGGGGGAGTCATCCCCCAAATCCCCTTGCTTGGACGGCGGCAAGGAAAGGGAGGATTCCTCCCTTAGGTAGGAATCCTTCCCTCCCTCCACTTGGAAACATTTCCCCAGTTTGACTTTTTCAAATTGTCTTTTTGACTTTCAAATTAGAGTTTGATTTCTCTCTTCCAAGTGTCCAACCAAGTGACCTAGGACATGATGCAACCATTCCACTTTGTCATGCCACATCCATGTACCCTTCCCCTTTCGGATCGATGAACCTTCTAGACCCTTCTAGAACATTCCGGTGAAAACACGGAAACCATTCCCGAACTCCGGATTTGGACTTTCGTTATATGAATCTTATTCTCCTGACCATTCCAGTTCTCCTCATAATATCCCGGATCTAATCCGAGACTCCGAACAAAATTTTTTCTTCCTACTCACATTCCATATCTACTAAACAATGTTGAATCCTTAAGTGTGTCTCCCTACGATTCTCGAATGATGCAGACATGACCGAGACTCTTCTCCAATCAATAACCAATAGAGGAATCTGGAAATTCATATGGATCCCACATATTTCTATGATTACTTCATGATCAAATGAACCATTTACATACGGTACCAATTTCCCTTTGTCTCATGATACTTTACTTATCCGAGGTCTGATCATCGGTATCTCTGCATACCTAGTTCAACCTCATTACTCATAAGTACTCTTTACTCGTTCCTGTAATATGTGATCCCTTGTGAGCCAGTCATATGCTTGCAAGATAATGGGATGACATTCCACCGAGAGGGCCCAGAGTATATCTATCCATCACATGGATGGACAAATCCCACTCTTGATCCATGTGACTCAACACATACTTTCTAAACACTCAATGCCACCTTTATAACCACCCAGTTATGAAGTGGTGTTTGATGTCATCAAAGCATCCATCCGGTGATGGTGATTAACATGACATCATGGTCTAAGGATTTAGGTTACTATGTATCTGAAAGCTTATAGAAAACGAACTATTGAAATGACTTGATCTTTATGCTACGCTTATCTATAGGAGTATGTCCATCACACCATTCTCCTAATGATATGATCTTGTTGTTAATAACATCTCAATGTTCATGATTAGGAAACCATGATCATATATTAACCAACAAGCTAGTATTACAAAGAGGCTTTACTAGGGACTCTAACAAGTTTATAAATCACACAAGTATTAATGTTTCCGGTTAATACAGTTATAGCATGAATGTAAACATTTATCATAAACACGAAGACATAATAATAACTACTTTTATTATTGCTCCTTGGGCATATCTCCAACAATATCCCACTTTCACTAGAGTCAATAATCTAGATTACATGATAATATACCGAACACCCATGGCGGTTTGGTGCTGGTCATGTTTTGCCCTCGGGTCAACGGATCCGCCACATTCAGATCTGTTGTACTTTGCAAATCTTTATTTCACCATCTTGTACATGCTCTCGAATAGCGTGAAAACGTAGCTTGATATGCTTTAGATTCTAGTGTTACCTTGGCTCCTGCGCATTGGCTATGGCGCCCATGTTATCAAAGTAGATATACATTGGGTCCAGCGCACTGGGAACCACACCAAGCTCCGTAATGAACTCCTTCATCCATATCGCCTCTTGTGAAGCCTCCGAAGCAGCTATGTATTCTGATTCGGTTGAATATCTCACCATAACGCTTTGCTTTGCACTCCTCCAGCTCACTACTGCACCATTCAAAGTAAATACGTATCCAGATTGAGATTTAGAATCATCCAGATCGGTTTTCCAACTAGCATCGGTGTAACCATTAACAGCGAGTTGTTCATCACCTCCATAAGAAAGAACCATATCCTTAGTTCTTCTCAAGTACTTAAGGTTGTTTTTGACCACTGTCCAATGATCCACCCGTAGATCACTTTGATATCTGCTAGTCAAACTAACAGTATATGCAATGTCGGGTCTAGTACATAGCATGGCATACATGATAGATCCTATGGCTGAGGTATAGGGAGTTTTACTCATCCTCTCTCTATCTTCTGCCGTAGAGGGACTTTGAGTTTTACTCAAGGTCGTATTGGCAACATGGGCAATAACCCTTTCTTGCTATCTTCCATTCCAAATCTCTTTAGAACTTTTTCCAAATATGTACTATGTGAAAGCGATATTAGACGTCTTGATCTATCTCTATAAATCTTTATGCCTAATATATAAGCAGCTTCGCCAAGATCCTTCATTGAAAAACTATTATTCAAATAATCTTTGACACTTTTAAAAAGGTCTACATCATTCCCAATCAACAATATGTCGTCTACATATAGTACTAGGAATGCTATAGAGATCCCAATCACTTTCTTGTAAATACAAGCTTCTCCATAAGTTTGTATAAAACCAAAACTTTTGATTACCTTATCAAAACATTGATTCCAACTTCGGGATGCTTGCTTCAATCCATAAATGGATCGTTGAAGTTTGCATACCTTGTTAGCATCTTTAGGATCGACAAAACCTTTGGGTTGTATCATATACATCCCTTCATCAATGTCTCCATTGAGGAACGCCGTTTTGACATCCATCTTCCATATCTCATAATCATAATATGCAGCGATTGCTAACAAAATCCTCACATACTTTAGCTTCGCTACCGGTGAGAAAGTCTCATCGTAGTCAACTCCTTGAATTTGTTGAAACCCTTTTGCGACAAGTCGAGCTTTATAGACGGTTACATTACCATCAACATCTCTTTTCTTCTTAAAAATCAATTTGTTCTCGATAGCCTTTCGGCCATCCGATAAGTCTACCAAAGTCCATAATTGGTTTTCATACATGGATCCAATCTC
This sequence comes from Avena insularis, assembly GCA_023614405.1. Classification (NCBI taxonomy): domain Eukaryota; kingdom Viridiplantae; phylum Streptophyta; class Magnoliopsida; order Poales; family Poaceae; genus Avena; species Avena insularis. The sequence continues at coordinate 412,104,028 of CM042691.1, forward strand.
GGATTTCATGGCTTCTTGCCATTTATTGGAATCTGGGCTCATCATCGCTTCCTCATATGTCGCAGGGTTGTCGGTATTGTCCACCAACATGACACTTAAAACGGGATCATACCAATCGGGAGTGGTACGAGTTCTCGTCGACCTGCAAGGTTCCGTAGTAACTTTGACCGAAGTTTCATGATCACCATCATTAGCTTCCTCTCTTATTGGTGTAGGCGCCACATGAACTTCTTCCGGTGTTGCGCTACTCTCAAATCCGAGAGAAGGTTCGACAACCTCGTTAAGTTCTACTTTCCTTCCAGTCAATTTTTTCGAGGGAAACTCCTTCTCTAGAAAGGATCCATTCTTGGCAACGAAAATTTTGCCTTCGGATCTATGATAGAAGGTATACCCAATAGTTTCCTTCGGGTATCCTATGAAGACGCATTTTTCTGCTTTGGGTTCAAGCTTGTCGGGCAATAACTTCTTTACATAATCTTCGCAATCCCAAACTTTAAGAAACGACAATTTAGGTTTCTTCCCAAAACATAATTCATACGGTGTCGTTTCAACGGATTTAGATGGTGCCTTATTTAAAGTGAATGCGGTTGGGAAATAGATAGTGTGCTCTTTTTCATTAATATTGAATGTTACTTTTCCTTGATTGCAATTGATGACAGCACCTGCAGCATTAAGAAAAGGTCTCCCAAGAATAATAGACATATTGTCATCTTCAGGCATTTCAAGCATAACAAAATCAGTTAAAACCATGCAATTATGAGCTAGTTGAACAGGAACATCCTCACATATACTAATAGGAATAGTAGTTGACTTATCAGCCATTTGCAAAGATATATTAGTTGGTATCAACTTTTCTAGCTAGAGTCTCTTATAGAGAGAAAAAGGCATAACACTAACTCCAGATCCCAAATCACATAAAGCGGTTCTAACATTATTATTCTTAATGGAGCAAGGAATTGTTGGTATACCTGGATCACCAAGTTTCTTTGGAACCTTACCATTGAAGGAGTAATTAGCAAGCAAAGTAGAAATCTCCTCATTAGGAATCTTCCTTTTATTAGAGACAATATCCTTCATATACTTTGAATAAGGAGGCAATTTAATAGCATCAGTCAAAGGAATTTGCAAAAATAAAGGCTTCATCCACTCACAAAACTTGTTGTAGTGTTCTTCCTCCTTTGACTTGTGTTTCTTACTTGGAAAAGGCATAGGTTTTTGCACCCAAGATTCTCTCTTTTTACCATGTTTATTAGCAATAAAATCTTCCTTAGCGTGCCTAGTGTTCTTAGTGTGATTTTCAGGTTCTTCCTCACCTTCCTCCCTATCAGGAGACTCATCAATATAACCACTCTTAGTTTCATCATCAGAGACAGATATACTATTAGGATCTACAGCAGGTTCAAGTGGTTCCTCAACTTTCTTATGTTTCTTTTTCTTCCTCTTACGAGGACTACCACTATCTTAACCTTGTTTGGAATCCTGCTCTATTCTTTTAGGGTGTCCTTCAGGATGTAAAAGATCTTGAGTAGCTGCACCACTCCTAGTTCTAATTCCATAAGCATGTTTATTTCCTGAAGCATTAACTAGCATATCCTTTTGCACCTTAGCAAGTTGATCAAGTTGGGTTTGAACCATTTGAAAATGTTTACAAAGCATTTTAATATCATTAGAAGTTCTTTCCACAATATCTTTCAACTCATGGATAGCTCTAGAGTTTTCCAATAAATGATTCTGAACTTGTTTATTAAAATTACCTTGTTTAACAATAAATGTGTCAAGTTCCTCTAAGCATTGATCAGGAGGCTTACCATAAGGAATATCACCTTCATTAAATTGGAGAGAGTGTACCTCAATAGTAGATGAGTGGGGAATTGGCTTACATAATTCTTCTATTGGAGGTAGATTCTTCACATCTTCAGCTCTAATACCTTTCTCCTTTAGACATTTTTTAGCTTCCTTCATCACTTCATCATTTAATGCAATAACACCCCTCTTTTTTTTGTTGGTGTTGGAACTGGTTCAGGAACAACTGGTTCGGGAGTAATAGGCTCAGGTGTATTCAGCTCAGTTAAAGTCCATTCATCATAATTCTTGCTTATCTTGTTCATTAATTCTTCAGCATCTGTAGGAGTCCTTTTCCCGAAAACACAATCAGCAAAGCTATCTAGGTAGGTCCTAGAATCATCAGTTAGTCCATTATAATAAATATCAAGAAGCTCATTCTGAGGTAATGGACATCCAGGATATGCATGAATCAAGGAGCAGAATCTTTTCCATGACTCGGGCAATTTCTCTTCTTCTCCCTATTTAAAATCAAAAAGTCTCTACAAAGCAGCATATGTCTAGCAGTGGGAGGAAAATATTTATGGAAGAAAGAAGCAATCAAGCAATCAGGGCTATGAATGGAACCAGGAGGTAATCTATTAAACCAAGCCCTAGATTCTCCTTTTAGTGAAAAAGGGTAGATCTTAGCAACAAAGTACTTGCGCATTTTAAAATCATCAGAGAACAAAGCACTCATAGAAGAAAGCTCATTCATATGAGCCACAACACTCTCATTTTCAGTACCACAAAAAGGTTCTTTCTCAAAAATATCTAAATAAGATAAATCAAGATAGAAATCATAATGTTTATCTTTAATATCTATGGGAGAGGTGGCAAACTTAGGATCATAGGACTTCTTAGGCACAATAGTACGTCTAGCAAGGAGACTCTTAATAGCACTAGCACCATGTGTGTTTCGGCACTCTTCAACAAATTCATCAGTGAGCTCTATGTAACCATCATTAATATCATAACTCTCAGTAAACTCAGGTGAGATAACAGGTGTAACTGTGCATTCACTAGGAGTTTAGGTATTTCCTAGACTAGCCATAGTAGCATCTAGAAAAGGACCTAGTGAACCACTCACATCAAGCATAGTAGAAGTAACATCATGAGCATCAAAAGCAGTTTCAGATTCAGCAGTAGTAGCAGTGTGTGTAGCATGAGTATGTGGTGGTGGTGTGGCAAGCTTACTTATAACAGATGGTGAATCAAGAGCAGCAAAGGTGTTTAGGACTATACCTCTTCTTGTAGTGGATGGTAAAATAGGAAACTTTCCATCACGAGACTTCCCCATGATGAAAGGAGTAGCAGTGAACAATAATAGATACAAGTGAACTTACAAATAAAGCTATGCTCCCCGGCAACGGTGCCAGAAAATAGTCTTGATGACCCACAAGTATAGGGGATCGCAACATTGTTCGCGGGTAGTATTACCCAATTTATTGATTCAACACAAGGGGAGACAAAGAATACTTGCAAGCCTTAACAACTGAGTTGTCAGTTCAGCTGCACCTAGAAATAGTTCTTGCTCACAGAAGTTTATCAGTAGCAACAACAAAGCAACAGCAGTAGTAACAGCAATAGTAACATTAACGGTAGCAGTAGGATTCGAGTGCGGTAGGCATAGGGATGGATGGAAGGGCGTTGCATGGACGAGTCTAAACATGTAACTTCAAGAACTAGGGCAATGCAGATAAATAATAATAAGCATCCAAGTACTAAACAATCCTAGGCATGTGCTCCAAATATAGTCATACGTGCTCGCAATGAGAACTTGCACAACATCTTCTGTCCAGCCAGCCCGTGGCAGCGGGGCCTCTAGGGAACAACTGATAATTAAGGTGCTCCTTTTAATAGAGCACCGGAGCAAAGCATTAACACTCCATGAACACATGTGATCCTCACACCACATCCATCCCCTCCGGTTGTCCCAATTATTGTCACTTTGGGGCCTTTGGATCCGGACAATGATATGTGTACACAACTTGCAGATAAGATCATAAACAATACTATCATAATGATTCAATAATAAGTTCAGATCTAAGATCATGGCACTCGGGCCCTAGTGACAAGCATTAAGCACAACAAGTTGCAACAAAGTCAAATAACACTAATAGAGATACTAGGCACTATGCCCTAACATATATTTTTCGATTACATGATAGAACTCATCAAATCACTACCATCCCCATGCCTACAACCGTGGATTACTCACTAATGGATGAGGGAAATATCGGTGGTTGATGGAGATGCGTTGGTGATGACGATGGCGATGGTCCTCTCCAAATTCCCCATCCCAGCAGGGTGCCAGATCAGAGTTTCTGGATCTGAATCTTGGTTTCTGGTGGCGGCGGCGGAGCAGAACTCTTTCTGGAAAACTATCGAACCCCCCTCTGTTTTTAGGTCAGAAGGCAACTTATAGACGCGTAGGGAGGCTGAGAAGCTTCCTGGGGTGGCCAAACCTCCCCAGGCACGGGGTCAGTGGTCCCGCGCCTGGGGTGGGTCTGGGCCCCCCAGGCCTCCCCTCTATCTCCCCTTCTGGCTCCGTGGATCTTCTGGTGAAATATAAATTTTTGGCATTTTTTCCGGGATTTTTCGTGATAGTTCATTTTCTGCACAAAAACAAGACACCAAGGTAATTCTGCTGAAAACAGCATCAGTCCGTGTTAGTTGTATCCAAATCACACAAGTTTAGAGAAGAAGCAATAGCAAAGTGTTCGAGAAAGTAGATACGTTTTGGACGTATCAGTTCTTTCAACTCATTGATAGCTCTAGAGTTTTCCAATAAATGATTCTGAACTTGTTTATTAAAATTACCTTGTTTAAAAATCAATGTGTCAAGTTCCTCTAAGCATTGATAAGGAGGCTTACCATACGGAATATCACCTTCATTAAAGTGGAGAGAGTTTACCTCAATAGTAGATGAGTGGGGAATTGGCTTACATAATTCTTCTATAGGAGGTATATTCTTCACATCTTCAGCTCTAATACCTTTCCCCTTTAGACACTTCTTAGCTTTCTTCATCACTTCATCATTTAATGCAATAAATCCCCTCTTCTTTGGTGTTGGTGTTGGATCTGGTTCAGTCACAACTAGTTTAGGAGTAATAGACTCAGGTGTATTTAGCTTAGTTGAAGTCCAATCATCATAATTCTTGCTTATCTTAGCCATTAATTCTTCAGCATCTATAGGAGTTCTTTCCTGAAAACACAATCAGCAAAGCTATCTAGGTATGTCCTAGAATCATCAGTTAGTCCATTATAATAAATATCAAGAAGCTCATTCTTAGGCAATGGACATCCAAGATATGCATGAATCAAGGCACAGAACCTTGTCCATGAGTCCGGCAATTTCTCGTCTTCTTCTTGGTTAAAATCAAAAAGTCTCTGCAAAGCAGCATGTCTAGCACTAGAAGGAAAATATTTCTGGAAGAAAGAAGCAATCAAGCAATCAGGGCTATCAATGGAACCATGAGGTAATCTATTAAACCAAGCCCTAGCTTCTCCTTTTAGTGAAAAAGGTAAGATCTTAGTAACAAAGTACTTACGCATCTTAAAATCATCAGAGAACAAAGCACTCATAGTAGAAAGCTCATTCATATGAGCCACAACACTCTCATTTTTAGTCCCACAAAAAGGTTCTTTCTCAACAATGTCCAAATAGGATAAATCAATAGAGAAATCATAATCTTTATCTTTAATATCTATGGGAGAGGTGCCAAACTTAGGATCAGAGGACAGTTTAGGCATAATAGTACGTCTAGCAAGGAGACTCTTAATAGCACTAGTACCATGTGTGTTTTGGCACTTCAAAAAATTCATCAGTGAACTCAATGTAACCATCATTAATATCATAACTCTCTCTAGACTCAGGTGAGCTAACAAGTGTAACGGTGTCTTCACTAGGAGTTTCAGTATTTCCTAGACTAGCCATAGTAGCATCTAGGAAAGGACCTAACGAACCACTCACATCAAGCACAGTAGAAGTAACATCATGAGCATCAAAATCAGTTTCAGATTCAGCAGTAGTAGCAGTGTGTGTATCATGAGTATGTGGTGGTGGTGTAACAAGCTTACTTATAACAGACGGTGGATCAAGAGAAATAGAGATGTTTAGGACTGTACCTCTTCTTGTAGTAGATGGTAAAATAGGGGACTTTCCATCACGAGACTTACCATGATGAACGTAGTAGCAGTGAACAATAATAGATCCAAGTGAACTTACAAATAAAGCTATGCTCCCCGGCAACGGCGCCAGAAAATAGTCTTGATGACCCACAAGTGTAGGGGATCGCAATAGTTTTCGTGGGTAGTATTACCCAATTTATTGATTCTACACAAGGGGAGCCAAATATATTTGCAAGCCTTAACAACTGAGTTGTCAATTCAACTACACCTGGAAATAGTTCTTGCTCACAGAAGTTTATCAGTAGCAATAGTTTGTAGTAGCAACAGCAAAGCAACAGCAAACGTGAAATGGGAGCAATAGTAACAGTAACGGTAAACAGTGGGATTCGAGTGCGGTAGGCACAGGGATGGATGGATGGGTGTTGCATGGACGAGTCTAAACATCTAACTTAAAGATTTAGGGCATTGCAGATAAATAAGAATAAGCATCCAAGTACTAAACAATCCTAGGCATGTGCTCCATATATAGTCATACATGCTCGCAATGAGAACTTGCACAACATCTTCTGTCCAGCTAGCCCGTGGCAGCGGGGTATCTAGGGAACTACTGAAAATTAAGGTGATCCTTTTAATAGAGCACCGGAGCAAAGCATTAACACTTCATGAACACATGTGATCCTCACACCACAGCCATCCCCTCTGGTTGTCCCAATTATTGTCACTTCGAGGCCTTTGGATCCAGACAGTGATATGTGTACACAATTTGCAGATAAGATCACAAACAATACTATCATAATGATTCAATAATAAGTTCAGATCTGAGATCATGGCACTCGGACCCTAGTGACAAGCATTAAGCACAACAAGTTGCAACAAAGTCAAATAGCACAAATAGAGATACTAGGCACTGTGCCCTAACAATCTTATTCGATTACATGATAGAACTCATCCAATCCCTACCATCCCCAAGCCTACAGCGGGGGATTACTCACTCATGGATGAGGGAAACATTGATGGTTGATGGAGAGGCGTTGGTGATGACGATGGCGATGATCCTCTCCAAATTCCCTGTCCCGGCAGGGTGCCATAACAGAGTTTCTGGATCTGAATCTTGGTTTCTGATGGTGGCCGCGGAGCAGAACTCCTCTCTGGAAAACGTCAAACCCCCTCGGTTTTTAGGTCAAGGGGTAACTTATAGGCGCAGAGGGAGCCCGAGGGGGTGCCTAGGGTGGCCGCACCCCCCTAGGCGCAGGGTCGGGCCCACCCGCGCCTGGCAGGGGTGTGGGCCCCTCAGGCCTCCACTCCGTTTCGTCTTCTGGCTCCGTGGGTCTTCTGGTGAAATATAATTTTTGGCATATTTTCCGGGATTTTTCCTGATAGTTGATTTTCTGCACAAAAACTAGACACCAAGGTAATTCTGCTGAAAACAGCGTCAGTCCGTATTAGTTGTATCCAAATCACACAAGTTTATAGGAGAAACAATAGAAAAAGTGTTCGGAAAAGTAGATACGTTTTGGACGTATCACTATCGTACCATGCTATTCGGTTTACATAATGCATGGGCAACGTATCAAAGATGCATAAAGAAATGCTTACATGATCAAATTGGCAAAAATGTCCAAGTATATGTTGATGACGTGGTAATAAAAACCAAAGAATGCCACACATTACTAGATGATATCCGATAGACATTCGCGATTCTAAGGAGATTTCAAATGAAGCTTAACCCGGAAAAATGTACCTTTGGCGTACCAGCCGGAAAATTACTCGGTTTCCTCGTATCGAGCCGAGGTATCAAAGAAAACCCGACAAAGATTCGGGCGATAGAGCACATGGAGCTACCGAAGTGCCTCAATGATGTCCAGAAGTTCACAGGCTGCCTGGCATCTCTGAGTCGGTTCATATGTCGGCTTGGAGAAAGGGCATTGCCCTTATATCAATTTATGAAAAAAACTGATAAATTCACTTGGACATCACAAGCTGATAATGCATTCCATGAATTAAAGAAAATTCTAGCCTCCGCACCTATTCTAGCATCACAACTATCAAAAGAGCCGATATATTACCTATATAACAACGACTAATCGAGTCGTAAGTGATGTGGTAGTAGTGGAGCATGACGAGGAAGGTAAGTCGGTGTAGAGGCTAGTATATTACCTAAGCGAGGTACTCTCATCCTTAAAACAAAACTATCCCATTATCATAAAATGGCATATGGAGTATATATGTCGGCAAAAAAGATGAAGCATTACTTTGAGGAGAACCCTATAAAGGTGATATGTGAGGCACCAACTACCGAGATAATGAGCAACAAAGATGCGAGTGGCCGAATAGCCAAATGGGGAATTGAGCTAGCCCCGTATGCTCCACAATTTTATAGGAGAGACGCAATTAAGTCTCAAGAAGTGACCAACTTTCTTGTTGATTGGGCCGAAATGCAATATGAACCTCCTTTACCTGATCCATAATGTTGGAGAATGCACTTCGACGGTTCAAAGTTGAAGGATGGATTAGGTGCTGGTATAGTCCTCACCTCTCCCAAAAAAGATCAGCTAAAATATGTGTTACAAATACACTTTGCTGCATCAAACAACGTAGCCGAATATGAGGCATTCGTCCATGGCTTAAAGGTAGCAAAATACATTGGTATACGTCGGCTACAATGATTTGGTGATTCAGACCTGGTGGTACAACAAGTATCAGAAAATTGGGATGCACTAGATGCCAACATGGCATTATACAGATTCCATGTGTAAAAGATAAGCGGTTAAGTTGAAAGATGTGAATTCCATCATGTACCCAGAGCAGAAAATGATGTAGCCGATGTATTGTTGAAACTCGGCTCTTCCAGGAAAGAACCCACCCGGCATAGCCCTTGAGCACCTCAAAAAACCATCAATTGTACCATTACCTAAATCCGAATCGATTCGTATCCCGACAAGTACGGTATCCGAATTTGACCCAATGGACATAGATGGGAGGATTAATCTGAATAACTTGGGGAATGACTCAACATACCTGGGGACTGCATTGAAGGACTCGGGGACTGATCATATTAACCCAACAGAGGTTATGTCTACAGATGTAATGGAAATTTATGAGTAGTTACCCCGGCACATGAAGTACCAGAATGGGAACGACCAATCTTTCTATTCTTAAAAGATGAGATTCTGCTGAGTGATGAAGTCCTCGTCAGACAAATCATAAGAAGGGCTAAGGCATACACCATAATAAACTATGAGATATACAAAAGAAGCACAACCAATGTTTTTCAAAGGTACATTGATCCGGTAGAAGGCCGAGAGATCTTGCTTGATAGTCATCAAGGAGAATGTGGGCATCATGCTTCATATTGGGCCTTAGTAGCCAAAGCATTCAGACATGGATTTTATTGGCCTAGTGCCCTGCCAGAGGCAGAGGACCTAGTGAAAAAGTGTAATGATTGCCAACGATATGAAAGCAAATAACATATGCTGTCGTCCGAGTTAAAAACCATACCAATCACTTGGCCATTTGCCATGTGGTGTTTGGATATGGTCAGACCATTTAAGCCTGCTCGTGGTGGCATGACCCATATCTTGATCATGGTTGATAAGTTCACAAAGTGGATCAAGGTGAAACCAATAAGGAAATGTGATGGGCCCACAATAGTAAGATTCCTCAAATATGTTATCCTAAGATATGCAGATAATGGCACAAATTTTTCCGAAGGAGCATTTGCTCGATTCTGCCAAGAAAATATGATACGAATCGATATTACATTAGTCGCACATCCCACATAAAACGTGAAAGTAGAAAGATCCAACAGACTAGTACTATCCAGGATAAAACCCCGGCTCATTGAGCCACTGCAAAGATCAGCGGGGTGTTGGATCGAGGAGCTCCCATCCATGTTATGAGACTATGAACAACTCTAAATCGATCAACATGCTATACACCATTCTTCCTGGTATATGGGGCAGAAGCTGTATTACCAGCAGACATAGTGCATGATTCGCCTAAAGTCACCCAATACATGGAAGCCGAAGTGAATGAGATATCTTGGCAAAACAATGTTGATTTACTAGAAGAATCTAGAGAGTTGGATTTGTCCAGATCTGCTGTGTATCAACAAAAGCTAAGACACTACCATAGCAAGAAAGTGAATCCCCAAGTCTTTCGAGAGGTATATCTAGTGCTTCGGCTCGTGCAGGCCACGACCGACATGCATAAACTATCACCTCCATGGGAGGGTCCATTTATTGTGAGCAAGGCACTCCACAGTGTTGCATATTATCTTATATATGCAGAAGCACAAGAGAAGAATAAGACGGTCAGGACAGGTGAAGAGTCAAAGAGTCCATGGAATGTGGCTTTACTTCATCCATTTTACACTTAGCCAAACTGAATTGTATCTTGAACTCTCATATGTCGGATTATATGCCAGCAATGAGATAATGAATGAAACCTCGGCACCTCGAGCTGTAACTCGGCGACTTCCTTAATGATCTCGTTCTTTTTGTATGCATTTTTATATGTTGGCTGGCTTATATTTTTTATCCTTAGGCCAGATTAGTAGTGTGTCGCAAACAAAGGCCAACTCTTTGATTTACTGACTGACCAAAAATAGGCTTCATAGTAAGCAAGAGAAAAGCCAGCGAATATCGACCACATGAAAAACGACTAAGGAAAGAATAGTACGCGAGCCGACTTATGTTTTATTTCTTACTAACCCCTATATTTATTATCCTTTATTATTCATGTGTCTATTTTAAGCTTGTTTTCATAATTTCTAAATATTGTTGGTTCGGTTTATCTATCCGGACCGGTAAGTCAAACACCAAAAAATGGTAGACGCGGGCCGGATGATTAACTTAGAGTAACAAGAAAAATGAAATTAAGGGATAATGCTCAAAAGGATGTATTGTATACAAACCACATAGTAGCAAAAGGACTAGAACTGTTTCTTACATCATGCGCCCGACATACCGAGGACTTAATAAAATTCAAGTTTTTGAGTTCAGGCGGTAGCCAGTGTTGATTCGTCAGGATGTGGAGGAATAACAACCTCCGGAGCAGGTGCATCTGAGGTATTCAACTCGGCTTCTGCTAAGGATACCTCGACTTCGATAGGAGCAGCCTGGGATCTTGAACCTCGGTTTCCTTGCGAGAAACCTCATCTTGAGCCTGAGAAATTTCTGTCCCCTTGGAGGAAGACCGGACCTGAGCCTCTTGATCCAAACCTTCTCCTTGCTCATCCGAGCTACCAGCCTCCTCTTCCGCGTATTCGTCATCCGCATACTCCTCGAATTCCGGGTCATCTTCAGCCTGATCACCTCCTTCGAAGTCGTCCAACAATAAACTTGGACCCTCATTCCAGCCTTGAATATTGGCATATTGGATGAGCTGATGGGCCCGAGCTTGTCTATGAGCGATATGATCCGGATTAGTGGTCCAGTGTGAGCCTGTGCGGAGATTCTGTAGGGTATCCAGGAAGATGCCTTCGTACCAAGAAAGCACGAAGCACAACACCATGTCAGCACCAGCTCGTGCCGCTGATTCTCTCCAGAGGCAAAGTTGGTGTCGGCATCCTGCCGAAGTCAAAGCGCAACAGCGACCGCTGGATGCAGGAGATCCACGATCACCGTGCGCGCCTCATGCGGGCAGAGCGGTAGTCGGCCATGTGGCACCCGCATAACGATGACTGGTGGGAGATTTTCTTTCGTCATCGTCTAGAGGAAGACATGGCGTGCGAAAGAGGAAGAACCAGGACGTACGGGACTACTGGTGGGACACACCGGCTGAATCCTCTAGGCTATCCTCGACGGCATCTGGGATCCCCCGCTCGAGATGACATCATTGCCAGCGTGCGCTGGCAGCCACCACCGTCAGCGAGCTAGGTGGCTTCCTAGGGCCACATTGTCATTGTTATGGTCCTCCTCTAGGTCTACATCGTCATGCGGGCCTCTCAGTTCGTCGCCTTCATCGTCCTTGTCCTGGAGCGCACCGTACCACCGTGCCCCCATGAGTGAGGTGAAGGTGGAGGAGGGCGCCATGCCACTGCCACGGCGTAATCCGGCGCGCGAGATCGTCTTCCTCGGCCACCGTAGCCGTCGCCTCTGAGTCGTGGTGGCCAGAGCAGGGCTATGAGTCGGCAGCATGAGTTCTGGCTCGAGGAGGAGTATTACTGGCAGCAGGCGATACTCCAAATTGACGACCCAAATTAAGTAAGCCTTCCTCCACCCTCTACTAGCGTTCGTCGAGGACCATGCCGCATTGGTCACCCCGCTCTCCATCAGGATCGAGCAGTCGATCCGCTATGCCTGTGGCCACATCGTGGACCTGACGGGCGGTGAAGGGAATAGCAGTCAGGCCACCGGCGAAGGAAGCAACATTGGCGAGGTGAAGGACGAGCCGAAGGACGAGCCGGAGGACAACTATGAGGCCTACCATGCTTTCCTCCATGACCGACACGACAACTGTTTATAGTTTTTTTTAGTTTAGGTGTACTTAAATTTCATTCAAATAATGTAACTTTTCCTAAAATTTGAATGAAAATTTAATTTGGCTAAAATTTGTTGAAACGCTTAGGGGGCGCGGCTAGGGAGCGACGCTCCCCAACGGCATTCATTACATTGTGTCGGCGCTCTCCTAGCAAGCGATCCGGCGCTGTTTGTCGACGCCAGCTTGGGGCGCTGGAGATGCAACACTACAGACCTTGGCATCGCCGAGGGCAAAAAGCCGTCGGCGTAGGCTAAAATGCCCTCGGCGTATGGTACGCCGACGGCTGCCCTCGGCGTAGCCTCCTCGGCAAAGGTCTCCCTCGGCGGAGCACGTAGAGGCCGTTAGCGTATCAAAATGCCGTCGGTGTAGCGGCCGTCGGCATAGCTTGTCGACATGTTGCAAAACATTTTTTTTAAAATAATTTTTTATTTTATTTTTTTCTCAATTTTTGAATCTTTGAATTGTTTGACTCGTTAATCTCTCACTTTGAATATTTTTAACACTAATTACACTTAATATTTAATTAAACTGCAGTCTTGGTCAAACTTCCCGGCCGGTCACCCATCCTAATACTACTCCATCTCCAGAACGCTTAACTTCCTCGTTCTTTCAGAATCTGTTTCCGCAAAGTAATTCATACATTGTTGTCAATACTATGATATCAATCCTATTAACCCTTATATCAACATGTCACATGTTTGTATTTTTTAAAATTACAAACAATTATCTAAGTAAACATTAATAATAAGTAAAAATATTACTGAATTCAAATAAAAATATAATAATTTTACTTTTTTCTATTTTTCTATTTAATATGGAATGATTAATATCTTTAAATATGTAAATCGGAATTTAACAAATAATATATCTAAATTGATCAGAAAAATGAGAGGAATCCAAATATGATATCCATATCAACTAATCAAAAACCCTCCGTTTTTTGAATTATCTATTTGGTGGTTGCTTTAAAAAATTCCCTTTTTACGCTCGGATAATGAAAAATGGCTTTTTGGTGCGATGAAAAGAAAAATTGGATTGAATCTTTAATAAAATAGCATATTGTGAACCTAAAAATGATTTTTATAAAAAAACATGAGGATCAGATCATGTACATGTAGTTCATATCTGACCCACTTTCTGCCGATTCGGCAGGAATTTGTCTTTTTTACCAGAGGTGGACGGAAAGGTTTCAGATACCCCTGTTGGGACATTGCCCATATAAGGTGGTATAATATTTTTGTAAAATGTGGTGGTAGCATTTTGAATTAGCCATTTGGTGGTTGCTTCACAAAATCGTCCATTTTTTGTGCTCGGAAAATGGGAAATGGCTTTTTGGTGCGATGAAAAGGACAACTTCCTCCTGCAACATTGTTCGTCATCCCATGATGCATGTGTATGCACAATATGGGTACATTATCACAAACTATGCCTTGATTCTAGCCATAACATTGATCATTTGACCTGAAAGCCAAGAAACCTCGAATGAGATAGGTCATTTTGTGAAGGTTTTTTTGAGACATAATCAATATATAAAGTTTAATATTTTTACTTATAACTATGTCACATAATATGACACCACGCGAAGGTTTCGCATTGTTTCGATCGTTTTTGAATTTTTTATGCCCGTTTTAAACTATCGTCAAACTTTGTCGAACGCCGGGCATGAAGATTCTTAGCTCGGGACCGAGCCTCGCTAATATTGTATTGGATTTTTGATAAAATAGCATATTGTGAACCTAAAAATGATTTTTGTAGAAAAACATGAGCATCGGATCATGTAGCTGTAGATCATATCTGACTCATTCGGCAGGAATTTGTCTTTTTCACCAGAGGTGGACGGAAAGGTTTCGGATCCCCTTATTGGGACATTGTCTATATAAGGTGGTATAGTATTTTTGTAAAATGTGTTGGTACCATTTTGAATTAGCCATTTGGTGGTTGCTTCACAAAACCGTCCATTTTTTGTGCTCAGAAAATAGGAAATGGCTTTTTGGTGCGACGAAAAGGAAAACTTCCTCCTGCAATATTGTTCGCCATCCCATGATGCATGTGTATGCACAATATGGGCACATTATCACAAACTATGCCTTGATTCTAGCCATAACATTGGTCATTTGACCCGAAAGACAAGAAACCTCGAATGAGATAGGTCATTTTGTGAAGGTTTTTTTGAGACATAATCAATATATCAAGTTTGATATTTTTACTTATAACTATGTCACATAATATGATACCACGCGAAGGTTTCGCATTGTTTCGATCGTTTTTGAATTTTTTATGCCCATTTTAAACTATTGTCAAACGGCGGGCATGAAGATTCTTAGCTCGGGGCCGAGCCTTGATAAACTTGCATTGGATCTTTGATAAAATAGCATATTGTGAACCTAAAAATGATTTTTGTAAAAAAACATGAGCATCGGATCTTGTACCTGTAGTTCATATCTGACCCACTTCCTTTTGATTCGGCAGGAATTTGTCTTTTTCACCCGAGGTGGACGGAAAGGTTTCGGATCCCCCTGTTGGGACATTGTGCATATAAGGTGGTATAGTATTTTTTTTAAATGTGGTGGTAGCATTTTGAATTAGCCATTTGGTGGTTGCTTCACAAAACCGTCCATTTTTTGTGCTCGGAAAATGGGAAATGGCTTTTTAGTGCGACGAAAAGTAAATTCCTCCTGCAACATTGTTTGCCATCCCATGATGCATGTGTATGCATAATATGGGCACATTATCACAAACTATGCCTTGATTCTAGCCATAACATTGGTCATTTGACCCGAAAGCCAAGAAACCTCGAATGAGATAGGTCATTTTGTGAAGGTTTTTTTGAGACATAATCAATATATCAAGTTTAATATTTTTACTTATAACTATGTCACATAATATGACACCACGCGAAGGTTTCGCATTGTTTTGATCGTTTTTGAATTTTTTATGCCCGTTTTAAACTATCATCAAACTTTGTCGAACGCCGGGCATGAAGATTCTTAGCTCGGGTACGAGCCTCGCTAAACTTGCATTGGATTTTTGATAAAATAGCATATTGTGAACCTAAAAATGATTTTTATAAAAAAACATGAGCATCGGATCATGTACTTGTAGTTCATATCTGACCCACTTCCTACCGATTCGGCAGGAATTTGTCTTTTCCACCAGAGGTGGACGGAAAGGTTTTGAATCCCCTTATTGGGACATTGTCCATATAAGGTGGTATAGTATTTTTGTAAAATGTGGTGGTACCATTTTGAATTAGCCATTTGGTGGTTGCTTCACAAAACCGTCCGTTTTTATGCTCGAAAAATGGAAAATGCCTTTTTGGTGCGACAAAAAGGAAAGCTTCCCCCTGCAACATTGTTCGCTATCCTATGATGCATGTGTATGCACAATATGGGCACATTATCACAAACTATGCCTTGATTCTAGCCATAACATTGGTCATTTGACCAGAAAGCCAAGAATAAACCTCGAATGAGATATGTCATTTTGTGAAGGTTTCTTTGAGACATAATCAATATACCAAGTTTTATATTTTTCCTTCTAACTATGTCACATAATATAACACCACGCGAAGGTTTCGCATTGTTTCGATCATTTTTGAATTTTTTATGCCTGTTTTAAACTATATATAATGTTTTATGTTTTACTTAATTTTTATTTACAAATGTGTAATATTTGAGTGTAGATAGATAGGTCTTATTTTTCTGCAAATTTTGATATATTATTTGTATTTTTTCGAATTAGAATGATTTAGTTATGATTTTTCAAAGTTTAATGAGATAAAATAAAAAATAGCTACGCCGAGGGCAGCCGTCGGCGTAGCATAGGATATGCCGAGGGCAATTCTACGCCGACGGCTGCTTCGCGGAGCTGGCCTAGACGATGGCTACGCCGACGGCCCCGACGTTTGGCCGTCGGCGTAGCAACCGGCCGTCGGCGTAGCTTCCCATTCCTGTAGTGCAATTATCAAGTACTCAGATCATCTCATAATTGTTTATCGAGTTCCAGATAATGCAATGCGCTGCTTTACATCAAAGCTTTTATAAATGTATATATTTTTTTGAACTTTCATTCGAGACATTGGTATAAAAATCTCACCGCAACATGCGGGGTATCATTTAGTATATAAGAATATATGTACGCCAAGACTTGCTCGCTCGTAGATGTAGCAATCCTCAATTAAGGCGAAGGAGTAACAAAATAATAACTGCAACAGGTTGGGACGAATGTCGACATATCTGGCTTATTGGCAATAGGATTTTAACTTGTTCAACCTTGGCTACCAGCATAGAGATGTCTCACCAGGCGAGGTTTGGCGTTTAGCACCAGTGGCTTGGCTAGAAACAAATCGTGCTCCGACTCGCGAAGATCGATGGGCACCAAACCCGCTGGATTGCTCCAGGTGAATCCCTGCAATAGCCGTCCGAAAAGCATTACGCACATGGCCGTCCCAAGTGACGCGGCCACGCACCCACGACGGCCGGTGCTGAAGGAGATGAACCGCAAGTCATTCTCGGTGAGAGCCACATCGTTGCTGCCGGCTTTAGGATTAATATGCCGCTCTGGCTTGAAGCATAGCGGATCGTCCCAGACTGCTGGGTTCCGGCCGAGTCCCATACGGCTAAGGATGACATGGCTTCCTTTGGGCACACGGTAGCCGGCGACATTGGTGTCAGCCAGCGCGACGTGTGGCACGTTAAAGGGCGCAACAGGGTGTAGTCGGAATGCCTCACGAATGCATGCCTTGACGTAAGGAAGGTGCGGAATGTCTGACTCCTGCACCAGACGCTCTTGGCCCACCACCCGGTCTATTTCCTCCACCGCCTTCTGCATCACCTCGGGTATGTTAGCCATCTCGGCGAGCGCCCACTCAACTGCGTTCGATGGGTTGTCCACAGCAGCAAATATTATGTCCTGCACCATCATCCAACATATATGAACATATTAATTACGTGGGTGACCTTGCATGCATGCATGCATAGCGTGTATCTAAATGTTTACGTACGTATACATAGTAGAACGTACCTGCGATTGTGCTTTGACCTCCTCGATGGTGAGAAGAGGGCTCCCTTCTGCGTCCTTGAGTGTGATGAGCACATCAAGAAAGTCCTCGAGCTCCTCCCTGTGGCCTGATTTCCATTGCCGCCACCTCTCATCAATTACCGTGTCGTGCAGCCGGTTGACCGTCGCATTGGCCTCCTTGACCATTTTTTCGTGTCCGTCGAGGTCGAGACCGCGCAGACACGGGAGGTAGTCGGAGACGCAGAACGCGTAGAGGAGCCCTAGCGAGGTGAACACAGCATCCATGTGCTCCACTTCCATCGTGCCCGGACTGCCATCCAGCCGAGGCTCGCCAAAGTACCGCCGGCCAAATACGAGCCGCCTGATGACATTGCCACAGTAATGCCTGGCGACATGCCTCACGTCGACGGCCGGGGACGTTGCGGTGGCGAGTGTATAGACGTACCTCGTGAGGTTGTCGGCCTCTTGGGCGCGCTGGTCGTGGAGCCACCGGTGCCGTGATGGGCAGATTATTTCCGAGGTGAGGACGCGTCGCATCTTTCTCCACTGGTCGCCGAAGGGGGAGAGCACCGCGTTCTTATACCCGCCGCTAAATGCCGATGAGGCGAAGGTGAGAGGGCGGGAGGCGAAGTTGGCATCCTGCTTCTTGAGTACCTCACAGGCGATCTTCGGGCAGGTGATCGGGACAACAAGGACACCACCTAGGCGGATGCAGGCAATGTCGGTGCCCATTTCCTTCATCATCAAGTGGATCCACCGGAATGCCGGCTTGTTGAGCATCATCTCTGGCAGGTTGCCAACCAGAGGCCAAGAAAATGCAGGGCCCGGAGGGAGACCACCGCTCATGATCTTGCTCTTAGGCCTAAACATAAGGAAGATGAAGGCTAGCACCGGCAATAGCCCAACCAAGGCTAATCCTAAACACGAGGATGCTAGTCCTAGCTGATCCATCGAGGCAAAGCGGAGCTTTGTGTGATGGACCCACGGATCAAACTTGCTACAAAGTTTCTATTCTCCCTCAGGTTGGGTGGTCACCCATATATAGCAAAATATCCTGGTTTGTCATGCCTATATTAGGTACGTTAATCCCTCAGGATATACTGATATGACATGATATGCTTAGGATACGATATGATATTCATCTAACACAACAGCGTAACCAAGACCACACATCCTTCTAGTGCATCTCTTAAAATACTACAAGTATCAAATTATTCCGATCACATCATATGTCCTGCATGTGATAGATACCGTTTTATCATGATGGCTTTCAATCAGGAAGATAATTAGAAGAACCGAGGTTCAAAAACGGAGATGCAATACTTTAATTTCGCGCGCATCATATTATTTATTTTTTGTTCGGGAAATCATCCTCCGTATTTTCTTCGCATGTATGCTGATGGTTAATTTAGTAATAGTGTTTGTAATTGCTGATATGTAAGTAACAAATGAAATGTTTCTGCTGTAATTTTCTTGTATGCAAAAAAAGTCAAAAGTCAAATTTTCTTGTACGCAATAGCATGCTAACTTGCAGACCAAGCGATGAGATGTACTCCAGTGAACAAATATAAACAACTTGATTGTAATCCCGATGAGATTCTGATCTGATGCCAAGTTCTCCTCGTTCTCCGGAGTCTTCCTCTCCTATTCCCTCTTCTTCATCGTCGTCTCCTGCGTCGTCTTCCTCTGATGATCTTCCCTCTACTCGTCCTGTTCGTCAGCGTCGTGCCCCCAACCGTTACTCTCCTAGTCAGTATGGTCTTTCTGTTGCCTCCGAGCCGACCTCTTATCGGGATGCTGAGCATCATCCTGAATGGCAGCTGGCCATGGCCGAGGAGATTGCTGCGCTTGAGCGCACTGGCACCTGGGATCTTGTTTCTCCTCCTCCCGGTGTTCGTCCTATCACGTGTAAGTGGGTCTATAAGATTAAGACTCGCTCTGATGGATCTCTTGAGCGCTATAAAGCGCGTCTTGTGGCTCGTGGTTTTCAGCAGGAGCATGGTCGTGACTATGATGAGACCTTTGCTCCTGTCGCTCATATGACCACTGTGCGTACTCTTCTTGCTGTTGCTTCTGTTCGTCACTGGTCTGTGTCCCAGCTTGATGTTCAGAATGCCTTTCTCAATGGTGAGTTGAGTGAGGAGGTTTATATGCAGCCTCCTCCTGGGTACTCTGTTCCTGAGGGGATGGTTTGTCGTCTTCGACGTTCTCTTTATGGCCTCAAACAGGCTCCTCGTGCCTGGTTTGAGCGCTTTGCTTCTGTAGTGACAGCTGCTGGTTTCTCCCCTAGTGCTCATGATCCAGCGTTGTTTGTTCACACTTCTCCTCGTGGACGCACTCTTCTTCTTCTCTATGTTGATGATATGATCATTACCGGTGATGATCCTGAGTATATAGCCTTTGTTAAGGCTCGTCTTCGTGATCAGTTTCTTATGACTGATCTTGGTCCTCTTCGATACTTTCTTGGGATTGAGGTTTCCTCTACTTCTGTTGGCTTTTACATCTCTTAGGAAAAGTATATTCAGGATCTTCTTGCTCGTGCTGCTCTTGGGGATGAGCGCACTGTTGAGACCCCTATGGAGCTTAATGTTAAGCTTCAACTTACTGATGGTGATCCTCTTTCTGATCCGACGCGTTATCGTCATCTTGTTGGGAGTCTTGTTTATCTTGCTGTCACTCGTCCTGACATCTCTTATCCTGTTCATATTCTGAGTCAGTTTGTTTCTGCTCCTACCACTGTTCACTATAGTCATCTTCTCCGTGTTCTTCGTTATCTTCGTGGTACGATCACTCGTCGCCTTTTCTTTCCTCGTTCCAGCTCCCTCCAGCTCCAGTGCTATTCGGACGCTACGTGGGCGAGTGATCCTTCGGATTGCCGTTCACTTTCTGCTTACTGTGTGTTTCTTGGTGGTTCGCTCATTGCTTGGAAGACGAAGAAACAGACAGCGGTTTCCCGTTCGAGTGTTGAGGCTGAGTTGCGTGCTATGGCCTTGTTGACTGCTGAGGTGACCTGGTTACGGTGGTTACTTGCGGATTTTGGGGTCTCTATTACCA
This sequence comes from Avena insularis, assembly GCA_023614405.1. NCBI lineage: Eukaryota > Viridiplantae > Streptophyta > Magnoliopsida > Poales > Poaceae > Avena > Avena insularis. The sequence continues at coordinate 412,124,539 of CM042691.1, forward strand.
CACCCAGTCTGGTTTTGTCTGACAGTACAGGTGCTATTAGTGTTGCACGTGATCCGGTCAAGCATGAGCTTACCAAGCATATTGGTGTTGATGCTTTCTATACACGTGCTCAGGTGCAGGCTCAGGTTGTTGCGCTTCAGTATGTGCCTTCAGATTTACAGTTGGCGGATTTCTTCACGAAGGCACAGACCAGAGCGCAGCATGATTTCTTACTCTCCAAACTCAGTGTTGTGGATCCACCATGAGTTTGAGGGGGGGTGTTAGATGTATATATCTGTATATTGTATTTCCCCCATATGTTAGGGGGCTTCCTGCATATTTGCCCTGTACCTGTACTATATATTGTGGCCTTTGGCCCCCCAGAGAAATACAAGTTGTCTATTCCTAACATCAACATCCTAGCAGATAGAAAAATATGAGGTGCAACAGAGTACACGGAGGCGAGAGGCTTTTGTTTTTTAGGAACTCAAATGTGCGGTATCCGAGTCGGCTCATGTTGACAACTTGCCAATGCCTACAATTTACTTACGTTTCGGATTCTGATCTCATTCTAACCTATAGACCAATAATATCTGCAACTAGCGGAAAGTGTCTTTGGCTCCTGAGCACAGGTGCTCTGTTCAATTAAAAAATAAAAATCATATTTACAGATTTTAGAAATATCTGAAAATAATTTTGGACATAATCAATGTTGTATCCCACAACCATATAAAATGGTGACGTGATTTTTTCTATATTGTGGCCTACACAAAAATGACGAATCTGAAAAAATTTGGAGATTGGAAAATGATGCTTGCACAGATTTATACCGTTGTCATTTGTGTACATCTCAGGATACAAAGTATTTAAAATTGATTTTTTGCATGATTGTGGGATAAATCATGGGCAAAATCCTGATTTGTTTTAAAATAATATTAAAACTCATAAATATGATTTTGAAATTTTTAAAATGACAAGAGAACTGGAACTCGGTAGACAAAAATCTCAGCTCTGCAACCTAGTAGGAAGAATTTTTCTTTAGGAAACTAGAAGGAAGACACCAGACAACGTCGTGACTCTGCCCAGGGTGGAAAATTGCCAACGGCTACAACCTAATCTAGATACTGATCCGATGCTAGCTACTCCCTCCGTTTCAAAATATAAGATGTTTTAGGGTTGTGAAGAAAATGAATCTAGACTTCTTTTAGTGTGTAGATTCACCCCTAAGTTGAGTAACCTATATACTAAAACAAGTCTAGATACATTTTCTTCACAAACCTAAAACATCTTATATTTTAAAACAGAGGGAGTAGATAAATAAGATGTTAAGCAAGTAACTTTGCAGAGATGGGAGCCTAATTTTTTTAGCGAATCGCAAATGTCCGGTATCCTACTCGGCTCATGTAGCCAACTTTCCAAAGGCTACAATTTATTTATGCATGGGATTCTAATCTCATTGTATCTAGACTAATAATATGTGCAGCCAGTATGAAGAATATCAAATTCTTTTGGTGTTTAGATAACTTCAAATATGCGGTATATGACTGTGTTTAGACCGTAAAATTGCCAATGGCTACAATCAACTATTTATTGGTTCATAATATGCGGTATATAACTGATTTTTGGCGATACCCCCTCCCCCTCGCGACGCTCTCCAGGGCGCCGCCAGGGGGAAGCCGCCGCCAGAGCCCCCCATCTAGATCCAATCGTCGCCGCTGCCGCCGGCCCTCGCCGCGGTGGTGGCGGGCCTAGCTGCCGAAGGTGGCGGGGGGCGGTGCGTCCGAGGCGGAAGCCTGAGCTGCTGGGGCGGCGGTGGAGGCTGAAGCACGGACCTGGGCGGCGTCCCTTGGTCGGGATGGAGGCAGCGGTTCCTTGTGGTGGCGATCTGGTGGAGGAGGTGCCGGTGATGGGAATCCATTGGAAGACCTAGCTCGGCTCTCTAACCCTAATTGCCTGCTCGTTTCGTTCTCCCGAAACCGGCCAGCGGTGTGGGGATCGCTGTGTCGGATCTAATAAAGGAGGTGGTCCTTTGGTTTCTTTCGCACGAAGACGAAGATCTGCTTGATGTCTGCCCTCGTGGATCTGGTCTGGAGAGGTGGGTTCCGGAAGGCTCCGCCGGCGAACTCCCATGGGCGTATCATGCCTGGAGATTGCTGGATCGGAAGGTATTCGATCGTGCGCACCATGTTTTTCTGGCCGTTTGGTTTCAACGGAAGTGTTACGAAGCTCTGTTGTTTGTGCCCACCAAATGCCATTCTTAGAGCAATGGTGAAGTCAGATACGGAGAATGTCAGGAAAGCGGAAATATGAGGGTAGCGATGATGATTTTTGTTCTTGTGGCGACGAAGAACTGATTGCGTGATCTAGGACTCGTTGCAGCTGGTGCGAAAAGACAACACAGGGAGAGTTTTCAATCTTACCTTGCAGGGTGAAAATCCAAGGTCTGGCCTTAACTGGTTGTGCCTGGCAATGACCTTGTTGAAGGAATTGTTTTGTGAGCGAAGACTTTCTCCAGGGTGAAAACCTATGATCTTTGATCGGGCAACGACGACGCTTGGGCACTGTTTCCGTCTTAAAGGCATTGTTATTGGAGTGTAGGACTATTGGTGTTGTTCTGATGGTGTCAGTGTCGCTGCTTTGAGGATTATTCTCTGTAGCGGGACTTTTCTTTTTTGTAATTCTTCTTTCTTTTTTTCTGGGTTGTGTGCATCTGTAGAGCCGCTAGGGCATGCGTTGTTGCAGAGGCTGGTGTAATTGGTATCCCTGTGATATTAATATATACTCGTTTCTAAAAAATGCAAGGCAAATATTAAATCCAACTATTATGCAGAGATCAGAGACTATTGACTTGTTTTTGGAGGAACGCACAGATCCGATTCTAGTCAGCTTACCAGCTTACCAACTTCTACAATGAGCCCTTTTCTGATTTGGTGCCATGCAGACTACGCTGATCCCAGAACTCCATAGGCAAGTCAACTTGCCAACAAATACAATCAATGTTTGTGATCCTGATCTGATTCTAGGTTGACGTAAAATGATCTGTAAAGATCATGTATACAGAGATGAGAACCTATTCTTTTTGAGGGAACGCAAGTGTGGACGGGCAATAGACCGATCACGGCTAAACATAAACATGAGTATGCATGTCTGGACGGGCAATAGTCCCAACTAATTCATCAGGGCACGCAAGCAAAGATTAATATGGTGGACCCACAGATCAAACTCGCTATGAAGTTTATATTCTCTCTCGGCTTGGGTGGTCACCAATATTAACATTTTATTCTATCATGTCTATATTAGGTACGCTAATCACTCGGGCTATACTGATATGGTATGCTCTGCATGTGATATGGTATGTATCTGACAAGCGAAGGCCACACAACCTTCTAGTGCATCTCATAAAAAAATATCATTACCAAATTATCCCGATCGATGGATTAGCTGGCTTTCGATCAACAAGCTATATAATTTGATAGCGTAATCACAAGAGTTGAACTTTGAAACCTGATATACGGAGATGCGATACTTTAATTTGGTGTGCATTGCTATTGTTTTTTTTTCACAAAACCATCATCCATTGTGGACCAAAAAAAAAATCTGGTTAGGCTCCAGCTTGTAGGCTGATGTTGAATTTAGTAATTCTTGAGGCTTGTTTCAGTGTTCCTCCCTAGCGTGAACTTGAAGGGGTAAGTTTGTCTTGGCTGTTTTGTTTTCGTTTGACACACGACGCCATGATCCAAAACCCGTATTACCTTGTGAATGCATACCATAAAGGTATAGAACCCAGAAAAATCCGCACCACCATGATGCGGCTCAGATCACTGTAGAGCTTCATTAGGAGATCCCAAGAGGAAGGTATGATGAGTACAGCAGCAAGTTTTTCCCTCAGTTAGAAACCAAGGTTATCGAACCAGTAGCGGGAAGGAAACGATTCAAAGGTGTTGCTAGCAACTGGAAACCTGCACAACACAAACTCAAGACTTTGTCCCAACGAACAGTGAGGTTGTCAATCTCACTGGTTTGCTGAAAACAAAGAATTAACTGTATGGTGTGGAAGGTAATGGTGGTTTGCAGAAAGTAAACAGGAATAATGGAAGATGTATCAATGGTAAATATTGGACCGAGGTCAATAGTTCACTAGATGTGTTCTCCTTAAGATAAACAAACATGGCATGCTGGATAAACAAATTACAGCAGGGCAATTGACAGGACTGAGCAAGGCATAACAATGCAATACTAGACGTTCATGATCCTATGAGATTTGATTGGGCAATATAACAAGATATATAGACCGCCATCCAACTGCATCTATGACTAGTAATCCACCTTCAGGTTATCATCTGAACCCCCTCCAGTATTGAGTTGCAAGCAACGAATAACTGCTTTAAGCAAAGTGTGTAAGGTAAATAATCCACTTGTTCCATGAACAAGAGATCGTTGTTTTATCCCTAGTAGCAACAACACATCTAAAGCCTTAGAGATTTATGTCACTTCCCCAGATTAAATAGAGGCATGAACCTACTATCGAGCATAAATACTCTCTCTTGGAGTCACTACGATCTACTTGGCCAAGATAGCTACCAGAAACGGAGAGAATGCAAGATCATAAATAACACAGACATGATAGAATCAATAAGATAGAACCATTAATCAATCTGACATAGTAATCTCAATATCCATCGGCTCCCTACAAACACAACATGCATGATTACAAATGGATGATTTTAATCATGAACGGATCTCACAAGATCTAAACATGGTAGACAAAGGAGGAGAAACAACCATCTAGCTACTACATGGACCCATAGTCCAAGGTGGAACTACTCACGCTTCATACCGGAGGTTGGCATAGTGATGAAAGAAGGCCTCCAGGATGATCTCCCCTCCGGCAGGGTGCCGGGAAGAGCTTCAGATCCCCCTGATCTAGGGACGATGGTGGCGGCGGCTACGGACTGTTTCGTGGAAGATTGATCGGATATTTATTTTATTCAGAATTTTGTTAATTACTTTAATTAACAAACATTCACATAAAACCCCTTGCTATTATTCAATTTCACATGCAGAACCAGTTTCAGCAATTTCAACCGAAACAATTTCGGTGTCTAGTGAAATAAATTCCTACGCTTTCTTTTTCTTTCTCTGGCATATCATTTGCTCTGAATGATGTCAGTATCCCTTAAGTGTGTCACCCTACGGTTCGCGAATAATGTATACATGATCGAGAACCCCCTCCGATCAATAATCAGCAGCGGGACCTGGAGATCTATACTGACTCCCACACATTCAACGATGACTTCTGTGATCGTGTGAAGCTTATACGCATGTAACTCGATCCCTTTGACTCGTGATATATTACATGCCCGAGATTCGATCATCGATATCTCCATACCTAGTTTGATCTCGTCACCAACATGTACTCTTTTCTCGTTCCCGTGATATAACATTCTAGTGATCAAATCACTTGCTTGCAAGCTAATCAATGTGATATCACCGAGAGGGCCTAGAGTATATCTCTCCGTCATCGGGATGGATAAATTCCACTCTTGATACATGAGCCTCAACATAATACCTTCGTAGCACTGAACCCATATTTATAGTCACCCTGTTACGGTGTGACGTTTGATGTTATCAAGATATTCTTCCAGTGTTAGTGATTGACATGATCTCATGGTCTAAGGACTAAGATTACTTCGTATGATGTTATAGCAATATAAACACAATGACCTTGATCATAATGCTATACTTCGGATGAATGTTCATCACATCATTCTAACAATGTTGTGACATCGTTATTAACAACATCCAAAGTCCATGATCAGGAAACCTTTGATCATCTTGTTAATCAACGAGCTAGTTTATAAGAGGGGCATAACTAGGAACATCCTTTTTGTTTATTATACACACATATATTAACGTTTCCATATTAATACAATTATAGCATGCAAAATAAACATTTATCATAAATAAGAAATATGATAATAACCACTTTATTATTGTCTCTCGGGCATATTCCCTTCAGTAACTCCCTGAGAAAAAAACACTACTATAAAATCGCATGTTATTTTGCTTGTGCATCTTCACCACCATCATCATCGTGCATACTCTGCCCCTAAAACTATTTCATTAAAAACCTAGTTTTGTTTTCTAATTAGTCTCCTTCTTTATTTCAAACTCAAATCCCCGGTTTTTTCGGATATTTTATTTTTCTAACAAATTGCCTACAAAATCTTTTATAAAAAAATAAAAACAAAATAAATAAATAAAATATTTTGTCCAAGGAGACAGCCACCGGTCAGGCCCAAGGCCCAACCGGCAGCCTGTCTACCACCCAGACAAACCCTAGAACCACCCCAAATCCCAAACCCTAGACCACCTACTCCACATCCTACCCCCGCCGCCGGACACCACCCGATGCACACCTATCCTAACACATGGCACACACAACACGCACGCTCCCCGGCCCACCCAGGACCAACACGACAACGCTGCACTGCCAATTGCAGAGATAATGAGCAACAAAGAGGCAAGTGGCCAAATAGCCAAATGGGCAATTGATCTAGCCCTTATGCTCCACAATTTGATAGGAGAGACGCAATTAAGTCTCAAGAAGTGGCCAACTTTCTTGTTGATTGGGCCGAAATGAAACATGAACCTCCTTTACCTGATCCAAAATATTGGGAAATGCACTTTGATGGTTCAAAGTTGAAGGATGGATTAGGTGTTGGTATAGTCCTCACCTCTCCCAAAAAAGATCATCTAAAATATGTGTTACAAATACACTTTGCTACATCAAACAACGTAGCCGAATATGAGGCATTGGTCCATGGCTTAAAGGTAGCAAAAGACATTGGTATACGTTGGCTACAATGATTTGGTGATTTGGACCTCGTGGTACAACAAGTATCAGGAAATCGAGATGCATTGGATGCCAACATGGCATTATACAGATTCCATGTGCAAAAGATAAGTGGTTAATTTGACGGATGTGAATTCCATCATGTACCCAGAGCAGAAAATGATGTAGCCGATGTATTGTCGAAACTCGGCTCATCCAGGCAAGCACCCACCCGGCATAGCCCTTGAGCACCTCAAAAAACATCAATTGTACCATCAGCTGAATCCGAATCGATTCGTATCCGGACAAGTACGGTATCCTAATTTGACCCAATGGACATAGATGGGAGGATTAATCCGAATAACTCGGGGACTGACTCGACATAACCGGGGACTGTCTTGCAGGACTCGGGGACTGATCAGATTAACCCGTCAGAGGTTATGTCGGCAGATGTAATGGAAACTGATGAGATAGTTACCCTGGCACATGAAATACCAGAAGGGGAACGGCCAATCTTTCTATTCTTAAAAGATGAGATTTTGTCGAGTGATGAAGTCCTCGACGGACAAATCGTAAGAAGGGTAAGGCATACACCATAATAAACTATGAGATGTACAAAAGAAGCACAACCGATGTTTTACAAAGGTATGATGATCCGGCAGAAGGCCAAGAGATCTTGCTTGATATTTATCAAGGAGAATGTGGGCATCATGCTTCATATTGGGCCTTACTAGCCAAAGAATTCAGACATGAATTTTATTGGCCTAGTGCCCTGCGAGAGGTAAAGTACCTAGTGAAAAGTGTAATGGTTGACAACTATATGGAAGCAAATGACATATGTCGTCATCCGAGTTAAAAACTATACCAATCACTTAGCCATTTGTCGTATGGTGTTTGGATATGGTCGGACCATTTAAGTCAGCTCGTGGTGGCATTACCCATATCTTGGTCATGGTTGATAAATTCAGAAAGTGGATCGAGGTGAAACCAATAAGGAAATGTGATGGGCCCACAATAGTAAGATTTCTCAAAGATGTTATCTTAAGATATGGGTACCCGCATAGCGTTATACAAATAATGGCACGAATTTTTCCGAAGGAGCATTTGCTCGATTCTGCCGAGAAAATATGATACGAATCGATATTACATTATTCGGACATCCCACATCGAACGGGCAAGTAGAAAGATCCAACTGACTAGTACTATCCGGTATAAAACCCCGGCTCATTGAGCCGCTGGAAAGATTATCAGGGTGTTGGATCGAAGAGCTCCCGGCCGTGTTATGGTGCCTAAGGACAACTCCGAATCAATCAACAGGCTATACACCATTCTTTCTGGTATATGGGGAAGAAGTTGTATTACCGGCAGACATGGTGCATGATTCGCCTAGAGTCATCAAATACAAGGAAGCCGAAGTGAATGAGATATCTCGGCAAAACAATGTTGATTTACTAGAATAAGCTAGAGAGTTGGCTTTGTCCAGATCTGCTGTGTATCAACAAAAGCTAAGACACTACCATAGTAAGAAAGTGAATCCCCAAGTCTTTCGAGAGGGAGATCTAGTGCTTCTGCTTGTGTAGCGCACGGCCGACATGCATAAACTATCACCTCCATGGGAGGGTCCATTTATTGTGAGCAAGTCACTCCATAATGTTGCATATTATCTTATAGATGCTCAAGTATAAGAGAAGAATAAGGCGGGCAGGACAGGTGAAGAGTCAAAGAGGCCATGGAATGTGGCTTTACTTTGTCCATTTTACACTTAGCCGAACTGAATTGTATCTCGAACTCTCATATGTCGGATTATATGCCGGCAATGAGCTAATGAATGAAACCTCGGCACCTCGAGCTCTCGGGGACTACCTTAATGAACTCGTTCTTTTTGTATGCATTTTTATATGTTGGCTGGCTTATATTTTTTATCCTTAGGCCGGATTAGTAGTGTCTCTTCAGCAAAGGCCGACTCTTCGACTTACTGCTGTCCAAAAAATAGGCTTCATAGTAAGCAAGAGAAAAGCCAGCAAATGTCGACCACATGAAAAATGACTACAGGAAGAATAGTAGGCGAGCCGACTTATGTTTTATTTCTTACTAACCCCTGTATTAATTATCCTTTATTATTCATGTGTCTATTTTAAGCTTGTTTTCATAATTTCTAAGTATTGTTGGTTCGGTTTATCTATCCCAAACCCGTAAGTCGAACGCCGAAAAATGGTAGACGCGGGCCAGATGATTAACTCGGAGTAATAAGAAAAATGAAATTAAGGGATAATGCTCAAAAATATGTATTGTATACAAACCATATAGTAGCAAAAGGACTAGAACTGTTTCTTACATCATGCACCTGGCATACCGAGGACTTAATAAAATTCAAGTTTTTTAGTTCAGGCGGTAGCCAGTGTTGATTCGTCGGGATGTGGAGGAACAGCAACCTCCAGAGCAGGTGCATCTAAGGTATTCACCTCGGCTTCTGCTAAGGATACCTTGGCTTCGATAGGAGAAGGCTCGGGATCTTGAACCTCGGTTTCCTTGAGAGAAACCTCAGCTTGAGCCTGAGAAGTTTCTGTCCCCTTGGAGGAAGACCGTACCTCGGCCTCTTGATCCAAACCTTGTCCTTGCTCATCCGAGCTACCAGCCTCCTCTTCCGTGTCTTCGTCATCCGCATACTCCTCGGATTCCGAGTCATCTTCAGCCTGATCACCTCCTTCGATGTCGTCCAACAAGAAACTTGGACCCTCATTCTAGCCTTGAATATTGGCATATTGGATGAGCTGATGGGCCCGAGCTTGTCTATGAGCGATATGATCCGGATTAGTGGTCCAGTGTGAGCCTATGCGGAGATTCTGTAGGGTATCCAGGAAGATGCCTTCGTACCAAGAAAGCACGAAGGACAACACCATGTCAGCACCAGCTCGTGCCGCTGATTCTCTCCAGAGGCAAAGTTGGTGTCGGCATCCTGCCGAAGTCAAAGCGCAACAGCGACCGCTGGATGCAGGAGATCCACGATCACCGTGCGCGCCTGATGCGGGCAGAGCGGGAGTCGGCCATGTGGCACCCGCATAACGATGACTGGTGGGAGATTTTCTTTCGCCATCGTCTAGAGGAAGACATGGCGTGCGAAAGAGGAAGAACCAGGACGTATGGGACTGCTGGTGGGACACGCCGGCTGAATCCTCCAGGCCATCCTCGACGGCATCTGGGATCCCCCGCTCGAGATGACATCATTGCCAGCGTGCGCTGGCAGCCACCACCGTTAGCGAGCTAGGTGGCTTCCTAGGGCCGCATTGCCATTGTTACGGTCCTCCTCTAAGTCTACATCGTCATGCGGGCCTCTCCGTTCGCCGCCTTCATCGTCCTTGTCCTGGAGCGCACCGTACCACCGCGCCCCCATGAGTGAGGTGAAGGTGGAGGAGGGCGCCATGCCACTGCCACGGCGTAATCCGGCGCGCGAGATCGTCTTCGTCGGCCACCGTGGCCATCGCCTCTGAGTCGTGGTGGCCAGAGCGGGGCTATGAGCCGGCAGCAGGAGTTCTGGCTCGAGGAGGAGTATTGCTGGCAGCAGGCGATACTCCAAATTGACGACCCTAAGTAAGCCTTCCTCCACCCGCTATTGGCGTTCGTCGAGGACCATGGCGCATTGGTCACCCCGCTCTTCATCGGGATCGAGCAGTCGGTCCGCTATGCCTGTGGCCACATCGTGGACCTGACGGGCGGTGAAGGGAATAGCAGCCAGGCCACCGGCGAAGGAAGCAACATGGGCGAGGTGAAGGACGAGCCGATGGACGAGCCGGAGGACAACTATGAGGCCTACCTTTGCTTTCCTCCATGACCAACACGACAACTGTTTATAGTTTTTTTTAGTTTAGGTGTACTTAAATTTCATTCAAATAATGTAACTTTTCCTAAAATTTGAATGAAAATTTAATTTGGCTAAAATTTGTTGAAACGCTTAGGGGACGCGGCTAGGGAGCGACGCTCCCCAACGGCATTCATTACATTGTGTCGGCGCTCTCCTAGCAAGCGATCCGGCGCTGCTGTCAGACGCCGCTTGGGGAGCGCGGCTGGAGATGCAATTATCAAGTACTCAGATCATCTCATAAATGTTTATCGAGTTCCAGATAATGCAATGCTCTGCTTTACATCAAAGCTTTTATAAATGTATATATTTTTATGAACTTTCATTCGAGACATTGGTATAAAAATCTCACCACAACATGCGGGGTATCATTTAGAGCAATGGTGAAGTCAGATGCGGAGAATGTCAGGGAGGCGGAAATATGAGGGTAGCGATGATGATTTTTGTTCTTGTGGCGACGGAAAACTGGCTGCGTGATCTGGGACTCGTTGCAGCTGGTGCGGAAAGACAACACAGGGGGAGTTTCCAATCTTACCTTGCAGGGTGAAAATCCAAGGTCCGTCCTTAACTGGTTGTGCCTGGCAATGACCTTGTTGAAGGCATTGTTTTGTGAGCGAAGACTTTCTCCAGGGTGAAAACCTATGATCTTTGATCGGGCAACGACGACGCTTGGGCACTGTTTCCGTCTTAAAGGCATTGTTATTGGAGTGTAGGACTATTGGTGTTGTTCTGATGGTGTCAGTGTCGCTGCTTTGAGGATTATTCTCTGTAGCGGGACTTTTCTTTTTTGTAATTCTTCTTTCTTTTTTTCTGGGTTGTGTGCATCTGTAGAGCCGCTAGGGCATGCGTTGTTGCAGAGGCTGGTGTAATTGGTATCCCTGTGATATTAATATATACTCGTTTCTAAAAAATACAAGGCAAATATTAAATCCAACTATTATGCAGAGATCAGAGACTATTGACTTGTTTTTGGAGGAACGCACAGATCCGATTCTAGTCAGCTTACCAGCTTACCAACTTCTACAATGAGCCCTTTTCTGATTTGGTGCCATGCAGACTACGCTGATCCCAGAACTCCATAGGCAAGTCAACTTGCCAACAAATACAATCAATGTTTGTGATCCTGATCTGATTCTAGGTTGACGTAAAATGATCTGTAAAGATCATGTATACAGAGATGAGAACCTATTCTTTTTGAGGGAACGCAAGTGTGGACGGGCAATAGACCGATCACGGCTAAACATAAACATGAGTATGCATGTCTGGACGGGCAATAGTCCCAACTAATTCATCAGGGCACGCAAGCAAAGATTAATATGGTGGACCCACAGATCAAACTCGCTATGAAGTTTATATTCTCTCCCGGCTTGGGTGGTCACCAATATTAACATTTTATTCTATCATGTCTATATTAGATACCTAATCACTCGGGCTATACTGATATGGTATGCTCTGCATGTGATATGGTATGTATCTGACAAGCGAAGGCCACACAACCTTCTAGTGCATCTCATAAAAAAATATCATTACCAAATTATCCCGATCCTATCACATGGCCTGCATTGTGATGGATTAGCTGGCTTTCGATCAACAAGCTATATAATTTGATAGCGTAATCACAAGAGTTGAACTTTGAAACCTGATATACCGAGATGCGATACTTTAATTTGGCGTGCATTGCTATTTTTTTTTTCACGAAACCATCATCCATTGTGGACCAAAAAACAAATTTCTGGTTAGGCTCCAGCTTGTACGCTGATGTTGAATTTAGTAATTCTTGAGGCTTGTTTCAGTGTTCCTCCCTAGCGTGAACTAGAAGGGGTAAGTTTGTCTTGGCTGTTTTGTTTTCGTTTGACACACGACGCCATGATCCAAAACCCGTATTACCTTGTGAATGCATACCATAAAGGTATAGAACCCAGAAAAAATCCACACCACCATGATGCGGCTCAGATCACTGTAGAGCTTCATTAGGAGACCCCAAGAGGAAGGTATGATGAGTACAGCAGCAAGTTTTTCCCTCAGTTAGAAACCAAGGTTATCGAACCAGTAGCGGGAAGGAAACGATTCAAAGGTGTTGCTAGCAACTGGAAACCTGCACAACACAAACTCAAGACTTTGTCCCAACGAACAGTGAGGTTGTCAATCTCACTGGTTTGCTGAAAACAAAGAATTAACTGTATGGTGTGGAAGGTAATGGTGGTTTGCAGAAAGTAAACAGGAATAATGGAAGATGTATCAATGGTAAATATTGGACCGAGGTCAATAGTTCACTAGATGTGTTCTCCTTAAGATAAACAAACATGGCATGCTGGATAAACAAATTACAGCAGGGCAATTGACAGGACTGAGCAATGCATAACAATGCAATACTAGACGTTCATGATCCTATGAGATTTGATTGGGCAATATAACAAGATATATAGACCGCCATCCAACTGCATCTATGACTAGTAATCCACCTTCAGGTTATCATCTGAACCCCCTCCAGTATTGAGTTGCAAGCAACGGATAACTGCTTTAAGCAAAGTGTGTAAGGTAAATAATCCACTTGTTCCATGAACAAGAGATCGTTGTTTTATCCCTAGTAGCAACAACACATCTAAAGCCTTAGAGATTTATGTCACTTCCCCAGATTAAATAGAGGCATGAACCTACTATCGAGCATAAATACTCTCTCTTGGAGTCACTACGATCTACTTGGCCAAGATAGCTACCAGAAACGGAGAGAATGCAAGATCATAAATAACACAGACATGATAGAATCAATAAGATAGAACCATTAATCAATCTGACATAGTAATCTCAATATCCATCGGCTCCCTACAAACACAACATGCATGATTACAAATGGATGATTTTAATCATGAACGGATCTCACAAGATCTGAACATGGTAGACAAAGGAGGAGAAACAACCATATAGCTACTACATGGAGCCATAGTCCAAGGTGGAACTACTCACGCTTCATACCGGAGGTTGGCATAGTGATGAAAGAAGGACTCCAGGATGATCTCCCCTCCGGCAGGGTGCCGGGAAGAGCTTCAGATCCCCTTGATCTAGGGACGATGGTGGTGGCGGCTACGGACTGTTTCGTGGAAGATTTATCGGATACTTAGGGTCTAGGTATCGGGGCTTCTTATAGGCGAAGAGGCGAGGCAGAGGGCACCCAGGGTGGCTGCACCCCCCCCCCCCCGCCCCTAGGCACGGGCCCACCCAGGCCGCGTAGCCAGGGGTCTAGCCCCCTAGTGGCTCTCCTCCGTCTCGTATTCAGGCTCCGTGTTCCCCACGGTAAAATATTGACTTTGGCTTTTGTCCCGTCCAATTCTGAAAATATTGATTTTCTATCTTTTCTGGAACCAAAAACAGAAGAAAACAGGCAACTGGCAGTGTGGCATCTTGTTAATAGGTTAGTCCAAAAAATATATAAAAATACCTCAAAGTGTAGACAAAGCAAAGCAATATAGATACTAAACAAGCATGAAACATCAAAAATTATAGATATGTTTACGACGTATCAAGCATCCCCAAGCTTAACTCCTGCTCGTTCTCGAGTAGGTAAGTGATAAAAAGAATAATTTTTTAGGTGACATGCACCATCAAAATCAAGATCAAACCATTTTCAAGCATTGAAAGCTGGGATAAAAAACTCTAAACATGAGCATGAAATAAGAAGTTCTAACAATAAGACAAAGTAACTATGCATACAACATGAAAGGTTACAAACAAAGATTTATGAATAACAATGCATTAAAATATGTTTGTTTGCTTCACCTATAGAAAACATAGCATAGTGGCATTCGGCTTGTCCCTCATGGAATAGCAATTTAATGTATAGGACACCTTCAAAGTTCATAAGAGTGACTAGATACAAATAGTTCAAGAGCAAGTAATATCAACATTATGAATCAATCAATAAGTTTTGGGACAATGCACATAAAACTAAGAATGGCAACTATGCTCTCTTAATTGGTGCCTAAGGATAGAAGGTGGAGACTCAATATAATGGTGGAAGAAAGGCCCTTCATAAGGGAAGCAGGGATTTCAAGTCTCATAAAGAGCTTCCAAAAATTATGGTACTTGTTAGCTTTCAGCTCACATTTCCCCTATCATAAGCATCTTGAAGTGATTAAGGTTAAAGTGAAAAAATATGGAGTATATGCTTGACAAAGTATAAGTTAGAAATCCCATGTCCCTTGAATACAAGAGCCGCTCCTCATGCTACTCAAGTTTAGTTACCTGTAAGTTCTTGTCATAGTAAGCACATGTGTATCATAGAGAACCGCAAATGGGGTACCCCTTGCACATGATACAAGAGCTATCCCATAATCAAAATGACAAGGCAACCAGACAATGAGCATCTCAGCAATCTTCTTATTTACCATGGGAAAATGGTGCTTTTTTCTTTCTTTCCTCTTTTAAATGTGTCTTTTTTTTCATAATCTCTATCTCTTTTTTTATAAGAAGAATGCTTCATAGATTGCTCACTATGGTGATGCTGCAAGTTTCCACCATGATTAGGCATGGCTTAGGCTAGCAGCCCAGACGTTTGTCTAACACACATACATAACTCCATGGACTTACAAGCTCCCCTTTCATTTCACACCGACGTCATCCGCAAACAAAAGAGCATGGTATCAATTCGGTACAATATATAAGTGCAATGTTGAAAGTGTTCCCCAGGACAGCATGGTTCTGCTAATTCCAACGTATAAGTGCAAGCATATACAACATAGATGACACAATGGTTCAAGTTTATTAAGGGCAAGAAAAATAAAGTGTGCCATCAAGTTTGTGAGAGCTTTAATCACTAATTTTTCACATAACAAAATGACTTTTTAATTGGAAGGTAGATGAAAACAAGAATATACTTGGAATGGTGTAACACACCATGCATAGGAGCTTATAGTGGACACTTTGGTATAACTTGGTTTCTTGGAAGTTGGATGCATGAGTAGAGCTTACTCATACAAGTGGAGGCTAGCAAAAGACTGGGAGCGACCTACTAAGAGAGCAATAATGGTCATAATCATGCAGAGCGACAAAACATTACTAATCAAAGCATAGAGTGGTACCACAAGTCAAAAACTAAATGATCATAAAGGCTATGGTGACTTGTTCATAGTCATAACATGGTGTGAGCATGTGCCAAGTCAACCCAAACAAAGCATCAAAGGAGAATACCACAATACTATGCTTTTGTATGCTAAAACAACGCATGATTCCTTCAATGCACATTAAGAAATCCTAATTGTTTGGAACAAGTCATTCTACAGCAATAATCACTAAGCATAAGGTCAAAACAACATCTAGCATGACATGATAATGTCTAAGTCACGGTCAAAGCAAGCTCCTCTTGTACTACTCAAGCAAGAACTTCTACTCCTCTCCAACACCAATCAACTTATTTGAAACAACACAGCGAGAACGGGGGTCCAAACTACTTTATTCAAGCAAACTAAGCAAACAAAAAACCAAAAACGAAAACTAAGACACCAATGAACAACACAACTTGTGCATGAAACAATAAAATTGAAGTGTCTAAAAAGACCTGAGATTTTTATTGATGGAGAAGGGGATGCCTTGGGCATCCCCAAGCTTTGACGCTTGTACCTCTTGAATATTTCTTGGGGTGACATGGGGTGGCATCCCCAATTTTGAGCTTTTTTCCATTCTTCATCTCATTACATCATTCTTTCTCTACACCTGAAAATTTTCCTTCATACAAAACTTCACACAATCTTCATTAGCAACATTAGTTTGAAAACAGCAAAACTTTCACTAAATACACAAGCTACTGTACCAAATCCCTCAAAAAGCTTAATTTCCCAAAAAGAACCCCAAAAGGAATCAATAATAAGCAAATGCAAATAATGGCAGAAATCTGTCAAAACAGACCACCAGGTAGAAGCCTATTTTTTCGAAGACCTTCTGTTATTCAAATCAAAAAGTGTTGAACTAACGAAAGTTATCTAACAACCTGGGGGATTTAGTCAGAAAATTACAGTTCAATCCGACTTACATAGATTTTACACGATTTTTTTACAGTGGATCACAAAAATCTGTTTCGGGACAGCAACTACCCAAATCTCACTTCCCTCTTATTAGAGGTTATTCTTGGTACGAAAAGCAAATAAAAATGATAAGGAGAGGTTATTACAGAAGTAATAACTTCCAAGACTCAAGAAAACTATTGTCTTATCTTCCAAGAAGTACTTTCATTTAATGCCTTTAAGTTAGGCACAAGAAGCAAGAATCAAGTATTTTCAAATGAAGAAGCATTAACATCAAATCTTTTGCTTTCAAAGGAGGATCAAAAAGCAACTTCTCTCTCCTCATAGGGAAGTGTTCAATACATTTCTTGAATGGAAATTGATATTTAATAGTGCCTTCTTTCATATCAATGATGGCACCAACTGTTCTAAGAAAAGGTCCTCCCAAAGTAATAGGACAAGAAGCATTGTATTCAACATCCAAAACATAGAAATCAACAGAGACATAAACATTGTTAACCATAATAAGAATATCATTAACACTCCCCATGAGTTTCTTTTTAGCATTATCATCAAGTGGGACATCCAAATAGCAATCTTCCAGAGGTGGCAAATCAAGCATTTCATAAATTTTCCTAGGCATAATAGAGACACTAGAACCATGGTCACATGAAGCTTTGAGATCAAAGTTATTCACTTGCATATTAATAATGGGTTCCCAACTATATTCTACTTTCCTAGGAATAGAGGTTTTGTGTTTCAACTTCTCTTCCTTAATTTTAATAAGAGCATTTGTAATGTGTTTGGTGAAAGCCACATTCATATCACTAGCATCAGGACTTCTAGCAAGCTTTTGTAGGAACATAATCACTTCAAAAATATTGCAACCATCAAGATCAAAATCAAACTTAGCATCACTAGTAGTAGACTCATTGGGTTTAGGCATTGTGGTAGGAGGAATAGGGACTTCTTGTGGTTTCGTAGCATCCATATTGGTGGTGGTGATAGTGCACACACTATTGTTTCTAGCAGTTTCAGCCTCTCTTTCCCACTTAGCATGAAGTTGGGCTAACAGTCTTACATTTTTATCAATAGTAACTTGTATGGCATGAGTAGCAGCAAAGGTACTTTCCAAAGTTTCAGGTTTAGCAGCCATTTTATTAAACAAAGAGGACTGTGCTTCAGACAAAGATGAAATATTTTTCTCAACATTCATGAGCTTTCCTCCACAGTTTTGTTGAAAGTGGTTTGTTTACTAATAAAGTATTTAAGCATGACTTCAAGTTCAGAAGGAGTACTTCTAGCATTGTTGTTGTAGGAGTTTCCATAGGTATTACCATTATTAGGAGGATAAGGCCTATAATTAATGTTACTACCAAAATTATTCCTATAGGCATTGTTTTTGAAATTATTGTTTCTAATGAAGTTCACATCAACTTGCTCTTGTTGAGAAATCAAAGAGGCTAAGGGAACATTATTTGGATCAATATGAGTTTTTCCATTAACAAGCATAGCCATGATAACATCAATCTTATCACTCAAAGAGGAGGTTTTTTTAACAGAATTTACCTTCTTATCATGTGGAGCTCTCTCAGTGTGCCATTCAGAATAATTAACCATCATATTATCAATGAGCTTTGTTGCAGCACCCAAGGTAATGGTCATAAAGGTACCTCCAGCAGCTGAATCCAATAGGTTTCTTGAGGAGAAGTTTAAACCTGCATAAAAAGTCTGGATGATCATCCAAGCAGTAAGTCCATGAGTGGGACAATTCTTAACCAAAGATTTTATTCTTTCCCAAGCCTGAGCAACATGTTCATTATAAAGTTGTTTAAATTTCATTATTTCACTTCTCATAGATATAATCTTAGCATGAGGATAGTATTTTCCAATAAAAGCATCTTTGCACTTAACCCAAGAATCAATACTATTTCTAGGCAAGGATAGCAACCATTTTTTAGATTTTCCTCTCAAGGAGAAAGGAAACAACTTGAGCTTAATAATATATCCATCTACATCCTTATACTTCTGCATCTCACAAAGTTCAACAAAGTTATTAAGGTGGACAACAGCATCATGAGAACTAGCACCAGAAAATTACTCTTTCATCACAAGATTCAACAAAGCAGGCTTAATTTCATAAAATGTAGCATCGGGAGCAGGTGGAGCAATAGGTGTACTTAGGAAATCATTGTTTTTGTGCTAGTGAAGTCACACAACTTGGTGTTCTCGGTAAAGTTCATTTTTGGAAAGGTGGAGCAAACCAACAGTAGCAGCAGCTAGAGCAGGAACTATTTTTTTGTGTTTTTTATAAGAGAAAGCAAACCAAAGTAAACTAATTTTTTGGAGTTTTTGATAAAAAGAGGCAAGAAAAACCAAAAAAAAAACTAAGCAAAAAAAAAACAAAGTAAAGAGAAAGGTTGTAAAGGACTCCCCTTGTGAAGCCGTCCTTAGCCTCCTCGGCAACGGCGCCAAGGACTCCCCTTGTGAAGCCGTCCTTAGCCTCTCCGGCAACGGCGCTAGAAAAATCCTTGATGCGGCTCAGATCACTCTAGGGCTTTGTTGGGAGATCCCAAGAGGAAGGTATGATGAGTACAGCAGCAAGTTTTTCTCTCAGTAAGAAACCAAGGTTATCGAATCAGTAGGAGGAAGGAAACGATTCAAAGGTGTTGGTAGCAACTGGAAACCTGCACAACACAAACTCAAGACTTTGCCCCAACGAACGATGACGTTGTCAATCTCACCGGTTTGCTAAAAACAAATGATTAACTGTATAGTGTGGAAGGTAATGGTGGTTTGCAGAAAGTAAATAGTAACAGTGGAAGATGTATCAATGGTAAAGATTGGACCGGGTTCCACAGTTCACTAGAGGTGTTCTCCTTAATATAAACAACATAACATGCTGGGTAAACAAATTACAGCAGGACAATTGACAGGACAGAGCAAGGCATAACAATGCAATACTAGACATTCATGATCCTATGAGATTGGATTGGGAATTACAATAATATACATAGACCTCCATCCAACTACATCTATGACTAGTAAGCCACCTTCAGGTTATCATCTGAACCCCCTCCAGTATTAAGTTGCAAGCAACAGATAACTGCTTTAAGCAATGTGTGTAAAGTAAACAATACAATTGTTCCATGAACAAGAGATTGTTGTTTTCTCCCTAGTAGCAACAGCACATCTACAACCTTAGAGATTTCTATCACTTCCCCAGCTTCAATAGAGGCATGAACCCACTATCGAGTATAAATACTCCCTCCTGGAGTCACTAGCATCTACTTGGCCAAGATAGCTACTAGAAACAAAGAGCATGCAAGATCTCAAACAGCACAGACATGATAGAATCAATAAAATAGAACCATTAATCAATCTTACATAGTAATCTCAATATCCATCGGATCCCCGCAAACACAACATGCATGATTACAGATAGATGATCTTGATCATGAACGGAGCTCACAAGATCTAAATATGGTAGCACAAAGGAGGAGAAACAAACATCTAGCTACTGTATGCACTCGTAGTCCAAGGTGGAACTACTCACGCATCACACCGGAGGCTAGCATGGTGATGAAGAAGGCCTCCGGGATGATCTCTCCCCTCCAGCAGGGTGCCGAGAAGATCTTCAGATTCCCCGATCTAGGGACGATGGTGGCGGAGGCTACAGACTCTTTTCGTGGAGATCTGATCGGGTACTTAGGGTTTTGGCATCGGGGGATTCTTATAGGCGAAGGGGGAGACCGAGGGGGTGCCCGAGGTGGCAGCACCCCCCTAGGCGTGGGCCAGGCCTGGCCACGCGGCCAGGGGTGTGGAACCCTCGCGGCCCTCCTCCATCTCGTCTTCTGGCTCCGTATTCTCCTCGGTGAAATATTGACTTTGGCTTTCGTCCCGTCCAATTCCGAGAATATTTATTTTCTGGCTTTTCTGGAACCAAAAATAGCAGAAAATAGGCAACTGGCACTGTGGAAACTTGATAATAGGTTAGTCCCAGAAAACGTATAAAAATACCTCAAAGTATAAACAAAGCAAAGCAAACTGGATCCTAAACAAGCATGAAACGTTAAAAATTATAGATACGTTTATGATGTATCAGTCATGAACTAGTCCCGGTTTGTAATACTAACCAGGGCTAATATTTTTCTATATATACACTACTTCATCCCTGCCCGAGCCCATGGTCAGTTTGCTCCAAGCTAGCTCAAGTTCATCCCCAATTGTTGTATCCAAATTGCGAACATGGAAATACAAAACTCGATACCACACTAAAATTGCTGCAATGGAAGGCAGAGATTGGTTTATCTGATAAGGGAGTTAAGAAGCTATTGAAAATGAAGAAGAAGCTTTCAAAGGATAATGAATTGCCTGCCAGTACGTAGGAGGCAAAGAAGATTGCCTGCCCTCTGGGATTAGAGGTGCAGAAGATATATGCATGCATTAATGACTGCATCCTCTACCGCGATGAGGTGCATCCTCTACCGCGATGAGGGGTACGAGAATAAGAATGAATGCTCGGTATGTGGTGCATTGCGGTATAAGATCAGACAATATGACCCTGGTGATGTTGAGGGTGAGGAGCGCCCCAGGAAGAGGGTTCCTGCAAAGGTTATATGGTATGCTCCTATAATACCATGGTTGAAACGTTTGTTCAGAAACGAAGAGCATGCCAAGTTGTTGCGATGGCACAAAGAAGACCGCAAGTAAGACTCGATGTTGAGACACCACGTTGATGGATCACAGTGGAGAAAAATTGATATAGAGTACCCGGGCTATGAAGATGAAGCAAGTAACTTAAGGTTTGGTCTAAGTACAGATGGCATGAATCCTTTTGGAAAGTAGAGTTGCAGTCATAGCACCTGGCATGTAACTATATGTATCTATACCGTTTCTTCTTGGTTGTGCATGAAGCGGAAGTGCATTATGATGACAGTGCTCATCCAACTCTCGAAGCAACCCAGCAACGATATTAACGGTTTAACAATAATTCACCAAGAGTACGATAGGTGATTTTAAAGATGATCTTAGTTTTCATCCGGTCGAGGTAAGTAGTACGAGCTTAGTCCACGCATCTCTTCAATTCTAGTTTCAATATCATTATCCTGCTTGATTATTATTTGATTGAATTCTATTCTCGTAAAGTGCGAGAAGCAGCCACTAGGGACTAATTTGTGTGGATACTTCGTGTGCGAGTTCATTCGCTCGGAGATCGGTGAGCATATGGAGCGACATTTATAGAAGAACGTGAACCATATATTCACAATTTGATATTATTACCATCAATTGTGTTGAGTGTCATTTATAATATTTGTTATGACGATTTATATTCATATTGATCTCCTTGATTTATATATATTAGAAAGATTGCGGGAGAAACTTCAACCGAAGAAGCGTCTAGTAGCAATTCAAGAGGAATTGGCGGGATTTTTTGGTTGACCATGTCATAGACCTAAGGGGAAAATTCCATACAACGGTATTATAGTGATTTAATGATCTCCATGTAATCGAATAGACGGGCTCTAGTCCCGGTTGTGATCTCCATGTAACCAAATTGTATATATATGTATGCTCGTAAGACAAGTTATATTATATGCGTCAACATGACGATGTTGTGTGCAATGGGTTTCTTAGTTGCACATCACTTACGCCAAACCTCTCCCTCATCTACCAATCCTGCCGTGGCAAAAATCCCCCCCCCCCCCCCAAAAAAACTCTGTCGCTGCAGCCAAATCGCTAAAATGCTACCGTGGCAGAGATCGTGTAGTCCCGGTTCGTGCTATGAACTGGGACTAAAGATCCTCCACCCTCGCTCTCCACGCCACGTGGAGTGACTTTAGTCCCAGTTCGTAAAAGACCCGATACTAAATGAGGGGACCTCTAGTCCCAATTCCGCAGTCCCGACTGCATAACCGGACTAGAGCCCATCTAGAACCGAGACTAGAGGCCCCGTTCTCCACTAGTGGGACCAGACACAATGATAATTTGGTTCCACAATGCATATGGATTTCAACAATAGCATGTCAGTAGCAAATAGATAACAGATCACCAAACGTATATACGTAGATACGTGTATAGCTGGACACGAGCTGGCTCGGTCCAGCTCGCCGCCGAGCCGCGAAAAGCTCGGGCTGGATTTGCCGAGCCCGAGCCAGCTCGTCGCCGCCGGTGAGCCGCACAACTGAGCTCGGCCCGAGCTTTCGACGAGCTCGGTCCAACTTGGTGCAGCTCGCGAGCCTGGCAGGGCCGTGTCACCGACAGGTGGGCCTCTTCAACAACAGGGGAGGCGCGGCGGTGCGGGCAGCGCGGTAGAGCCCGCAGGCAGCGGTGGTGCGGGGCAGCGCGTGCACAGGCGACTGGGCGGCGTCGGAAAGGTGGTGGCGGAGAGGAGCGTGGAGGTGAGGCCGGCCGTCGACATCGTCTCTAGGAGAAGATGACCTGAACACGACGATAAAACTACCTGATAGCCGGACGAAGATGACCTGAACAGGACCTAGCGATAATAGACCTAATTTATCAGCCCAACATACATTCCCTCACACAAACTGGCCCTAAAATTAATTCAAAAAAAATGGCGAGCCGGACGAGCCGGACCGGGCCGAGCCCGAGCTCGCTGCGGTCCAGCAGCGGAGGCTCGGCTCGCTCTGGTAGCGCGAGCGGGCTGAGACCAGCTCGCCCCGGGCCGCGAAAACTCGGGCCGAGCCCAGTAGCCAGTTATACGTCCAGGTATAGATACGTGGATGGTTCAACTATATGTAGACGACAAAAGATGGGCATAGCTTATGCTGCAACAAACACGGTTGATATAGCTTAGCTAGATATGGGATATTGTTGATTCAAGCTAGAGCCATGGATAATACACATATTCAAGCTAAAGCCACTCTGCTGGCTCATAATGATCAGTACTATATATCAGCTAGTGTAATCTCGGTCCTTGAATTCATTGCCACTCCAGGTTTGGTGCTTCCCTGCCTCTGCCTTTTCTGTCTCCACCGGGAGCTCGTAGATTTCGTCTACTTTCGAGATGCCAACCCACAACCTGTGACCGTCCGCAAGGAGCTTGGCCCTGTCTGTGATTGCTTTCCGCATCTCATCCAGGACCGCCTCCACCTCCGATGTACTATTGACCTCGGCGGCGAACACGATCTCGCCCGCCAACCCCGTCTTGCCGGAGCCCTCCTCCGGCGACATCTGCTGACGGATCACCAGCTAGCTCGTCGGAACTGGATATCGCTAGCTCCTCGACTCGCCGACCGATGGATTCTCCTCTCCGGTGGATTGAGTGACTCGGGATCCGGCGACGGCTCGATCTTGATCGATCTTTATAGGATAGAATAGACTAGCTAGGTTTGGCCTAGTTGAATCCAGCCCGGTCTCCGTCGGGTCCGACTCTGACTCCAACGACGGTCAGGCCTAGGCTGCGGCCGCTTATAACTTCTGAAGCGGGGGGAGATCGATCGAGCGAGACACTGTCAAAAAACAAGATCGACATAAGTGCGACCGAGATGAACCGCGAGGCGGAGATGCTGAGGCGTCTCCTGGACGAAGATGACCCGGCGGAGACGGCCGAGCAGGGCGGGAACGAGGAGGAGACGAAGTACCCTACGCCCAAGGACGAAGTGAGGTTCTACCTGTACATGGCCAGCACGAGCACAGCGGCGCCGCCCGTCGACGACCCCGATGGCATCCCCGTCGACCTCAAGGAGAGGGTAGGCGACTTCATATTGCGGCGGCAGGCCCGCATCCGCAGAGAACTCTGCGAGCGAGGCTACGTCCAGCAGGACTACCCAGCAGACTTTGACCCTTTCTTTTTCATGTTTTGTAACGCCAAACCATGAAGATACTTATTATAGCCACAATCCAACGATATTTCCATATCGACCTAGACAAGCGATCGATACATGCGGCACTGAAGCGGCTACCGGCTAAATCCTGGACTTGTCACTGATATAACCAACAATATTGAGAACCTTCATCAACTAATACCATTGCATGACTTTATTTCGATAGGTATCTGCCGCATAGTCTTGGGACTATCTTTGTTACGATCTTCACCAACATTGCTTACCAAGCACAAACTTTGTGTTTTGCATATATGCCTTTTTTTCTCCTACGGTAGTACGTCCTCGCCCTCTCTCTTTCGTAGCCTTTCCCTTTCCTATCCTCTCTACTAGATCATGATGGCGCGACATTGTCGTCCGTCTATTTTTGCAATAGAATAATACAATACGGAAAAATATGTCGCTGCCATGTAGACACGGCTTTGCCATGTGCCAAATAGACCGGAACACGGCAAAATTTGTCTTTGCCGTGTATAACCCAGAAAACACATGGCAAAGTACATGAACACGGCAAAAAAATATACACAGCAAATACCCACAAAAGAGCACGGAAAAGAAAAAACACTCGGCAAAGTCGACAACAGCACACGGCATAGGTGTCGTCACGGCAACGAGGTGGGACCCGCCATTCAAATCTTCATAGCTTAGAGAGGCTCAGCTCCGAGCTAAGAATCTTCATACCCGTCATTCGACAAAGTTTGTCGATAGTTTAAAAGAGACATAAAAAATTCAAAAACGATCGAAATAATGCAAAACCTTCGCGTGGTGTTATATTATGTGAAATAGTTGGAGGATAAAATATCAAACTTGGTATATTGAATATGTCTCAAAAAAATCTTCACAAAATGACCTATCTCATTCGAGGTTTCCTAGCTTTCGGGTCAAATGACCAATGTTATGGCTAGAATCAAGGCATAGTTTTTGATAATATGCCCATATTGTGCATGCATGTGCATCATGGGATGACGAACAATGTTGAAGGAGGAAGTTTTCTTTTTCGTCGCACTAAAATGCCATTTTCCATTTTTCGAACGGAAAAAAGGATGGTTTTGTGAAACAACCACCAAATGGATAATTCAAAATACTACCACCCTATTTTTCAAAAATTCTATACCACCTTACATGGACAATGACTCAACAGGAGGATCTCAAACATTTCCGTCCATTCCAGGTGAAAAAGACAAATTGCTGTCGAATCGGTAGGAAGTGGGTCAGATATGAACTACAGATACATGATCTAATGCTCATGATTTTTTACAAAAATCATTTTTAGGTTCACAATATGCTATTTTATCAGAGATCCAATACAAGTTTAGCGAGGCTCAGCCCCAGCTAAGAGTCTTATTACCCGTCGTTCGCCAAAGTTTGATGATAGTTTAAAACGGGCATAAAATTTTCAAAAATGATCTAAACAATGCGAAACCTTTGCGTGGTGTCATATTATGTGACATAGTTGGAAAGAAAAATATCAAACATGGTATATTGATTATGTCTCAAAAAACCTTCACAAAATGACCTATCTCATTCGAGATTTCCTCACTTTCAGATCAAATGACCAATATTATAACTAGAATCAAAGGATAGTTTGTGATAATGTGCCTATATTGTGCATGCATTTACATCATGGGATGGAGAACAATGCTGCAGAAGGAAGTTCTCCTTTTTTTTATCGCACCAAAAATCCATTTTCCATTTTCCGAGCGTAAAAAAGAGGGGTTTTGTGAAACAACCACCAAATGGCTAATTCAAAATGTTACCACCACATTTTTCAAAAATTCTATACCACCTTACATGGACAATTTCTCAACAGGGGGATCTCAAACATTTTCGTCCATTCCAGGTGAAAAAGACAAATTGCTACCGAATCGGTAGGAAGTGGGTCAGATATGAACTACAGATACATGATCTAATGCTCATGATTTTTTACAAAAATCATTTTTAGGTTCACAATATGCTATTTCATCAGAGATCCAATACAAGTTTAGCGAGGCTCAGCCCCAGCTAAGAATCTTATTGCCCGTCGTTCGCCAAAGTTTGATGATAGTTTAAAACGGGCATAAAATTTTCAAAAATGATCTAAACAATGCGAAACCTTCGCGTGGTGTCATATTATGTGACATAGTTGGAAAGAAAAATATCAAACATGGTATATTGATTATGTCTCAAAAAACCTTCACAAAATGACCTATCTCATTCGAGGTTTCCTCACTTTCAGATCAAATGGCCAATATTATAACTAGAATCAAAGGATAGTTTGTGATAATGTGCCCATATTGTGCATGCATTTACATCATGGGATGGAGAACAATGCTGCAGAAGGAAGTTCTCCTTTTTTTATCGCACCAAAAAGTTATTTTCCATTTTTCGAGCGTAAAAAGGAAGGGTTGTGAAACAACCACCAAATGGCTAATTCAAAATGTTACCACCATATTTTTCAAAAGATTATATGGATGCCATATTTGGATTCCTCGCATTTTTCTGATCGATTTAGACATTTTATTTGTCGAATTCTGATTTACGGATTTAAATATATGAATTACTCCATACTAAATAGAAAAAGGCAAAAAAATAAAATCATTTTTTGGATTTAATATTATTATTACTTATTCATTGTTTTCTACTTAAATAATTGTTTGGAATCTAAAACTGAGATGTGTGACATCATGGTTCAAGAGTCAATAGAATTTATATGAAAGTATTGGCAATAAGGTATGATTTCTTTCTCGGAAGCTCATTCGAAAGGAACGAAGAAGTTAAGCGTGCTAGAGCTAGAGTACTGTTAGAATGGGTGACTGAAGGGAAATTTTAATTATATAAGTGCAATTTGACCTAATATTAAGCATACAAAGTGTTAAAATATCCTATATGAGATTATCAAGTAAATAATATTCAAAAAAGTTTGAAACAAAATTGAATTTTTTTATTTTTTTTGAAAAGGCAGTCTCTTTGCCGTGTACTTTTCCACGAGACACATGGCAAAGATAGCTTCTTTGTCATGTACTTTTCGAGGAGACGCACGGCAAAGACAGCTTCTTTGCCGTGTATTTTTCGAGGAGACACACGGCAAGAATAGACACCGTAATCTCCCCGGGAACCGTAATCTCATTTTACTTTGTCGTGTCTACGCATAAGAAACACGGCAAAGGCTTTGCCGTATCTTATTTAGAAAACACACGGCAAAGGGCCTTTGCCGTGGCGAACGTTGCCGTGTGGCATTTGCCGTGTGTATACACACGGTAAAACCTTTGTCGTGTTCTGTAAGGCCTTTGCCGTGTCTTTTTGCCCACACGGCAAAGAGCCGGTGTGTCGTAGTGATAAGTAAATGGTATGGCATATAAAAGCTAATTTACATATTGGTCAGTCCATAGAGGATCAAAATTATTGACCAGCTCAAAGAGGTTTTCAATCAGTTTGGAGCTATAAGTAGTACAACGTCATGAAGGACAGGCCCAAGAACAAATCATAATAGAATGTTTAGGCAAAAGCACCACAAAATGATTGTCTAAATCTGAATTTCATTATAAAGTGCAACACTCGGCCTATATATGTCTAGAGTAAAAACGGTTTATCTAATACCAAGTAGTGTGGTTGTATAATCTCATAGTCAGAATCTGCATAGTGCAAAGTGTCTGGATGCACTGACATACCAGGTGAAAAATCTAGCAAGTGCAGCTTCTTTGTTTTGATTCTGCAATACATAAAGGGAAACAGACAATAATCAGTATGTCAAAACAGCGCTCAGTTCATAGAGAGAAAACATCTCCAGTTTTTTCCAGCACAAACTGAACAATCCTATCAAAGAATCAGAAAGACAGGAAAGTAGGATTGAAAGAGGATATCTACTTCTGAAGAAACATGTCTGTTTTGAATTTTTTTACTGCAGGCAACCAAATAGCAACATGAATTAAGAATTACCTTCACCATTTGCATCCCTAGAGAGATAAGGTTTGCGCCAACATACAAATTCGTGAAAATGGTAGAACAAGCAGAACTGATCTGTCAGCACTAGGAAACAAAATACCTACAAAGAGAAGGATCTAATTCCGGGAGAAACCTATCATCGAAGTACATCACCGCTTACCACTGGGCTATGCCTCAGTCCACTTTTTTTCTTCATATATTGAAACATTCTTGCTGGACTACGGTTTCCTACCGTTCCGCGGTTCTGATGCAGAGCTAGCTGGGCCAGGCCCAAATCACGAGAGCACGTGAATTTGTTTTGTAGAGCAGCTTCCCTCAGGGACATCCGGCCCACGTAGCGTGATTGAACATAAATCAATGTCTAGTCACGACTCAGCAGAGCGATCAGACGCGGGATTGAGTTGGATCAAATGGCCAGAAATAGCAGGGCAGAGCGATCCAACGGTCAAAAGTGATGATGGCAAATTGATTTACGGTGAGAAGAGTGCAAGTTGAGCTACGCCATGCTCCCAGGTAAGGCGGCCTCGACGCCCCCCGCGCCTCCTTCCCCGCCGGCGGCCCCCACCACCTCCCACACCCCCTCCCATCCTCCCCAGCGCCCAGAGCTGTCCACCTAGCCCCCACGCCCCTTGGTTCAAAGAGGATTCAAAGAGGATATCTACTTCTGAAGAAACATGTCTGTTTTGAAAATTTTCACTGCAGGCAATCAAATTAAGAAACAGTAAAACTTAGCTACCTACACCTCTCCACAGCAATTTGGTTCGCTCAGGCATCCGACCAAGCTGCTGGACGTCCCATATCACTTAGCCGTCCACCTCGTATACATCTCGCTAGGGCCAACATTTCTGGGCCGCTACTCCAGAGACCGATCTGGACAACATGTCTTAAACTGGGCCAAGATGTTATGGCTAACTGGACCCCCAATGCCTACTAAAATCTCAGAGAAACACCACAGAGTATCGTTTCGTTCAAGGAAAAAAAGAGAACGCGATGCAACGAGCAACGAGGGAGTGCAGCGTGAGGGTAGCGGCTTCCGCTTCAAGTAACAGC
This sequence comes from Avena insularis, assembly GCA_023614405.1. Lineage (NCBI taxonomy): Eukaryota > Viridiplantae > Streptophyta > Magnoliopsida > Poales > Poaceae > Avena > Avena insularis. The sequence continues at coordinate 412,154,017 of CM042691.1, forward strand.
GCCCCTGTCCGTCAAGCTTCGTCCGCTGCATGTGTAACCGGCAATTGATGACCCTATGTGTATTCTCCGGTGTTCCATTAATTTGTGTGCAGGAGCGCTCGCCCTTTCTGCTCCTTCAATCCGCCATATAAAATCTTTCCTATTGTGTGTACTTTCTGCACCAATATTCTTCCTATTGGTTCAGGTTCACATGGTTTTTCTTGTTCGATCGCTGCTTCATCACAAAGGTGAGGATTGGATTGCTCGCTTCCCATCACTAATTATGTTCCTATTAGTATTTTCATGATTTGTTGCTTTTTTAAGAATACATTGGTTGCTAGCCTTACAAGTTTTTTCTTCATGTCGTAGATTGCATACTCCTGGCGTTTGCTGGTACATCCAGGATTGTGGGGATTGTTCCCTAATATAAATATAAATGGCCAGTCGCCATCGTCACCTCTTTCTCCCAGCCTTTCCGGCAACATTGCATCTCCATCTTCCACGCACTAGGAGATCCTATGCACAACTGAAGAAGCAGTACTTGGAAGAAGTGTGTAGCAGTTTCAAATTTGCATTCCCCCAATCGTGACTAATTTGGAGATAAGTTGTTCTGCATTGTGGTGTCGACCTGAGGGTTGTCACCAGCGACTTTAAATTTGCATTTCTATTTTTTGTTATGAAGTTTTGTAGAAACATTGTTAGATATACTGAATTTGAAGACACTGATTTTATGTTAATTATTGGCTTGCTTTTCACTTTGGGAGGGACATCCTCCTCTTGAACTGCAACTTCTGTGGCCATGACTTCAACCCTTCGGGCGCTGACCAAAAAATATAATTTTTGTTTTATGCATGTTGCATATAGTTGTTCTAATAAGATATTATTTAATAATGACCACACTTTTTATTTTAATTGTCTATACAGGGTGGTGCTCCAAAAGGTCCTCACCGAAAGAGATTTTGACTGTGGGGCTAACATTATTTTTGCAACTACTTAAAGTTTGAATAGGAATTGTGGAAAGTAGGCCAAAAGAAGTAAGGAAAAATACCCTTAACAGGCCATTCACATGGGAATGGAAATGTTATTTATTTTGTGATCCTAAACACCAAGGGAAATTGATTGTAGCATCGGTGTTATACCTTCGAGTTGCTATTCGTAAAATCTTCGCATCTTAGACTGGTTTTGTTACAAATATGAGAATTTGTTAACAAAATCCATATCACTCATTGTTTAGATTTCTCCAATATTTACATTGACTGGTTTTCTCCAACAAACTATGGGTGACTTCTTTTGGGCTTATGCTTATGCATAAGCCTGCTTATAGATTCCGTGGGGGGAAAACTGTGGTGAGAAGAAGCTTTTAGAAACTCTTCGGAGACTTCTTTTGGGCTTATGTTGTTTTGGCTTATTTGCTGCAATGAGTTGTGAGATGTCCGTTATATCCCTGGATTTGATTTATCCACTTAATAAAACGATATACAGTGTATATATGCTAATTTTAAGTAGAAAATGAGCTATATGTAAAATTTAAATAATATAAAAAGGTATATGGAAATAAACATAATATTGTAGTACAATTTAGTACCTGCCATAATAAAAGAAAATAACATATTTCAATGATTAATAACATACGTACCTAACTAGTTTTTTAGTGTAAAATAAGCAAGAAATGAAGCTGAACTTGAAAGAAATCCATGTGCGACGGCAAAAAGGAACACTAGCTAGCAAAGGCAATAGGTACCTAGCTGATCGATTCATGACTCATGAGCCTGTGCATGCCGCGCATTGGTTACTTTCTGGGATTAAAAAAAGGTGGAGTCGTGGAGACAAGCATCCGTGCATCAGTGGTCTTAAAAGTTAATCCCGTACATACGAGCGGCAAGAAAGGATACCGTTCATGCGCGCGTGCAGTCAGCTCGTTTTCTCAAGCGGAGTGGCATTCTGATGTAAATGTAGCTGAAAAGAAGACCAACTCAATATAACGTTTCGGTTTGGGAGCCAGAAGCTCGGGAAACTGCTACGAGGCAGTTTCTCGGTTTGCACTGCGCGTCAGCTTCCCGGTGGAAATAAGCAAGGCTTCAGCTGGAGACTTCTTTTAGGCTTCTTCTATTTGGTACCTAGAAGTAGCTCCATAAGCCCAAAAGAAGTCACCTTATATCTCTTTTCTCGAGATGGACGGGCGCGGCACGCGCACTTTATGGTCTAGTTGCAACATAAATTAAGAATTATGAAAAAAAACCTTACCTTCACCATTTGCATCCCTAGAGAGAAAAGGTTTGCGCCAACATACAAATTCGTGAAAATGATAGAACAAGCAGAACTCATCTGTCAGCATTAGGAAACAAAATACCTACAAAGAGAAGGATATAATATTCCAGGAGAAACCTATCATCATCATCGAAGTACATCACCGATTGAAGCACGTGGTGTCGATTGCCCACCCATAGACGCCCCTTGATCCAATCTGAGAGCAATGGTAAGAAAAGAAAAAGGACGTGTGTGTTTTGTATAGGGTACCTTCTTTGCGTTAGTTTGTCCCCCATTTCCCCTTTCCTCCTTCCACTACTGCCCTCTGGTTTTCCGGATCCCATCCTTGTCGTTGGCACCGTGATCACTTTGGCGTCCGGAGAACGCACACGATGCTGCAGCGGGGAGAGTTGCAAGTAGTCAAGGTTGGAGTGCACAAGGGCGAGGGCGGCGCGAAGGAAGTCTCCATGCGCGGAGCCACGACCATGGCGTTAGCTCCACGGTTCTGAATTCTGATTCAGAGCTTGCTGGGCCTTACCGGGCGTTGCAGGCCCAAATCACCAGATCACGTGAATTTGTTTTGCAGCGCAGCTTCCCTCAGGGACATCCGTCCCACATAGCGTGATTGAACGGAAATCAATGTCCAGTCGCGCCTCACGATAGCGATCACACGCGGGATTGAGTTGGATCAAATGGCCAAAAACAACAAGGCAGAGCGATCGAACGGTCAAAAGTGATGATGACATGAGAGAGCTCCCTTTTGTCCCAGTTTTATTGTTCCTAATTTCCTGCAACCTTTCCCCCCACCGGTTTAAGATCTCTAGCTGACATACAGTTATCACACCGGAATAGGCTCGAATGAGCAAGTATAGTCGTTGAGTCATATCCTTCAACTCCTTTTGAGCTTCTATGAAGCGGAGCTCCAAAGCCTCGCGACCCTTCAAGACGGCTTAAAGGTGTTCCCGTTATTGAAGACATGAGGTATCCAAACCTTCCACACTGGCTTGAAAATGCTCCTGCTCGTCTTGAAGTAGGGATGTCAACGAGCCGAACTCGAGCAAACATTGTTAGGCTCGGCTCGAGCTCGGTAGACCTTCGAGCCTACATCTAAACTCGAGTTCGGCTCGACCAAAGCTCGAGTAGGCTTGAGCTCGGTTCGTTGAAGCTCGATAAGAAAATTTTAGTACATCCAAAGATATACATGCAGCTACATAGCAAGAAAATAGTAAAGGTTGAAAACCGAATAGCAGAAGTGGCTCGGAGTCTCACATAATAGTAATATAGTTCCAACATGCCAGCACAATTATTTTAGCAGTCTTACAGCAGATGGAATAATAATAGCAGTCTCAATTTTGCGTATGTACAAAAATCACGAGCTTTATCGAACCGTTTGAGTTCGGCTCGTCTAAACCCGCGAGCTCGAAAACAGGCTTGAGCTTGGTCTGTTAGAGAGACGAATCAAGCTCGAGTCGAGCTGTTAACGCGCCGAACTCGCACAGTTTGTCAAGCCCGAACTTTTTTGACAGACCTACCTTGAAGGCAGAGAGATGGTCCTCCTAGGAGAAAATCCTCTCCTCGACCACCCATAGTGCGTGCCTCGGACATCTCCGCCGTTGCGAGATGGTCAGCCTCAGCAAGCGTCTTTTCCAAGCCGGTGATCCGGACGACGGTCGCCTCTGCTCCCGCCCGTGCCTCCTCGCCCTCGCACTAAAAGAAATAAGTTAGTCAAGACCAATTTCCTGAGCCCTCCAACCAGTAAGGAAATGAACACCTTGGAGATCAAGGGCTAAAGGAGCTTGGGCAATAATAGAGGTGAGCCAAAAGGAAAGAGAGAGAAGGCATGACGTACCGCTAAAGTGGCCTCCATCTCAAGAAGAAGATCCGGAGAAACCCCGCCTCGCAAGCGCTTTGGATCGATAACAAGCATAGAAAAACCCTAAGATTCTTCCCGCTAGAAAGACCGAGATGGGTAGCCCTCGAGAGAAGGTAGGCTAGCCGCGGTATCCTCCTCGAAAGAGGCCGGCCTCACCAACAAGCAACCACCATGATGAATCCTCCTCGTCTTGTAAACCAAAGAGTTTGCAAAAGAGGTTGATGAATGAGAAAGCACGGGACGTAAGACGTTTGAAGAAGCTTACCCGAGGAGGAGGAGGAGTAGTGGCGGTGTACCAGTGCTAGCAGGGGACAAAAGTTCCAGAAAAGATGTATCGTGACACCCAGTCCCAACATCATAGCTGCGACGACATGAGATCAATGGGTCCGGTCCGGGTTGAATCTCCTAGGCAAGACAAGTCCCCCTGGAAGGGTGTAAGGAAGACCTAAAATAGCACACGTTTCTCCGATCTCGGTTTTGGAATCTCTTCTCCCCCTAGAAGGGCTCCAAGCAAACTCACTATGGGGTGGAAGAAGTCCGGCTGAAACACCCGTTGCGATCTCGGTCAAATTCAGAGCCGAGGGGGGGCACCACCGCCCTTCCATATCTGAAAGTGCGGGCAGAACACACCAATATATCAAAACAGCTAGTACAAAAGATCTTGGTGAACACTTCAGGGCTGAGCTAATTGTTTCCATAGGCTAAATGATTGGAGTAATTTGTGTTTGATACAAAGACTTAAGAGACTAACCAAACCAATTGCAGACTTGCAGGCCGTGAGTATTGAGGAATCAAACCAATTTCCAAGGAAACGTGATGTGAAACAATCTCAACAATCATATGACAATATCAAACAGATAATTGATTTGGGTATACTAATAAAATAGATATAGATACAGGCGCCATGGATCTCTCCCTCCCTCTCTCGGAGAGACAAAGCAAACACCCCGTCCTCTTGATTAATACTTCCTTCGTTTCAAAATATAAGATGTTTTAGGTTTGTGAAGAAAATATATCTAGACTTGTTTTATATGTAGATTCACACCAAACTTGAGTGAACCTACATACTAAAAGAAGTCTAGATACATTTACTTCACAAAGCTAAAACATCTTATATTTTAAAACAAAGGGAATAGTAAGATGCAACAGCACACTCTGGGTCGCTTGGGTCAGCGAATTCGATGCCGGCCAGGCCTCTGCGGTTATTCACCCAGTCATCCCACAGCCCCCTACTGTACTCCTCCAGCTCCTTGACCTGGTTGAGGTACTCCTCGTCCACCTCCTCGACGACGCCATTCTCCAAGAATTCGTCACAGACCCAGTTCTGGACCGCCTCAAAGTCGTTGTACATCTTCTGGTCACGAGCCGCGTCTTCCTTGAACCACTTTCGTTGCTCGTCTGTCTGGTTCATGTCGATCGCCGCCACTGCCTTCCCCTGCCTCTACCGGGGCCTTGTCCATCTTTCTTTCCCATCTGGATCGGCCGGGGAGGCGGCGGCTCGATCTCGATCTATATGAACCAAACCACATGTACGGCTACGAGGCGGAGGCGACGTCGATCTATATAGAATTCAATACAAGACTATGGCTAGTAGGTGGAGGCGGAGGCGGACCCAACTCAACCCCGAAAAGGACTGGACCGGACTCTAGCTGGGCCTCAGTCCAAACAAAAATAATTACGAATAAGACTCTCGCATTAAAAGAAACAACGAACAGTACAAAACATCCCACAGAAAACGAAAATTACAACGAGATCCTTGAGAAGCCCTATCATCTTCAACCTCTAGACCGTGTCGACGGCGCGTCGCCATTGCCGCTCCTCCGTGAGTCGGCCTGATGTTGTTGGTTACGGACAGAAAGTCGCCGAACGGGTCAAGAAGACCGCATTCCTCCCAGAGATGAAAAAGGAGGAACTGCCGATGAAGCTCCTTGACAATCTGAAGGTCCTCACAGCCAGACGAAATCCTCGAAGACCACACCATTCCCACAAGCCTCTCGACATTGTCGCCGAGAAAAGGTTGAAGCCGAGAAGACCTTATTGCACGAGGCCCCACCACCACCACATGTACACCGCCCCTACAAACCTTGATCCTAAAAACGAAGAACGAAGCCCTCAAAACAGGGAGCAGAGCCCTCCCACCGACGAGGACTGAGATCCATCGCGCCTCCATGGCCTAAAGGCCACAGAGACGGGGCGATCTAAGGCGGCACCGGCGAAAGGCAGGAAAAGATACAATCGCCTGTGTCGCCTGGGTGTCTCAGCGTAAGGTTTTTTTTTTGCGGGTAGTTAGAAGGAAAGTGCAGTCCAAACAATTAACAACATTATATTTCCCTCAAAAAGAAAAAAGTAGTACAGCAACAAAATTATATCTCCAACTATTGTGTGTATGTATCAGAGCCTGCATGCCTCGTAGATGAACTAGATTATGTTATCAGTCATGTTGTCCGTACATATTCTTACGGGTGTACCGAGTATTTGTATGGTGCCAGTAGATGAAAAGGAGCATAATATGAAGTATAATACTCCCTCCGTTCAGTATTTGTATGGTGCCAGTAGCTGAAAAGGAGCATAATATGAAGTATAATACTCCCTCCGTTCAACAAAGGATGTCGGAGGTTATCAATTTGCAAAAAATCCCATGTAAAAATTTCTACCAAACCCGTAGTCCTCGTTGTCTCGATATGCGGAGGAAGAAGTTAATACGGAGGAAAAGAGGAAGAAGCGTTTCCTGCGAGGATTAAATCCATTTGTGAGGATGCAGTTGAGGTTGGCTAATAAGCAAACTTATCAGCAGTTGTTGGATGCAGCAATTACTTTCGAAGATGACTACAAGAATGTCCAAGAGGATAGAAGGAAGAGAGCTAAGAAAGAAACCAAGAGGATACAGGCAAGTAAGCCCAAATCCAATCTGGAATTCAAACCAAGGAATATACCATATAACAGCAATAATTCCAACCGGAGTGTAAATCCAAACGTAAAGAATATTATATGCCACATTTGCAAACTTCCAAGGCATATGAGCAGGGATTGCCCGAAACCAGTAATTGTGTGCCATGCTTGTGGTCAAATAGGTCACATAAAGCCAAATTGTCTAAGAAAACCACAAGGAGGTTGGCCGGTTAGAGATGGAAGGCAAGCTAGTGGAGGCTATGGGCAGCCCAATAAAGGAGGGAATAATGTCAAGAACAACAATAGCAAGAGGAACAGACCTACCGGAAAGCTGAATTGTGCAACCCTAGAGGAGGTGGATAACTCAGAGCATGCAGTGATAGGTACACTCAATATCTTTACCAATCCCGTCAAAGTTCTATTTGATACTGGTGCAACTACTTTATTCATTTCTGAAGAATTTTGTGATAAATTCGGGATTAGAAGGGCAACGTTAGAAAACCCTATGACCGTAGTTACGGCAGGGGAAATGTGATTGTACGCCACATTAAACAAGATCAGGTTATCTCGATCTATGGTTGTACATACTTTGCGGACCTTTATGTGATTCCTTTAAAGGAAATTCCAGTAGTGCTAGGGATGGACTGGATGACGGAACATGGGGCTCAGATAAATTGTGAGGAGAAAACTGTCTCAATCAAAACTCCAAGTGGAGCAAGGATAGTTTACCAAGCAGATAAGCATAGTCTATCAGTGGATCTTCAGTTGAACTCAATGAAAGAGGTCAAATTGGAAGATATTCCTATAGTAAATGAATTTCAAGATGTTTTTCTAGCAGAGCTACCTGGAATGCCACTAGATCAGGAGATAGAGTTCACTATTGATCTAATTCCATGTACCGCACCAATAGCTCAAGCACCATACAAGATGGGACCTAAAGAATTAAAAGAACTCAAAGAGCAAATTGATGAGTTAGCCAGAAAAGGATTTATATAGGAAAGTGTATCCCCATGGGGAACACCGGTGATCTTTGTGGATAAAAGGGATGGTGGAAGAAGGATGTGTGGAGACTATAGAAATCTGAAAAATGTTACCATAAAGAATAAGTACCCCTTACCAAGGATTCAAGATTTGTTTGATCAAGTGAAAGGAGCCGGAGTATTTTCAAAGATCGATCTAAGATCTGGATACCATCAGATAAAAATTAAACCTGAGGATGTTCCAAAGACAGCATTTGTCTCAAGGTATGGACACCATGAGTATCTGGTTGTACCATTTGGTTTAACCAATGCACCAGCAATATTCATGAATCTGATGAACAAAATCTTCATGCCATATTTGGATAAGTTCGTCATAGTCTTTATTGATGATATTCTGATCTATTCAAAGGATAAGGAAGAGCATGGAGATCATTTGAGAATAGCATTGCAAACCCTAAGAGAACATAAGCTTTATGCTAAGTTCAGTAAGTGTGAATTCTGGTTAGATGAGGTAGAATTCCTCGGTCATGTGATTAGTAAAGATGGAATTGTTGTAAATCCATCCAAAGTTCAATCAGTGCTAGAATGTACTGCACCAACCAATGTGAAACAAATTCGAGGTTTCTTGGGAATGGCTGGTTATTATCGAAGATTCATTGAAGGTTTCTCCAAAATAGCTGGACCAATGACCAAATTGTTAAGAAAGAATACACCATTCAATTGGGATGAGAAGTGTGAAGCAAGTTTTCAGGAGTTGAAGACCAGGTTAACTATAGCTCCAATTTTAGCAGTTCCAGAAACAGTTAAAGACTTTACAGTATACTGTGATGGATCTAAAGAAGGTCTGGGTTGTGTATTAATGCAAGATCGAAAGGTAATTGTTTATGGTTCAAGACAACTGAAACCACATGAAGTAAACTATCCAACTCATGATTTAGAGTTAGCAGCAGTAGTCTTTGCGCTGAAAGGATGGAGGCATTTTCTTTATGGAGCCAGATGTGAGTTATACACTGACCATAAAAGTCTTACATATTTATTCACTCAAAAGGAATTGAATATGAGACAGAAGCGTTGGTTAGAACTAATCAAAAATTATGATTTAACAATCAACTATACTCCAGGAAAAGCAAATGTTGTAGCAGATGCTTTAAGTCGTAAAAGTGTGGATATTCAACCTAGCAAGCGGGAGCTACCAAAAGAGTTACAGATGGACTTGGAAAGATTAGAGCTTCAATTCATTAGAACAAAGGTTCTTGGAGGATTAGCTACTATGCAGGTAGTTGCAGAGCAGGACAGTGATCTTAAGCACGAAATTTTAGACATCAATCAGAAGATCCTTTCGTTGATGAGGATTCAGAGGATATCTCAAGGGCAAACATCAGTTTTTTGCCTTAGAGATTATGAGTCTTTATGGTTCCAAGGTCGTCTTTGTGTTCCAGATGTGACTGAGATTCATTATGTCATACTCAGAGAAGCACATGAAACACCATATTCTATACATCCAGGAAGTACTAAGATGTACATGGATTTGAAATAATTATTCTGGTGGAATAACATGAAAAGAGACATTGCTAAGTATGTATCAAAATGACATACTTGCCAAAGGGTGAAGGCTGAACATCAAAGTCCAGCAGGACCATTGCAACCCTTGGAAATTCCCGAATGGAAGTGGGACGAAATAGGTATGGACTTCATCACAGGATTGCCCATGAGACCTAAACGGAAGGATATGATATGGGTAATTGTGGATAGACTCACTAAAAGTGCACATTTTTATTCCGATAAATCAGAAGGATAATGCCAAGAAGTTAGTAGAAGTTTACATCAAAGAAATAGTAAGCAAGCACGAAGTACCCAAAAAGATCGTAACTGATAGGGGATCAGTGTTTACTTCAGCATTTTGGAAGCAATTACATGAAGCACTTGGTTCAAAGTTAGATTTTAGCACAGCTTATCATCTAGAGACAAGGGGTCAAACGAAACGAACCAATCAAATACTAGAAGACATGTTAAGGTCTTGTGCATTAGATTTTGGAGGTACGTGGGAAGATCATCTACCATTGGCAGAATTTTCCTACAATAATAGCTATCAGAGTAGTCTGAAGGAAGCTCCATATCAGGTTCTATATGGAAGAAAGTGTAGATCACCAATATGCTGGTATGAGCCTGGAAGCAGCAAGGAATTTGCGTTAGACTACATTAAGGAAAACCAAGATATCATTGATAAAATCAAGGATAGATTGAGAATAGCTCAAAGCAGGCAGAAAAGTTATGCTGATCAAAGTCGAAGATCATGGCATCCTGAAATAGGAGATATGGTATATTTGAAAGTAAGCCCAATGATAGGAGTTAAAAGGTTCGGATTTAAAGGAAAATTGAGTCCAAGATATATCAGGCCATTCAAGATACTGAGTCAAAACAGAACTATAGCTTATGATATAGAGTTACCCTCAAGATTGGCTCAAGTTCATAACGTTTTCCATGTGTCACAACTCCGTAAATGTCTGAAAGTTCCGGATGATGCAATCACACACCAAGAGATAGAATTACAAGCAGACCTGGCCTATGTTGAAAAACCCTGTAAACTTTTGGAAGAAAATTGGAAAAGGTTGAGAAACAGGGCCATCAAGTACTGCAAGGTACGGTGGGAACATCATCCAGAAAGAGAAGCTACCTAGGAGAAAGAAGATGATTTAAGGAAAGCCTATCCAGAACTATTCAGGTACACTTCAACAAACTTCTGGATGAAGTTTAATTTAAGGGGGGAAGTCTATAACATCCCAGCATTTAGGAACCAATGAAGGGTAGATTTAGGAATCTATGCAATTGCATGCATTCATCTGTAAAAATGTGGGTAAATTTTTCGGCAAATAAAAAACCTAAAGTGATCAAAGTTTCTTTCACTCTTTAAGATTAGGAATAGCCTTGGAGAATGATCGTTATGAACTTTGATATGATCTTTGTGGATTAGTGTGTTTTGGGAAATGGAATTTGAATTCAAACTTGAGTGTGGGATTTATAATTTAAAAGGAATTAGAATCATGTTTGAGTAATTTGATTTAGTCAAGAGTTAACAATCAGTAACTCAAACTTTAAATAAATAACATAATCAAGAAAATGAATATTCATCCCATATCTTTATTCAATAAATAAGTTACAAATGTAACTTATAATAGTAATCAAAGATCTTTACACTAGAAAATGAAATAAAAGAAGAACATTTATATATATTGAGTAATATTACAATCTTTATTACAAAAAGATAAAATAAAGATTACAAAAGAGTAAAAAAAATGTCACAAAGGACTATTCTATAAAGAAAAATAAAACCTAATCTAAATATTGAATCTCCAAGTCTTGTACTTGCAAAACAAATCACAAACTAAAAGAAAGAAAATAACAGATTAGGATATGTTACTCTTAGTAGTGACAGTGAGTTGCACTGTTCAACTTTACATCACTGAGTAATCTTTAGGGGCAAGTTTCACCAATATGAAAGAACTAAATCTTTTATAATTTTTAAGCCATAAGCCAAATAACTCCAAATAGCAAGAGGGTCAAGTTTCACCAGACAGGTAAGTGTAATCAGATAAAAGGTAACTTTCATTCCCTAAGCATATCCACAAGGTGCAATAGGCACACAAGCAGCACACACACCTAAATACATGGTGTGTGCTATCAGCACAACAACAACAACCCATACAAACAAAACTGCTTAGCACAGCAGTGGGCAAGCACCCCAACACCATTTCCTTACTCATACACATCAAGCACCAGCATCCAAACCAAGCCAAACCAGATCACACCAACCACACACTTGATCATCTCATCAAGATGGTGACATAAGGAGGGGGTGGATCAGGTGGATAGCAAGAACAAGGCCAAGACAAAAGGACCAGGAGGTGGACAGCAAGAACAAGGACAAGTTCTAGGAGCTGGAAGTAGCAGGAGCAGCATCAGGAGAAGCACCATATCAAGCTAGCCACACAACCAGCAAGATCAAGCCACAAGATCAACAAGTTGCAACCCCAACAACTCCACTATTGTGGTGAGTAGTAAAAGACCATCACATGATTTATCTATCTAAGTTAGACAAGAATTCATGTGTTGTCATGTACTCAACTTCTCAGAAAAACACCCAAATGAGGTGAGTCCATCATTGAAGATTTTAAACACTAAAAGCCATCAGGAAACTATACAGATCCAACCAAGATCTCAGAACAACCTCATTGATCCTAGCTATCAGGCCATATCTTAAATTCCAAGAATAAATATGGCTAAGATCTGGACTTCTAGGCACATCTCTTAAACAGGAGTAGCACCTTAGAATTCCTAGATCCTGTGGATCAATATAACTTAATAAGCCTACAAATCATTTTTCCCAACCTTGACTCAAGAATCAGTAGCTGGTATCACTACCAGAATAGATCCATGAGGAACAACAAGATAAGGACCTAGTCCCTAAGCCTCAGACCAACATCATAGGCTTTAGGGTGCAAGGAAAGAAGTTTCCACTTATCTCTGATCTTAAGCAAATCTTAAGCATTAACAAAATCAAGCCAAGTAGGGGAACCTAGACTTGTGTGCCATTTTAAGATGGTATCACAAGAGCAGCTTCTAAACCAAGCAGATTAAGCATCTAGTTTTCATAGATAAACACACAGACAACTAAACATCATCTTCCTGATACTAATCACAGGAATCATTTCCAGGAATATACATATACATAACATCACTGTAAGAGACTAATTAAAGCCAACAACTACAGATACAGTGACTACATCACTCACAAATCACTGTCAATAACCAAGTAATGACAGTGGTGAACTTTCAAATCACTAGGATCTCCAAGTAGTGATTCTACGGTAACACTATCATTTGAACCATATCAAATTAACCAATGGAATCAATCTGGTAAGCCACTAGCATCACCAAAGCCAACTATAAGCAGTAATCCACATCAAACAACCACTCATCATGCTTAGGGATCATCATTACTCGATCCAAATCATCACATATATGATCAACAAAGGGATATGAACCCTAATCAGAACAAGAACCCTAATTAGGATATGAACCCTAATCAGAACATGAACACTAGCTAGGGGAAGCCACTAGAAACACCTAGCACAGGGCGGCATAGCACAGATGACATGAGGGGAAAAAGAATAACTTACCGAAGGTTGTTGCTGTGGGCGAGAAGAGGAAGCGGAGGGTGTCGACAAGCACGGCAGCACGGGGAGCACCCCAAGGGGGCGCTGCGACCCGCACCATGTCGAGATGGTGACCACAGCCACACCTGAAGGCGAGGAACACCACCACAGCACACGGGAGCAGCGACGGCGGCAGCACCAGCACCACCCCAAACCCTAGGGTTTGGGACGGTGCCGGTCTAGCCACAGGAGGGCCCCAGATCCAAATCGAGATGGACAGAAAGGAGGAGCAGGGTCAACAACCACCCCATGCATCACGGAGGCGGCCGGGGAGGTCCATAGTGGCATGAATCGCCAGCGATGGCATCACCGACCACGGGGTCGAGGGAGGAGGAGATGATAACGAGAGAGAGAGAGAGAGAGAGAGTGGGCTGGTTGGGCCAGTACCCCTTCGAGGAGCCAATTTAGTTCTACCCAATTGGGCCAAAACGGCCCAATAAACCCCAACACAGCCAGCCCAATCACCTAAAGCAAGTTTTAATAATTAAGAAAAGACTAGAATGCCCCTAAATTTAAATAAATTCCAGAAAATAAAATAAAAATCCAAAAATTATAAATAAAATATTTTTGGGTTCACAATAATTCAATCTTTCTAAATAAATTACGAAATAAAATTTTAGGCATATAATTTTTATCAAGAATTATATATATATATTCCTTATGGAATTCTATAAAATTAATGAAAGATGATAAAAATAAATAAAAATCACTTTTATTATATACCAATATTGTAGTGTTTTAGAAAAATACTAGAAAAATACTTTATATATTTTGTTAATGATAATTCTTAAAGGAATTATTAAATAAGTAAAATTCAAATAAAATGAAAGTAAACAAGAAATACAATATTCAATAAATATTAATAATTAATATTTATAAATTCTTTACTTATGAAAAGAGTTTTTATAATTTAAAATAATGGGGGAGAATACACACCAAACTAAATAATGCATTACATTACTTTGCATAATCATTTTGCTTCTTTAAATATTGTCCTTACCGGGCAATAATGATATTTTGTAGACATAAAAGCTCAAGGTCCAGTGCAAGCATCCGATTTCACTACCTTGCAATCACAAGGCAAGTTCATCACTTGCTCATGTCCTTTGAAGAGTCTTTATCAAGTATTTGCAAATTGTTTGTTATCATCTATATTCTAGAAAAAGAAAATATTATTTTCTAAAAATAAATAAATATTAGATATCGTCCTAAGTGATGATATGCTGGAGTAATAGAACTTAGGTTTCTATTTGCAATAATGATGAACAATTAGGTATTAATAACGCATGACATCAGTGATTCTAGCAACGTATATTACGCGTTAACCATGAGATTTGGAATGGGACGGAGAAGTCAGCTGTATCCTTTTCCTCTCGTATGGAGGCAAGATGACCATAACGTGACGTTGTGATTCCTTGTGCGGATCCAACATATGGGTGGGCACCCTTACGCCCCACACTTTTGGTATCTAGATTATCTATGAATGGTGTTTAGGGATATAGTCCATATAAATGGTACTTATCCGGACATCACTAGGTCATAGAGTCTTCGGGAACTCATCAGGGTTTTAGCCTACCCGAAAGGGGGCTTAACGAAGGTGATCCAACCCCGAAGGATCGTGCAGACATATGAGGTCACGGAGAGGGCAGTGATTGGCTTGGACCAACTACTGGGCCCCACATCATGGAATTGTGGACGGGAAAGTACGCCCGGTTGTGCAACAAGGAAGTTGATCTCTCATGGGTAAAGTGATGCACCTCTACAGGGTGTAAAAACTGTAACTTGTTACTCCCTGTTCCGGGAAGGAGCTACGAACGCGGCAGGAAAGGAACTCCATGAAAGTTCTGGTCAACCTGTGAAGGCTGATGGTCATAGATTTTCATAATAAAATCAATCTTTAAATAAAGATTTACAAAAACTGCATAGTGCCAAGGACTGATAGTCCGAGGTGGTAGATAGAGCATCAAACTTCCCACCTTGCATATAATGAACTTGATGGGTAACGATGTTACTCATCCTTTCCTTTGAATCCTTGCTTAGACTCTGAGAATCCCAAAGATACTCCAATGTATGCAACTGAGAGCCAAGAGGAGGTCTTCTATGAAGAGCCCAAACTGTATGGAGCCGTAGAAGGGGAGGACTATGATATCATCTATGGAGGAGAGTTCCAAGAGTCTGAATAATTACTATAGTTCTAGGAGCCACTTGAGCCGAGCAACATGAACAATATATAGCAATAAGTTGTTGATCTCAATTTGGAGGTTAAGTTTTGACTTTGAAACTTCCGCTAAAACACTTATATTTTGGTTTGTAAGTTGAATCTTTTGGAAGTCTTGAACTTCTGGTATTGTAATAATAATAATGTGTGTATGTTTGTAATATGGACCCGCAATGTTTCTGTTGTACCACTCTGAGGGATGTGATATTTACGGAATGGTGTTCTGTGGATGTCATGTTAACGACTATAGTGTACTACACATGCAGTGGTATGCTAGGTCACCTCACCAACTCCCAAGAAACCAAGTTATTCCAAAGTGTCCACTATAAACTCCTATGCATGGTGTGTTACATCATTCCAAGTATATTCTATTTTTCATCTATCTTCCAATTAAAAAAACTATTTTGTTATGTGAAAACTTAGTGATTAAAGCCCTCAAGAACTTGATGGCACACTTTATATTCTTTGCCCCTAATAAACTTGAACCATTGTGATCTTTGTTGTATATGCTTGCACTTATAAGTTGGAATTAGCAGAACCGTGCTGTCACGGGGAATGTTTTCAACATTGCACTTGTACCTTGTACTTAGTTGATATCATGTTCTTTTGTCTATGGATGTCACCGGTGTGAAATAAAGAGGGAACTTGTAAGTCCATGGAGTTTGTATCCTGTGTTAGAGAAACGCCTGGGCCGCTAGCCTAAGCCATGCCTAATCATGGTGGAAACTTGCAGCATCACCATAGTGACATCTATGAAGCATTCTTATTAAAAAAGAGACACATTGAGAAAAGAGGAAAGAGAGAAAAAAAGCACCATGTTCCCATGGTGCATAAGAAGAATTGCTGAGATGCTCATTGTCTGCTTGCCTTGTCATTTTGGTTATGGGAAAGCTCCTATGCCATGTGCAAGGGGTACCCCGTTGGCGGTTCTCAATGATATGCAAATACTTACAATGACAAGAACTTACCTGGATCCAAAGTTGAGTATGCATGAGGTGTGGCCCTCATATTCAAGGGGCATGAGATTGCCAACTTATACTTTGTCAAGCATATACTCCAGCTTTGCCACTTTAACCTTAACCACTTCAAGATGCTTATGATAGGGGAAATGAGGGCTGAAAGCTAACTAGTACCATAATTTTTGGAAGCTCTTTTTGAAACTTGTAATCCCTGATTCCTTTATAAAAAGGCCTTTCTTCCCCCATTATTTGAGTCTCCACTTTCTACCTCTAGGCACCATTAAGAGAGCATAGTTGTCATTATGTGTGCAATGTTCCAAAGCTTATTAATTGATGCATATTGTGTTATTACTTGTTCATGTGCTATCTGTTTCTAGTCACCCTTGTGAACTTTGCAGGTGTCCTATGCATTATATTGCTACTCTATGAGGGACAAGCTGATTGCCACTATGATATGTTTTCTACATGTGAAACAAACAAACGTTTTTTAATACATATTATTCATGATCTTTGTTTGTATCTTGCCATGTTGCATGCATAGTTACTATGTCCTATTGTTAGAACTCCATCTTTCATGCACATGTTTAGAGTTCTTTGATCCCAGCTTTCAATGCTTGCAAATGGTTGGATCTTTATTGTGAGGGTGCATGTCACCTCAAAAATTATTCTTTTATCATTTACCTACTCGAGGACGAGCAGGAGTTAAGCTTGGGGATGCTGATACATTGGAAACATATCTATAATTTTTGATGCTCCTTGCTTGTTTAGTATCTACTTTGCTTTACTTGTCCACACTTTGAGGTGCTTTTTACATGTTTTCTGGTACTAACCTATTAACAAGTTGCAACAGTGCCATATGCCTGTTTTCTGCTGTTTTTGGTTTCAGAAAAGTTAGTAAAGAAATATTCTCGGAATTGGACGGGACGAAGGACAAAGTCAATAACTTTCCGTGGGGGAACAAGAAGTCCAAAGGGGAGCCCGGAAGGCCAGCCAGGGGGGCAGACCCACCCTAGGCGTGGGTGGGCCCAGCCCCATGCCTGGCTAGGGCTTGGGCACCCTGGCCGCCTCCCGGTCTCGCCCCTTAGCCTATAAGAAGCCCCTGATGCAGAAACCCCGAGTACCCAATCAGAAATCCACAAAACCGTCTGTAGCCGCCGCCACCATCATCCCTAGATCGGGGGATCTGAAGCTCTTCCCGGCACCCTGCCGGAGGGGAGATCATACCGGAGGCCTTCTCTCTGGTATGATTCGTGAGTAGTTCCACCTTGGACTATGGGTCCATGTAGTAGCTAGATGGTTGTATCTCCTCCTTGTGCTTTCATGTATAGATCTTGTGAGCTTCGTTTATGATCAAGATCTAATCTATTTTGTAATCATGCATATTGTGTTTGCAGGGATCCGATGGATATTGAGATTATTATGTTGGTTTGATTAATGTTTTTATCTTTATGATTTTATCATGTCTGTGTTGTTTGTGATCTTGCATGCTCTCCGTTGCTGGTGGTAATCTTGGCCAAGTAGTTGCTAGTGACTCCAAGAGGGAGTATTTATGCTCGATAGTGGGTTCATGCCTCTAGTTTCCAAGGGAAGTGACAAAAATCTCTTCGGTTGTAGATGTGTTGTTGCTACTAGGGAGAAAACAACGGTCTCTTGTTCATGGAACATGTGGACTGTTTACCTTACACACTTTGCTTAAAGAAGCTGCTTGCTTACAACTTAACACTGGAGGGGGTTCGGATGATAACCTGAAGGTGGACTTCTAGTCATAGATGCAGTTGGATGACGGTCTATGTATATTGTTGTATTGCCCAATCAACCTCATAGGATCTTTCTAGCTAGTAATTGCATTGTTATGCCTTGCTCAGTTCCTGTCAATTGTCTCACTGTAATTTGTTTACCCTTCATGCCATGTTGTTTATCTAAGGAGAGCACCTCTAGTGAACTATGGACCCCGGTCCAATATTTACCATTGATACCTCTTCCACTGTTACTTGTTTACTTGCTACAAACCATTACCTTCCACACCATAGTTTAATCCTTTGTTACAGCAAACCGGTGAGCTTGACAACCTCACTAATTCGTTGGGACAAAGTCTTGAGTTTGTGTTGTGTAGGTCTCCACGTTGCTTCCAACACCTGTGTGATGTTTCCTTCCTCCTTCTAGTTCGATAACCTTGGTCTCAACTAAGGGAAAACTTGTTGCTTGCTGCTTCACAACTTGATCTTGGGGTTTCCAACGAAGCGCTTCCACGTCAAACACCAGGCGCCATTAAGCTTTCTAGTGCCGTTACTAGGGAATATACTTCAACCTCTTCCATCTCGTCAAGCACTATCAACCGTCATCAAGCTAGGCTTCACCGGGATCATCATCATCCACACCATCATCTCCACCAGCACCATCATCACCACTCTGTCCCGCTGTAACAATTGTGTTGGATATTGCTTAGTTCATTAGGGGAAACTTTCCCGGTGTTGATTACTATTGTAGTTGATGCTTGTGAGTGGAACCATTGCATTATTGTTTATGTTCAGATTGTTATCCATTATCATATCATCTTTGATCTTGATCCATATGATGTCTCATGAGTAGTTCGTTTAGTTCTTGAGGACATGGGAGAAGTCATGTTGTTAGTACTGAATCTGTGATGAGTTATTATTCAGTGGTTTAGTATTTAAGTTGTGGTGCTATTCTTCTAGTGGTGTCATGTGAATGTCGACTACATGACACTTCACCATTTATGGGCCTAGGGGAATGCATTGTGTATTTGGCTACTAATTGTGGGGTTGCCGGAGTGACAGAAACCTGAACCCCTGTTAGGACACCTTTGCACAAGGGAGCATAGGATCTCAGAGTTTAAGGTTGTGGTTAGATTTATATCTTAATTACTTTCCTGTAGTTACAGATGTTTGCAAGGGGTTTAATCATAAGTATGTATTAGTCCTAGGAAGGGCAGTATGTTAGCACAGGTTCACCCACACAACACTTACAGACACCAAAGGAGAGTACTCAGCTATTTGTAGCGAAAGCACTTGACAGAATTCACATGTGTCCTCGAGAACGTTTGGTCCTTATAAGTATTTCCACCGGCTTGTCCTTTGCTAAGAAAGGATTGGGCCACTTGCTCCGTTTGTTCGTTACTTCTATTACTTGCTCTTCATTTTGTTACTTTGTCAGAAAACCACTAAAAATCTGTTTGCTAAGTATTCACAGGGATTTCCTGCTCCATACCACTGTTCAGCACCTTCTGCTCCACGTTGGGACCGACACTCCTATTTATCGAAAGTACTACGATACACCCCCTATACTTGTGGGTCATCAAGACTATTTTCTGGCGCCGTTGCCGGGAAGTGAAGCGTTATTGAAGAGTGGAACTGGTAAGGGAAACTTTTACTATGAGTATTGCTTTTGTTACTGCTTGTTACTTTGGTTCCAATATGAATAACCCACTTGGTTTTCTGCTTAGGAAAACTACTACCACTTCTATGGTAGTAGATGAACCACCACCTGTTGAGATAGATCCTTTTAAGATACCTGCGAGTATTGTTAATCATGTCATGGATAATTATTATTTTGGGGATGGAACTGTCCATCGTGGTGATCACTTGCTTTATATCCACGAATTATGCGGGTTGTTTAAGTGTGCAGGTATCACAACTGAACATGTGAAGAAGAAGTTACTCTCCATATCCTTGAAAGGGAGAGCTGAGGCATGGTATAAGCTGCTAAAGAATGGACAATCCATGGAATGGGAGGAAATGGCATCTCTCTTTTACTCTAAATTTTATCCTCCCAGTGAAATCCAAAAGGATAGAAGTATTATATATAATTTTTGGCCTCTTGATGGAGAAAGTATAGCTCAAGCTTGGGGGAGATTGAAGCTGCTAATGCTTAAATGTCTTAAATGTCCTATTCATGAACTCCCTAACAATATTATTCTCAATAACTTTTATGCTAGGCTTTCTCTTCAGGATAAAGGTTTACTAGATGCCTCGTGTGCTGTATCATTCACAAGTATGAAGGAAGAAGCTAAATGGGATCTCCTAGACCGTATTCAAGATAATACCGAGGCTTGGGAGAATGACAAAGGAAGAAAGTCAGGTATAAACTATGATTATGAGTGCATTAAATCTTTTATGGGAACTAATAACTTTCGTGATATTAGCAATAAGTTTGGCCTTGATCCTCAAGTTCTTGCAGAATGTTTTAATGCTTTTGCCTCTTATATTGAGATTCCCAAGAAAGAGTGGGACAAGTACCATGCTCCTTATAAAGACGTTGTTACCCACGTTCCTACTAGTGTAGAGGTTTGTAATGTTGATCCTATTTTGCCTGAACCTTATGTTGAGAAGATCCCTTTTCCCTCCAAGGTAAGGGATCACTCTATTTTGGCTAATGTGGTTAGCAAAAGCACAAAGAAAACTGTAGGTTCCGGTGAGCTGATTGATATCGAGCCTGTAGTAGCTATTCTGAAAGATCTTGTTACTAGAAATATATAGGATGAGTATATTGTCTTCTGTGAAGACGCTTCTTATATTATCTCTCATCCTAGTAAGGCTAGAAAAGCTAGTGTTCCTGTGCTCTCTGTTAAAATTGGTGATCATTGCTACTATGGTTTATGTGATATTGGTGCTAGTTCTAGTGCTATTCCTTATGAGCTTTATAGGGAAATTATGCATGAGATTGGTACTTGTGAGCTCGAAGACATTGATGTGGTTATTCACCTTGCCAATAGAGAGCAAGTTTGCCCCATTGGTATTGTAAGGGATGTGGAGGTTCTTTGTGGTAAGGTTAAATATCCTACTGATTTTCTAGTACTTGGTAAAGAAGCTAGTAAAACCTATCCTATCATCTTTGGTAGACCCTTCCTTAATACTTGTGGGGCTATCATAGATTGTAGGAAGGAAAAAGTTTTGACTAAGTTTGATGGAGAATCTTATGAGTTTAATTTTTCTAAATTTGCCAAAAACCCTTATGAAAATGAATTACCTAATGAGGATTTCAAGGTTTAACAACTATATTCTATTTCTCTTGCTCCTAATAATGCTTTGTAGCAGTTCATGGAAGATCATGAAAGTGATGCCTTTATGAAGGAAAGAAATGAGATTGATGAGGTTTTCCTTCGCTAGCCTGAGTTACTTAAGCATAATTTACCTGTGGAAGATTTGGGTACCACATTACCACCCAAAGGAGATCTTGTTTTCGAATTAAAACCTTTACCTGATGATCTTAAATATGTTTATCTTGATGATAAGAAGATATATCCTGTTACTGAAGGGATACGGGTAGGATACACTAGCACAAATCAAAATTTTCTACCACGTAAACCAGGATTACTATTGTCATAGATCACGGGATTACCACTAGACGCTTGCTATGAACTTGATGAAGCCGCAAGCAGGCAGTAGACGATCTACGTCTCCTCCTTGTTCTCATCCCACGAGCAGCTCCCCTTGTGCGGCTCGTCCAAGTGCTACTGATGCAGCGCCTCCGAGGTATCCACACGTACAGGGTGGAAGCATCAGACGTCAGACTGCTAGGTCCGCGCGTGCAACACAGGCGAGGTATGGCGGCTGGGTGGAATGGTCTAACCCTGGTCAGCTCTCCCCATCCTCTCTTATATAGACGTCCCTAGTGGGCTTCTACATTAGCAGCCCATTAGTAGCCTAAGCCTGGTCTAATTCGGATCCAATCCTCATTAGGCTTCCAGCCCCTTAAGTGTGTGACCCTATAGGTTCATATACGTATAGACATGACACGAATACACTTATTCTGTCAATAGTTGGTAGCAGCCTCAAGCAAGACGTGCCAACTCCTAAACGCATACAAAGATCATATCGGACGAACCATCACAAGGTTTAGTACATGTCTTTCCTTTTGCCTCACGATATTTGGTCTAGCTCCAAGCTGACCTTCCTTTCTCAATACTGTGATTCGGAATCCCTTTACTAGGTTAACTCTTAACCATATGTAGCACGTCCATGCATTCCTGGATCCGATCACTCGAGGGACCCAGAGATATCTCTCTCAAGTAGAGAGGGGCAAATCCCATCTTGATTGACCATGCCTTGCAGCATGCTTCAGGACAAACCCGAAAGCTACATTTATAACTACCCAGTTACAGAGTAGCGGATGATATCCCCAAAGTAGGTCAATCCACATCTCAAGTACATGCGACAATCTCAAGTCTAAGGACAAAACATACACGATGTGTAGAGAGAGCTGCAACTAATTGTCAGTCTCAAGTTGGGTCAGTCCAACCCCATGTTCATAACATGTGTCCACATCATTGGTTTGACATCTCCATGTCTATGACTTGTGAAACATAGTCATCAGCCAATCGATGTGCTAGTCTAATATTCACATGTGTCCTCACATGAACTCCGACTAGGGACAACTCTTAAATAACCATACAAGTAAAGAGTTTCACAAACAATTCACATAATTTCCAATGAATACAAGTTGCCTGATATGGATATTCAAGGACCATTACAATAACTCATGGATACATAAGAAATATAATCATCTCTATGATTGCCTCTAGGGCATATTTCCTTCAATTATTAGTTCTAAACTTTCAGGGAAGGAAGAAGAAAGGCTATTGGAGGTATTGAAGAAGCACCGAGGAGCTATGAGTTATACTCTTGATGATTTAAAAGAAATTTCTCCCACTATATGTCAACATGCTATTAATATTGAGCCTGATGCGAAACCAGTTGTTGAGCACCAGCGCCGTTTAAATCCTAAAATGAAGGAAGTGGTAAGAAATGAGGTATCAAAACTCCTTGATGGTGGTATTATTTATCCTATTGCTGATAGTCAATGGGTTAGCACTGTTCATTGTGTTCCCAAGAAAGGAGGAATTACTGTTGTGCCTAATGAGGATAATGAGCTTATACCTTAGAGAGTAGTAGTTGGGTATAGAATGTGCACTGATTTTAGAAAGATTAATAAAGTTACTAAGACATATCATTATCCTTTGACCTTTATTGATCAAATGCTTGAGAGGCTGTCCAAAAAGACTCACTTTTGCTTTATTGATGGTTATTCTGGGTTTTATCAAATCCCTGTGAAAGCACAGGACCAGGAGAAAACCACTTTCACTTGTCCCTATGGTACTTATGCTTATAGGCGTATGCCTTTTGGTTTATGTAATGCTCCTGCTACTTTTCAGAGACGTGTGTCTGCTATCTTTCATGGTTTTTGTGAAGAAATTATGGAGGTTTTCATGGACAATTTTTCCGTCTATGGAACTTCTTTTGATAACTGTTTTGCACAACCTTGATAAAGTTTTGCAGAGATGTGAAGAAACCAACCTTGTTCTTCACTGGGAGAAATGTCATTTCATGGTTAATGAAGGAATTGTTCTTGGACATAAGATCTCTGAAAGAGGTATTGAAGTTGACAGAGCCAAAATTGAAGCAATTGAGAAGATGCCTTGTCCTAGGGATATCAAAGGTATTCGTAGTATCCTTGGTCATGCTGGTTTCTATAGGAGATTTATTAAAGATTTCTCCAAAATTTCAAAGCCCCTTACTAATCTTCTTCAAACAGATGTACCTTTTGTTTTTTATGATGATTGTAAGGAAGCTTTTGAAACTTTGAAGAAAGCTTTAACAACTGCTCCTATAGTCCAGTCACCTGATTGGAGTTTACCTTTTGAAATCATGTGTGATGCTAGTAAATTTGTTGTGGGTGCTATCCTTGGACAACGTGTTGACAAGAAGCTAAATGTTATTCATTATGCTAGTAAGACTCTAGATGCTGCTCAAAAAAATTATGCTACTATTGAAAAAGAGTTCTTAGCTGTAATCTTGATTGTGATAAGTTTAGACCTTATATTGTTGATTCTAAGGTTACTATTCATACCGACCATGCAGCTATTAAGTACCTTATGAAAAAGAAGGACGCTAAGCCTAGGCTTATAAGGTGGGTGTTGCTTTTGCAAGAGTTTGATCTGCATATTATGGATAGAAAGGTGTTGATAATCCTGTTGCTGATAATTTATCTCGTTTGGAAAACATTTCTTTTAACCCTTTGCCTGTTAATGATAATTTTCCAAATGAGTAGTTAGCTGCAATAAGGGTAAGTCCACATGAGAATCCTTGGTATGCTGATTATGCTAACTTTATTGTTTCCAAGTATTTGCCTCCAACCTTTACAGCCCAACAAAGAAAGAAATTCTTCTATGATCTAAGGCATTACTTTTGGGATGACCCACACCTATATAAATAAGGAGTAGATGGCATTATGAGAAGGTGTGTTCCAGAATTTGAACAACAAGAGATATTGAGAAAATGCCATGTCAGTGTTTATGGAGGACATCATGCTAGAGATAGGACTGCACAGAAGGTTTTACAATCTGGATTTTATTGGCCTACTCTTTTTAAAGATGCAAGTAAGTTTATCTTATCCTGTGATGAGTGCCAACGAGCAGGTAACATCTCTATACGCAATGAAATGCCTATGAATTATTCTCTTGTTATTGAACTTTTTGATTGTTGGGGATTCGACTTTATGGGGCCTTTTCCTCCTTCAAAAGGGTATACTCATATTCTTGTTGCTGTTGATTATGTTAAAAAGTGGGTAGAAGCCATACCTACGAGCGGTGCTGATGGTAAGACCTCTTTGAAAATGCTCAAAGATGTCATTTTTCCTAGGTTCGGTGTATCGAGATATCTCATGACTGATGGAGGCTCCCATTTTATTCATGGGGGTTTTAGAAAAACTCTCGCTAAGTATGACGTAAACCACAGAATAGCTTCAGCTTATCACCCCCAAACTAGTGGGCAAGTAGAACTTTCCAATAGGGAAATCAAATCTATCTTGCAGAAGACTGTCAATAGATCTAGAAAAAATTGGGCTAAAAAGTTGAATGACGCTTTGTGGGCTTATAGAACTGCTTATAAAAATCCTATGGGGATGTCTCCTTGCAAAATGGTCTACGGGAAAGCTTGTCACTTGCCTTTAGAATTAGAACACAAAGCTTATTGGGCAGTGAAAGAGTTGAATAGAGATTTTAGACTTGCTGGTGAGAAAAGACTGCTCTATTTAAGTAATCTAGATGAGTGGAGAGGGGAAGCTTACGAAAATGCTAGGCTCTTTAAGGAAAAAGTAAAAATATGGCATGATAGGAGAATTCTCAAAAGGGAGTTCCATGTTGGTGAGAAAGTTCTTTTGTATAGGTCTCGTCTTAGATTTTTTGTAGGGAAACTACTCTCCAAATGGGAAGGACCTTTTATTATCAAGGAAGTGTACCGTTCAGGTGCCATCAAAATCTCTTCTCTGAAAGATGACACAACATAGGTGGTTAATGTTTAAAGACTAAAACATTATATTTCTAGAGATTCTTATTGTAAGAAGTGGATGTCATTCAAATGGTGACTCCAGAAGAATTTATCAAGAACCAAACACCAGAAACTGCAGAGTTCGTCTTCAAATAGGTAAAGAGTGGTGAAAACAAAAGGTTTGCGAATCTCCAATATTTTTATATTTTTGATGTTTTTAATACATAAGGGAAGTTATGAGACGAAACTGAAGAGGAAACGGAGCCCGGGGTGGACAAACCCACCCGCGCTGGGCCAAGATGGTCGCGCTGAGGGTGTTCCACCCCTGACTGCCTCCGCTTCGTTTCCGTGTCAAAACCTTCCTTATGTATTGATTCTTCATAATATATAACCCCCGGATCCCCCGAGGTTCGTGCATCATGTTCTCGTCGTGTTTTCATTTCAATCTGTTTTTGTCAGGAAATCTTATCAAGTTTAGAGCACCATGGCCTCCCCCAACAACAAAGGCAAGAAGCCCGTGGATATAGATTTGGAAGAACACCACCACAGAAGGAGTGAATCGTCATCAGGTTTGGCATCCCCTTGGCTTGTTCCCATCTTGGGGGTGTGTGTGCCGCGGTATCACCACCATTATCTTTCATATTTTATCTTTTTAGTGGATTCATTACTGTGGTAGAGAAGTTATCTTATAGTTTGGTTTGCATGTGGAAGTATCTCTCCTTTAGTTGATTATCTATGTATTCCTTGGTGTGAGTGCCTTTATTGGAATATTAATGAGAAGTCCCATCTCTTTACTTTTTTGCACTTCTTATTTTTAGTTTGCAATCTCTATTATATGATGGATCTTGTTGTTCAGTATTGACACTACTTTGGGATCATCAAGAGGATCTAAATTGTTTTTGGCAAACTGAGTTCTGGTCAGTGACATTAATTTGAAAGAAAAAGAAAGAAAGAAAAAGCTTACATGTATTTGGTATCTTTTGTTTTCTTTCTTGTTGGCTCATAAGCTTAGTATTCTTTATTTAAGATTCTTCTGTGTCTTCAAGGAAAGATTACATGTTTGGCTTTATTACTTGTATGTTTGCTTGTTTATTTCAACTCTCTTGCTTGCTACCCAGCCTTGCTAGCCAAAAACCTGTTTTGAGAAGGCATACTTCTCATGTTTCCAAAACCCTTTGAACCAAAAACTTTTTCCACATGTGTCCACCATATCTACCTAATAGCTATTGCTATTCCTAGCAAAATTCTCAAGCTTCATCTACTTTTTGAATTAAAAAGTATTTTGTTATGTGAAAACTAGTTAGTAAAGCTCTCACGAACTTGATGGCACACCTTATTTACTTGCCCCTAATAAACTTGAACCATTGTGGACATCGAAGTTGTATATGCTTGCATATATACGTTGGGATTAGTAGAACCGTGTTGTCATGGGGAACGTTTTCAACATTGCACTTGTACTCTATACACAGTTGATATCGTTCTCTTTTGTCTATGGACGTCAACGGTGTGAAATAAAGAGGGAACTTTTAAGTCCATGGAGTTTGTATTCTGTGTTAGAGAAACTTGCAGCATCACCATAGTGTGTCATCTATGAAGCATCCTCAATAAAAAGCTATATGCATAGTAAATAAAAAGATTGCTGAGATGCTCATTGTCTGCTTGCCTTGTCATTTTGGCTATGGGAAAGCTCCTGTACCATGTGCAAGGGGTACCCCGTTGGCGTTTCTCAATGATATGCAAATACTTACAATGACAAGAACTTACCTAGATCCAAAGTTGAGTATGCATGAGGAGTGGCCCTCATATTCAAGGGACATGAGATTGCCAACTTATATTTCGTCAAGCATATACTCCATCTTTGTTCACTTTAACCTTAATCATCTCAAGATGCTTATGATAGGGGCAATGAGGGCTCAAAGCTAGTAAGTATCATACTCTTTTGAAAGCTCTTTATGACTTGTAATCCCTGCTATCCTCTATAAAAGGACCTTTATCCAGTTACCAGTTGAGTCAGTAAACCCACTTCTTCTCTATCTCCAGCAAGCTTTTGAGTTGTTGTGTTTCAAGCATTCATATGGTGATTTATTCAATCATGTTCTTTATCTTCCTTGTTTGCACAAAACTCTTATCTATTCAGTATTACTTTGAAAGCCTTCACTTGTGAAAAACCTTTTTGAGCAAAGAGTGCTCCTATTTTGAAACTTCTACAAAAAGCTTTTGTGAAACTGTTTATCAGGTGTTCTCTGACCAAGAACAAGTTTGCCAATTACAATTATGATTTATCTTTATGTATCTCTATTGTGACTGCTGTACTTGGTTGCAAGCTAAGTTATATAATGGTGAGTTGCTTTCTTCTATGAGTTGTGCAAAGGTAAGTGTGATGCTTCTTGTTCGTATTCTTTTTATCGATACTTCACTCCATAAACCTGTGGACATGTTTACTGAGCTCAGTATTCACTTGGGGACAAGCGAAGTCTAATCTTGGGGGAGTTGATACGCCCAATTTGCATCACTATTCTATATCATAATTTACCTCTATTCATTGATATTTGCCTTATTATGAGGTATTACTTATGGCTTTTCATCTGTTTATGCATGTTGGATGATTCCTGGAGGATGGACTGCCGGAGTCTGGATTCTGATGGAAAAGACGGCGTTTCGGTGCAATTTCGCGAAGATCAAAAAAATACCAGAAAAATATGGAAACATATTATTTTACCGGAAGACGAAGGAAGCTAGAAGGAGGAGCGAAGGGGGGGCCTCAGGGGCCCACACCCCCTAGGCGCGGGCCCACCTAACCCCGCGCCTAGGGTGGGTTGTCCCACCTGTTCGGCCTCCGACTCCGTCCCTTCGCCTATATCTTCCCTACGGAACCCTAACACCAGGAGAGCGACCAGAGATAGATTTCCGCCGCCTCTGGGGGCAGAAAACACCGAGAGAGAAAGATCTCTCCGGCAGACAGATTTCTGCCAGGGAAATTCCTTCCCGGAGAGGGGAGACCTTCGCCATCAACACCGTCATCAAGCTAGGCTTCATCGGGATCATCATCATCCACACCATCATCTCCACCAGCACCATCATCACCACTTCCCCCATTGTAACAATTGTGTTGGATATTGCTTAGTTCATTAGGGGAAACTTTCCCGGTGTTAATTACTATTGTAGTTGATGCTTGTGAGTGGAACCATTGGATTATTGTTTATGTTCAGATTGTTATCCATTATCATATCATCTTTGATTTTGATCCATATGATGTCTCGTGAGTAGTTCGTTTAGTTCTTGAGGACATGGAAGAAGTCATGTTGTTAGTAGTGAATCCGTGATGAGTTATTATTCAATGGTTTAATATTTAAGTTGTGGTGCTATTCTTCTAGTGGTGTCATGTGAACGTCGACTACATGACACTTCACCATTTATGGGCCTAGGGTAATGCATTGTGTATTTGGCTACTAATTGTAGGATTGCCGGAGTGACAGAAACCTGAACCCTCGTTAGGACACCTTTGCACAAAGGAGCGTAGGATCTCAGAGTTTAAGGCTGTGGTTAGATTTATATCTTAATTACTTTCCTGTAGTTACGGATGTTTGCAGAGGGTTTAATGTATTAGTCCTAGGAAGAGCAGTATGTTAGCACAGGCCCACACAACACTTACAAACACCAAAGGAGAGTACTCAGCTATTTGCAGCGAAAGCACTTGACAAAATTCCCATGTGTCCTCGAGAACGTTTGGTCCTTATAAGTATTTCCACCGGCTTGTCCTTTGCTAAGAAAGGATTGGGCCACTTGCTTCGTTTGTTCATTACTTCTATTATTTGCTCTTTGTTTTGTTACTTTGTCAGAAAACCACTAAAAATCCGTTTGCTAAGTATTCACAAGGATTTCCTGCTCCATACTACTGTTCAGCACCTTCTACTCCTTGTTGGGATCGACACTCCTATTTATCAAAAGTACTACGATACACCCCCTGTACTTGTGGGTCATCAGGAACCCTAGCGACAAATCCGTTGCTCTCGTGTAAAGCCAAAGCTAGGAGCCCACTCGAGGAATCGGCCTAACATGGGCCCGCGCAGGTGGAGTAGCAACCACCCGAGCATGAACACCCGCGGTCGAGGTAGTCTCCCAGAGTTGGCAAGCCTGGCGTCTGGCAGCAGGCCGCCTTCCTATCTATACTACTTACTAATAAAAGCGTAACAGTTTCTTTGGTTTGGTCCTCCTGTGATCTGGTTCGTTTTCGTGTTCATTAGTGTGAGTTCAGGCTAGTCTTTTTCATACAAATGTTTGACGATGATTGTTGTTTTAGTGCGTTGATCCTTTGAGAAATTTAGCACGACGACTTTCCGTCTGTCTATTAGAAAAAACTCTGCTATGATAAAACTTTGCTAGTAATGGAGACGCTAGGATGACTGCGCGTCTTCGGCTTATGCTAGCTATAGTGTGGTTCATAGATTTATTTAAATCTTTTAGGTTTTTTTACTGCCGTTATGATTATTTATAAATCCATGGAATTTTGCATCGCTCTAAGGATCCTCGACCTGCACGTGTCCGATTTGCTGGTCGTCTCGCCACCAAGTACCAACGCAGATGAAATCCACGTGTGAAACCTACCAGCCGGTCAAACCAAACCAGACGGTTAACCCGACTCTAGCCGACCGGCCGATAGATCGACCTCCTCTTCCCCTCCAGCAGTACCCCACTCCTCTCCCCTCCCCTCCCCTGCCCGCCGTGGACATGGACCCGGATCCGAGCCCCGATCCCGCCCCCGTCGCCGACGACGCCAGCACCACTCTCGCCGCCCTCTCCCTCCGCGACCTGCCCCCGGACTTCGCCGCCGACCCAGCCCCCGAGATCGACGAGACCGCCGACGCCGACGAGGAAGACGACGACGAGGGGTACACCACGGCCGCGTCCAGGGGCGGGAGCAGCACCGCCGCCTGGAAGGAGGAGATGGAGGGGCTCGAGGAGGACGGGTACGGGGACGCCGGCCCGCCCAGCCCCAGCAGCAGCGGCTACGCCGGCGAGCGGGGCAGCAGCCTCGCCTCCAGCGGCGGTATCCAGGAGGAGGAGCCCGACGCCGCCACCCCGCCCCACGCCCCAGGTGCCGAGGACTGGGCGCGCGACAAGAAGCATGTCGACGAGGTCCTCCCTGTTCGCTCTCTGTTCCTGTTCTGTTACACTGCAGAACCTCATCATTGTGCCTAACACATTACACGTACGCTAGTTCACCGCTTAATTCATTCAGAATTAGTAGTTTTGCAAGTAAAGTGTAGCTTTGGTTCTGATGCATATTCATGTTCGCTCCTGGGTGCTGCTCCCATGGCGGCTTAAGCTGCTTCAACCATCTACATAAGAATTATTTTTCACCCCTCCGTTCATTCCTCATGTGCTGAGCTATATATATCAAGTACTGACGGAGGGAGTAGCATGTAACTTTTTATACTCCCTCCGATCCAAATTAATTGACTCAGGTTTATCTAGATTTGAATGCATCTAGACATGTTTTACTGCTAGATTCATTCGAATCTAGTCAAATTTAAGTCAATTAATTTGGATCGGAGGGAGTAAAAATAATTGTGTGTGTTTTATTAATGAAGATAAAATAGGTTGCTTACAATTGCGCATAGCCGTTTCCAGCATGCTGGCTGGGACCGAGCCTTGAAACACCCCCAAACATGACATTCTACGACTAAACTGAGCAATATCATCCGCTGTTCTATTACAGGATTTGTTAATTTTGCTCACTTTAAAATCTGGTAGCTCACGAAGTAGGATACTTATCCCTATACAATAATACCTGCTATCTTCTAGTATTGCCCGCCAAGATCTTATTGATTATTGGGTAGTCACTTTCTAAGTGAATTGGTTTATCGACTTCATGGATTGTTAACCTTAACCCCTCAAGGCAAGAGATAGCCTCAGCCATTTCTGCACTTTGGCAGTTAGTGATAGTCGCCCTAGCATAAATGAGGATATGACCATTATGATCTCGGATGACTGCACCCCAAGCCCGAGAATTTGATTCAGAAATGTAGCTTGTGTCTATGTTGAGCTTTAACCATCCTCCATCTGGCACTTTCCAGCACTGTTCCTCTTTATTGTCTTGCCCACGAGGATGTTGTCTGCAGTCACCAGTGCGATCGTGTTTATGTAATTTTGGTACTGATGCTCCTGCACGCTCTGTTTAGTATTTACAGATCTAAAAACTACCAAATTGGTTGTACAGAATATTCCACGACTTCGTTATCTGCTTGCTTTTTGGTATCGTTGGTGGCACTCCCGTGAAGTTTGAATGTGCTATAGCCGGACTGCTGGAAGTGTAGGTGATGTGTCACCCTAACTGTGTTCCTTTGATGTTCCCAGGATGATGCTTCAGCTTCATGGAGGAAGAGGAAAAAACATTTCTTCATTTTGAGCAATTCCGGCAAGCCAATATACTCTAGGTAGTGAAATATCTTATGCAGAGGAATTCATGATGGAGTTTACCAGGAATGGTGCATTTTCAAAAGAAAAATCATTACATTGTGTATTCATCATCTTGTTTTAACTTTCAGGTATGGAGATGAGCACAAGTTAGCCGGATTTTCTGCTACATTGCAAGCAATTGTTTCATTTGTCGAGAACAGGTATGTGGTTGTGTTTTTAATGATTGCAATGATTAGATCTTTCCATCTTGACTTTTTTCATCTTGGCTGTGCTGAATTTCATCTTGGTGATCTTTCTTGTGTTTATCCAGCGCTGACCATATCAAATTTGTGAGAGCTGGAAAACATCAGGTCAGGTGCCCTTGTCCAAAATTTACTCTGTTATCTTAATCTAATTTCAGAAGGAGAATGCATGCTTTCTCCCACTGAGGCCTGATTAACCTAGACATTTCATTTGCAATCCTCTTTATGTGCTAACTATAATGTACTAAGTTTATTTTACACTACCCTTTCAGATAGTTTTCCTTGTCAAAGGTCCAATTTATTTAGTTTGTATAAGCTGCACCGAAGAGTCGTTTGAAGGATTGAGGGGCCAACTAGAGCTCATGTATGGTCAGGTGCTTCCACTGTTGCATTCATCTTAAGACATTTGTAGTTTGTGTAATCTCTTATTGTGGTGATACAGACTACTTTATCCATTCTTATCCTGATTTCTCTGTCTGCAGATGTTGCTTATTTTGACAAAGTCGGTCAACAGGTGCTTTGAGAAGAATCCCAAATTTGATATGGCACCACTGTTAGGTGGCACCGATGCAGTTTTCTTATCTCTTATACGTGCATTCAGCTGGTCAGTATGTTCTTCTGTTCCCATCATACTGATGTTGTGCCATATACATGTAGATTTTAGTGCTTAACTCAAATCTTATGCGAACTGTTCTACAGGAATCCTGCTACATTTCTTCATGCATACACATGCCTTCCCCTTGCCCAAGCAACAAGACAGGCTGCTAGTGCAGTCTTGCAGGACATTGCCGATTCAGGAGTTCTGTTTGCACTGTTGATGTGTGAGCACAAGGTTAGTCCAATCTCCTGTCAGAACTTCCAGTGGGATCATGGGATACTAAGTTCATTTGACTTATTTTCTACTTCTGAACACTCTTTAGGTCCCAATTGAACTTTCTAGAGGTTCATACAAAGGGCATAAAAACTTATTTTATTGTTAGTTAGTCAGTTACATCTTTTACTATATCCAAAGTCACATGCCACATCTCTGGAAACTTCTGTATCAACCTTGCAGTTTGTGTTCTTTGGTATCACATTATCAGATATTTTACGCTCTCTCCAATAGTGAATGATTTTTGTTCTCTGTAACTTGACAAAGTACCATTACCATTATATATTGCTCCATACTCATGCTAGCATTTGTTATATGTGCTTCCAGCACATCCCATCATGAGGCACATAACTTTATCCATGTCAATATTCCACTTGTGATTGCTAGTCTTCTGATATGTTCAATGTAAACAATTTATTTTCCTTAGTCCTCTGTGTTTATGTTTCTGACAGTTAGTTACATTATTGGTTAATTTCAGGTTATTAGTCTTGTCGGGGCACAAAAGGCAACTTTGCATCCTGATGATATTTTACTTCTTTCAAATTTCATATTGTCCTCTGAATCTTTTAGGTAATCATGACATGCTCTCTGAAATGAAAAACCTTGGCCTACAACCACTCTTCTTAAAGTTTCATCTGTTTATTGCAGGACTTCGGAGTCTTTTTCACCCATATGCTTGCCAAGATACAATCCTATGGCCTTCCTATACGCTTACGTTCATTTTTTTGATGTGAGTAAAATATGTGCATCTGACTATGCTGGCTCACTTCAACAATATCTTTATTAAGAGCATCATGATGCATGTCTTATGGTGCAGATGGAAACTTGTAGAACTTTGGCCCCCTTCTTTTCAGCTTCTTGGCCAGCTTCTCCTAGAAGCTACCCTCGACCAGCTTCTCCCAGAATCTCATCTGCCAAAATGGTTTATACTTTTAAATTGACTTTGAAACTACTAGTTAAGAAGTTTGAACGAATTTTAAAGATAAGATTCTGGGAGAAGCTGGCCAAGAAGCTGAAAAGAAGGGGGCCAAATATGCAGCATGAATCAAATTTTATTTATTTATTTAGCATTGGGAAGTACTATTAGATTAACTAATCTTTTCTCCATGGCAGGAAAATACATATGTGACTCTTCTTACTCCGAGATCAGATGCCTTTTATGACTTGAAAGATTCTAGGTGAGCTGCGCAATGAAATGGCTAAGACATGCTCAATATATCACAAAATGCCGAGTGTGTTCTGCCTAAGACTATATGGAACTGAGTCAACTATTCTTTTTGAACAATGTCTAGGGCCTGCATTCAGGATGTTCTATTGAAGTCGAATGTCCTTATTGAAGCCCAAAGGTCTTTGCATGAGAATGTGCTGCGTGTTGAAGATGTCCCCATTGAGCTTTCTTCTCAATCTACACCACCACCTGCACAGTCTTCTGAAGTAGCAATTGGTGGACCAGCTGGACTTTGGCATTTTATATACAAAAGTGTCTATCTTGACCAGTATGTATCGTCTGAGTTTGCGTTGCCCGTAAGAAATCCAAAGGAACAGAAGAGGTATTGAGTATTGATGACGGTACCTTATTTAATTCTGTATTAGTTAACCATCTTTGAGGCAAAACCTGATGTTTGCAGATTGTACAAAGCTTATCAAAAGTTCTATGCTTCCATGCATGATAAGGAAACTGGCCCACACAGAACTCAATTCAGACGAGATGAAGATTATGGTGAGTTATCCATGAGTAGCAGCACTCAACAACTCATTTGTTGTGTTTGAAAAACATTGACAAATGAGACATTTTAAGTTAGCTCCCTCTTTAGTTATCGTGCTTATTGGATAATTTGTAGGTAGCAATAGCAGAAACATGCAATTTGTTTTTAGTAAATTTTATGTGCAGCTTTTTTATGATGCATAGAAGTTCTCATAGCCAATTTACCTTTGATAACCTGATGGTGGGTTCTAGGTATGTTCTCATAAACTCAGTTTGTATGGAAAAGAAGACTAAAACTATGAATCAACAGAAAGATAAAAACGCATTTGATTAAGCTGCACGTGTGTTTCCCCAAATATGTGATATAGATTCTATGCCAATATAGTTGAACTGGAAACCATTTTGACCTTTTATTCTGCTTGCTCTATTAGTCCTAGCCCAACATAGCTTCTTGTCCACAGGACATAATTGTGTAATATCAACCTCTGCAAGCATACAGAACACTGTTCTGAAACAACGGAAATGGTGCCTTTATCTGTTTGTAGGACAGGATTGTGAATGTTCGTGTATACATTAATAGTTTTGATATGCTGCTCTTTTGTTCATTACCATGAAACTAGATTGTGCGGAGACCTAAAAAGACCCGGGTAGAGAATTACAACCATCAGAAAAATAGTAAAAATAATCCATCCTGTGCATGTGCACATATGAATGCAAACTGCTAGCTGTTAAGTAATTGTTTGCTGGACTAGCTGTTCTGTGGCATTAATATCCCTGGATTGCCATTGTTATAAGATGCTCTTGAATTTGCTATCTTTAGTATCATGATTGTATTCACCCATGTGGTACATTTTCTATGTTACATAATTTTCCTTCCATGGCAGTGCTATTTTGTTGGATAACCCAAGATTTTGAGCTGTATGCAGCCTTTCATCCTCTGGCTGACAAGGTTGGTGTCTGGCTATCTGCTACATTCAGTAGCATTAGGGATGGGACTAATGCATCATATATCACCCAGTAATCTTACTTCAGGTGTATTTATTTTGCAGACTCAAGCCATCAAGATATGCAATCGGGTATGCCAATGGATAAGGGATGTAGAAAACAAAGTGTTCGTATACGGAGAAAGCACCTTGGCCTGGTGATACTTTGATGTAAATTCGTATACTCTGTTGTTATCTTTTGTTGAATTTTTCATGATATATGTACTCATTATACCGACACAGGCAATACCATCAATGTTGGGGAGATAATAGGAGGGATTAGGTTCGTCTCTGTAACATTCTCACAACACTTTTTATTGATGATCATGATTCGAGATAATGTTAAGCCTATAATTGTTTCTTTGTATCTTGTTGATGTGATTGGTTCCATTTCTCATTTATTTGTATGCTTGTCCGGGAGCATGTACAGTGATTTTTTTTAAAAATATGTACGCCCTCGTAAAGGTAGCAATACAAGCAACATAAAAAAAAAGGAGAAACCAAGCGGTTGTACAGCTGTGAACCGTCCACGTGCAACTACCAAGGATTTGGCCTTCCAGAACATTGGCCGGAGGGTATCGGGCTAGCGCCACCCTGTCTATCAAACCAGCAGCAGTCAATACCGCCGCACTCCAAGAACACCAGACCAGATCAGCGACGAGACCAACACCACACAAAGCCGGAGCACATGTCAGGCAAAGACACAATTCCATGGGTTTCTCGACATCGTAAATGTTGCTAAGATAGGTTGAAGGCGGGGTACTATTACTCGAAAGACTGCTTGTTGCTTAATTACACAAGTCTAGGTCCGAAATGTTTTCTTCTCGACACATAACCATGCCAAAGAGGTTACGTCAGCTTAAATGTGTCAAAGCGATTCGTGATCGTGTGAAAGAGTTTCATGGTTAATGATCTTTTGTTAAATCCTAGCTACAAATTTTGGATTGAAATATCAAAATAATTTTAATAATTTTGGATTAACTTTGCCTCTATTTTATATCCTCCTGTATATTTCTTTTAGTATATATAAAAGACACATAAGATGAAGATTTGTGGCATATCTTTGGCAGTAGCTTGTAAGAGTAGCATGTAGCAAGAGTAACTGGCCACAAATGCAACGGATATACCGACAGCCACTTACTCTCTCTCTCTCAAAACAGGTTTGTCCCTCACTATATTAATATAGCAATCACAAGATATAACCAACGAGGGTCTTAATTGAAGAAAAGGTTGAGGCAGCAGCACAAACATGTCCAAAAGAAAAAGAGAAGAAACAAAGGAAGAAAAAGGTGAATCGACGAAGCGAAGGTGACCAGCAACCGATGGGCCCTCTGAAGATATTCCACCACGCTCCTAGCACCGAATCGAAGCAGGAAGCAACACCTTCAAGAAGGAAATCGATGTCAGTGTCGCTGCTGCCAGAACCAACGCATTGGTCCTAGGGTTTCCCTAGCAAACAGAGGGAAGTGGACTGAGGGTAGCCATGACACCCTCCAGGAAGGAATGGGCCACCCGAAGGCAACACCCTTCATTGTGAGACGAACCTCTAAGGATTTCTCCCCCCAAAAAACCCATCCAAAACCCTTAGGTGATCCGTTGCACATGAGCCCGCAAGGTCCCACCGGAAGCCTCAACACCAGCAAACTCGCTGCCCACCAACACACACCACTATGGTCATGAAGCCACCATAGTCGTCCCACTGAAACTACCATCACAAGGCCTGCAAGACAGAGGCGGACGAAAAAACTCGATGCCAACATGGGCAAACTAGTCCCAGGTGGGTCCAACCAGGACCAAAGCAGGCTCGTAAATCCCCCACGGAGGCACAACGGTCCTAGGAGGGTTCTGTCAGGCCCAGACCATAAATCCCTCGCCGCCACGCTGCAATAGGCCAACTGCCGTCGCTGCCATCCCCAACACCATCCTCACCGCAACCGTCGTCTCTAGGAAGTGCTGCCATCACAGACAGGTTGGTCCAACGCAAACCTAGATGGGTCTCGTATGGCCCAAATCTAGGGCGAGTGGGCAAAGCCAACCAGCCGCACCCTCGTGCCGACGCCATCGCTTTGTCGCCCCATTGCACCCTTGGCATCGAACCGCTGTACCTCCGGTGCCACCGCTCCATCGCCCCGCCGCACCACCGTCCTCGGCCGCGCATCAAACCATAGCTTCTCGAGCCGCACCACCCAATGTCGACGAGCCCCACGCACCCCACATAGAGAGTGTAGAGGAAGGGAGCATGTCGCCGCCAGCATCGCGCGGGCCTTGTCCAACGACATCTGCCAGCGATGGAAGGGATGGAGGGGGAATTAAAGGGCGGGAGGAGGGGGTGGCCGGTGACCCGGTCGCCCGAGTGGGGGTGATGCGAGTCGAGAGGAAAAAAATCGTTTCTTTATTTTTCACCTTAGAAACCCCATAATTTATAGTAAAGGACCCACTCGGCCAAATAACAAGGCCCCCACTTAGTTTTTGGGCCAGGTCCGCCACTGATGAAATAATGATAAAACTGAGTAGTGTTTTAATGGGTGGTGGCAATATTTGAGTATGGACCGG
The DNA here is from genome assembly GCA_023614405.1 of Avena insularis. Classification (NCBI taxonomy): domain Eukaryota; kingdom Viridiplantae; phylum Streptophyta; class Magnoliopsida; order Poales; family Poaceae; genus Avena; species Avena insularis. The sequence continues at coordinate 412,192,433 of CM042691.1, forward strand.
ACAAATGGAAAAACTGAGTTTTGAGTTGGTCATATTGACATAAATGATAAAAAATACTATAGAAATAATTTATAATTGAAAATCACAAAATTCAGGTGATATCTGCTAGCTTCTGCGAGCAACATTTGGTAATAGCTATCGCCTCAGTTAGTCTGAAACCACACCAGCTCACAACAGAACACACACCAGGTTCCAATAGCATGAGCGACAGAAAATTAGTCTTGAAAACACGTGTTTACAATATATAGCACGATCAACAGAAAATTAGTCTTGAAAATACACGAGTAATATATAGCATGACCAACATAAAGTTAGTCTTGAAAACACTTTGTTCACAATAGCACGAGCAACAGAAAATGTTGACGACCGATGAGAAAGCTAATGAGCCGACCATGGCAAACCCGTCTGAGCTCCGGAGGTTGACGTAGCCGATGTCATGGCGGTGGCCTGCGCCAGCGCCGGAGGCGGGTTGCGCCAACGCGGCAGCGCGGCAGCGCGGCAGCGGCCCTGCCACCATAAGATTCTCCAGCAGAGGCCCGGCCTCCATCATCGCCTGCACCAGCCTCCCCTTCTGCGGCAGAGGCCTCTTGGCCGCCAGTATCTCAAGGTCCGCCGCCGTAGTGGCGCTCCTGTAGGCCACGACGGCTGCACCGCGAGCTACCGAGGATTGCCCGACCAAGGCTGGGGCATGGAGGGCTAATGGCCTCCTGGCCGCCAGCAGCCCAAGGTGCACCGGTGCTGCAGCGCTTCTGTGTTCACTGACGGCTGGAATGTGAGCCACGGAGTATGGCCCGAACAATGCTGTGCGGCCATCGAGGGCCAACGGCCTCGTGGCTGCCAGCTGCGCCGCCGCTGCAGCGGAGCTGCTCTCCTCGACGTCGGCTACTGATGCTGCAGAGCTTGACACCTTGATCATGGCCGGGCGATCGACGGCCACCGGGGAGGACGAGGACGCGAGAGGGCTCCTGGCCGCCAGTATCTGAAGCTGCGGCGCTGATGCATCGCTCATGTCCTCGCTCGGCACCTGAATCGCCGTGGCCGTGCTGGTGCCCTCGTGGGCGACGACGGCCGCAGATCTTGGCACAGCGAATGGATTGATCATGGGCGGGCGATGGAAGGCCACCGGGGACGAAGAGGACGCGAGAGAGCTCTTGGCCGACAGTATCTGAAGCTGCGCCGGTGCTGCTGCTGCAGCGCTCCTGTCGTCGCCGACAACAACAGGTGCAAATCTCGGCACCTGAGGCGCCACGGCCCTGCTCCCGCCCTCCTGGGCGGCGACGGCGACAACGGCTGCAGGTCTTGGCAGAGCGAATGGATTATTGGACATTGCCAGGGGATGGACGGCCACGGGGGACGACGAGGACGGGACAGGGCCGCCGCCGCCGCTGGGCGTGATGGCTTCCATCTGGCGGGATTGCAGGTGGTTCCTGTGGCGGATCCGGTCGAGCTCGTGCTTGTTGCGGCGCCTCAAGTCCAGCAGGGAGGCGATTTTGTGCTGCTTGAGGCGCACGTCCTCCCTCGTCTTCCGCAGCTCCGACGACGCGCCTGCTAGCCTCTCATCCAAGCTCTGCCATGCCATGATACAACAACAGCAACAACTGATTACGGAAGTGATTTTTTGTACGTTCAAGGGTCAAGATTCATGACGAAGAAAATCGATCGTGGACGCGCGCGCGCAGAGGAAGGAAGTAAATACTGCAATAATTAATGCCACATACGCCTACGATGAACTAGGTAAAAGACGGATCTATACTGTACGCAAAATCAAGAGGATGCAACGCGCCGTACATACTCAAGTACTCTTAATACTAGGAACTAAAAAGAAATTAGCAGATGTAGTAGTGCATGAAGATGAATTTACATAGGAGTAGCAAATTAACAGTGCGCAATATAATATAGATCTGACTGAGAAACAAAAACCCAGAAAGAGGAAGGTAGAAGCAAGAAACTAGATAGGCAACAAACAATTGGGAGGAGGGATCGTAATGATTCAGGCAATTAATTAGCAAAACGCTTACGAGGTCGACAAGATCGTCCGAGCGGGTTTGCGTGCATATCATGGAATAATAATAGTTCCGACAATGGAGAATGGTGCAAACAAAGGCAAACCTCCATGTGTTGGTGGCAATGGGTATCATCCTGGGCGACCGGCGTCGGCGTCGGGGTTGGCGGTGGTGCAGGCTTCGGCGTCGGCGTTGGTGCCGGCGCTGGAGGGCAGAGGTAGGCTAGGGAGGTGTCCATGGTGAAGGAGAAGTCTCCGGAGCCATACGGCATGGGGTCCAACGCCATGGCCTCCTTCTTCCACCTCTAGCTACCTCTCCGATCTATATCTATAGATGTCGTCTAAGGTATACTATGGGGGCTCGGTTGTGTGTTGAGTTGTGGCGAAAGGAAGGAAGGAAGAGATTTGACGATGAAGAAAACGAATGCGGGGGGTGGGTATGTATATAGGAAGAAGGGGGGCGGAGACGGCGGGGAGATTTACTGCCGATGGAGGCGAGAGGAAGCTTCCTTCCTTCCTCCAACTCTCCAAGCCGTGTATGTATAGGCGGCCATGGGCATGGAGTGGAAACAGGGAAAGGTAAATGTATATATGGAAGCAATGCGCCATTTAATTCGAAAATGCAACTCTACATATAGGAGGGTGTCCCGGGCTTATCTCGGACATGCATTCGTACTTCTAGATTCGTGCAGCCTCTTCTTGCCCATTGCAGAAAACACCCTGTGGTGTGTCCCTTACGTGTCAATAAGCCCCTCCCAGTTTACGGTATGCCCCTCGTTCTTTCTGTAAGCGATAAAGCAAGGGCGGCAACTTTTTTCACATTAAGTAACAATTACAATTAAGCATGAATATATTCACATGCTCGGTTTGGATCAGTCAAGGACACAGAAGACTAGAATGAGCAGACTGAGACATATAATTAAGCATGAATTCTTGCCACTTTAGCATTTAGGAGAAAAGAAAAGGAATCAGAACGAGAACCGAAGTGTAAACTTTTACACAATCAAACATCCATATACAGAGACTCCCATCGGCTCTAGGAACTAAAATTAATAGATGGATTATTGTGAAATTTTGGTGATAATTAATATTTTTTCCATCATTCCCTATTAAAACGTTTGATTATTGACAAATTAGGATGGGACAGTTAGCGAATCAGATCGTTTTTTTATTAATGAGAAATTGGGATGAGAAAGGAAGCAAATCAGTCCGGGGAAAACAAATCAAGCAAGAAATCCGTGACCCATGGAAAGGAAGCAAATCAGATCGAGATCGGGGATAAAGCAAATCAGATCAGGAAAATTATGAAGATGGGGATGAGGAGATTTGGAGGTCATGGCCTCCATGCTCATGGCGGCCGATGTGGTGGGCAGGCTCATGGCGGCAGCATGGCCGGGGACACCAAATCCGGCGTGGATGAGAGAGGGGCGATGGAGCAGTTCATGTGCGGAATGGGGATGACGAGAGAGATAGCTCACGAGAGAAATTGAATCGGTTAAGTGGCCATGTCCAGTTTCGTTTCTATAAGACAAGAAGATGTACTTGTCTAGGACGTAGCTGCAAAATTATAAGCACTAATCTTAAAGCTACTGTGACCATAGGATAAGCCGGGGACACCCTCCTATGTGTAGAAAAACTGCGTTATAACTACTAACTTTAATTTGATAGCATTGATTGGCGGCAGACGAGGAAGACCAGACCAGCTAGCAGGCCTACGTGTATGTATCATCCCTTGTAGTACTAGGATTTTTTTTTTATAAGTTGGTAGGATCTTTTTTTTGTCCTCGTAATTTTGGGAGACCCCTTTCACGTCTCCAATTTGTGGGAATTTGGACAAAATTGATCTAAAGTCAAAAAAAAAATCATAAACTAAACCCGCGGCAAAATTATTTCACTAGATCTAACTAAGGCGCCGTATAGACTGACGATGCACTCTACAATGCAATGACATCGCACGCGTGGCGTTGAACAACACAGTGCAGCCCCGTCGTACATGGCGTTACATTTACAAAATGTGTCGTCCATGACGTTGTACTATAGAGTGCAGCGGTGATGGCGTTGCGTTCAGTGGCGGAGCTAGCTATATGGCAAGCTCTGGCTTGTGCCACGCCTAAATTCGTATTGTCTTCATAGCATGTATGTGTAACCCTCCATAGATTAGTTAATTTTTCTTAGTACACGTCCACATGCCGCCACACCTAAATTTTGATTCTACCTACGCCACTGGTTGCGTTATAGAGTGCAGCGCCACTTTATACGGTGCCAAACAAAAAAGATTAGATCTAGCAAAATACTTTTGCCGCGAGTTCACTTTATGAATTTCTTTTGACTTTGTGTCAATTTTGTTCAAATAGCCCCAATTTGTCTCGTGTGCTGGGTCCTCATCTCCGTTTCCGTACGTTGCCAAGTCTAGGACCGTTGAAATTTTGTCGTGTCGCCGACCGGCCGGCTGCTAGCTAGCTCCTGGGAACGATCGAAACGTTAACGGAACCGATGAAGTGTTCGCAGCGCGTGCCGACACGTACCTACATAAAGCGACGCGTTTTCCCCGACCACGCGTACGTGTGCGCGCGGCGCGGTTTGACCGTCGTCTGCGAGGGATGGGAGGCGTTTATGCATGCATGCACGCGCAGATTACGTGCGGCCGGCGCGCTGGTGACATCCTGGACCATATAATAGCCTGCCTGTCTATATGGCTGGTCACCGGATATATATATATGACTGCATGTCTCTTTTTTTTTCCTCTTAGGTTTTGCTACTAATTCTCAGTCCACCGAGTAGATGATGTGGAGGGCTAAAACAAGACATGCCTTCTCCAGCATCGTGCATGCCCTTAGAGCTCAGGTCCTAATACAGCGGGCTTGCCTCACGACTTCTTGTCATGTCAGTTGCAAAGGTGTTGCAAATACGTGGGGTTTCTACCCCGAAGAATGTCTTTAACAAATATAAACGGCCACCATAGCAAGAAAAAGGGTGTTCACCCCGAAAAATGTCCATTCTCCAAACTAGGAAACGACCAGAGAGCCGACATTGCCAGGTACAACCAATAAAACTCGTACCTAACGTTTTCACCCTAGAAACAGAGAGCGATGCTCAAAGAGCACCACGAGAAAGCCACAATGTGTCGCCGCCCCCGCTTTCCATGAACACTTCTGCAACGTCAGGTGTCCAAGTCACCATCGTCACGTGCACGACTTTTAGGCGGACACCACCACACAACTAAACCGCATGCGCACAACGAATAGTGAAGCGTCAACTTCACCCCGTCTTTTGCTAGAACTACCTCGAACAGCCGATCTCAACTCAAAAGGAGAATATGCGTGGTGTGGTACCTCCGGAGGACAATCTACTTCCGACGAGAACCATTAGCAATAATTGTTTTAAATTTCCCCAAATGGGTTAGTGACCAGTTTACGCCTGGTATAAGTGGTGTGATATTAGTAGCATGCCGCTTGAACGCCACTATACCTCGTTTTGACACCTCACAAGTGGTATTTTTTTTGTACTAGCGCTTAGGACATCCAGCGGGTCAACCAATTCCATACACAAAATGTGTCTAGTTTGATCCATTTAGTGCGACGGACGGACAAATAAGAGGGTTGTGTGTCATCCCCTGGTATGTTTGGGTCGGGGCGAACCCAGTGTTGATGCATATTTGTACTCATATTTAATTTCTGAAATGGAATGGGTGAATTTTTTAAAGGGAAAAGGGTAAAATTTTAATTTTTTTAAAGGGAAGGGTAATTTTTAAAGGGAAAGTGCCAATTAAATTAATAGCATTGATTGAGGAAGACCATGCATGCATGTAGGATCCTTGGCTGAGATCTTTTTCCGTCCTTGTAATTTTGGAGACACTTTTTTTGGCCCCGCACCTCCGTTTTCGACTCGCCGTGTGTCACAAAGTCTACAATAATCGAAATTGTGTCGTGTCACACACTCGCTCGCCCGCCTGTGCTAACACGGACGATGCGTATAGTCGGCAACTACTCCTGGGCATGCACCAGTTTAATTTGGACATACGTATAGTATATGGATGTCAGCCAAATTTGTGTGTTGGGCCCTCGCAGTCGCACCCCTTTCCGTAGGTTGAAAAATATAGGAACCATGCATTGAGATTTTGTCGTGTCTGTCGCCTGATACTATCAAATTTATTTATAGCGTACAAAAAGGAACCGATGAATGTTTGTAGCGTGCCGACATGTACGTAAGCGACGTATGTGTTTTATCCCCACCACGTACGTACGTGCGCGCGGTTTGACCGTCTGCATGCATGCACGCAGATTACGTGCGACGTGCTGTTCACATCCTGGAGCATATAAGACTAGTCACAATGGGTAGTCACCGGATACTACCCATGATATCTTTATTGTGACTAGTGTAATATGCCTGCTTGTGTCACTCACCGGATATGACTATGGTCTTCTTTTTTCTCTCGGGTTTTGCAAATTCTTGATTGATATTGAGAATTAAGTTAGAGATCGGTCAAGTCAAGTTTTACTTCACTGGATTTGCATCATGATTCGTGTGTCACATGAGTTGCAAATGTGTCGCAAGTGAAGTTTTCATCCCAAAGAATGTCTTTAACAAGGGAACAACCACCATAGTCAGACCAAGGGTTTCCACCCTGAAAAATGTCCAAACATTAAACAACACACCATGGAAAAGACTAGAGAGCCGATATTGCCTGGTACAACCAATGAAAATCATAACTACGGTTTTCTCCCCCGAAATCAGACGACGATTCTCAAAGAGCAGCACCCGAAGTGACCATCTGTCACCACGCCCACTCTCCATGAACACTACTATAACGCCGATTGTCCGGCTCACCATCGTCACGTGCACGGTTTTGATGTGGACAATGCCACACACAACTAAACCGTATGTGCGCACAATGAACAATAAATCGTCATCTTCACCCCATCTTCTGCTACAACTCCCTCGAACAGCTAGTATGTACTCACAACGAGCATGCGAGGTGGTACCTCCAAAACCAGTCAGGAGTTCTCTTAAATGTTTTCCCAAATGGGCCAGCGACCATTTTAGGGATGGTATCGGTGGTGTGATATTGGTGGAATGCCGCTTAACGCCAGTGAAACTCATTTCGACACGTCACAATGACGTTTTCTATACTAGTGCTTAGGCCATCTTAGCAGCTCAACCTATTTCGAACAATATTATGTTCGTTTAGGTCCGTTTAGGGCGACCTGTGAACAAGTAATATTGACATGTCAGTTAGGGTCCGGGTGAACCTAGCGTTCTAACCCATTTTTTAAATATTTCATATTCAAAAATGAAAAAAAGGGTAAATGTATGATTGGAAAGTGAAATTATAATTACTACTGTAGCATTTAATGACGGGCAGAGGAGGAACACATTCATGCATATGCCCAGCTTTTGCAATCCAGCCGTAGGAGTAGGATCCTTGGCTGATCTCTTTCCGTCCTTGTAATTTACATCTTTTGGTCCCTCGCCTCCGTTTTCGACTCTCCGTACGTCCCAAAGTCCATGACCATCGATTTTTTGTCGTGTCGCTGGCCGGCTGCATGCTAACACGGACTTACTACGAGCACTGGTCACCGGCCGGATATGTCTCCCGGCCCTGTCATCTCCTCCTCGAAACAGAATTACACACCCTGCTATATTAAACCTCCCTCGTCTAACCATCCTGTCCGGCACGAACAAACACGTTGCTAGCTACTTTTTCCGGTGTCCACACTGTGAGCACTTACAATTATTTTAGAAAACTTAACATATAAACCACACAATGTACAAATAAACTGGACCAATATCAGTGGCGGATCCAAGAATTATTTAAACCTGGACAAACAATGTATTTTAATGCTAATGACACTATTTTTAATCAAATTACTATAAAGTTAGTCTTGTCGGCCGGCCAGAAGCTTGGATGCCTGTCCGGGCTTAGGGACAACGAATAGTGAAGCGTCATCTTTACCCATCTTCTGCTACAACTCCTTGGAATAGCTGGTCTCAACTCACAACGAGCATGCGAGATGGTACCTCCAAAACTGGTTAGCAAGTGTCTTAAATGTTTTCCCAAATGGGCTAGTGACCATTTTAGGGCTGGTATCGGTGGTGTGATATTGATGGTATGCCGCTTAAGGGTACGTATAATGCGGTGATGTTAGTCTTTCCTTATAATTGCCACATTGGATTTTTGCTTAGTTAGACGTGAGAGTAATAAGAAAAGAAGGTTGTTTTTCCTTAGCTAAGAGATGGTCTCTTAGAAACAAGAGAAGACTATTTTCTCCATTGTACCACATGTCTTTAGTCTTTACTTAGAAAAATAATTTCTTACTAAAAATAGTTAATTCTCATTAATTGCTAGAGATGGCAATAAGAGAGAATGCATTATACAACTTGTTTTTTTTCGATCAAAAGGGATTTTATTCCCCCGTTCCTTTTCAAAGAAAAGAAACGCCAAAACCAGCATCCAACAGTTTAAAACAATTATAACCAAAACAGAAACTAAAACGGGTAGAGGAAAGCTAACCTCTACAACTACCACAGAGAAGACCTTTTAAACTAAACATTTTCCAGGATATGACGCTAGCGAGAGAAACCTATCCCCCAGAACAACTACAGAAGTCATCGAAAACCCGGCCGAGGCCACATGACATGGTAACCTGAGACTACCAGCAGGAAGAAAACTCAAAACACCACGTGAATGGAGTCCCCTTCCTCCGGACGCTGCTGCAGGTAACCCAGCGATGTCCTCCCCCCATGCATCTTCGCCAGCGCTGAGGAGTTCCAGGTCGAGACCCAGCCAAAGCCTGGGCATGTCAGCACGGGGCAAGCCTCAATGGTCTTCTTAGCTTTCGCAGTAGTCGTTCTGTGAACTGGGCCGTTTCTCTGCTTTCTAGATCCTTGAACCGCACTTTCCAGTTCCTCAGATAGGAAAGCACCAGACTCCAAACCTGTTTCATATTAATCCAGATAGCTCTGTTAAAAACTAAACTATTTCTAAAATTCCACAGTCCCCACAGGACAGCCGCAGAAACTACATTAAAATGTAAATTTTTCTTATTACACAACCATCTACCAGCTACTGATTCATAATTTGTAACTAGAATATGAAAGATCTTAAAGACATCAGCCCACAAACTTCTAGCTACAATGCAGTCAAAGAGCAGATGATGAACAGATTCAAATTCCTTACAAAATTCACACTCTAGTGGTTTGATGATACCACGAGCCCTCAAATTATCCCTAGTCGTTATCTTATTTTGGGAAAGGAGCCGCAAAAAAACTTGGACCCTTGGAGGAATCTTAAGTTTCCACACAGCAGGCAAAAAGATCTGCTTAACTCCTCTAAAATTCACAATGGCATACATGGAGCTTGAAGAATAAACACCCTTTGACTCAAACTGCCAGACCAACTAATCCACCTGATTACTAAAAACTATACTACTGGCAATGGTTACCAACTCTTGCCATTGAACCATCATGTCATCATTAAAAGTCCTCCTAAAGTCATTCCTAATCTGTGTACCATCCCAGACCTCAGCAACAGTTAAAGTTTGCTGATTCGAGATGATGTACAGATCCCAGAATTGTATAGCTAAAGGAGAATTCCCAAACCAAACATCTTCCCAAAATTTTATTAATTTACCATCCCCAACAACCCATCTATATCCTACCTTAACAGCTTTAGCAGCCCACATCACCCCTTTCCAAAAGGTAGAGGGGTGAACATCTTGGCAAGATAAGATATTAGGACTCTTAGTTTCATACTTAGCATCAATAACTTTCCTCCACAAAGATCCCTCCCCTTGTATATACCTCTTGATCCAAGATCCGAGGAGACAAAGATTGAGATCCTGTAAATTTGGTATGCCCATACCTCCATATTCTTTTTTCATGCAAATAGAAGGCCAATTAGCAAGATGAATCTTATGATTACCTTCCTCATCATTCCACATGAAATTAGCTAAACTAGAATTTAAAAGGTTTAAAGCCCACTTAGGGAATTTGAAAAAAGAAAGAAGGTACACAGGAATACTAGCCAGCACAGCTTGGATCAGGGGTTTTTTAGCAGCAGAGGATAAAAGCTTCCCTCTCCAACCAGTCATCCTTGCTAATTTTTTTTCAAAAAGAGGTTGTAAATCCTCTCTACTTAGCCTATCAAAATGCAAAGGGATTCCTAAATATTTCACAGGGAATTTACCAGGTACACATTGAAAAATATCAAGGAAGGGATAAAACTCCTCCTGATCTAAATTAATAGGAATTAACTCACTTTTATGAAAATTAATTCTCATACCTGAGATCTGCTCAAAACAAGTGAGGATCCACTTCAAATTTCTAGCAACTACAAGATCTTTATCTAGGAAAAGGAGAGTATTATCTGCATATTGCAGACTAATCACCCCACCAGGGACAAAATTTGGACACAGCCCCCTAATCAGACCATGTTGAGCCCCTTTGATCAACATTCTAGAGAAAACATCCACTACAGAATTAAAAAGGAGAGGAGTAATCGGATCACCTTGCCTCAATCCTTTTCCTGTGAGAATAAAGCTACTTTCTACATCATTAATTTTAACACCCACAGAACCTAACCTGTTTTATCATTCTAATAAAAGTACTATCAAAACCCCTACATTCTAACATCTCATACAGAAACTCTAAATTAACTCTATCATAAGCCTTCTCATAGTCTATTTTTAGAACTAGTCCTTTATCTTTTCTCCTATGCACCTCATGAACAATCTCATGAGCAGTAACTACACTCTCCAGAATAAATCTACCCTTAATAAAAGCAGACTGATAAGGAGAAATTAGTCTCCCAATGATCTTGGCATATCTATTAGTTAGAACCTTAGTAAAAATCTTAAAGGAGCAATTCAACAAGCTAATAGGCCTGAATTTCCTCATAGATCTAGCATCATTTTCCTTAGGAATAAGAGTGATCATAGCAAAATTTAGTCTATACAAATCTAGCTTATCTTGTGACCATGCATCAAACATGGCCAACAGATCAGATTTAATAATATCCCAGAAGTATTGATAAAACATAAAAGAGAAACCATCTGGCCCAGGAGCTCCATCAGAATAAGAATCAAAGACAGCTGTCTTTATCTCTTCCTCTGAGAAAGCACCACCCAAAATAATATTTTCATCAATGTTGACTTTCTCTTCACTAGAGAAAAAATCAGGTCTAAGACTAATATCAGCCCTGGGTTCAAAACCAAAAAGATCTTTATAGAAATCTAGAGCTACCTTAAGCATTTCTTTTGTTTCAGTAACAGGACCCTCAGGCCCATCTAAAACAGGAATCATCTTCTTCCTTCTTCTCTGGTTAGCCACAGCATGGAAGTAAGCAGTGTTTCTGTCCCCTTCTAGTACATCTCTATCCCTAGACCTTTGCTTATCTTTAGTTTCCTCAAGAATCCAAAACTTATTAAGATCACTCAGGATAAAATCCAATCTATCCCTCTCCTCATCACTAAGAGGGATAGTCTCAGATTTAATATCCAACATATCATATTCTACCATCAACTCTTTCTTTTCTTTTCTAATAGCAGCCTCTAAATTGGCACTCCATCCCTTAGCTAATTTCCTAAGATATCTAATTTTAGCTTGCCAAATATCAACCACATCTGAGCTCCTAACAGTAATATCCCAAGCTTTCATTACCACTAGTTTAAAATCAGGTTTAGACAACCACCATTTCTCAAATTTAAACTTTCTATTTCGAATAATCTGAGCTTCACCAGACTCCCAAACAATGGGAGTATGATCACTGCAGATTCTAGCTAAAGTTCTAGCACTAGCCAAAGGGAAAAGACTATCAAAGTTAGTAGAGCAAAAAATCCTATCAATTCTACTCATAATAAAGTTCTCCTGGTTGTTACCCCAGGTAAAAGCTCTACCAGCTAATCCAATTTCCATCAAAGCCCAAATCTCTATCCATCCATTAAATTTATCTACCCATTTATAATCTACATTACCACTACTTTTATCACTAGCTGATCTAATTAAATTGAAATCCCCACCAATCTATCCCCACCATTCATTATACAACTTGTATATAGTGTTTTCTCTAAATGATGTAGAGGGCTAAGAGAAGACATGTCTTCTCCAACATTGTACATGCCCTAATGCCACTAAAACTAATTTCGACATGCCACAATGACGTTTTCTATACTAGTGCGTAGGTCATGTCAAGCAGGTCGACCCGTGGAGAAGTAATGCTGCCGTGTCCGTTTGGGTCTCGGTGAACCTAGCATTTTTTTAATAATATTTCATATTTAAAAAAGAAAAGGGTAAATGTATGTATGGAAAGTGCTTAGCATTTATTGACGGGCAGAGGAGGAAGACCATGCATTGCATATGACCAGGTTTTGCAATCCGGCCGAAGGATCCTTGGCTGATCTCATTCCGTCCTTGTAATTTTGGGACATCTTTATTTTTGTTCCGCCGGCTCCGTTTTTGACTCTTCGATTGTACGTCGCAAAGTCTGTGACCATCGAATTTTTGTCGTGTCACTGGCCTGGTCCTAACACGGACGTAAGTACGTACTCCTGGGCATGGATCAGTTTGGACATGCGTATATAGAATATGTGATATCAGCCCAAATTTGCGCTGCCGGCGGCGCGTTTTCATCTTGCACTGGTCACCGGCCGGATATGCCTGCCGGCGGTCTAACCATCCTATATTGCGACGAACAAACAAGCTTTCTGTGCGCACAAACAATTACTAGTACTCGTATGTTGGGAAACTTGAGATACCACACAATATGTACAAATAGTAAACTGGAATGAGGCTTAAAATGGTCGCTAAGAAAACCAAAATAACACAAGGAATGGAGTATATACAAATGAGCAGAAATACTGAGACAATGAGCACAGCCACGATCTGTTTTAAGCTACTAGTAGTGTTTATTGGTCTTAAGAAATCACCATGCATGCTATATCTGGTCTCGCATCTCGGCCGTACGTGTAACATGGCGCTGGCTAGGGCATGCGCCGGCGGCGGCGGGGTGGGTTGCGCCACCGTGGCAGCCGCCCTATCACCATCAGATCCTGCAGTAGCGGCCCAGCCTCCATCACCGCCTGCAGCAGCCGCCCCTTCTGAGGCATCGGCTTCTTGCCGGCCTGCACCTCAAGATACGCCATCTCCAGTGCCGCTGCAGCGCTCCTATTATTCTCCACGAAGTGTGCGCTGTGGTACTGAGGCCGGCCAGGAGGATGACGGCTCGTACAAGGCGCAGCAGCAAAGGTCGGCACCTCAAGCGTCGCGGCTGCGCTCCTACCCTCGTCAGTGATGATGGCTGCAGTAGGACTGACGTGGGCTGCAAAGCTCGACACCTGAAGCGCCGAGGCCGCGCTTGTGCCCTCGTCGGCGACGACGGATGTAGGGCTGAGAAGGGATGCAAAGCTTGACGCCTCAAGCGCCACGGACGATGTCCAGCCCTCGTCGGCGACGACGGATGTAGGGCTGAGAAGGGCTGCAAAGCTGGGCACCTCAAGCGCCGCGGCCGAGCTCCAGCCCTCGTCGGCGACCGCAGATGTAGGGCTTAGAAGGGCTGCAAAGCTCGGCACCTCAAGCGCCGCGGCCGAGCTCCAGCCCTCTCCTGCAGTAGGGTTGACAAGGGCTGCAAAGGCCGGCACCTCAAGAGCATCGGGCGCGCTTCTGCCGTCGTCAGCGACCACGGCTGCAGGGCATGGCATAGAGGACGGGTTGAACATGGCTGGGTGTTGGACGGACAACGGGTACTGGAGAGGAGGGCTCCATCCCGAGTCGCTGCTGCTTGATGCCATGCCTTCCAGCACGGGGTCATGCAGCTCCTCCTTGAGGCCCATCTCCTCCGTGGCCGCCTGCAGCTCCGCCGTGGCTACGGCGAGCCTCTCCTTCATCTCCACCAAGCTCTGCAATGGCATGATACAATACAACAACAACAACTGATTAATTAAGGAATATAAAAGCGATGGTGGAGGCGCAGAGGAAGTAATTTTGCAACAACAATAATGCCACCTGCGCCGCCTACATACTGCTCGCGTGCATCGATCGGCCATGCCAATGAACTAGCAAAAAGATGGATCTATATACTGTACCGCGCCATTATACAATCTGTGTACTGCTAGTTTGTACTGAAAAAACAGCAACAAACAAGGACACGCAAAATCTGTGTACTCAATTCTTAATAAGAAACTGAAAGGAAATTAGCAGAGATGTTAGTAGTACTTGAAGATGAACTTACATATAGCAAATTAAGAATGCGCAATATCATCTGCCTCAAAAACAAAAACCCAGAAAGAGGGAAGCAGGAGTAAGAACCTAGATAGGGCAAGCAATTGGGAGGAGGGATCGTAATGAATCAGGCAACCGTATTGCAGGCCCAATTAGCAAAACGTGAGAAAGCAGTGGAGAATTAATGTTTCAAAGAAAGGCAAACCTCCATGTGCTCGTGGCAATGGGTATCATCCTGGGCGAGCGGCGTCGGCGCTGGAGGGCAGAGGTAGGCTAGGGAGGTGTCCATGGTGAAGGAGAAGTCTCCGGACCCATACGGCATGGGGTCCAACGCCATGGCCTCTCCGCCGGTCTGCTCCGATCTGAGTATATATGTCGTCTAAGGTATATGGTCGGTCGTGTTTTGAGTTGTGAAGAAGGAAGGAAGAGATTTGAGGATTAAGAAAAACGAATGCGGGGATGGATGGGTATATAGCTAGGAGGGGGCGGAGAGAGGGGAGGGGAGATTTACTGCCGATGGAGGGCGAGAGGAAGCTTCCTTCCTTCCTTCCTCCGTGTATGTATAGGCCAGCCATGGGCGATCGAGGTGGAGTAGAAACAGGGGAAGGGTAAATGTATATAAGGAATGCGCCAATTAATTTGACGATGGCATTAATTGATTTGTTGATTATTAGCGGCAGAGAAGGAAGACCAGACCAGACCAGATCAGGCGTACCCTGCTACGTGTATGTATTATCCTTCCCATCTTCTGCGATCTTTTTTTTCTTCTTTTGATTAATTGATGATGAGATGGTAGTACTGGATCTTTTTTTTCCGTCATCGTAATTTTGGGTGACCCCTCTCACGTCGTCCTTGTCTCGTGTTGCGCCAACGATCGAAATGGAACCACTACAAAGACTACCGGAAAATAGCTCGCTGCCGTGCATCGATTCTTTGCCGTGCCAGCTGCCGAGCATCGATTCTTTGTCGTGCGCTCGTGGATCCCTGTCACGGAACTCACGGCACAGAACGATGTCACGGTAAACACGAAGAAAGAAAAGGCACGACACAGGCACAGAGTAGATACACGGCAAAGAAAACATCACGACAGAGAGACCAAAGAGCACTCGGCAAAGAATAGACACAACACTGTGTAGGGCAGGGCCCACTTCCGCGGTGCAGTTGACGGGGCAGTCGTGACGGCAAGACTTTGCCGTGCGTCCCGACGTCAGTCATGGCAAAGTTTTGAACCATAATTTTTCCAAACGCGTGATTTTTTCGCGCCATGTCATTTTATTAACGCGCAAAATCTTTTGGGGAAATTTTTCATAATTTTGAAATAGGGCGAAAGAGCAGATTAATTCTTTGCAGTGTGTTCAACCATGGCAAAACAGCTCTTTGTCGTGAGCCGTGCATGGCAAAGACTTTGTCGTGTGCCTTACCCGGAAGAGTATTTATTTTCATTTTTCCAACTACCTTTTTCTTCCATTTTCTTTCTAACACATTTTTTATTTCAATTATCACCCATATTGCTAATATGGACACTTGCACACATACCCTAGGTCCACATATGGAGATTTTTGTGTGATTCCGATGCTCCGTGTTCTTTCTACCCCCCCCCCCCCCCCGAAGCACCCGTTTGTGGGTTCGGGAAGGTCGATCCCCTAGCTTTCTCCGCACGAGGTTCCGCCAATATATCTTTTCATTAAGTGTCACAAAAAATATCTTTTCATTGGTTTAGGTTTGTTTAGGCCAAACGTATAAGGAAAATCAAGTGTGGGATCTTTTGACACATTCTAGCCCTCGGTATACCCGCAACGGGACATTTCCATCTAGAGTTTTAGAAATCTACCAAGTGATATCGTCTGAATGTGAAGACGGTCACCCCGGGGGATAGCCATTGCATCTATGGGCCTTCCACCATACTTGCATACATATCCTAGGTCCACTTGCATGTTTGCTAGATCCACAAACAAATTTGGGTGGGTTTCCGGGGCTCTGGGGATCAGAAGCCCCCATCTGTGGGACCGGGAGGGTCTACCCCTAGCTTACTGTGGAGTCAGGAGGCAAAAGGTGAGAAGCTTCCTTCCACCGCTCCCGTGTATGTATAGGCCATGGGCGTGGAGTGGAAACAGGGAAGGATAAATAAATGTATATATGGAATGCGCCAATTAATTTGATGGCATTGATTGATTCGTTGATTAGCGGCAGAAGAGGAAGACCAGGGCGTACCTACGTGTATGTATCATCCGGCCTCATCTTTATGCAATCCGGCTGTTAACATCTTGTAATGTGCATGCCTGTCTAGGAGCAACTCTAGCTAATTCTGAAAACGCGCCCGAACTAAGAAATAACCGTCGCTTTTCAGTTTTAGTCGCAAAAAACTGCCAAAATAGATACCAAAAACAGGGTCGAATCCGAATTTTTTTTGGCCCTCCGAGAAAACCTCTCTAGCGCCCCCATATCCCTGGGTTGGGAGTCCGAACTGAGCGCAGACTCGTAGACGCGTTTCACTTTGGCGGGAGGGAAGATTCACCGCCGCCAGTTCCTGCCTCCCGCCTCTGCCGCCGCCAGAACTGCCTCCTCCGGCGTCGTCCTGCCTCGCCGGGCTCCGGGTCCGTCCGCAATGGATCCTTCCGGCCTCCCGACGGCGACTGGAGACGCTGCGGCGGCACAATCGACCCATTCCCCTTTGCCGGCGTCTGCGTTGACGGCTGTTTGTGTCCATGCTGTTGGGCTACCGAAGCCGGGCTCAGCCGCAGCGAAGCGAAAGCGCGCAGCTCTGGAAGAAGCACCGGCGCCCGCCTCTGCCTCCACTGCTGCGGGCCTGCGGCCACCACCGTGGCCGGCATCCCCACGGTGAAGAAAGCGAAGAAGAAGCCGGCTGTCAAGGGCACCCCTGCGCCGAAGAAGACATTGTCTAGCCGCCACACTCCTCCCTGCCTCAGCGCCCAACGCACACGCCCGCGCCCGTCAACGCCGGCACCCAAGATGTGCCCGTGCAAACAAGTGAAAGGTATGTTTTTTTTTTCAAGCGCCCATCATGTTTTCGATTGTGCTTCAACTTACTCGTTCTAGTCAGTAGTTACGATGCTCACCACGTCCCGGTCTCGTTCACAAATTTGTTGAACGAAAACGAGGTGGATGTTGTTGGAACCTGATTGCAGATATGATGTAAACTCTGAACTGTCGCATCCTCGTTTGCATGTGTTTCATCTAAATTTTAAAATCCTGATTTTATGGTCAATTTACAGTTCACCTGCGCGCTCACGCGGAAGAGATACCGCAAACTGGACCTGTGAAACGGAATATTCTGTTTTTCAGGCCGGGTTTTCGGTGTCTGTTCGGCGGGAGCGATTTTGGGACTGGAAAACGCGTTTTCCGTGGCCTACAAACGCGTTTTTTGGGCCGGCTGTTTTCGGGATTTGCTAGAGTTGTTCTCTGGCTGGTCACACAATATGACTGCCGTCTCTTTTTTCCAAGGTTTTGATAATTCTCAGTCCACTCACAAAAAGAATGTCTAAACTTTAAACAATGTCTTGAACAAGGAAATGACTAGACACTACAGGAAACACCGGTTAGGCCGACGGCTAGGGCCCGTCGGCGTAGGCTGGCCCGACGGTGCCCGTCGGCGTACCGGGCCGTAGGCGTATGTCACAATCTCGTCGGCGTATAAAATCCCGTCCGCGTATAGACTAGCCCGACGGTTATACATAGCCATCGGCGTACAATGCCGTCGGCCTAGGCACATCGGGGCCCACCTGGAGCAGCTAACGCCCGTTAGCTGCCGCGCGCACTGAGACGCCGATGGCAACCCCGTCGGGCCAAGTGCATACCGTGCCATATGGAACGTCTACGCCGACGGCCGTCGGCGTAGGCCCTGCTAGTTTTTCCTTTTTTGTGATTTTGTTCATTATTTCTCGCACGCACATCAGGCACAGTATACAACATTTCAAATTCCTGCAGTCATAAGATCATCATCAGGCACAGTATACAACACATGCACATCGACACAAACATAAGATCGTCATCATCAAACGGACATAACTAGATCATCCATACATAGGTACATCCTCATCCAAACAACATAGCATCCCTACATAGATACATCTCTAAGTGCATCCTAACACATGCGCATCCCTACACCTCCGACACATGCGCATCCCTACACCTCTGGAGAGCTGCTCGAGAGACCCATGTCTCCCCGCGTGAAGAAAGGTGAAGCTTGACGTCGAGTAGCCGCAGTCGAACCAGCACCGGAAGAAGGAGTACCACCACCACCGGTAGAAGGAGAAGCACCACCACCCTCAGCACGATGGGAAGAAGGAGAATCACCGCCACCTCCACCGCCACCGCCACCAACCACGGAAGCACCAGGAGAAGCACGACCGGTATGAACCGGTGTCATCGCGCGCGAGATAGTCGGCGAGGCATCAGAACGACCAAAGTGTGGATTGCCGGAGCATCTCGGTCCCTACATGTTTGAGGCAGAGTTAGCAACCACCAAGGCACAGGTTTGTTGTAACAACCGGTTTGGCAAATAACTTACCGGGGTCCCTGAGTAGAAGGTCAAAGCATATTCGTCCTTTGATGGGAAGATTGGCTGCGGCCCTGGCCTAGGTGGCCGTGGCGGTAGAGTGGCTCGCTCTCCAGTGCCATAAAACCTCTCCAAAAGCTGCAAGATAGTTTAGATGTGAGGCATTGCAGAAATAAAGATTCAAACTAGGGAATGCGAGACTTGTCATATTTTGCAAAAATAAAGGTGGAAACTTACATCATCGCGTAACTCTGCCCACTCCTCGTAGGCCGCTCGGGTCTGGGACCACGTCTCGAGCGTCACCAAGTTTTCCGCAAAAGCGGCCTTGTAGGCTGCTCCAAAGCAAGCTACAATTTCAAAAACAATGAATCTCGTCAACTTAGCCACTCATGAACGATTTTTGAAAAGATGATGGAAATGAGAAAAACTTACATCGTCGTTCGCTCGGAAAGGCCGTCGAGGCGGGATAGCGGGGTCATCGGCGGTGAGGGTAGCCTTGATCCGCGTGAGGCTCAAAGCAGGAGTTCGCGGGATCACCCGATCGAGAATCTTGAAACAGCCGTGCTCCCGGCCGTGCCCCACCACGACCACCGCTCTCTCGTCGATCTCCTCTGCTCTAGGATCTTCCACCTCCAGATGAAAACCAGTGAACGCCTCGAGTTAGTTAGCACCATCCTCCTTGGCAGTGCCATAGAACTCTGGGAGCGAGGGCTGAGGCAGGGACGGATCGGGCCTCTTCTGCTTCATCCTCTCCCATACTTCATAGTCAGAACAAGGCCTCTCTAGATGTGTCTCCTGCATCGCCAAAGAAATGTTATGAGTATCAAGTAGGATCACGAGGGGAAATAAATACAGATTGTTCCATGTATACATGTATATACCATATGAGCCTTGAAGCGACCATGGTTGCGGTTTCCCGCATAGTGTGTCCCCCCGGAGCCACGGTTTGCCTTGTTCCGCTCGCTCAAGGCGTTGAACTCGACGTCTTCCCCGCGCCACCTCGCCGACAATGCCAGCCATGCGTCCTCCTTACCATCGGCCCACGTGGGCATAACCTGAAAAAACAATACTCATTTGAAAAAACAATACTCATCTGATTGACAATTTATTTACCCCGGCATAATCTTCCTCGGTCATTTTTGGTTGGTCCTTCACATTCAAATGCTTCGGCGCCCTCTTGCCCAACTTCTCGGAGCTGTATAGACTGGTGGTGGTATGCTTCTGATTGTAAAACTGCTGCTGTGTCAACCTCTGACAAGCCTCCTGCAAAGTCTTGTCCGCCTTCTCCTGGTCCTCCGGAAGCACCCTATAGAATCTCTGTAATCATACATAAAAAATATTGTGAGGCTCATAAGTTAGCATGGTGGGGTCATCAACTATGAACGAAACTCGAAAACTTTGCCTTACCCAAAACTTGGTGATCACGGCATCAGAAGATTTCCCAGCATAGCCCGAGTTCTCGGCGGCCTCATAGTGCGCCCAACTGGTGGCTAGCTTCCTCTCGCCGTTGGGGACGGGAGTGTAAAAGCCTGGCCAAAATTTCCTAATCAGAGCTCCAACCAAGGTGTTAGGCGCACGGATACCTGGAGGAAATGTCCAATTGCTGCACAATAGTAAAACATTAGTACATGCCAAATTGTTATGAACAAAATGAAATTACATGTTCAAAATTAGTATAGCCACTTACTCAATGCCGTTAGGCGTAATGATGGGTTTCTCCTCCTCAGAAGCAGGTTCATCCACTAGGACACCCGATTCCCCACGAATCTTTGGATTCTTCGGCCGCGTCGACGACCCCGACTCCTGGTATCGGGGCTCCCCCTCCTAGTCTCGAGACTCCCCCTCCTGGCATCGAGACTCCCACTCCAAGTCTCGAGACTCCTCCAGGTCTCGAGACTCCTCCTCCTTGTCAGGAGACTCCGAGTAAGCAGACTCGTCCTACACCTCGTCCTGGCCTCGGAGGAAGTCCACCTCCTCCTCCCTCACCTCGTCCTCCTCCTCCCGCATTGTCGTCATTGTAACGCGAGTTGGGAATGGGTGCTCTCTTCCACTTTTGGTAACCTTCTTCTGCTTCAAACACTTAAGGATAGAGGACGTTGATTCCTTGTGTTGGCTCATATTGGTCAATCACCTGCATTGAGTAGAGGTAAACAATTTAGTATGAATACTTGATCCAGTTAAGCATAATAAAGATACTAAGCATAATAAAGATACTAAGCATAAATACTAAGCATAATAAAGATACTAAGCATAGTAAAGGCATAAAAGACATAAAATACCCTCACCACTCAGTATCATCACTCTCACGTGTATGTCTTGGGTTCTCATCAGCACTATCAACATCACTATCATGTGAGAAGTAAGTTGGAGGTTCATCGCAGGGTGGAGGCTCATCGTTGCCATTGTCTGAATATAACTTGGTGAGCATATCAATGTCCTTTATATTCGTGACTACCTCACCACGAGTCTGTGCATTGTTCTCGAGGTTCTCAAGACCTTGTAAGTCAAAGTCCCCAAAGTTCTCTTGTTCTTGATAGAAAACTCCCTCGTATGTTTTAGGGTCAATGTTGCTGTAATCATCGTCGGAGGGCATGGGTAGCTTACCACGTGGCGATACCTGGAACACGACTTCCTAGCCCTTGAGTTCCTCTTTCTGACATGGGTAGGGTAAATAATAAACTTGTTTGGCTTGGTGGGCCACAATAAATACATCGGATCCACTATAGGTGGTTGAAGGCTTAACTTCAACTAACCCAATGGAAGGGGTACTTCTATATCCACCGCGTGGGTCGAACCAGTGGCATTTGAATACAACAAGCTTGAGTTCTAGGGGCGTATTATTGAACGTCAGCTCATATATGTTTTGTAACCTTCCGTAGTAATCAAAGTCATCGGCTCCTCTGGTGAAGACCCCAGTATTTACAGTTTTTGCATTTGGCCGACGGTTCTGGTAAGACTCTGTATGGAATCGATAACCATTCACATCATACTTCTCATACATCTCGACTTTACGGTTACAACCCTGGGAGACACATCTCAACTCATCCGACATCTCAACGTTGGGATCGGCTCCCTACAAGTTGCGTACAAATTGTGCATTAGTTAAGTGTAATAAGAGGGACAAGTCACGGATTGCCAGGTAAGAGGGACATGTTATAAATTACCTTTTCATAGAACCAAGACGTGAAATTTTTCTTTCCGGGGGCACCCACTTCAGAAGGGTTTCCAACTCCACATCATCGGGATCCGTCGTTCCTGACTACATTTCATCCGTGAATTGGCTAAAAGGAGAAAATACATATTAGATCGAAACCGAGTTACTAGTCGCAAATGAATTTGTTCACCATTTTACCTAAGGAAACTGGGCACTTGATTTTCTTCCTCCTCTTCATTCTCACCGCAGACCACTTCCTTCATGTTCATAAGCACATAGAGCATTATGCAATCCTTCTCTTCCTTTTTCAAGGTATAACTTGTTGCGCCACCGGCCTTGCCACCAGGACACTGGAAGAGGAGGAGCTTGGGGTCATGCTTCGGCTCGTCGACATTGTGCCGACAGACCTGGTTATGCATAGTGGGAACATCATCGCCATAGTATGTTGTCGTGGCGTCTGTTATCTCCTGGAGGAGAGTTGCCTCAGCTATGCATGCTTTAATCTTATTTTTGTTTCCACATTTGGTTCGAATATACTTAAACTCTCTCTCAATACAAAACTGCCAACAAAACTGCACCGGTCCACCCAAGAGTGCCTCGTTCGCGAGATGCACAATGCGATGTAACATCGGAGTAAAGAAGCCTGGTGGAAAGATCGTCTCTAACTTAAATAGAAACTCCGGCACTAGATCATGCAGCTTCTCAATCATCAAGGGACATATCTGCTTGGCACAGAGCGTGCAGACAAAATAGCTCAAATCGTTTACCCTCGTTTGACCCGCGGCGGGAGCCTGCTCCTACATGTCCAACACACTTCTATAAGTGTTATCGCATGCAACATGGACGGTCACACCCAGGAGCTAGGTTTGCCATCTAGGGGCAATCCACCACCCTTGTGCATGTATGTTAGGGCCACACGCATGTTCCCGCGGCATCCCGGCACTCGGGCGGTCCTTTTCCGACGAAACCCTAATCCGAGGGCCCACGGGTCTACCCCCGTAGCATTCTCCGTACGAGGGTTGAACAACGCACTCTCTTGGTGGTTTAGGTTTGTTTAGGTCATATCTACATGGAAAACCAAGTATAGGCCCAAGGTTCCACCGGTTTACCCTCGTTTGACCCGCGGCGGGAGCCTGCTCCTACATGTCCAGCACACTTCTATAAGTGTTATCGCATGCAACATGGACGGTCACACCCGGGAGCTAGGTTTTCCATCTAGGGGCAATCCACCACCCTTGTGCATGTATGCTAGGGCCACACGCATGTTCCCGCGGCATCCCGGCACTCGGGCGGTCCTTCTTTGACGAAACCCTAATTCGAGGGCCCTGTGGGTCTACCCCCGTAGCATTCTCCGTATGAGGGTTGAACAACACACTCTCTTGGTGGTTTAGGTTTGTTTAGGTCATATCTACATGGAAAACCAAGGATGTTGGAGATATGAGCTAGAGGCAATAATAAAAGTGGTTATTACTATATCTTTGTGTTTATGATAAATGTTTACATTCATGCTATAACAGCATTAACCGGAAACATTAATACTTGTGTGATTTGTAAACTAAATTAGAGTCCCTAGTAAAGCCTCTTTATAATACTAGCTTGTTGGTTAATAGATGATTGTGGTTTCTCGATCATGAACATTGAGATGTTATTAACAACGAGATCATATCATTAGGAGAATGGTGTGATGGACATACTCCTATAGATAAACGTAGCATAAAGATCAAGTCATTTCAATAGTTTGTTTGCTATAAGCTTTCTAATACATAGTAACCTAATTCCTTCTACCATGAGATCATGCTAATCACCATCACCGGAAGGATGCTTTGATGACATCAAACACCACACCGTAACTGGGTGGTTATAAAGGTGGCATTGAGTGTTCAGAAAGTATGGGTTGAGGCACATGGATCAAGAGTGGAATTTGTCCATCCATATGACGGATAGATATACTCTAGGCCCTCTCGGTGGAATGTCATCCAATTGGCTTGCAAGCATGTGACTTGTTCA
The DNA here is from genome assembly GCA_023614405.1 of Avena insularis. Classification (NCBI taxonomy): domain Eukaryota; kingdom Viridiplantae; phylum Streptophyta; class Magnoliopsida; order Poales; family Poaceae; genus Avena; species Avena insularis. The sequence continues at coordinate 412,216,325 of CM042691.1, forward strand.
CAAGGGATCACATATCACGGGAACAAGAAAAGAGTACTTATCGGTAACGAGGTTGAACTAGGTATGTAGAGATACCGACGATCAAAACCTAGGATAAGTAAACTATCGTGAGACAAAGGGAAATTGGTATCATATGTAAGTGGTTCATTCGATCGCAAAGTAATCGTAGAAATATGTGGGAGCCATATGAATTTCCAGATTCCTCTATTGGTTATTGATCGGAGAAGTGTCTCGGTCATGTCCGCATAATTCACGAACCGTAGGGAGACACACTTAAGGATTCGATGTTGTTGAGTAGATATGGAATGTTAGTAGGGATACCAAATGTTGTTCAGAGTCTCGGATGGGATCCGGGATATCACGAGGAGATCAGGAATGGTCCGGATAATAAGATTCACATAAGGAAAGTCCGATTCTAGAGTTCGGGAAAGATTCGATGTTTTCATCGGAGAGGTTCTAGAAGGGTCTAGAAGGTTCACCGGACCGGAAGGGGAATGGTCCATGAATGTGTCATGGATAAGTGGAATGATTGGATCATATCCTAGGTCACTTGGTGTGGGCATTTGCAAGAGAGAATTGAAGCTCTAAATTGAAACTCAAACGGGAAGTTTGAAAAGTCAAACTGGAACAATGGTTTCCTAGTGGAAGAAGAAACAAGTCCTCTCAATCCAACTTGGGTTTGGGGTTGGATTCAAACCCACCCCTCCAAGGCTCCCCCCCTCATAAATAGAGGGGGAGGGCTGCCCCAAAACACCAAGCCCTAGCCCCTACACACCCGCGCCGCCGCCACCAAGCCACCGCCACGCCGCCGCCAGCCGCCGCCGACACCTCCTCCTCCTCCCGGTCTTCTAAACCCTAGATCACCGGAAAACCCTAGATCCACCATAACTCGCACCGGCTTAAGCTAAGCCCTGCGGGATCTTCCCTCTACTTCTGACACCACGTCGTCATGCTGCTGGAATTGCGAGGGGAGAACTACAACCTCCGCTGCCTGCTGGAACAAGGGAGAGGAAGGTCTTCATCGAAAATCAACGATGTGACCGATCTTGAACGCTGCCGGAACACAGCCCCGGAAGGATCGTCTACGCGATCTTGAGATTGGCAAGTGTACGACTACATCACCCACGAGAATCTGCTCTCGTTAACCGCTTTGGAATCTTCGAGGGTGAGTGCTTCTATCGACTTGTTGCTACAATCTAGTAGATAGATCTTGGCTTGTTTCTGTGCATGCGGTAGAAATTTTTTATTTTCCATGCTACGAACCCCTACAGTGGTATCAGAGCCGTGTCTATATGTAGATCTGTTGCACGAGTAGAACACAATGGTCATTGTGGGCGGTGGTGCTTTTATTATCAATTGCTTTTTGTGTACTTTGCATCTTGCGGTATGATGGGATGAAGCGGCCCGGGCTAACCTTACATGACATCGTTCATGAGGCTTGATCCACGCTCAACATGCAACTTGTATTGCATAAGTGGCTTTGCGGGTGTATGTCTCTCTCATCATAGTATAGATTCAATTTACAACAGGCACTTGATAGTTCAAACATCAACGTTATGGTTCTTGTTCGTAAGTTAGAACGACACTTATTGAAAGCCCCAAACCACGTAAAATATGCAAAGAAAATTAGAGGCGTCTAACTTTGTTTTGCAGGGGTGTGTTGTGATGTGATATGTCCATGATTGTGATTATATATGATGTATGCAATGTTCCTTATTGTAAGTGAGCAACCGGCAGGAGCCGTATGGTTGTCTTTTAATTCCGTTAAGACTTGCGTGTCTATTCAAAGTAGTTGTAATAGTTGATGGTGGTGGACGACAACCATGAAGCAGCGCCATTGACCTTGACGCAATACCGGTGATGATGGAGATCATGTTCGTGCTTGAAAATGGAGATCGGAAGCACAAGAAGAAAGGCCATATCATATCACATAATATGAATTTCATGTGATGTTAATCCTTTTATGCATCTTGTATTGCTTAGTTCGCGACGGTAGAATTATAAGATGATCCCTCAAGCACAAAATTTCAGGTTATAAAGTGTTCATCCTTAGTAAGCACCGTTGCTAAAGCTTGTTGTTTCGAAGCACCACGTGATGATCGGGTGTGTTAGATTCTGCGAGTGTAAACAACGTGAGCAAGCCAGATTTTCTCATGCGGAAGCTAAGGTTTGATCTTGACGAGCCTAGCATGTACAGACATGGTCTCGAAACACGGATCACCGAAAGGTAAAGCATGAGTCATATAGTAGATATGATGAACATGTTGATTGTTCGCCATTGAAGCTACATCAACTCTCGTGATGATCGGTTTTGATGTGGTGGATTTTGTTCGTGTGATCACTAAAGCAATGTGAGGGATATTGTTTTGAGTGGGAGTTCACCTAGATTAATTTAACTATTAATTAAACTCAATTTGTCATAACTTAGTCTAAACTATTGCAAATATGTTGTAGATCAATGGCGGCCCCTACCATCAATTTTAATGCGTTTCTAGAGAAAGAAAGTTGAAAAACAATGGAATAAACTTCGCGGATTGGTTCCGCAATTTGAGGATTGTCCTTAATGCTGGTAATTTTACCTATGTGTTGGATGCACCGCTAGGTGACCCGCCTACAGCTGATGCTACCGATGAGGTAAAGAATGTTTTCGTCGCTCGGAAGAATCAGTACTCCACAGTTAAGTGTGCTATCTTGTATGGTTTGGAATCGGAGCTTCAGAAAAGGTTTGAGAACCATGACCCACATGATATTGTCCGTGAACTCAAAATGATATTTGAGGCTCACGCGGTAGTTGAGAGTTATGAGGCTTCTGAAAACTTCTTTAACTGCAAGATGGAAGAGGGCAGCTCCGTTAGTGAGCACGTGCTTAAGATGTCTGGGCACGCAAGTACGATTCAAAGCTTAGGTATAGTGATTCCTAATGCTTTGGGGATTCACCATGTCCTCCAATCACTACCACCAAGTTACAAGAACTTTGTGATGAACTACAATATGCAAAACATGGACAAGTCGTTGCCCGAACTCTTCTCCATGTTTAAGTCTGCAGAAGTGGAGATCAAGAAAGAGCACCAAGTGTTGTTGGTCAATAAGACCACCAAATTCAAGAAGCAAGGCAAGTCTAAGAAAACGGGAAACTTCAAGAAGGGCGGTAAAAGTTACCGCGCCAACGAAGAAGACCAAGGTTGGGCCTAAGCCTAATACTGAGTGATTTTACTGCAAGAGAGAAGGTCACTGGAAGCGGAATTGCCTTAAGTACTTGGCGGATTTGAAGAACGGCAACATCAAGAAGAAAGGTATATCTGATATACATGTTATTGATGTGTATCTCACTAGTACTCGTAGTAGTGCCTGGGTATTTGATACTGGTTCGGTTGCTCATATTTGTAACTTTCAAACGGTCTGCAGAATAAACGGAAGCTAGCGAAGAACGAGGTGACGATGCGCGTTGGAAATGGATTAAAGGTTGATGTGATCGCGGTCGGCACGCTATCTCTTCATCTACCATCGGGATTTGTTTTATACTTAAATAATTGTTATTTGGTACCTGCGTTGAGCATGAACATTATATCCGGATCATGTTTATTGCGAGACGGTTACTTGTTTAAGTCTGAGAATAATGGTTGTTCGATTTATATGAGTAATATGTTTTATGCACATGCACCTTTGATAGATAGTCTATTCTTATTGAATCTCGATTGTGGTAATACACACATTAATAACACTGAAGCTAAACGTTTGAAATTGAGCGATAACTCGACCTATATGTGGCACTGTCGTCTTGGTCACATTGGAGTGAAGCGTATGAAGAAACTCCATTCCTATGGACTTCTTGAATCACTTGAAAGATGTGAAGCATGTCTAATGGGTAAAATGACTAAGACTCCATTTTCTGGTATGATGGAGCGAGCTACAGACTTATTGGAAATCATACATACCGATGTGTGTGGCCCAATGAGTGTAGCATCGCGCGGTGGTTATCGTAATGTTCTTACCTTCACGGATGACTTGAGTAGATATGGGTATATCTATTTCATGAAACATAAGTCCAAAACTTTCGAGAAGTTTAAGGAATTTCAAAGTGAGGTAGAGAATCAACGTAACAAAAGATTAAATTTCTACGATCTGATCGTGGAGGTGAATATCTAAGTTACGAGTTTGGCGAGCATTTGAAGAAATGCGGAATACTTTCACAATTGACACCGCCGGGAACACCACAACGTAATGGTGTGTCCGAATGTCATAATAAAACTCTCTTAGATATGGTTCGTTCTATGATGTCACTTACAGATTTACCGCTATCATTTTGGGGTTATGCATTAGAAACAGCCGCATTCACTTTAAAAAGGGCACCATCTAAATCCATTGAAACGACACCGTATGAATTGTGGTTTGGGAATAAACCTAAATTGTCGTTCCTTAAAGTTTGGGGTTGTGAAGCTTATGTAAAGAAGTTACAGCCCGACAAGCTTGAACCCAAAGCGGAAAAATGCGTCTTCATAGGATACCCGAAGGAAACTATTGGGTATACCTTCTATCATAGATCCGAGGGCAAAATCTTGGTTGCCAAGAATGGATCCTTTCTACAGAAGGAGTTTCTCTCGAAAGAAGTGGCTGGAAGGAAAGTAGAACTCAACGAGGTTGTTGAACCTTCTCTCGAACTTGCAAGTAGCGCAGCACCGGAAGTAGTTCCTGTGGCACCTACACCAGTAAGAGAGGAAGCTAATGATATTGATCATGAAACTTCGGTTGAAGTTACTACGGAACCTCGTAGGTCAACGAGAACTCGTACCACTCCTGATTGGTATGATCCCGTTATGAGTGTCATGTTGGTGGACAACACCGATGACCCTGCGACATATGAGGAAGCGATGATGAGCCCAGATTCCAATAAATGGCAAGAAGCCATGAAATCCGAGATTGGATCCATGTACGAAAACCAAGTATGGACTTTGGTGGACTTACCGGATGGCCGGAAGGCTGTCGAGAACAAATGGATTTTCAATAAGAAAACAAATGTTGATGGTAATGTTACTGTCTATAAAGCTCGACTTGTCGCAAAAGGGTTTCGAAAAATTCAAGGAGTTGACTACGATGAGACTTTATCACCAGTAGCAAAGCTAAAGTCTGTGAGGATTATGTTAGCAATCGCTGCATATTATGATTATGAGATATGGCAGATGGATGTCAAAACCACGTTCCTCAATGGAGACATTGATGAAGAGTTTCATATGATGCAACCCAAAGGTTTTGTCGATCCTAAAGATGCTAACAAGGTATGCAAACTTCAACGGTCCATATATGGATTGAAGCAAGCATCTCGAAGTTGGAATCAAAGTTTTGATAAGGTAATCAAAAGTTTTGGTTTTATACAAACTTATGGAGAATCTTGTACTTACAAGAAAGTGAGTGGGAGCTCTATAGCATTCTTAATACTATATGTAGATGATATATTGTTGATTGGGAATGATGTAGACCTTCTTAATAGTGTCAAGGATTATTTGAATAATAGTTTTTCAATGAAAGATCTTGGCGAAGCAGCTTACATATTAGGCATAAAGATTTATAGATAGATCGAGATGCCTAATATCATTGTCACAGAGTACATATTTGCACAAAGTTCTAAAGAGGTTTGGAATGGAAGATAGCAAGAAAGGGTTCTTGCCCATGTTGCCCAATACGACCTTGAGTAAAACTCAAAGTCCTGCAACGGTAGAAGATAGAGAGAGGATGAGTAAGACTCGCTATGCCTCATCCATAGGATCTCTTATGTATGCCATGCTATGTACTAGACACGACATTGCATATGTTGTTAGTTTGACTAGCAGATATCAAAGTGATCCAGGAGTGGATCCGCCACACTTGGAGGAGTGCAAAGCAAAGCGTTGTGGCGAGATCTTCAACTGAATTGGAATACATAGCTGCTTTGGAGGCTTCACAAGAGGCGATATGGATGAAGGAGTTCATTACAGAGCTCGGTGTGGTTCCAAGTGCGCTGGACCCAATGTCTATCTATTGTGATAACATGGGCGCCATAGCCAATGCGCAAGAACCAAAGTCACACAAGAAGCTAAAGCATATCAAGCTACGTTTTCACGCTATTCAAGAGCATGTCCAAGATGGTGACATAAAGATTTTCAAAGTACACACAGATCTGAATGTGGCGGATCCGTTGACTAAACCTCTCCCGAGCGCAAAACATGACCAGCACCAAACCGCCATGGGTGTTCGGTATATTACCATGTAATCTAGATTAGTTGACTCTAGTGCAAGTGGGAGACTGTTGGAGATATGCCCTAGAGGCTATAATAAAAGTTGTTATTATTATATCTTTGTGTTTATGATAAATGTTTACATTCATGCTATAACAGTATTAACCGGAAACATTAATACGTGTGTGATTTGTAAACTAAATTAGAGTCCCTAGTAAAGCCTCTTTATAATACTAGCTTGTTGGCTAATAGATGATCATGGTTTCTCGATCATGAACATTGAGATGTTATTAACAACGAGATCATATCATTAGGAGAATGGTGTGATGGACGTACTCCTATAGATCAGCGTAGCATAAAGATCAAGTCATTTCAATAGTTCGTTTGCTATAAGCTTTCTAATACATAGTAACCTAATTCCTTCGACCATGAGATCATGCTAATCACCATCACCGGAAGTATGCTTTGATGACATCAAACACCACGCCGTAACTGGGTGGTTATAAAGGTGGCATTGAGTGTTTGGAAAGTATGGGTTGAGGCACATGGATCAAGAGTGGGATTTGTCCATCCATATGACGGATAGATATACTCTGGGCCCTCTCGGTGGAATGTCATCCAATTGACTTGCAAGCATGTGACTGGTTCACAAGGGATCACATATCACGGGAACGAGTACTTATCGGTAACGAGGTTGAACTAGGTATGTAGAGATACCGACGATCAAAACCTCGGATAAGTAAACTATCGTGAGACAAAGGGAAATTGGTATCGTATGTAAGTGGTTCATTCGATCGCAAAGTAATCGTAGAAATATGTGGGAGCCATATGAATTTCCAGATTCCTCTATTGGTTATTGATCGGAGAAGTGTCTCGGTCATGTCCGCATAATTCACGAACCGTAGGGAGACACAATTAAGGATTCGATGTTGTTGAGTAGATATGGAATGTTAGTAGGGATACCAAATGTTGTTCAGAGTCTCGGATGGGATCCGGGATATCACGAGGGTATGAGGAATGGTCCGGAGAATAAGATTCACATAAGGAAAGTCTGATTCCAGAGTTCAGGAAAGATTCGATGTTTTCATTGGAGAGGTTCTAGAAGGGTCTAGAAGGTTCACCGGACCGGAAGGGGAATGGTCCATGAATGTGTCATGGATAAATGGAATGATTGGATCATATCCTAGGTCACTTGGTGTGGGCATTTGCAAAAGAGAATTGAAGCTCTTAATTGAAACTCAAACGGGAAGTTTGAAAAGTCAAACTGGAACAATGGTTTCCTAGTGGAAGAAGAAACAAGTCCTTCTCTCAATCCAACTTGGGTTTGGGTTTGGATTCAAACCCACCCCTCCCAAGGCTGCCCCTTCTCATAAATAGAGGGGGAGGGCTTCCCCAAAACACCAAGCCCTAGCCCCTCCACACCCGCGCAGCCGCCGCCAAGCCGCCGCCGCCGCCGCTCTAGCCGCAGCCGACACCTCCTACTCCTCCCGGTCTTCTAAATCCTAGATCACCGGAATCTAAACCCTAGATCACCGCAAGTGTACGACTACATCACCCACGAGAATCTGCTCTTGTTAACCGTTTTGGAATCTTCGAGGGTGAGTGCTTCTATCGACTTGTTGCTACAATCTAGTAGATAGAACTTGGCTTGTTTGTGTGCATGCGATAGAATTTTTTTGTTTTCCATGCTACGAACCCCTACAAAGGATAGGCCCAAGGTTCCACCGGTTTACCCTAGTTTGATCCGCGGCGCGAGCCTCCTCCTACATGTCCAGCACACTTCTATAAGTGTTATCGCATGCAACATGGACGGTCACACCCATGAGCTAGGTTTTCCATCTAGGGGCAATCCACCACCCTTGTGCATGTATGCTAGGGCCACACGCATGTTCCCGCGGCATCCCGGCACTCGGGCGGTCCTTTTCCAGCGAAACCCTAATCCGAGGGCCCCGCGGGTCTACCCCCATAGCATTCTCCGTACGAGGGTTGAACAACGCACTCTCTTGGTGGTTTAGGTTTGTTTAGGTCATATCCACATGGAAAACCAAGGATAGGCCCAAGGTTCCACCGGTTTACCCTAGTTTGATCCGCGGCGAGAGCCTGCTCCTACATGTCCAGCACACTTCTATAAGTGTTATCGCATGCAACGTGGATGGTCACACCCGGGAGCTAGGTTTGCCATCTAGGGACAATCCACCACCCTTGTGCATGTATGCTAGGGACACACGCATGTTCCCCTGGCATCCCGACACTTGGGCGGACCTTTTCCAACGAAACCCTAATCCGAGGGCCCCGCGGGTCTACCCCTGTAGCATTCTCCGTAGGAGGGTTGAACAACGCACTCTCTTGGTGGTTTAGGTTTGTTTAGGTCATATCTACATGGAAAACCAAGGATAGGCCCAAGGTTCCACCGGTTTACCCTAGTTTGATCCGCGGCGGGAGCCTCCTCCTACATGTCCAGCACACTTCTATAAGTGTTATCGCATGCAACATGGACGGTCACACCCGGGAGCTAGGTTTTCCATCTAGGGGCAATCCACCACCCTTGTGCATGTATGCTAGGGACACATGCATGTTCCCGCGGCATCCCGGCACTCAGGCGGTCCTTTTCCGACGAAACCCTAATCCGAGGGCCCCGCGGGTCTACCCCCATAGCATTCTCCGTACGAGGGTTGAATAACGCACTCTCTTGGTGGTTTAGGTTTGTTTAGGTCATATCTACATGGAAAACCAAGGTTTGTTTAGGTCATATCTACATGGAAAACCAAGGATAGGCCCAAGGTTCCACCGGTTTACCCTAGTTTCATCCGCGGCGGGAGCCTGCTCCTACATGTCCAACACACTTCTATAAGTGTTATCGCATGCAACGTGGGTTAACCAATATACTTTTTTGGTAGTTTTGGTTTGTTTAGGTTATACCAATGTAATTTTTTGGCCTTTAAAAGTGTGCATGCGGTAACCTTCACATGGTATAGGGTTTCTCCAAATAGTGGGTTCGATGCCCGAGGGTCCCCAAAAGAGAGGGGTTTCTAGGGTTTCCCCAAAAGAGAGGTTTCGGTTCTTCGGGGTTCGTACAAAATGAGACATATCTTCAATAATTATGTTGTAGTTGTGTATTATATGTGTATTTCGTTGTTCCTATTTTACATTTATATTTTCGCATCGGGTTCCGGAAGATTCGTGTCGTATTCTTTGCGGGTGTGGTGGAATACGCGAAGATTCGTGTGGTTAATTTACAAACACCAATTTATTTATAAATTACATCTACATTAAATTAGCGTCCCCTGACTAGACATTGGAGAAAATAAATAAATAAATCAACTATAAGTATTTTAGACATTGGAGAAAAAATAAAAAAACCTACGCTGATGGCTTTGCCGTCGGCGTATATGGTGTCCCCTGACTAGGCCGGCATCGGCGTAACTGCGTGGCAATCTGTAACGGACCGTCGGTGGGCCGTTAACTAGGGCTTTACTCCGACGGCCGCAGATAGGCTGACGGTCACCGTCAGGACGCCGACGGTTGGCAAAGCGGTTTTGTTTACGCCGGAGGCCGCCATCGGTTGCTTCTCTCACGTACGTTGCTGGCTGCATTGCGAACAACGAAGTAGGCCGACAGGCCCGACCTTTCCCCATTGGCATATAAATACACCGTCGGCGTCTACCTTGTTTCTGTAGTGAGAGGGCCGATATTGCCAAGTACAACCAATAAAAGTCAGACCTAAGGCTTTTACACGAGAAAACAGACACAGGATGCTCAAAGAGCACCACCATCTATCACCGGCCCCACTTTCTATGAACATTGATGCAATGTCCGACTCGCCATCGTCATCACGTGCATGTAAATTTGGGACGACCCTCACCTCCATTTTCTTCTTTTATTTCGTACGTCACAAAGTCTACACCATGGATTTTTTGTCGTGTCGCTGGCCGGCTGCTATACGTATACTTGGCGACTACTCCTGGGCTGGGCATGCACCAGTTTGAACATGCGTAGAGTATGTGGTATCAGCCCAAATTTCCGGGACGAACAAAATAGTTTGCTAACTACTCTGTCCGGCGACAATGCAATTTCCCCCATAGGAGGGGCCCTCGGTACCATCTTTGCTCTCCATTTGTTGGAGATTCGTGCTATGCGTTTTACAAAATAACCCTTTCACCTCATCTCTCGGGCCTGCTGCAGTTTTTCTATCTAACCCCTAAGGTTTTCGGATATTCAAAAATTTACTTGTTTGTCTCCTCACAATCGATAGTCTTCTACATGTTGCTGTTTCTTTTTCATCTTATTTTTTCTCGTACAATTTTAGGAATATTCAACAATTTTTTATGTACATTTTTAATTCTGAAAATGAAACATGCATAATTTATTTTTTCAACACTCTCTTTTGATAATTTTTATTTTTCTACTTTTTATTTAATAAGATTTAGACACTCTTACTTTGTTTCATCCTAGATTCAGAAGTTTCATACAAGATTCACACGTTTTACAAACTTGTTTCTGCCAAGAGATATTCATATAATTTTTTCACAAAATACATGCATAATGTCTGTTTCTTTTTCACCTCATTATTTTATAGAATACATATTTCGTTGCTATATGAAACCCTACACATGTTATACCGAGTATATGTTTCTTCAAACAATCTGCATAATGTCTGTTTCTTTTTCACCTTATTTTTTCTTGTAAAATTTCAGGAATATTCAACTTTTTATGTATATTTTTTATTCTAAAAATGAAACATGTATAATTTGTTTTTTCAACAATCTCATTTAATTATTTTTATTTTTATACTTTTTATTTAACAATATTTAGACACTCTTACTTTGTTTCATCCTAAATTCAGAAGTTTCATACAAGATTCACATGTTTTACAAACTTGTGTCTGCCAAGTACAGAACTTGTACACTATTTTTTTTAAATATTAATATATATTTATTATTCACTAAACATTCCAGATTCATAAATTTAATCAACAATTTTTTCTACACACACGTTTCTTTTTCTTTTTCACCTCATTTTTCTCTTAAAATTTTAGGAATATTCAACAATGTTTTTATGTACATTTTTTATTCTAAAAATGAAACATGCACAATTTGTTTTTTGAACAATTTCATTTGATAAATTTTATTCTTGTACTTTTTATTCAACAATATTTAGACACTCTTACTTTGTTTCATCATAGATTCAGAAGTTTTATACAAGATTCACATGTTTTACAAACTTGTTTCTGCCAAGTACAAAACTTGTACACTAAATATTTTAAAGATTTATAAATATTAATATATATTTATTATTCACTAAATATTCCAGATTCATAAATTTAATCAAAAAAAATCTACACACACGTTTCTTTTTCATTTTACCTCATTTTTTCTCTTAAAATTTCAGGAATATTCAACAATGTTTTTTATGGACATTTTTTATTCTAAAAATGAAACATGCACATTTTTTTATGGATATTTATACAGTGCAGATCATACATACAAAATCCAAAAAACATTAAAGATTCATACAAGTTTCAGTAGATTATTACACACATGATTTAGTCTAGCTACAAGCAAGATCAAACATCAGATTCATACATGTGTCACCTGTTAAGATAAAACAAGTAGTCTCACGACCTTAATCTGATAATAAAAATCATTCAAGAAATCATACAAGTTTCATCCATGACCCGAATCTGGAAAGAGGAAATACATGTTTCATCCATGAACTAGATATGGTTATTTTTCATACACGTTTCCAACATCACTTTTTAAAGGATTCATCCAAACAAGAAACTCAAATCAAGATCCAAGCACGAATGAAAAGAAAGGATCCAAACATGAACAAAATCCATACAAGATCCGTGTCAAAAACATGATAATACATTATACCACGAATTTAATCAAGATTCAATAAAGGAAAAGTAGGGGCCCCAGATCCACGAATTTAAACAAAATCCATACAAGATTCAATCAAGATTCAACCACGATTTTAATCCAAACAAAATATTCAACCACGAACTGGATCCAAGCATGAAGAAAAAACAAAAGAAAAAGTACGGGCCCCAGAAAAACCACAAACTGGATCCAACCACAAACTAGCCGCGTGGGCTGGGGGTTGGTGTGGGCCGGTGAGGTGTCATCCTCTCCCCTGGACTGCGGGTGAAATAACAAAAAGTAGGAGGGCTTAAATATAAACGTGCGACAGACGATGACTGTGTTGACCTTGCACGGATCTCCAACAAATAAATGGTATAGATGGTGCCGGGGACCCAACCTAGGAGGGGTAAATCCACACTGCTCTGTCCGGTGTCTGAACTGTGTGCGCACGTACAATTATCTTGGAAAACTTGCATTGACATACCACATTAATGTAGGAGTACAAATAAAGTTGGACGACGAGAGGCAGAAAATGGTCGCTACGAAAACCAAAATACTAGTACTACAAGTGAGTGAGTATATATACAAATGAGCACAAATACGGAGGGCAATGGACATGGGGCTGGTCAGGGCATGCGCCGGCGGTGGGGCGGGTTGCGCCACCGTGGTAGCTGCCCTATCACCATCAGAACTTGCAGTAGCGGCCCAGCCTCCATCACCGCCTGCAGGCTGCAACAGCCGCCCCTTCTGCGATAGCGGCCTCGTGCCAGCCACCATCTCAAGATACGCCGCCGCCACTGTGCCTCTGCGATGCTCCGATTCTCCATGACATGTGCGTTGCAGTACTACTGATGCCCGGAGGATGACGACATGTACAAGCCTGCAAAAGGTGGGCCTCCGAAGAGCCACGGTTGTGCTCCTGCCCTCGTCGGCGATGATGGCTGCAGTAGGGATGACGAGCTCGGCACCTGAAGCGCCGAGGCCATGCTCGTGCCCTCGTCACGCGCTCGTGCCCTCGTCGGCGACGACGGCTCTAGGGCTAACGAGGGCCGCAAAGCTCGGCACGCCAATCGTCGAGACCACGCTCTTGCCCTTCTTGCTCTAGCCCAAGTCCAGCACGTACGCTTTGTTGACTGTTTGAGCAATAATGCTACGCCTATAAAAAAATTCTTAGGCCCTGTTCGTTTTGCTGGGAAGGAATCCATATCTGGAAACGATCCAGGTTGGGATTTGGTTGATCCTATCTTACACACAATCCACACTAACCCCTATTAATTCGTTCCCCCATAATCCCTTCTAAATTTTAACTGTTCGGTTAATCCATTGCTAGGCCATAACCCACGAGTGCCTCTCAGCTTTTGCTCGCGATCTCTCTCGTCATGGATTTATTCCATACGTGGAGTGGAGATAATATTTTTCCAAGCGATTTCAGCTGTAACAGACGGGATGGGCTGGGTTAATATTCCCATCATGGAGTAAACGAAGACAACAAATTTCCTGTGCTGGAAAAAATTACATTACTGGGCTGGAAAACCAAGATCCACTTCAATCCAGGCAAATCCATGTCAATCCATGACTTTTGAGGGATCAAACGAACGAGGCCTTACGGAGATTTTATGGGATGGGGTGGGAAATGCGGTGTGGTGCATATCTTTTTACCTCCGGCCGTGCTTTCAGAAACCGTAATCAATCTGTGTTCTCACCTCATCACTTTTTGTAAATACCAGTCCGTAAGAGGTGTGTAGCATTGTTACTGTTTGAGTAGGTGCAACAACATGACGGGTAGTACGTACTAGTAGCAGTACTCTCTCGTTTGACTAGTTTAGCATGCACGCACACGGAGGCCCACTGAATATGCCTGTCGTCTCCACAATCATTGTCTGGAAAAACAAAACTAACAAACAAACAAACAAACAAACAAACAAACTTTTTGCCTTTACTGTGCACGCACACTTTAAGTTGAAAACTGAGCCCGTGGTCCACGACGTGATGTATGTAGGAGTACTACACATAGGGCACACGGGAGAAGCAGAAATAGAATTGGTAGCATAAGGTGCCTTGCTTTTCCATCAAAAGAAAAAAAAAGGCTAAATAGATCTGCTAATTTCCTTTCTACTTGGACCCTCACATCCTATATACTCCTTTGTGAACTTGAAATATTTTGGTTTTTCATAGTAGCCCATGGTTTTCAAAATGTTTCTGAATGTGCTACAGAAACAAATGAGAGATGCCGTTGTCTTTGGCGCTAGCCCTGGTATCTATAGTCATCGCTGATTATTAAGAAGATGCCTTTTGTTTTCGCATAAAAGCAAGGCGCACCTGACCTTACTCATTCTATTCCTGCGAGGCCCTCCCTGTGTATGTATGTATGTATGTCACGCGTGGGCTAAGTTTCCATGTATGTATGTACGAATATTATTCGTGAGATTAGAACATCTCCTCGATCGCTAGGCCCAGCCCATACGAAAACGAAACTGTAAATAAGGGAGCGCGGTCAACTGGCCTTTCTACTTCGACATATGCGGCCGAACGCAACCTTCCCATTTGACGCCCAACGCGTCAGCTACCCCGCGACGCGCACCCACCCACCCTGGTAGACTGCTTTCGCCATTTTGTTTATTTCTTATTTACGTTTTTTTACTTTTTTTTTCTTTCGATTTTACGTTTTTATTTTGTATTTTTAAAAATATTATGTGTGCTTTTAATCTGAATATTATAAAACATGAACAATTCTATTTTTTTTGAACATTTCAATGTTTGAACAAATTTGAAAGCCTCAACATCTTTTACACATTCTAAACATGTTTTAGAAATCTGAGCATTTTTTTTCAAAGCAATCAGATCAAGGCTTAATCAATGATGATGGCTCAGGGTTTATCGGTTGGAACAAGAGAGTACAAAGCAAGACAAAAGGAAGGAATATGACAAAGTCATAGGGAGACGCAAAGCAAGAAGAAGCCCAAGAGAAAAGAAGGGGACCTTGGCTAGGAAAACTGATGGTCATGAATCATCATTTATAAACCCAATCTGGGATATCCTCTCTCGAAGCTGAAGGTAGGGATGAAAGTCGAACGGAAAGTTTCCGATTTTTCCGCAGAAAAACCAAAAAAGAGTAAAAAATACGGAAATGGAAACGGAATCTTGCAAAATAAAAATGGAAATGAAATTGGTTTGGCAGAAACGGAAACAAAACGGAATAGTGTTTTTCGGTGGAACATACGCTTTCGTCTAATATGGAATTTCTGTTTTAGATCTGCATGGATAAGACATCAGGCATATGCTTTTCTCCTGCTCGAGATCTCACAAAGTATGGAAGGCGCTTGGCCTCTGTGAGTTTATTGATCAATTATGCTAGAGGGGAGGCTTCGTGGTCATCTATCTTGGAGAGCATACTCCAAAACCCAAATGACGAATCATGTGTTCTGAGGATGCTGGAAGTGAAGGAGTCCTTTGATGTCACCTGTTGGTATCTATGGTGGGAGAGGCGGGAGATTGTTAAAGGAGAATCAATGGCAGAACCAACAAGTACATCATTTGCTATCAATGCAATCACTGCTAACTATATGTCAGTAGCCTTGGTGAAGATAGTAGAGAAGGAGATTAAATGGTCTAAGCCATGATCAGGTTCCTGTAAGTCAACACGGATGCGTCCTTCCATGTAAATGGTACGGGGGCATTCGGTGTGGTTTTACGAAACGGTAGAGGTGAAGCACTGGCAGGGTATGGGGGACCTCTTAATCATGTGCTTAGTGTGGCCACAACGGAAGCTACGACAATCTTAAAAGGTGTTGAGGTACTAGAGAAACTTGGAGTCTCAAATGTGATCGTGGAGTCAGATTCTTTGGAAATTATAGAGGCATGCAGATCCGAGATTGCAGTTTGGAGTACATACTCTGCAATCCTTGTTGACTGCTTCGTGCGAGCATGTGTAGGGGTTCGTAGCATGGAAAACAAAAAAATTCTACCGCATGCAAACAAACAAGCCAAGATCTATCTACTAGATTGTAGCATCGAGTCGATAGAAGAACTCACCCTCGAAGATTCCAAAGCGGTTAACGAGAGCGGATTCTCGTGGATGATGTAGTCGTACTCTTGTCGATCTCAAGATCGTGTAGACGATCCTTCCGGCGCTGCGTTCGGCGCTCCCTTGATCGGTCACCACGTTCGGTACTCGATGAAGACCTTCCTCTCCTTGTTCCAGCAGGTGCGGAGGTTGTAGCACTCTCCTCGCGATTCTCAGACCTGACGGCGTGGTACCGAAAGTAGAGGGGAGATCTCGCAGGGCTTCGCCTTAAGCCGGAGCGATTATGGTGGACTATGAGAGAGGCCTTGGCGATCTAGGGTTTATAGGCACCAAGGAGAGAGGGCTAGTCCGGCGGCTAGGGCAAGGGGAGAGCCCCAAGTCGGCGGCTAGGGCAAACCCTAGGGCGGCGGCGGCTGCAGGAGGACCGGCGGCTAGGGTTAGGGTTTCGGGTGTGAGAGGTGTAGCTCTAGAGGGGCACCCCTGCCCCTCCTTTTTTAGGTGGGAGGGTGCGGCCAAGGGGAAGGAAGTCCTCCCCCAAGTCGGCCTCCTTGGCCGGCGGTGGAGGGAGAAGGACTTCCTCCCCAAGTAGGTTTCCTACTCTCCCTCCAAGCAAACTTGCCGTTTGACTTTTCAAATTGGCGTTTGACTTTTCAAACTAGGGTGTGATTTATTCCTTTATTTTGCCCAGCGATGACACCTAGTACATGATGCAATCATTCCAACTTGTTATGACACATTCATGTACCCTTCCCCTCCGGAGTGCCGGACCTTCCGGAACCTTCTAGAACATTCCCGATGAAAACACCGGAATCATTCTCCAACTCCGAAACAGGACTTTCCTTATATGAATCTTATTCTCCGGACCATTCCGGATCTCCTCGTGATATCCCAGATCCTATCCGAGACTCCGAACAACATTCGGTCTCTTACTCATCATTCCATAACTACTCAACAACATCGAATCCTTAAGTGTGTCTCCCTACGGTTCGTGAATTATGCGGACATGATCGAGACACTTCTCCAAACAATAACCAATAGAGGAATCTGGAAATTCATATGGCTCCCACATATTTCTATGATTACTTTGCGATTAAATGAACCACTTACATACGATACCAATTTCCCTTTGTTTCACGATAGTTTACTTATCCCAGGTTTTGATCGTCGGTATCTCTGCATACCTAGTTCAACCTCGTTACCGATAAGTACTCTTTTCTTGTTCCCGTGGTATGTGATCCCTTGTGAGCCAGTCACATGCTTGCAAGCTAATTGGATGACATTCCACCGAGAGGGCCCATAGTATATCTATCCGTCATATGGATGGACAAATCCCACTCTTGATTCATGTGTCTCAACCCATACTTTCCACACACTTAATGCCACCTTTATAGCCACCCAGTTACGGTGTGGTGTCTGATGTCATCAAAGCATCCTTCCGGTGATGGTGATAAGCATGATCTCATGGTCGAAGGAATTAGGTTACTATGTATCAGAAAGCATATAACAATTGAACTATTAAAATGACTTGATCTTTATGCTACGCTTATCTATAGGAGTATGTCCATCATACCATTATCCTAATGATATGATCTTGTTGTTAATAACATCTCAATGTTCATGATAGGGAAACCACAATCATCTATTAACTAACAAGCTAGTATTATGAAGAGGTTTTACTAGGGACTCTAATTTAGTTTACAAATCACACAAGTATTAATGTTTCCTGGTTAATACTGTTATAGCATGAATGTAAACATTTATCATAAACACAAAGATATAATAATAACTATATTTATTACTGCCTCTAGGGCATATCTCCAACAACATGTTCAATTGGAAACAAAAAATTTGCACATTGCCCAAGAGAATCCAACGAGGTGGATCACCAGATATATAGCTAAGAGGTGTTATGATTCAAAATCTGTAATTAGTTGGGAGGGTGATCCACCAGAGTTTATTAAACCTTATGTACTGAATGATGTAATTCTGTTGGCTAATCAATAAAATGCGCCCCACAGGTTTCAAACAGTTTCAAACAGTCGTAGGGGCGTCGACCTGGGACTTGTTTTTTATTAGTCTACTATTTTTGACATCCAACAGTTTAAAATAATTCTAAAGAATATAAATGGTTATTTAAAAATATATAAATGGTTCAAGCTATACCTATCACGAGTCCACTCTTTTAAAAAAAATAGTCTAACATTTTCTGATATTTTTTCTCGTTCACACAATTTCGATGGTTTCTCCAAATGTGTAAAATAACACCTGACTCTCATGTGTATTTACAAGACTGTGATTATTCATTAATCGAGACTAAGAATACAATCACATAACTATACCATTCTGCAAACAATTCTCCTCTGATTCCAACTAATTCTACTTGTCCCCATCATACATGTTTTCGAGGCCATTCCATCCTTCAGTGCCTAATATGTTTACTCAGTTTTTCCACATGCATATGCACAGAACCAACAATTGATAAAATAAGTATCATGATTTATAGTTCGCTGGAACAATAGAAATAAGTGGTTTTTAATATATTCACCATGATTTCAGAGATCATGGATCTATTAGATGTAAGGATTATTTAATTTTGTAATGCATCATAGTAATACTTCTTTTACGGAATACTAATATCTTTAAGTCTTTACTTTGTGAACAAGTGGTGGAGGTTGGCATGCAAAGTTGAGACGCCCAAGAATGCTAATCATACATAAATTATTCCGAGTAATATTTAAAAACTTTGCATAAATATTAAATATATCTCTAATATATATTTTGCAATAAGGGGGGCCATTGCCCCCCTTGACCCTAAGGAAGCTCTGACACTTTAAACAAGGGGCCCTTGATTCCATGTTGTCCTAGGGCCCCCAAAATATTTGTACCGTCTCTGATAGCGGTGGAGATTGTTCTCTCCCGTATGGCTATGCTACTGCCACCTCTTGTTTACTGATGTTTCTTTTGTGTCTGGCTGCCCTCGCAGCCTTTTCCATATACAGTGAGACGACGATGGTGACTGGAAGATCGTGGAGGCATATGTTGGTGGGTGGCAAGATTGATGGAGCGCTCTATGGAGTATCCGGAGATGTTGTTTTTTTGTGAGGTGGGAGAAATCCATGTCGTCTTGGCATCGACACATTGACTCTTGCGAGTGGCGATGTTGCTTCCTAAAGAGTGCCAGGTGTATCTCTTCCCTACTCCCGTAGCATTATGTAGGGAAAAACCCTAGGACCAGTCCGGGAAAAATGGCAGGAAGAAAAATGGCTCATTTACTACATATACTGTTAACAGAAGAAATATAACATTGATTTCCATGTTAAGATACATATGTGTGCCAAAAATGGCTCAATTAATACATATAGTCAATCTTATGATCGTGTTGGCCGTAACCATGGAGTATCAGCACCGTTTAACAGGATGGTTGGGTCAGTCTTCACTCTGAAGGGAAGAATTTCATCAAACTTATTATAATCTTCTGACATGTCTGTCTTGTCCTCCACTCCCACGATGTTTCTTTTCCCTGAAAGAACTATGTGACGCTTTGGATCATCGTGTGATGTATCTATTTGCTTATTTTTTCTTTTTTCGGTTTGGTAGACATGTCCTTCACATAGAAAACCTGAGCCACATCATTGGCTAAGACGAATGATTCATCTAAGTTCTTGTCTACCTTCATAAGATTATTGAGATCCACTGTTGTCATTCCGTACTTCTTGTCTACCTCAACCCCTCCTCCTGTTAGCTTAACCCATTTGCATCGAAACAAGGGGACCTTAAAATTAGGTCCATAGTCAAGTTCCCATATCTCCTCTATGAACCCATAATACGTGGTCTTTTCCCCATTGTCTTCTGCTGCATCGAAGCGGACACCACTATTTTGGTTGGTGCTCTTTTTATCTTGGCCTATCGTGTAAAATGTATTCCCATTTATCTCGTACCCTTGGAAAGTACATACAGTCGAAGATGGTGTCCTGGCCAACAAGTACAGCTGATCCCCAACAGTGGTGTTATTCGTGAGAAGTCTTTGCAGCCAGCCGCCAAAACTCGCCACGTGTTCACTTATAATCCATTCATCAGACTGTCCCGGGTGTTTGAGGCGTATTAAATTCTTGTGTTCATTGATATACGGGGCAACAAAGATAGATCTTTGTAAAACCGTGTAGTGTGCTTGATTGAGAGAATGCCCGTCCCTACATATCATTGCTTTACATCCTAGGGTGCCTTTTCCACGCAGTCTTCCCTCATGTCGTGATTCTGGAACACCAATCGCCTTAAGGTCAGGAATAAAATCAACACAGAACTCAATGACCTCCTCTGTTACATAGCCCTTGGAGATGCTTCCTTCCGGCCTAGCACGGTTATGAACATATTTCTTTAAGACTCCCATGTACCTCTCAAAGGGGAACATATTGTGTAGAAATACAGGACCGAGAATGGCAATCTCTTCTACTAGGTGAACCAGGAGATGCGTCATAATATTGAAGAAGGATGGTGGGAACACCAACTCAAAGCTGACAAGACATTGGGCCACATCTGTCTGTAACCCTGGTAGGCTTTCTGGATTGATTACCTTCTGAGATATTGCATTGAGGAATACACATAGCTTCACAATGGGTACTCGAACATTTTCAGGTAGAAGCCCCCTCAATGCAATCGGAAGCAATTGTGTCATAATCATGTAGAAGTCATGAGACTTCAGGTTTTGGAATTTTTTCTCTGCCATATTTATTATTCCCTTTATATTCGACGAGAAGCCAGACGGGACCTTGATACTGCTCAGGCATTCAAAAAAGATTTCCTTCTCTACTTTGGTAAGAGCGTAGCTGGCAGGAGTTAAGTGGCATCGTTTACCCTTCTCGTTCTCAGGATGCATAGGCTCTTTAGGGTCTTTTAGACGTTGTTGGTCCTGCCGTGCTTCCGGTGTATCTTTTGTCTTCCCATACACTCCTAGGAAGCCTAACAGGTTCACACAAACATTCTTCGTCACGTGCATCACGTTGATTGAAGAGCGGACCTCTAAGACTTTCCAATAGGGTAGGTCCCAAAATATAGATTGCTTCTTCCACATGGGCGCGTGTCCGGCATCGTCATTCAGAACAGACAGACTGCCATGACCTTTTCCAAAGATTACTTCTAGGTCCTTGACCATACCAAATACCTCCTCACCGGTGCGGAGGACAGGCTTCCTCCAGGGTTCTGCCAGACGTTTGAAATGCTTGCCTTTCTTTCTTACTGGATGCAGGTTCGGAAGAAATCGACGATACCCTAGGTACACAACATTCTTACATTTATCCAAATATACACTTTCAGTCTCATCTAAACAGTGTGTGCATGCATTGCATCCCTTGTTTGTCTGCCCTGAAATGTTACTAAGAGCAGGCCAATCATTGATGGTTACGAAAAGCAATGCTCGTAGGTCAAATAGCCCCCCATTGTGCTCATCCCACATACGTACACCTGGTTTGGCCCACAGCTATAAAAGTTCTTCAACTAATGGCCTTAGGTACACATCAATGTCGTTGCCGGGTTGCCTCGGGCCTTGGATGAGCACTGGCATCATAATAAACTTCCTCTTCATACACAACCAAGGAGGAATGTTATAGATACATAGAGTCACAGGCCAGGTGTTGTGACTGCAGCTCTGCTCACCAAAAGGATTCATGCCATCTGTACTTAGACCAAACCTTCAGTTCCTTGCGTCACGTGCGAAGTCCAGGTACTCTCGCTCGACTTTTATCCACTGTGACCCATCAGCGGGGTGTCTCAACATCGCGTCTTTCTTACGGTCTTCCATGTGCCTGAAGGGTTTCGCGGCATAGTAAATCAAAATTTTCTACGGATGCGAACAGAGGGAAGCCAAGATCTAATCTAGGAGATGCAAACAACGAGAGAGATTGGATTAGATCTTCATACCCTTGAAGATTCGCACATGAACGCGTTAACGTGGGTGATGTAGTCGTACTCGCTTCTCCTCCTCGCGATCCGATCCGATCTAGCACCACAAGTGGCGATACCTCCGTGAGATTCACATGTGCAGCACCTCGACGTCTCCTCCTTCCTTGGTCCAGCAAGTATGGTGGAGAGACGGATTGGATCTACAACGCGACGGCGCGGTGCAAGTGGTGGAGAGTTTCTGCAGCAGGGCTTCGCCTACACGCAGTCGGGAGGGAGAGAGAGAGAGGAGGGCAGCAGGGCGGCTAGGGTTGAGGAGGAGGTGTGGGGGGGGTGGTGCGCCCCCAGCCCTCTTTATATAGAGGGGTGGGGCGGCAACCCTAGCCCCTCCTGACGAGGTTTAATCTCGTCAATGCCTATTGTTATGGACTTGGGTTTTGGAGAAGATGGGGATGCTGCAGATCGTGGCACGGTTAACAGACAAGCAACCAGGGTACACGAGATTTACCCAGGTTCAGGCCCCCGGAGGGAAAACCCTACTCCTGCTTGTCTGCTCTTGATTACGGCGGAACCGAAGGTTCTGGTCTTAGATTCGATCTGGCGTGGAGATGTGTGCGAAAGTATGAGTCGAGAGATCTAGGACGTGCCCTCCTGGCCTTTATATAGACTTAGGCAGGTCCCGGGCATAGTCCTAGTCGGTTATAGGTTCTAGGGTTTTACCCCTTTGAATTTCCTATCTGCGCTAGTCTTGTTCTCCAAGGACTCGAAGGCGTCATGGGCCTTGGCCACCCGAAAATCTTCATGGGCCGGCGTACATCTGCCGTGGGCCTTCCTTGGGCTGGACCAGGTATGCTGAAGTACGTACCGCGAGGTATAACCATGTCGAGAGCCGAGTGATCAGTCGAATCGTAGATTCGGCTGAGGACTCTTCAATCCTTCGGGTACAACTGGGTAGTAAAAGTATATGTGTGTAGGGATTGTTGATACATGTGCCTGACTCACCCGACGGATCGGGTCGATTAAGCATCTTAGGACGAAACAACATGATCTTCATCAGGTTCGAGTCCCTTAACTTGAACCCGGAACATATGCTGGTGCAATTCGACTCAGGCCGCGGAGGACTTATAGGAGTGGAATTCCAGTGTTTTTAATTGATGTACCCAACGCGTCCGTCGGGATTTTTCATCACGCCTGTTGGCATGGATTTATACTAGCAGAGCGCAGTCAGGTGCGTTGCCAAGCCATCAGATGATATCTGTAGGTCTTATCTTTGCGTCGTAAACGCAGCATCCGAACATTTGTCACCACGGAGGTGTTTCGGGTGGCTAAGGAGATTGTCGCTCACTCAGCATTTTGTTGGGGCAGATTTGCCAAAAAGTTTTTGCGTGCTGATCCGAAAGATCGCAGTCAAAGATTTCATAGGGTCGCGACCAGTATCCTATGGGAGTAACCCAAGTGTCTGTTCGAGTCGTAGACTCGAGCGGAGACTTTTTAGTTCAAGCATTGTTCTTGTTGTTAAGTCCGTTGGACTCGAAAATTTTCGGATACTTAAATCCATCCTCCCTATGGGAGTAGCCCCCGAGTCCTTAGTGGAGTCGTAGACTCGACGTAGGACTCAGAGAAATACTTTGTCTTTATTCGTCTTTCGGGTGCGCGGCGCTCGATAGGAGTAACCCAGTATTTAGTCGAATCGAAGATTCGAGTGAGTACTCTTAGCTGTGGAGCCGAAGAATTGTAAGTTGTGCTAGTATAGCTTTTGATGACGCGTCGATCTTGACGATTGATGACTTCAAGCGTCACTGCGCCGAGATGACTTGATCGGGCGGACGTGGGTCCCACTTCGACTTTGAATTGACGACCGCGTGCGTGAGATAATTAAGGCGTCTCCTCGATTTCCACGCATAGTGGACGGCGTGGTAGCGATGGTTCATTAAGATGTTGACACGTGTACGGTCAGATCTGCCGTTGGCGTTAGGTCTTCTGGATGGACGGCTGGGGTGCGTCGTCTTCGCTGTTATAATCATTGGGGAAAGCCGCGGTTTGTTTTCACCGCCTCAGTTCTTGTTTTCACTGCCTCCTTGTGCTCTAGCGATTCTTGCTGCGCACTAGGATTTCCTTCACACTTCCGTCGTCGTCTTCTGCATTTTCACCGCCGGTGCGTCGTAGCAATGGGAAATCCAAGAAGTCCTCGTCCGCCGTTGGGACCAGCGCCGCCGGAGGTCAGAAAGGCGCCACCGCTCCTCGCGTCACCGATGGGGGCTGGCGGCGATCAGAGACGCGGGAGAGCGATCTCCATAAGCCATGACGGGGCCTCATCCGCAGGATAGGGAGGCCGTCAAACTCCCGACAATGAGGTAATCCCGTCCCCTCCCAGGTATCGGGTTATGTTTCGCCGTTATGCGCGGCTTTCTTTTCCAATCCACAACTTCCTCCGTGGATGCTCTTCTTCTATGGGATTCAGCTTCATCATCATCTCCCAATTCTCTTCTCCACATTGCTTGTTTTATCACTGTTTGCAGTCTTTGGCTTGGCATTGAGCCGCATTTTGGCCTCTTCCGGAAGCTTTATTCCGTGAAGAGGCAGTCTGGTTCGGATGGTGTGTACCCCATTTGTGGTTGCATCATCTCCCTTAGTCCCAATCTTCTGTTCTTTTCTTTTTCCAAGTCCGAATCTGTCCAGTACTGGCAGAGGCGATGGTTTTATATCCGCGACTTCGTAGTGCCGGGACAAGATTTTGGTCTTGTTCCCTTTGACCCTTCCCAAAAGATTGAGCCGAAAAGGTCTTGGAAAAACCCAATCCTGGACGGTGAGAAGGCAGAGATAGAGGCCCTTTACCGTCAGGTGGAGGATCTCCAGCTGATTCCGGATAAGGAGGTGAACGGCGTGGACATCATCCGGACATTTCTTGAGCGTCGGGTGCAGCCTCTCCAAGCGAGGGCGCACCCGATGTTTCTTTATTCTGGGCGCCGTGATCCGACTAGGGTTTCGGCTGAGAAAATCTCCAAGGGGGATCTTGACAAGGACCTTCGCGCGCTGCTGAAGTTCAAGGCCGGAGAAGAAATCGCGGGGAAGTCGCTAACTCCTCTATTTTCTTCGACGTTGGCCGTACCGCAGGTGTAGATTTGTGCACGTAGTGCTTTTTGTCGGCTGTGTATTTATTTCCTTTGTTTGCTAACAAAGTTTCTTCTGGTTTTGTAGAGCTTCAAAGTTCCGGGCATGGTACCTCCTTTACCCGAAAATTATCCGAATGCCCCGGATAATGAAGTGGTTGAGTCCATGTCCGAGCTGCCATCGGCGCGATCTCCGGCGGAGGATGCCGACGAGTCGAGTGAGGACTGTACTCACAAGCGAGCACGGAGCTCCAGCGAATCTTCGGATGCCTCGACTCCTCCGACTCCCAGAGACCCTCTGGGCCTTGAGTGTCATAGTGACGGTCATGGGGATTCTTCTTTTCCCATTCCTGCCATTCCTGTGCAGGCTGTAGCGCCACACCCGCCAGCGAAGCGGAAGAAGGAAGAAAAGAATGAGGAGAAGAAGGAAGAGAAGAAAGAGGAGAAGAGAGCCCGGAAGGCTCCTCCTGTCTTCGACCTGAGCTCGCTCGGCTCGTAAGTTTCTTGTTGTGCTATTGTCCTTTTTCCTTTATGATTTTTGCACTTGTGCTGATTGGTTCGTATGCAGGCACTCCTCCCATGATTCCAGTGATGGTGCGCGGGAGATGATGGGAGAGTCGAACATTGCGTCTCCTCCTCCTCAGACGGTGGTGACTTCGGGTGGCGCCGCTCCGGATCCTCCTGTGCAGGAGGTGTAGGTGGTTGCGCCTCAGAATTTCGCAGGCGGGTTTTCGGAGTCGCCATCGGAGCATGTAAGTTTTTCTGCTTCATGTCACGGGGGGAGCCCCCGAGTATCTTCATATGCTGATTTGATTTTTACTCCTTTGTGTTGGGCGTAGCCCCCAGGTCCTTTTCTTACTGCTATTTCTTTGTCTTCAGCCTTTTGTGCAGGAGGCCAAGCGGTGGTGCTTGAGGAGGCGAACTGGCCCAGGTAGCTTCAAGGTATCCATCTGCCGTTTACTACCTTTCTTATTTATTTTGGTCCTGTTCTTTGACTCTTGCTTGTCTTAAATGCAGAGAAGCATAACGATTCCCTCCATGAGGTCGACGCTCTTAAAAAGAGCCTTGGTCAATCGGAGCAGAAGACCGAAGCCGCCGTTGGCGCGAAAGAGCGCCTCGAGCTAGAGCTGTCTAAGGCAGCCGAAGCGAAGGAGCGTCTGCAGCAGGAGGCCACAGATCGTGAGGAGCATCTGGCCACCGTTGCGGCTGCTCGTGAAAAAGAGGTGGCGGCAAAGCTCATGGCTGCTGCCAAGGCTATTTCGGGTGAGTGCTATTTCTGTACTTGTTTCTTTTTCTTCGGGTCTTCTTCTATGCTGCTTTTCTTCATGCTTTTCTTCTTTTTGTCTCAGATGCCGCAGGCATCGAGTTTGACCATGGTGCTCCGGAGCACGGAAGTGCTCTAGATGATGCTACTGTGGCGGTCGAAGACCGCTGTAGCACCGCCGTCGGCTCCCTAACCAAGGCGAAGGAAGTCCTTGGCCGCTTCTAGAGGGAGCTTTTCCCTAAGGGCGTGGCCCTCGATGATGTGGATGCCCTGGCGGAGGCTTTATCAGCCGAAGCGCCTGCGGAGTATAAGCGCAAGCAGAAGGGCATCGGCGCGTCCGTCGGGCTGGCGATGGCCTTGGCGGCTGGAGCGGAGCTGGACCTGCCGCAGATCACCTCTCGGATGCCAACGACTGCAGATGGATCCGAGGTAGCCTTCGCTGCTTACTCCGCTCGCTGCAAACGATATGGGCCCAAGCTCATTGATTTGCTGTCTGAGTACGCACTGCGGCAGCAGGGCGGGGCCAAAGCTAGGCAGTCTGGCTCCGAGGCGACTCAGGGTGCTGCGTCTTAGGCTTTGTAGACGTAGAATAGTTTGTAGTTTGCTTTTGCTGTAAATATTTTGAAAGAACACCATCCTTGTGCCACGTAGGGGCCTTTAATGAATTCTTCTGAGTTGTGCTCTGCTCTTGTCTGAATGTTTGTGTCCCTTTCTTTTTCTGCTGCTCTAGGTTCCTTGGTCTTGACCTGTTGGCACCTCGTCCAATGCCGCCGCGACCATCTTTGGATGATTCCTCGCAGCTTGCTTTTCTTGAGATCGTGCGTGTCGGAGGGAGTTACTCGGGTTACGCGGCCATGCCGACGTTTGGAAGTCCAAGGCGGATCGTTGTGCAGCCAGAGAGGAGTACTTGATGGCGGAGCTGGTTCGGCTGTCCGAGCAGCTGCAATGTAAGTTGTTCTTTGGTTCGAGCTGTAGCTTGGTTCTTCGGATGAGCCTCCTGGCTTTATTCTTATTTTGTCCGATTGTTGCAGGTGCGAATCTTGCTCCGAGGGAAGAAAAGGAGCGTGTCGCTGTTCGGGTCAATTGCTTGACTCAACAGGACATGGAGGCCGGCGGCTTCTTCTGGATGGATCGTGATCGCGCCATAGCCCTGGCGACGGTGCAGGATCGTGTTCATCAAGTTTCGCGGGTGCTCCGCCAAGTGCAGACATCACTTGCCTCGGTGTTGCACGTCATGTTTCCTTTGGATGCTGTGCCGACAAGCCTTGCGGGTCTTCTGTCAAAATTTCGGAACGTAAGCAATGTCAAGGAGTTGGTGCGGCAGCAACTTGTCGCGGGAGTGAAGGCTGCGTTGTCTCTTGTGAGGCTGCACCGGCCTGACGTGGATTTGGCTGCTGCGGCCGCTGGGCCACCTCTTCGACCGGATGGTGGTGAGTGGGACATGCGTCCGCATTACGCGGCTGTAAGGCAGTATGCCGAACAGATTGTAGATTTGTTTGAGCAGCGTGCCCAGGTTATTCTTCAACATAGGTAGTACCTATAAAAAGAGAGAGATGTAAAATTTGTATATTTCGGCTGGGCACGTTGTGCCCTTTGTTGTAAAGGTTTGTTTGTTTATGAGCACGCAGTGCTTTGATTGAGTGCGTGTCCTTTTCGTTTGCCTGACGTTGTCAGCTACTCAGGTGTACACGTTTGGTCCTCAATCGATGAAATCGTGAGGTGGGGGGAGCCCCCGAGTGCGTTTGGTCCTCAGTCGATGAAATCGTGAGGTGGGGGGAGCCCCCGAGTGCGTTTGTAGCATATAGTAAAGTTGCAGGAAATAGTTAACCGAAGTTTTGGGGCGAGACAGTTAGCTTTATTTATATCGTAATGGAGGAGGTACATTGTTCGGCTGAATAGCCTTGGCTGAAAGCCTTATTGAAAGTAAAGGGGTAGGTTGCTACGGATAGAATCGTCGCAGGTGCGAGATATTCCATGGGTTGGAGTATGCGACTCCAGACTCCACATGCTTGAGGCGATAGGCACCACCTGGGATGACTTCGGTGATGACGTAGGGTCCTTCCCATGGTGACTCGAATTTATTCGGTCACTTTTGCTTGAGTCGCAAGACGAGGTCTCCTTCGACGAAGGACCTTGGGCGCAGCCGGCGGCTGTGGTAGTTGCGGAGACTCTGCTGGTACACGCATTGCTATGTCTCTTGCTTCGTCGAGTGTATCGACGGCATCTTCGAGTGCAGCTGTGGATTCGGCTTCGCTGTAAGCGACGACCCGTGGGGCCTGGTGGCGTACTTCGGCTGGTAACACGGCCTCGGCTCCATGTACCATGAAGAATGGTGTGTACCCGGTGGCGCTGTTTGGCGTAGTCCGTAAGCTCCACAGGACGGATGATAGCTCTTTCGTCCAGTTTCCAGCTTTTTGTTCGAGTGAGCTCATGAGGCGCTTCTTGATGTCGGCGCCGATTAGGCCGTTGGCCTTTTCCACTTGCCCATTCGTTTGCGGGTGTGCCACTGAGGCGTACGTGATGTTGATCCCAAGGCCCTCGCAGAAGTCCTGGAATTCCTCGGAGATGAAGTTCGATCCGTTGTCGGTGATGATCTTTGTCGCGATGCGCGAACACATGAGACAATGGACTCGAAGAACTTGACGGCAGTTTTGCCTTTCTGGTTGGTGACCGGCATGGATTCGATCCACTTGGTGAATTTGTCGACTGCAACCAGGAGGAAGACGTGTCCCCCTTTTGAGGATTTTGGCAGTTTGCCGATCATGTCAAGGCCCCATTGAGCAAAAGGCCAAGCTATGGCTATGGGTCTGAGCTCGGACCCATGTGCGTGCGGTTTGTCGGCGAACCGTTGGCACCCGTTGCATCTTCGGATGATGTCCTTTGCGTTGCTCATGGTCGTTGGCCAGTAGAATCCTGCTCGTAGAGCTTTGGCGACAAGGGAGCGACTGCCTGCGTGGTGGCCGCAGATGGCCTCGTGGATGTCTTGAAGGATGGTTTTGCCGTCGTCAATGGTGACGCACCGTTGCAGTACACCCGTGATACTGCGCTTGTACAACTCGCCATTGATGGTGGTGAAGGCCTTTGACCGACGAGATATGCGCCGGGCATCTGTCGGGTTGTCAGGCAGTTCTCCATTTAACAGGAACTGGAGGTATGGGCGCGTCCAGGTTTCTTCGACTGCCATGACCTGCATTAGGTTGACCATGGCGACCTCGGTGTCCAATTTTTCGGGTCCTTCATGACCTTCGGGTAGCGTAGCCCCCGAGTGTTCTGCTTCTTCGGGTGATCCCTTGGGGAATTTCCGCTTGATGGACGGCACGCAGATCTGTTCGAGGAACACACCTGGTGGCACCTTTGCGCAAGTGGAGCCGATGTTGGCGAGTCTATCAGCTTCCTCGTTGCTTTCTCTTCCGGCGTCGGCTTCGCAGCCGTCGAATTCTCCTTCGAGTGCGTTGTAAGCGCGATGCTGCGATCATGTTTTCGGCGTGTGCATCGCACTCGTTCATCGTCTGCTGGACGACGAGGTTGGAGTCACCATAGATGACCAGGCGCGTTGCGCCGCATATCTTTGCCATCCTCATGCCATGGATGAGGGCTTCGTATTCGGCCTCGTTCTTGGAGGATCTGAATTTCATTCGAAGAACGTACTTCATCTTGTCGCCTTGCGGGGAGGTCGATGACCCCCTTTGCCCGCCCGGCGCTTGGAGCCGTCGAAGTGCATTGTCCATGACTGCGACATGTCTGGGGTGTCTGGCAGCTGCAGCTCCATCCAATGTACCAGGAAGTCTGGAAGGACTTGAGATTTGATTGCGAGTCGCTTCTCATAGACGATGTCCAGAGGTGACAGTTCGATGCCCCACAGGGCCACGCGTCCTGTGGCCTCCGGATTATTCAGGATGCTGTTCAGGGGTGCTTCATTGACGACCATCACCTGATGCTCCTGGAAGTAATGGCTCAACCATCGAGCCGTCATGAACACGCCGTAGGCTAGCTTTTGGTAGTGAGGGTACCTCTACTTTGTTGGTGTCAGTACCTCGCTGAGGTAGTAAATTGGGCGCTGGACCCCGTGGGTCTTGCCTTCTTCGGGTCGTTCGACCACGTGCAGTCTTGACCACCTGATGTGTGGCTGCTATGTACAGCAGCAGGGGCTCGCGCTCCTTTGGCGTGACCAAAACGGGCGAGGTGGAGAGGAGCCGCTTGAGGCTTTCGAATGCGTCGTTGGCTTCTGGTGTCCACTCGAATTTGTCTGCTTTGCGCAGCAGCTGGTAGAATGGTAGGGCCTTCTCGCCCATGCGGCTGATGAACCTGCTTAGCGCCGCTACTCGTCCTGCGAGCTGCTGGACGCCCTTGAGGTTTTTCGGCTTCTCCATCGTCATGATGGCTCTGATTTTCTTCGGGTTCGCCTCGATCCCTCGTTGAGAGATGAAGTACCCGAGCAACTGACCTGATGGGACGCCAAAGGCGCATTTTTCGGGGTTGAGCTTGATCCTGTAGCGATCAAGATTGCCGAACGTCTCGCGGAGATCGTCGATACGTGTCCTTGCCTCCTTGGTTTTTATTACTATGTCGTCGACATAGACTTGGACGTTGCGACCGATCTGGTCCTTGAGGCAGGCCTGCATGCATCGCTGGTACGTGGCACCTGCGTTCTTTAGCCCGAAGGGCATTGTATTGTAGCAGAATACTCCGAACGGTGTGATAAAAGCTGTTTTCTCTTGATCTTCGACCTTGAGTCGAATCTGGTTATAGCCTGAGTAGGCGTCGAGGAAGGAGAGTTTCTCACAACCTGCAGTCAAATCGATGATCTGATCGATCTGAGGAAGAGGGAAGTGGTCCTTTGGGCAATGCTTGTTTAGTGACGTAAAATCCACGCACATCCGCAGGATGTCCGTGTCCTTCTTTGGGACCATGACTGTGTTTGCCAGCCACTCGCTTTCTTTGATTTCCCGGATGAAGTCTGCTGCGAGTAATCTGTTGATTTCCTTGCCGATGGCTTCGGCTCGTGGTTCGGACAGTCTCCGGATGGACTGTTTGGCTGGCTTGGTGTCTGGAAAGACATTGAGGGCGTGCTCGGCGAATTCCCTGGGAACTCCTGGCATGTCCGCAGGACACCAGGCGAAGATTTCCCAGCGCTCACGGAGGAATTCGACGAGCGCGCCTTCCTATGCGGGACTGAGGTCGTTGGCGATCAACGCCGTCTTGGAGGCATCCGTCGGATGGACCTGCACCTTCTTGGTGTTGACGGTGGAGTCGAAGGACATGTCAGGGGCGTTCTGCCTTGTGACTGGGGGTGCCCCATTATCCGTCACTTCGCGGAGCCTTACAAGCTCGTCCTGCATGCCAAAAGACTGGGAGATTTTGTTGAAATCCCCGTCGCATTGGTCCGATCGGGTGAAGCTCCCGTGGATCGTGATGACGCCTCTTGGTCCTGGCATCTTGAGTAGTAGGTGTGCGTAGTGTGGGACAGCCAGGAACCTTGCGAATGCTACACGCCCCAGGATGGCGTGGTATTGCGACGGCCAGTTCACCACTTCGAATTCGAGTCGTTCCTGCCGAAAGTTGTCCGGCTTCCCGAAGATGACGTCGAGCCCTATTTTTCCCAGGGGGAATATGCCCTTCCCTGGGACGATGCCGTGGAACGTTGTGTCTGACTGTTCCAGGCTGCATTGTGGGATCCGCATTGCTGCTAGAGTGCTTGCGAACATTAGATTGATGCCACTGCCACCATCCATGAAGACGCGACTCATCTCGAAGCCTCCGATCTGCGCTTCCAGCACCAGGGCGGCATGACCTGGGCGAGGGATCTGGCAGGGGTGATCCGCGCGAGTGAATGTGATGCAGGACTCCGATCCGCTGAGGTACTCAGGGATTGCAGGTGGAGTTGCCACGGCCAAGTTGATTTGTCGAGTGATTTTCTTCTGCACCCTGTTTGTGGGGCGTCCCTTCTGGATCATATTTAGTGCTCCCTTTGGTGGGGGGTACCCGACCCCGGCGTTGTTCTGCGCTGGTGCGACTGGCTGGTTTGGGCCTCCGATAGGTGGCGGTGGAGGAGCTCCATGTGCTATTTCGCCTTGCGCAGGTGCGCTTCCGAACGCAGGGATTGGGGCTTGTTGCCTCATCTGCGTCATGCTTTCGCTGAGTTTCTGGAACTCGCGGCAGTCCTTGAGCATGTGGCTGGCTTTCTTTTTGCCATCTTGTTTGTCGATGTAGAAGTGGATGGTGCATGGACCCGAGAGTTTGTCGAATGCCGAGGGTCCGTTGTATGTCGATCGGCGTTACCCGATCGTGGAGCGTCCGTTGTCGCGGAAGTTTCCGCCGCGGTATCCTCCGCTGTTGCGGCTGTTGTCGTTGCGGCGATCGGCGTAGCCGGCCGCGACCATGTCGGGTCCGTCGCGGTCTTTGTAGACGCGAGATCTCCTCTTGTTGCGGCGTTCCTGTCTTCGTCCGTAGTCGTCCTCTTCATCCGATTGCGCTCGCTGGATGCAATCTTCGCCGTCTGCCCAACTGTTGGCAATTTCCATGAGGTGGTCGAGTGTCTTGGGCTTGACACGCCCAAGTTCCTCCTTGAAGTCTTGGCGTTTGACGCCGTCCCTGAAGGCGTCGATGGCCCTCTCCTCGGAGATGTGCGATGTGGAGTTCTTGGTTGTAGACCAGCGTTGTATGTACGAGCGAATAGATTCACCCGTTCTCTGAGTGCAGGCTCGCAACTCTTCGATTGAGGCGGGCCTCTTGCTAGTGCCCTTGAAATTTCGGATGAAGCTGTAAGCGAGCTCCTCCCAGCTTCGGATGGATCCTGATGATAGGTCGCTGAGCAGGACCCGCCGCAATGAGGCATTGAGGCATTGCATGGCGGTTTCTTTGTTGCCTCCGTGAAGCTTGACGGATGACAGATGGTCGCTGAGCTATGATTTTGGATCTTGCGTGCCGTTGAACTTCGGAGTATCCGAAGGAAGCTTGAAATTGCGTGGCATCAGTGTTCGCCGAACAGATCTGCTGAAACATCGGGCTCCGCAGAGTTCTCCTTCATCTTCGTCCATCTCGGATTCAGACGAGCATGCACGTTTGGCTCGTGCTTTGTCGATTTTGCGCTGTGTAAGCTTGTCTCTGGCGTCGTAGTCGCGTTGATGATGACGCGAGCTCTTCTTCCTTCGAGGAAGGTCATGCTCCTCCTCTTCTTCGGATGAAGGTGTGGGACTCTGGTCGCGCCTGGCCGGAGCTTTCTTCTTCGGCTCCGCAGGAGCGTCTTCATGGAGCGCAGCTCCGACGAGTCCGAGTCCGGTGAGTGCGGACTTATGCATGGCTCTTTTCGGGTCTCCCTCCGGAGGTTGGTGGGCCGCTAGATATGCAGTGGCTGCCATGATCGCAGCTTGCGGTGTCTTCGGGATGATGTTGCCGTCGGCATCCATATCCATGAATGATGTGTGGAGAGTTCGGGTCACGTCACGCCGCTCCTTGGGATCCATGTTCTCCACCCGAGAGCGATGCTTGTTTCCCTGGTTTCCGTTTGTGCTAGAGCCGGGTGCCATGGCGGAGAG
The DNA here is from genome assembly GCA_023614405.1 of Avena insularis. Lineage (NCBI taxonomy): Eukaryota > Viridiplantae > Streptophyta > Magnoliopsida > Poales > Poaceae > Avena > Avena insularis. The sequence continues at coordinate 412,250,223 of CM042691.1, forward strand.
CGCAGCTCGTCGCGCGCTGGACTCGGAGGCTGCTTGCGTTTGTCGGCGTCTCGCATCTTGACTTGCTTCTTGTGCTCCTCGATGAGGAGGTAGTGGTATGCCATCGTAGTTCACGTGAGGCGTCCGCAGTGGGACTATGTCGCTGCGACGGCGACGCTGGACCCATCCTTCTTTGCTAAGTTGGATGACGTGGCGTTGTTTTCCCTGTTGGGTGGGGGACTGGCTTCTTCATTTCGCCCGTTTCGCCGTTGGGTTACGCGGGTTAGGTGTTTCCTCGTCGCCTTGGATGCCTGCGGCGCATAGATAGTGCTCGCAGATTGGTCGGCTGCTGCCGCAGCTTTCGGATCCGGAACCGTAGGTCCCCTCATCCGAAGGTGGATCACTGATCGAGTTCTGATTGCCGCCGTAAAACTCATCTGTTGATAGTGATGTGCGTATACGGTGTGGAGCCCTGGCGGGCCTTATTGATGGCACGGGCACCCGTCGAGGCGGATGGTGCCAGTTTGACCCACCTGGAAGCAAAAGCTCCCGAATAGGATCTCGAGTCCGTCGCCTACGGGCTCGAAATCTTTCATGGTGGCCGGCGAGTGAGCGGTGAAGTCGAAAGCGCCGAAGAGGAGGTGATTCTCCGTCGCTGCAGAGTTGTAGATTGATCGAGTCGGAACCGTCACGATCGCACAATCAGCAGCCCCGTTTCCCACAGACGGCGCCAATTGACGAGGTTTAATCTCGTCAATGCCCATTGTTATGGACTTGGGTTTTGGAGAAGATGGGGATGCTGGAGATCGTAGCGGTTAATGGACAAGCAAACCAGGGACACGAGATTTACCCAGGTTCAGGCCCCCGGAGGGAAAACCCTACTCCTGCTTGTCTGCTCTTGATTACGGCGGAACCGAAGGTTACAGGGTGCGCAGATTCGATCTGGCGTGGAGGTGTGTGCGAAAGTATGAGTCGAGAGATCTAGGACGTGCCCTCCTGGCCTTTATATAGACTTAGGCAGTTCCCGGGCATAGTCCTAGTCGGTTACAGGTTCTAGGGTTTTACCCCTTTGAATTTCCTATCTGCGCTAGTCTTGTTCTCCAAGGACTCGAAGGCGTCATGGGCCTTGGCCACCCGAAAATCTTCATGGGCCGGCGTACATCTGCCGTGGGCCTTCCTTGGGCTGGACCAGGTATGCTGAAGTCACGTACCCGCAGGGTATAACCATGTCACCTCCCCCAAGCCAAAACCGGCGGCCAAGGAGGAGGAGTGGGGGGCAAGGAAACCCCCCCCCCTTCTAGAAGTTCCAATTAGGGTTTTATCCCTTCTTGGCCGGCTGGGCCCTATGGGGCCTTGTGCCCCTGGCCCAATGCGACCAGGGAACTCCCTCATAGGCCCATGCCCCCTCCCGACAGGTGGGACCACGTTGGTCCCCCTCCGGAAGGTTCTAGAAGCTTCCGGTACAATACCGATTAACCCGGAACAATTCCGAACTCCAAAAACTGCACTACCTTATATGAATCTTATTCTCCGGACCATTCTGGAACCTCTCGTTATGTCCCGGATCCCATCCGAGACTCCGAACAAAAACTCATAAACCAATTATCCAATATATCCTAGCGTCGAGACACGTTAAGTGTGTGACCCTTCGGGTTCGAGAATATGCAGACATGATCTTCTATCAATAATCAACAGCGGGGTCTGGAAACCCATATTGACTCGCACACATTCATCGATGATCATATCGGATGAACCACGATGCCAGGATTCAATCAATCCCATATATATATTCCCTTCGTCTCGCGATATTTTACTTGCCCGAGATTCGATCGTCGATGCAATCATACCTAGTTCAATCTCGCTCACGCAAGTACTTTACTCGTTCCGTAATCCGATATCACTTTGTGATTAACTCCTTAACCACATGCTTGCAAGCGGTGTTGATATCGACACGAGTGGGCCCGAAGTATCTCTCCGACTTGAGGGACAAATCCCATCTCGATACATACAACCCAATGTGCACTTTCCGATCACCGAGAGACACCTTTATGATCACCTCTCATAGGATGACGTTTGATGACCTCAAAGCTTTCTTCCGATACTGTGGAGTTGTATTATCTCATGGTCTAAGGAATACAATATTTGACATAAGAAAAGCTTCACAAAGATGAACACGATGACACGATCTAATTGCTGCTATGTAACACCCGTCCACTCGGGCCCGGTGTCACTCTGGCAGCTTAATAGGATATCTAGATCGCCCCACGGACCAACACTAGTCTTTTCTGCACTTTGTCCTCACTAAATGCGCACTGCTACCCACTTCCGGTCGGTCACCCATCCTATAATTGCTCTAGGCCAAGCACGCTTAACCTTAGAGTTCTTTTCGAATGAGCTTCCGGAAAAGAAGTTGCAACTTGTTGGTATGAGTATTCTATCAATCCTATTAAGCCATGTGCCTGGTCTCACATACACCCACCCTTTAGAAGATCGATGCCCTCATCGATCAAGCACACCCCAGGAACGTTCCCTCTTGGCACACGTCTGTGCGTCTAGTGTCGGCACATGTGCCATGCCGTGTCCACTCCGGGCCACACGCGTCATGCTCCACATGTCCCGCCACTAACCCGCACACACCCGTTTAACCGCGAGGTCGGCTCTGATACCACTTGTAACACCCCATCCACTCCTGGGCCCGGGGGGTGTCCTCTGCAGCCTTAATAGGATATCTAGATGGCCCCACAGACCAACACTAGTCTTTTCTGTGCACTTTGTCCTCACTGCGCACCTGCTACCCACTTCGGCCGGTCACCCATCCTATAATTGCTCTAGGCCAAGCACGCTTAACCTTAGAGTTCTTTTCGAATGAGCTTCCGGAAAAGAAGTTGCAACTTGTTGGTATGAGTATTCTATCAATCCTATTAAGCCATGTGCCTGGTCTCACAGCTTAGTTTGGGTCTGTCCACCATATCATTCTCCCAATGATATGATCTCATTATTAATTGACAACTCATGTCTATGGTTAGGAAACCTTAACCATCATTAATCAATGAGCTAGTCCATAGAGGCGTACTAGGGACACGGTGTTGTTCACAAACCACACAAGTATTAATGTTTCCGCTTAATACAATTCTAGCATGGAATATAAACATTATCATGAACAAGAATTATAATAATAACATCTTTATTATTGCCTCTAGGGCATAATTCCAACAGTCTCCCACTTGCACTAGAGTCAATAATCTAGTTTACATTTGGCAACAATCTCACACCCATGGCACTGAGGTGCTGATCATGTTTTACACGTGGAAGAGGTTTAGTCAATGGATCTGCGACATTCAGATATGTATGTACTTTGCTAATCTTCAGATCTCCATCTGCTATATAATGTCGGATTATATGAAACTTGCGGTTGATATGCTTGGTCTTTGGATGATATCTTGGTTCCTTAGCAAGTGCTATGGCGCTAGTGTTGTCACATAATATCTCCAGTGGGTCCAATACACTTGGAACCACGCCAAGCTCAGTGATGAAGTTTCTGATCCAAACTCCTTCACTTGACGCTTCTACAACAGCCATGTATTCCGCTTTCATCAGAGATCCCATGATCACGCTTTGCTTGCAGCTTCTCCAGCTCACAGATCCTCCATTCAAAATATAAACGTATCCTGTCTGAGATTTAGAATCATCCTTGTCGGTGTCGAAACTAGCATCGACGTAACCTTTTACGACGAGCTGTTCATCACCCCCATAGACTAAGAACATTTCTTTAGTCCTATTTAGGTACTTTAGGATGTTCTTCACGGCTGTCCAAAGGTTCCACTCGGATCACTTTGATACCGCCGTCAAACTAAGAGCATTGGACACATCTGGTCTAGTACACAAGATGGCATACATGATAGAACCTATGGCCGAGGCATAAGGCACTTTGCTCATAGCTTCCCTATCATTTATCAGAAGCTGGACACCGAGCCTTGCTCAATATCTTACCCGACAACATAGGCATCGAACCTTTCTTTGCCTTATCCATTCGAACCTTTTCGTAACTTTGTCTAGGTATGTACTCGCTTAAAGCTATCGGCCTTTGTCTATCTCTATAGATTTTGATGCCCAATATATAAGCAGCTTCACCTAGGTCTTTCATTGAAAAACACTTGTTCAAATAACTCTTCACATCGTTAAGCATGTTAATGTCATTTCCAATAATCAATATGTCATCTACATATAGTACCAGAAATGTCACCGAGCTCCCACTCACTTTCTTGTAGATACAAGCTTCGTAGCTATTTGGAACAAATCCAAAGCTCTTGATCACTTGATCAAAACGAAGGTTCCAACTCCGAGATGCTTGCTTTAGTCCATAAATAGAACGCTGAAGTTTGCATACTTTATCAGCATCCTTAGGATCGACAAAACCTTCGAGTTGCATCATATACAACTCTTTATCAATGTTTCCCTTGAGGAACGCAGTCTTGACATCCATCTGCCAAATTTCATAATCATCAAACGCAGCAATTGCTAATAAAATCCGAATGGACTTAAACATCTCTACGGGAGAGAAAGTCTCATCATAGTCAACACCTTGAACTTGTCGAAAACCTTTCGTGACAAGCCGTGCTTTATAGACGGTAACATTACCATCCGCGTCCGTTTTCTTCTTGAAGATCCATTTGCACTCAACGGCCTTTCGGTCGCTAGGAGGGTCCACCAAAGTCCATACTTGGTTTTCGCTCATGGATCCCAATTCAGATTTCATGGATTCTAGCCATTTCTCGTAGTCCGGCTCATCATCGCTTCCTCATAGTTCAGAGGTTCACCGTCTTATACTAACAAGACAATAAGACAGGTTGACGTACCACTCAGAGGGGCACGCGACCTTGTCGACCTGCGACGCTCAAGAGTAAAGATCGTCAAGCTTCATGATCCTTATCATTAGCTTCCTCTATTATTGGTGCAAAGTGACCTTTGGAACAATTTTAGGTGTTGCGCTACTCTCCAATTCAAGAGAAGGTTCAATAACCTCGTCTAGCTCTACTTTCCTCCCACTCACTTCTTTCGAGAGAAACTCCTTCTCAAGAAAGGAACCATTCTTTGCGACAAACACTTTGCCTTCGGTTCTGTGATAGAAGGTATACCCAATAGTTTCCTTAGGGTATCCTATGAAGACGCATTTCTCCTCTTTGGGTTCGAGCTTGTCTGGCATCAACTTCTTGACGTAAGCTTCGCATCCCCAAACTTTAAGAAACGACAACTTAGGTTTAGCACCAAACCACAGTCCATACAGTGTCGTCTCAACGGATTTAGATGGTGCCCTATTTAAAGTGAAAGCAGCGGTTTCTAATGCACAACCCCAAAATGATAACGGCAAATCAGTAAGAGACATCATCGATCGGACCATATCTAATAGAGTTCGATTCCGGCGTTTAGACACACCATTGCGCTGTGGTGTTCCGGGTGGCGTGAGTTGCGAAACGATTCCGCTTGCTTTAAGATGCGTGAGAAAATCATAACTCAAATATTCGCCCCCACGATCGGATCGTAGAAACTTAATCTTTCTGTTACGATGGTTCTCCACTTTATTCTGAAATTCTTTGAACTTTTCAAATGTTTCAGATTTATGTTTCATCAAATAGATATACCCATATCTACTTAAGTCATCGGTAAAAGTGAGAAAATAGCGATATCCACCGTCAATAAACACTCATCGGTCCGCATACATCGGTATGTATGATTTCCAACAAGTCTGTTGCTCGCTCCATCATACCGGAGAACGGGGTTTTGATCATCTTGCCCATAAGGCATGGTTCGCATGTGTCAAATGATTCAAAATCAAGAGACTCCAAAAGTCCATCAGAATGGAGTTTCTTCATGCGCTTTACACCAATATGACCTAGACGACAGTGCCACAAATAAGTAGTATTATCACTATCTACTTTGCATCTCTTAGCCTCAATGTTATGGATGTGTGTTTCATCCCTTTCGAGATTTAGAAGAAATAAACCATTCACAATAGGTGCATGACCATAAAAGATGTTACTCATATAAATAGAACAACCATTATTCTCCGATTTAAATGAATAACCGTCTTGCAATAAACACGAGAAATAATGTTCATGCTCAACGCAGGCACATAATAACATTTATTAAGGTTTAAAACTAATCCCGAAGGTAAAACTAAGGAGAGCGTGACGGCCATCACATCAACTCTTGATCCGCTGCCAACGCCGCATCGTCACCTCATCCTCGCAGTCAGCCTATTCCGTAGCTCTGCTTCGAGTTACAAATATTAGCAATCAAAGATCAAATACCCAGCACTACAACGAGGGCTAGTAAGGAAAACATCAATAACATGTATATCAAATATACCTTTGATGGTGCCAGCCTTCTTGTCCGGCTAAGTACTTGGACAGCTTGCCCAAAGGACCCTTGTCCTTGCAATAGAAGCACTCAAAGGTCCGCTTAGGACCACTGAGCTTCTTCTCAACAGGCAACGCTTGCCGCCTTTCTTGAAGGGCTTATTTGCACCCTTACCTTTCTTAAAGGAGGGCTTGTTGGCCATCAACACATGATTATCCTTTTTGATGTCCACCTCCACAGCCTTCAGCTTTGCGAAGAGCTCGGTGATCGTATCAGTGGAACCAATCTGATTATGAGTCACTATAAAACTTTTGTAGCTGGGAGGGAGTGATTGCAGAACCCTGTCAACCTTGAGCTCCTATGGAATCTTGCAGTCCAGTTGCTCAAGGCGTTGAGTGTAGCCCGACATCTTAATGGCGTGCTCACTAACGGAACTCCCTTCCTCCATCTTGCAGTTAAAGAACTTCTCAGAGATCTCATATCTCTCTGAATGGGCCTGAGTCTGAAACATGGTTTTAGCTCTCGAGAATCTCAAAGGGCCGGGATAGTCTTCAAAACGATTTTGAAGGTCCGATTCCATAGCAAACAACATGGTGCTCTTAATCACACCATAATCATCTTTATGCGCCGATGAGACAGCTTTCATCACCATAGCGATTGCAAGTAGGGGGTTACCTAACGCTTTCTCAAGGACATAGTCCTTTTGACCGCCAGAGAGAATGATTCTCAGATTGCGAAACCAGTTGGTGAAGTTAGACCCATTGTTCTTAAGCTTTTCTTTCTCACCAAAAACGTTGAAGTTGAAGTTGGAGTTAGCCATGTGATCTACAATATTTGCAAGTACAAATTAGACTATGTTCATGATAACTAGTTCAACTTTTAATCAAATTACTAGATGAACTCCCACTAAATTCAACATCCCTCAAGTTGTTTAGTGAACATGATCCAAATTCACCACACCTCATCCGATCTTCACGAGAAGAAATGTGGTTTCAATGGTGGACAACGAAGTGTCGATCATATCATTCATATGACTCATGCTTAACCTTTCGGTTCATGTGTTCCGAGGCCATGTCTGTACATGCTAGGCTCGTCAAGTTAGACCCAAGTATTTCCGCGTGTGCAAAACAGGCTTGCACCCGTTGTATGTGAACGTAGAGTCTATAGCACCCGGTCATCACGTGATGCTTGGACACGACGAACTTTTGCAACGGTGCATACTTGGAGAGAACACAGTTTTATCTTGATCTTTAAGTGAGGAATCTTCTTATAATGCTACCGTCGCGATCTAAGCATAATAAGATACATAAAAGGATAAACATCACATGCATATAACTTTATGTGACATGGTATAGCCAATCTTCGCGCAATGATCTCCATCTTGTGCGTTCCGGCATGATCTCCATCACTCCACCATGATTTCCTCCACCACGAATAGCAACTACAACTATTGCTAACTACTTAGCGATAAAGTAAAGCTATTACATGGCGTATAAGAAGTTGACTCGCAGGTCATACATAATTATAAAGACAACCATATGGATCCTGCCGATTGTGTACTCATCGACATGCAAGTCGTGAAACATTACAAAACATGATCATCGCATACAATATACACATCACATCTTGGGCCATACCATATCACAGAAAACACTCCCTGAAAAAACAAGTTAGACGCCTCTACTTTGTTGTTGCATGTTTTACGTGGCTTATGGGAGTAGCAAGCTAAGAACGATTCTTACCTACGGAAAGCCACAACGGTGATATTATGGTTGCCAAACTCCGGTGTTAAACCCATGACAACTATAGTGAGAGAAACAGGCATCCACCAGCCGCGTGTGTGGAACAAGCCACACGTCAAGTGCGGAGTCGGTCTCGCGAACGACGTCGCGTAAGGTTGGCCTGGACCACTTCAATCTCACTATCCCGCGTCATAAGAAGAACACAAACAAGAGGCTTGCAACAGAAAACATCAACGCCCGCAACAACCATGTTGCGTTCTACTCGTGAATCACATCTACGCATAGATCTAGCTCTGATACCACTGAAGGGTTTCGCGGCATAGTAAATCAAAATTTTGTACGGATGCGAACAGAGGGAAGCCAAGATCTAATCTAGGAGATGCAAACAACGAGAGAGATTGGATTAGATCTTCATACCCTTGAATATTCGCATGTTGAACGCTCATTTAATGTGGGTGATGTAGTCGCATCGCTTCTCCTCCTCGCGATCCGATCCGATCTAGCACCACAAGTGGCGATGCCTCCGTGAGATGCACACGTGCAGCACCTCGACGTCTCCTCCTTCCTTGGTCCAGCAAGTATGGTGGAGAGACGGATTGGATCTACAACGCGACGGCGCGGTGCAAGTGGTGGACAGTTTCTGCAGCAGGGCTTCGCCTACACGCAGTCGGGAGGGAGAGAGAGAGGAGGGCAGCAGCGCGGCTAGGGTTGAGGAGGAGGTGTGGGGGGGTGCGCCCCCAGCCCTCTTTATATAGAGGTGTGGGGCGGCAACCCTAGCCCCTCCCCCAAGCCAAAACCGGCGGCCAAGGAGGAGGAGTGGGGGGCAAGGAACCCCCCCCCCTTCTAGAAGCTCCAATTAGGGTTTTATCCCTTCTTCGCCGGCTGGGCCCTATGGGGCCTTGTGCCCCTGGCCCAATGCGGCCAGGGCACTCCCTCATAGGCCCATGCCCCCTCCCGACAGGTGGTACCACGTTGGTCCCTCTCCGGAAGGTTCTAGAAGCTTTCGGTACAATACCGATTAACCCGGAATAATTCCGAACTCCAAAAACTGCACTGCCTTATATGAATCTTATTCTCCGGACCATTCTGGAACCTCTCGTTATGTCCCGGATCCCATCCGGGACTCCGAACAAAAACTCATAAACCAATTATCCAATCTATCCTAGTGTCGAGACACGTTAAGTGTGTGACCCTTCGGGTTCGAGAATATGCAGACATGATCTTCTATCAATAATCAACAATGGGTCCGGAAACCCATATTGACTCCACACATTCATCGATGATCATATCGGATGAACCACGATGCCAGGATTCAATCAATCCCATATATATATTCCTTCGTCTCACGATATTTTACTTGCCCGAGATTCGATCGCTTGCACTGGCCATACCTAGTTCAATCTCGCTCACAAGTACTTTACTCGCTCCAATCCGATATCACTTTGTGATTAACTCCTTAACCACATGCTTGCAAGCGTGTTGATATCGACACGAGTGGGCCCGAAGTATATCTCTCCGACTTGGGAGGGACAAATCCCATCTCGATACATACAACCCAACAGACACTTTCCGATCACCTGAGAGACACCTTTATGATCACCCTCTCATAGGATGACGTTTGATGACCTCAAAGCTTTCTTCAGATACTAGGGAGTTGTATTATCTCATGGTCTAAGGAATACAATATTTGATATAAGAAAAGCTTCGCAAAGATGAACACGATGACACGATCTAATTGCTCTGCTTAGTTTGGGTCTGTCCACCATATCATTCTCCCAATGATATGATCTCATTATTAATTGACAACTCATGTCTATGGTTAGGAAACCTTAACCATCATTAATCAATGAGCTAGTCCATAGAGGCGTACTAGGGACACGGTGTTGTTCACAAACCACACAAGTATTAATGTTTCCGCTTAATACAATTCTAGCATGGAATATAAACATTATCATGAATAAAAATTATAATAATAACATCTTTATTATTGCCTCTAGGGCATAATTCCAACAGTGCCATCGCAACAACTTGGCATGCGCTTTATTTCTGAAGAGACGTTTTAACCGTGGTATTATAGGAGCATACCACATAACCTTGGCAGGAACCTTCTTCCTAGGGGCCTCGCCCTCAACATCGCCAGGATCGTCTCGTTTGATCTTATACCGCAGTGCAGTGCATACCGTACATGCATCCAAATTCTCGTACTTCTCACCGCGGTAGAGGATGCAGTCATTAATGCAGGCATGTATCTTCTGCACGTCTAATCCTAGAGGGCAGACAACCTTCTTTGCTTGGTATGTAGTGTCGGGCAACTCATTATTTCTTGGAAGAAGATTCTTCATTTTTACCAACAACTTTGAAAATGCGCTGTCAGTCATACCGTTCTCTGCCTTCCATTGCAGCTAATTCAGTGTGGTACCTAGCTTTTTGTGGCCATCTTCGCAAGTTGGGTACAACAATGTTTTGTGATCCTTTAACATCTGCTCCAGCTTCTCCTTCTCCTTTTCAGTTTCACATTCTTTCTTTGCATCAGTAATAGCCCGACCAAGATCGTCATCGGGGCCCATCTCACGCCTCTTGATCTTCATTATCTACCCCGTTGCGAGATCATCATATTCAGATACATATTATGATAGTTGTCATCATCCTCTTTTCTTCGTTGTCTTCCATCACAACCCCTTTTTCTCCGTGCTTGGTCCAACAATTATAGTGGGCATGAAACCGGATCAAGCAGCGGGCGTGAATGGTTCTGGTATTTGAGTAGTCTTTCTTGTTCTGACAATGAACACACGGACAACACATAAAACCATTGTGACCACGGTTTGCATTAGCCACAACGATGAAATTTTGGAGGCCCGTAATATACTCGGAAGTGCGTCGGTCACCGTACATCCATTGCCGGTTCATCTGCATTAATATATAGTATATATAAAATATTAATAGGGAGATGACCATTTATATATAGTACATTAATGACACATGAAAGGATAGTTGCCGACCTCGACCGAGAAGGAAATAGCAACGAGAAAACTTATTTTGAGCTCTCGGGCATTTCACCGAACACCTCTTGTGCATAGGAAAAAAACACAAACTAGCACACCTCTCACCCTCTTGCTAGGCTCCAAAAAGAGAGAGTGAAAAAATGTAAGAGAGAGGTGTAGGCTGCGGTGTGTTGTATAGCCCTCCCTCTTTAACACCTGCCTCGTGAAACTTGAGCAAAGTACTGCTGAGCACTGATGCAGAAGGGCCGTTAACACCGGTTCGGCTCCGACCCCAGCCCATTTCCAGGCTTAACCAAAGGGCCTCGTTTACACTAGTGGCCGAGCAAGATCCGAGAGGCGCCCATGTGGCCATGCCTGGTGGCTCTTTTCCCAAGAAGATTCCCCTGGCACGACACGATAGAGCATTCGAGAAGCGGATGAACAGAGCATATTTCACGGGGAGAAGCGGACAGGGCACAACGATGGTTCCAGAGCAACCGGGTCGCTCTCCGTCCTTCTTCCTCCCGTGGCTCCTAGTAGTACAAATTTGCAGCACGCCCAACCAATAATTGCCTCTAGCTGACATGCAGACGCATCCATCAACTAATCACGAAGAAAAGATTCCGGCCAAGGTCGCCATCGCCAGTAATCTAGCACCGTCTTTAGCTAGAAAAATCGGAGCCACACAGCAGCTAATCGGAGAATCTAGCAATATATATCTGCGCCGCCGAAGCATGCAGCGCAACGCAACTGCTCCGTCCGGCGTCCTTGTCAGTACTACACGGGAATGAAATGGAAAATCGAAGGGGAAAAAAAAAAGCTGGAGACCGCCGGACCGGAACAAGACACATGCAACTCCGGCGACGTCACTGGACGGCGCCGCACCAGGCTCCTCCGCCAATGGTTCCTCCACGTGGCGGGACGCTATTGGGCAGGAGGCCCGCCCTATCATCCGTGGGCGGGCCTAGACAAGGCTGGGCGGCCGGAGCAGCCGAAACGTCCATATCACCAAGGCTAATTATATTTTTTGTGTTTCGTGGTTTAGTTAACTTGCATCCGTCTCCTCTAATCATCCATTCGTACAGGTTTTTTTTAGATAATCTCTACTGACAGTACGCAACACAGCAGCGTTAGGTACACATGATAATTGAGGTAAAGCTGAACATGACGATTCGTGGTGTGTATATCACCAACAAGTGTAAAATGTTTAAATCGCAGATGAGGAAAATTAGATTGGAAATCTCTTACGGATCTCTCGTATAGCTAAGAGTTACGCGCGCCGAAGCAAATGAAAAAACCCTTGTCTCTAGCCTCACCTTTTTACACCTTGATTTTCATCCAAAACTACGGTAAAAGATAACTAAAGAACATTTCTGCACAATCTAGACTAACCTCGAAAGGTTTTCGATGGCCACTTGAGTCATCGAGCCGCAGCATGTGAGAAACTGCACTGTGTTCGGGAAGATACGCGAGAAACAACTACAAGGAAACCATGTGAAATATAGTTTTTGGAGTTTTGTCACGATTTTTCCATTTTTTTAGTAAATGTTGGTTCAAGCTTAAAGAGAGGAACATGACGATAATTGAGATAAAGATGATTAGATGAACATGACGATTCATGGTGTGTGTATATCACCAACAAGTGTAAAATGTTTTAAATTGCACATGAGGAAAATTACATCGGAACTCTCTTACTAGCACTTCCTCACTTGCTCTGACAAACCAACCCAATTTCTCATTAGACTGAATAATAAAACACACACACGCCAACGATAATAACGATCTCTCATACAACTAGGATTTAGGTCGAAGCAAATGAAAAACCCTTTATCTCTAGCCTCACCTTTTTACACCTTGATATTGGTCCAAAAATCCATTAAAACATCGCTAAGGACCAATCCTGCACAGCCCGTACTAACCTCAAAAGGATTTCGATAGCCAATTAGTCACCCGCCCAGCATGTGAGAAACTTAAATTCAATAAACACACTATGGTCGGGAAGCTCTGCGAGAAACAAACTATAAGGGAGCCATGTGAATTATAATTTATGGAGTTTTGTCACGAATTTTCCGTTTTTTAATAAATGTTGGTATTAAGCTTATAGAGAGGAAATTCATATGATCAAGGATTTTGATATATGATGCAAAATTGGTAAATCATTTCGACAAAATGTTAATATCATGTCTCGTGCCGAATGACATTATTTATGTGTGAATTCTCACCCCCCTTCTTTGAGCGAGCTTTCCACCTCCTAGTTTATACATCATGGGTATGCGATTGGGCATGTCGTCATGGGGTGATATTAAGTTGAACTTCATCATGTGTATGCCGATTGCGCATGCCGTCATGGGGTAATTTTAAGTTGAACTTTATGGGTTTTGATTTTGAAAGACTTGCTCAAAGCGAAAATTGGAGAAAACTAGAAAGGAAAGAATAAAATTTGGTCACTCCATAAAACAAGGTCACTTTTGTTGTTTCTGTGGAACATGTAAACCATAATTAATTAGTTTACAATATGATAATAACAAAATCTTAAAAGCGCACCATAACTACTACACTGATCATTGCTACCCAAAAGTGATCAAGCCCGTGATCTAGATAATTGCCGCCCAAAATATTAAAAAAAAAAAATAGGCCGGTGATTGCCGAAGAAAAAAAAAGAATGGCCGTCTGTGTGTGTGATCTGATCCAAAACCTTCAGTGTTTGAAGCGGTCGTGACTGGCTCTGCCAAGTTCTCCGCCCAGCCTCTCATCCATTCTCCACACTATATATAACGCCCCGTAACTGAATCACTGACACCACACAGACACACTTGCAGGAGCAGAGTGTCCGAACAGAGTTCAGAGCAGCCTGTCGTGTGCGCAAGAAATCCACCGAAAATGCCGGTGAGCAGGATCGCCATCGGCGCTCCGGGGGAGCTGTCCCACCCCGACACCTTCCGCGCCGGCGTCGCCGAGTTCATCTCCATGCTCATCTTCGTCTTCGCCGGCTCAGGCTCCGGCATGGCCTTCGGTACGCGTTTCGTTCATCTACCAGTTGATTCTTTAATTTTCTTTGGTGTTATGTATAGATCATGATGTCATCGATGAAGGATACGCGTACTGATCACCATGGACATGTCTTATTGGCAGCCAAGCTGTCTGACGGCGGCCCGACCACACCGGCAGGGCTGATCGCGGCGGCGCTGGCGCACGCGCTGGCCCTGTTCGTGGCGGTGTCCGTGGGCGCCAACATCTCGGGCGGGCACGTGAACCCGGCCGTCACATTCGGCGCCTTCGTCGGCGGCAACATCAGCCTCCTCAAGGCCGTGGTCTACTGGATCGCCCAGCTGCTCGGCTCCGTCGTGGCCTGCCTCCTCCTGAAGATCGCCACGGGCGGCGAGGCCGTGGGCGCCTTCTCCCTCTCCGCCGGCGTCGGGGTCTGGAACGCGGTGGTGTTCGAGATCGTCATGACCTTCGGCCTCGTCTACACCGTCTACGCCACCGCGGTGGACCCCAAGAAGGGGGACATCGGCACCATCGCGCCCATCGCCATCGGCTTCATCGTCGGCGCCAACATCCTCGCCGGGGGCGCCTTCGACGGCGCCTCCATGAACCCGGCCGTGTCCTTCGGCCCGGCCGTCGTGAGCGGCGTGTGGGAGAACCACTGGGTGTACTGGCTCGGCCCCTTCGCGGGCGCCGCCATCGCCGCCCTCGTCTACGACATCATCTTCATCGGCCAGCGCCCCCACGAGCAGCTCCCCACCGCAGACTACTGAAGAATCTGAACCGATTTCCATCCATCGCCACGGTCATGATCGAGAGATTATTAGGACCGCTCTTCAAGAATCAAGCAAGTGTCGCCGTGCGTGTCATGAAGTAAGAACCAAGCAAGTGTCGTCAGTAAGATTGCTCCTTCAAGAATCGAGCGGTTTTAGTTTCAGTGTTGTTCTCTGTTTCTCTCCTGTGTTGAGAAGTTCAGGGTGAACAGTGTGAGTCGGTCAGGAATAATGGGTACATTATGCATCTTCTCTTTGTAATCCTCAATTATGCTTCCATTCCATGGTCAAGATTAGTGTCTTTTTGTACAAATCGATCTGTTGTATGTATGCCTTTTCCAGCGGCTTGAGGTCTCGTAAATCTTGTGTAACGATTTATTTTCGATGCATTCTCCGATTTGGTATGGTCTTGCAACATTTCTCATTGTTACACTATGTCTGCAGACAAGCACGGATGATGTGTGATCAGCGCGATGAAAATGGCAATACAATATTTGCGTGCATGTTTTTGCTTTCTCAACGTGTGGCGAGCAAGATTTAATTCAGAGGTTGTGTGTTGTGACTTGTGAGTGTGACGGTCACAATATGCTAACCCATACATACGGTCCGGAAGAAGACATGGAATTTTTTTTCAACCGGGAAGGGTCCCGAAGGACCCAGATGCTTCATTCATTTAGAGCGGCAGTGTTACATATTACATGGAGAATCTTTTGAAATATGAAAATTACAATCAAGGTCTCGCCTTTTGCAGATAGGACCCTAGAGTAAAATTTGGAAACGCCATCGAATCCTTCACCACCTTGCTCGCGTCTTCTTCTCTGGTCACGGCCAGCAGCTCCGTTTTCGGGGACGAGGCCACTTGGAACGGTGTCACCAAAGAGCGCCGCACTTCCGGATTTGCAGGGCCTCCCCTTTGGCACACCGGCCGGGAGGTTTTTCATGAGTTGATGCCGTCTATAGATCCGAGGATCAGCCGAGGATGCCACAGCTCGGAGCGGCCGCCATTTGGGCCATAAGAGTCGACGGTGGGACAACAGGGCATCGTCAGAATACTGTCGAGGATGTGCTCCCATGGGTTGCATCCTCAGAGCTTCCTCATCGCGCAGATCTCCGGCAATCCGCACTGCCTCCATCTCTTCCTCCATCAGCGCAGTGGCAAGAAAAGAATAGAGGATGAGCGGATTTTGGGGTAACTAGGAGAAACCAGACTGTGAGCTTATTTAGGGAGCTTTGGTCAGATCTACCTCCAACCGTCGCCCACCTTGAACACCGCCGGGAGATGCAGATCCACCAGTCCCCAACGCTTCTCGCTGGCGCCGGGAACAAGCTCAGGAGAGGCATAACGCCAGACGCCACCTGGGAAGAAACCTTCTGGTACCTACTCCTACTAACCCCAGAACTAATCCTAAGCCTACAGCTACTAACTACTACCCGCGCTACGCATCCACATCCACGCCGACCGGCTACACCAGCGGAGAGGAGCGAGGAGCGAACAGGGACATCACCGGCGACTCTCAACGGGCGGGGGCAGTGGAGAACGAGAGAGCAGGGAGGGAAGAGGATACAAATGATTTTCTTTTCTTATCTTAGGAGACATGGATTAGAACAAGATTTGTGATTAAAATAGGATTTATTTTTAACAAATGTGAATGCATGTCCATTCTTAGCCACACCGAGTAGGTTAAACCAAAGTCGGGTTTCTAGACGTCGGATATTGATCCAACCGTCTTGGCAAAAGCGTGGAGCGAAGGGCCAACTCCATATGTTTTATTTTAGCGTATTTCTCTCATTTATAGAGAATTTCAAGGTGACAAGTGTAAGTCATACAAAAATATGAATAAGATCATTTAGAGGAATCTCAATTATGCATGCATGTTTACATTTCATGGTCAAAATTTATGTCAATCTGCACAAATCGAGTTGTTGTCTGTCTAAAAACTTGATGTCTTACCAATCTAGTGTAAAACTCATTTTCATTGCATTCTCAAATTTGGCGTGACCTAAATTTCTTTTGTGACAACGTAATGTGTGTGATGACCATTTACTATATATGATTGATGCGACGAAACTAGTAGGGTTTAATTGTGTGCATGTTTTACATTCCATACATGTGGCGAGCCAAGTATAATACTCCCTCCGTTTCTTGATATAAGGTATATAGTTTTCTTGCACGAATATTAACGCGTAGGCATTGATATTTTTAAATGTTAATACATGTGGGTGACCGATGTGAGAATAGAGGAAAATAGGGAAATCTCGGTATCTCATCTCTCCAAATCAGTTTGACTCCTAAATTATGTAAAAAAAAATCACACGATCCCACCATATACCTTATATTCTGGATTTTTTTTACAGAAAACTATACACCTTATATCAAGAAACGGAGGGAGTATAATATAATATACTTTGCTGACCGTGTGGTTGTAATTGTGAGTGGCTATGATCCCAAATTGTCAGCCTCTGTGTATGATCCTGTAAAGACACATGTATAAGAATGAGATTCTTGACTATACTAGAGTTTACTTTAGAAAAGTTTATCCGACGTCCATTCACAATTTGGGATTCTAGTCATTCAATTCACATCCAACCGTCTAGAAGAATGCCACAATTGGTATATAAACCTACCTTACCCTAACACAATCCGACATCCCCTCTCTTTCCCCGCACCGCATTCCTCAGCCTCTCATGGCGTCACCCTCCTCCTTTTCAGTCATTTCTCCTCTTGGCAATCGCTTTACTTCTCCTTAGGAAAGATTGATGTCTTCTCCGACGATCATTTCACCTAGTTTGCCAAAGCGTCTCGTGAAGAGCTAACTCCTCAGTTTTTTTTAGTTTGTTTGTTTCTCTCTTTTGTTGATAATATCTGTGTGAACATTGTGAGTCAGCCACAAATAATGATCTACTATATCATCTCCTCTTGTAATCCTTAAGTATGCATACATGTTTCCATTCCATGGTGAAGATTTATGATATTTTTTACAAATTGACCCCTTGTAAGTCTAGCTACTTGATTTCTGTATATCTTGTGAAATAGTCATGTTCTCCATGTTGTGGAATCTCTATTGTGACAACATAATATGTGTGACAATCATTTATGTCAGTCTAGTTACTTGATTTCTACCTATCTTGTGAAATACACATGTTCGCATTATCAAATTTTCCATGTCGTGGAATTTCTCTTGTGACAAAGAGCCATGTCCACCTCCTTTGTTTTGCCAAAGAGCGGACCAAGACTCCATAATCCCAAAAAATCACCCCTGACATCCTCAGGTATACCAGAAACTTGCACCCAAACCTCTGCTAGAGTGTACAGTGGCTCCTTGAAGATGGACCAGTCATCAAAAAATAACTCGATCACGCTTTTAGGAACATGGTACATACGAAAAGTTTTCATTCGGTGTAGCTTAGTTTTATTAGGAAATTTGACTAGCTGATTTGTAGATGACCACATACTTAGGCTTTACCTTTCGAAGTGTGTGTCCGAATCTACAACATAATCTAACGGTTACGAGAGAGGGTATAGCGCACTAGCGGGGATGACATAAGGCATTTGTGGTGCAACCCATCCTAATCCCAACTATTTGTTGTTTGATGACTAAGGAGAAGCAACTATCTACTTGTATTCTACTTTGGGACTGTTGGTCCATTCGAAACAAGGTAAACGCAGGAGAAAGGGAAGGATCGACTGACAAAGTGTGTAATCTAGCGGATTTCAAATCTATGAACATACATCCAACTACTTGTCCCCAGGGCCTATCAGATACAATTAACCGATGGTTGAGGCCAGAGTAGAATCAGGTGAACATAAATTTGGACACAGCTTAAATTGATCATCAGAAGATTGGTGCTTGGGATTTGCTATGTGATATGAGGATGGGAGCTTTGTCGTCGCTGTTGCGGCCTGCGGGCAAACTGAAATATCTTTGCAATCCACTCCAAGCACATACGGAGGCATGCGTTGCAGCGGTGGAGGAGCAGTGACGCTAGGCCTGTAGGGGTTCGTAGCATGGAAATCAAAAAAAAATTATCGCATGCACACAAAAGGGCCAAGATATATCTACTAGATTGTAGCAACGAGTCGATAGAAGCACTCACCCTTGAAGATTCCAAAACGGTTAACAAGAGCATATTCTCGTGGGTGATGTAGTCGTACACTTGCCGATCTCAAGATCGCGTAAACGATCCTTCCGGCGCTGCATTCCGGCAGCGCTTCCGCAGTCGGTCACATGTTCGGTACTCGATGAAGACCTTCCTCTCCCTTGTTCCACCAGGCATCGGAGGTTGTAGTTCTCCCCTCGCGATTCCGGCAGCACGGCGGCATGGTGTCGGAAGTAGAGGGAAGATCCCGCAGGGCTTTGCCTAAACCGGTGCGAGTTATGGTGGAATTAGGGTTTCTCGATGATCTAGGGATTTAGAAGACCGGGAGGAGGAGGAGGTGTTGGCTAGCTAGGCGGCGACGGGCGGCGAAGTGGCCAAGGCGGCAAGGCCGGTGTGTAGAGGGGCTAGGGCTTGTTCTTTGGGGCAGCCCCCCCTCTATTTATGAGAGGGGGCAGCCTTGGGAGGGGTGGGTTTAAATCCAAATCCAAACCCAAGTTGGATTGATAGAAGGACTTGTTTCTTCTTCCACTAGGAAACCATTGTTCCGGTTTGACTTTTCAAACTTCCTGTTTGACTTTCAATTTAGAGCTTTAATTCTCTCTTGCAAATGCCCAAACCAAGCGACCTAGGATATGATCCAATCATTCCACTTACCCATGACACATTCATGGACCATTCCCCTTTCGGTCCGGTGAACCTTCTAGAACCTCTCCGATAAAAACATCGAAATCATTCCCGAACTCCGGAATCGGACTTTCCTTATATGAATCTTATTCTCCGGACCATTCCGGATCTCCTCGCGATATCCCGGATCCCATCCGATACTCCGAACAAAATTCGGTATCCCTACTAACATTCCATATCTACTAAACAACATCGAATCCTTAAGTGTGTCTCCCTATGGTTCGTGAATTATGCGGACCTGACCGAGACACTTCTCCGATCAATAACCAATAGAGGAATCTGGAAATTCATATGGCTCCCACATATTTCTATGATTACTTTGCGATCGAATGAACCACTTACATACGATACCAATTTCCCTTTGTCTCATGATAGTTTACTTATCCGAGGTTTTGATCGTCGGTATCTCTGCATACCTAGTTCAACCTCGTTACGGATAAGTACTCTTATCTCGTTCCGGTGATATGTGATCCCTTGTGAGCCAATTACATGCTTGCAAGCTAATTGGATGACATTCCACCGAGAGGGCCCAGAGTATATCTATCCGTCATTTGGATGGACAAATCCCACTCTTGATCCATGTGCCTCAACCCATACTTTTCGAACACGCAATGCCACCTTTATAGCCACCCGGTTATGGTGTGGTGTATGATGTCATAAAAGCATCCTTCCGGTGATGGTGATTAGCATGATCTCATGGTCGAAGGAATTAGGTTACTATGTATCAGAAAGCTTATAGCAAATGAACTATTAAAATGACTTGATCTTTATGCTACGCTTATCTATAGGAGTATGTCCATCATACCATTCTCCTAATGATATGATCTTGTTATTAATAACATCTCAATGTTCATAATCGTGAAACCACGATCATCTATTAATCAACAAGCTAGTATTATAAAGAGGCTTTACCAGGGACTCTAATTTAGTTTACAAATCACACAAGTATTAATGTTTCCGGTTAATACTATTATAGCATGAATGTAAACATTTATCATAAACACAAAGATATAATAATAACCACTTTTATTATTGCCTCTAGGGCATATCTCCAACAGTCTCCCACTTGCACTAGAGTCAACTAATCTAGATTACATGGTAATATATCGAACACCCATGGCGGTTTGGTGCTAGTCATGTTTTGCCCTCGAAAGAGGTTAATCAATGGATCCGCCACATTCAGATCCGTGTGTACTTTACGAATCTTTATGTCACCATCTTGGACATGCTCTCGAATAGCGTGAAAACGTAGCTTGATGTGCTTCAGCTTCTTGTGTGACCTTGGTTCTTGCGCATTGGCTATGGCACCCATGTTATCACAGTAGATAGACATTGGGTCCAACGCACTTGGAACCACACCAAGCTCTACAATGAACTCCTTCATCCATATCGCCTCTTGTGAAGCCTCCGAAGCAGCTATGTATTCCGATTCAGTTGAAGATCTCGCCACAGCGCTTTGCTTTGCACTCCTCCAGCTAACTGCTGCACCATTTAAAGTAAATACGTATCCAGATTATGATTTAGAATCATCCGGATCGGTGTTCCAACTAGCATCGGTGTAACAATTAACAACGAGCTGTTCATCACCTCCATAAGAAAGAACCATATCCTTAGTTCTTATCAAGAGCTTAAGGATGTTTTTGACCGTTGTCCAATGATCCACTCCTGGATCACTTTGATATCTGATAGTTAGACTAATAGCATATGCAATGTCAGGTCTAGTACATAGCATGGCATACATAAGAGATTCTATGGCTGAGGCATAGGGAGTCTTACTCATCCTTTCTCTATCTTCTGCCGTTGCAGGACTTTGAGTTTTACTCAAGGTCGTATTGGGCAACATGGGCAAGAACCCTTTCTTGCTATCTTCCATTCCAAACCTCTTTATAACTTTGTCCAAATATGTACTCTGTGACAATGATATTAGGCGTCTTGATCTATCTCTATAAATCTTTATGCCTAATATGTAAGCTGCTTGGCCAAGATATTTCATTAAAAACTATTATTCAAATAATCCTTGACACTATTAAGAAGGTCTACATCATTCCCAATCAACAATATGTCATCTACATATAGTATTAAGAATGCTACAGAGCTCCCACTCACTTTCTTGTAAATACAAGCTTCTCCATAAGTTTGTATAAAACCAAAGCTTTTGATCACCTTATCAAAACGTTGATTCCAACTCCGGGATGCTTGCTTCAATCCATAAATGGACCGTTGAAGTTTGCATACCTTGTTAGCACCTTTAGGATCGACAAAACCTTTGGGTTGCATCATATACAACTCTTCATCAATGTCTACATTGAGGAACTCCGTTTTGACATCCATCTGCCATATCTCATAATCATAGTATGCAGCGATTGCTAACATAATCCTCACAGACTTTAGCTTCGCTACTGGTGAGAAAGTCTCATCGTAGTCAACTCCTTGAATTTGTCGAAACCCTTTTGCGACAAGTCGAGCTTTATAGACAGTAACATTATCATCAGCATCTGTTTTCTTCTTGAAAATCCATTTGTTCTCGATAGCCTTCCGGCCATCCGGTAAGTCCACCAAAGTCCATACTTGGTTTTCGTACATGGATCCAATCTTGGATTTCATGGATTCTTGCCATTTGTTGGAATCTGGGCTCATCATTGCTTCCTCGTATGTCGCAGGGTCATCGGTGTTATCCACCAACATGACATTCATAACGGGATCATACTAATCAGGAGTGGTACGAGTTCTCGTTGACCTGCGAGGTTCTGTAGTAACTTCAACCGAAGTTTCATGATCAACATCATTAGCTTTCTCTCTTATTGGTGTAGGCGCCATAGGAACTACTTCCGGTGTTGCGCTACTCGCAAGTTCGAGAGAAGGTTCAACAACCTCGTCGAGTTTTACTTTCCTTCCAGTCACTTCTTTCGAGAGAAACTCCTTCTCTAGAAATGATCCATTCTTGGCAACGAAGATTTTTCCCTCGGATCTATGATAGAAGGTATATCCAATAGTTTCCTTCGGGTATCCTATGAAGACACCTTTTTCCGCTTTGGGTTCAAACTTGTCGGGCTGTAACTTCTTTACATAAGCTTCGCAACCCCAAACTTTAAGGAACGACAATTTAGGTTTCTTCCCAAACCACAATTCATACGGTGTCGTTTCAACGGATTTAGATGGTGCCCTATTTAAAGTGAATGCGGCTGTTTCTAATGCATAACCCCAAAATGATAGCGGTAAATCTGTAAGTGACATCATAGAACGAACCATATCTAAGAGAGTTCTATTATGACGTTCGGACACACCATTACGTTGTGGTGTTCCCGGCGGTGTCAATTGTGAAAGTATTCCGCATTTCTTCAAATGCTCGCCAAACTCGTAACTTAGATATTCACCTCCACGATCAGATCGTAGAAATTTAATCTTCTTGTTACGTTGATTCTCTACCTCACTTTGAAATTCCTTAAACTTCTCGAAAGTTTCGGACTTATGTTTCATGAAATAGATATACCCATATCTACTCAAGTCATCCGTGAAGGTAAGAACATAGCGATAACCACCGCGTGATGCTACACTCATTGGACCATACACATCGGTATGTATGATTTCTAATAAGTCCGTAGCTCGCTCTATCATACCAGAAAATGGAGTCTTAGTCATTTTACCCATCAGACATGCTTCGCATCTTTCAAGTGATTCAAAATCAAGTGATTCAAGAAGTCCATCGGAATGGAGTTTCTTCATACGCTTCACTCCAATATGACCAAAACGACAGTGCCACATATAGGTCGAGTTATCACTCAATTTCAAACGTTTAGCTTCAATGTTATTAATGTGTGTGTATTACTACAATCGAGATTCAATAAGAATAGACCATCTATCAAAGGTGCATGTGCATAAAACATATTACTCATATAAATCGAACAACCATTATTCTCGGACTTAAACAAGTAACCGTCTCGCAATAAACATGATCCAGATATAATGTTCATGCTCAACGCAGGCACCAAATAACAATTATTTAAGTATAAAACTAATCCCGATGGTAGATGAAGAGGTAGCGTGCCGACCGTGATCACATCAACCTTTGATCCATTTCCAACGCACATCGTCACCTCGTTCTTCGCTAGTTTCTGTTTATTCTGTAGCACCTGTTTCGAGTTACAAATATGAGCAACCGAACCAGTATCAAATACCTAGGCACTACTACGAGTACTAGTAAGATACACATCAATAACATGTATATCGGATATACCTTTCTTCTTGATGTTGTCGTTCTTCAAATTCGCCAAGTACTTTGGGCAATTCCGCTTCCAGTGACCCTCTCCCTTGCAGTAAAAGCACTCAGTATCAGGCTTAGGCCCAGCCTTGGTCTTCTTCACCGGCGCGGTAACTTTCTTACTGCCCTTCTTGAAGTTTCCCTTTTTCTTAGACTTGTCTTGCTTCTTGAATTTGGAGGTCTTATTGTCCAACAACATTTGGTGCTCTTTCTTGATCTCCACTTCTGCAGACTTTAACATGGAGAAGAGTTCGGGCAACGACTTGTCCATGTTTTGCATATTGTAGTTCATCACAAAGTTCTTGTAACTTGGTGGTAGTGATTGGAGGACATGGTGAATCCCCAAAGCATTAGGAATCACTATACCTAAGATTTGAAGCTTGCTTGCGTTCCCAGACATCCTAAGCACGTGCTCACTGACGGAGTTGCCCTCTTCCATCTTGCAGTTAAAGAACTTTTCAGAAGCCTCATAACTCTCAACTGCCGCATGAGCCTCAAATATCATTTTGAGTTCACAGAAAATATCATGTGGGTCATGGTTCTTAAACCTTTTCTGAAGCTCCGATTCCAAACCATACAAGATAGCACACTAAACTGTGGAGTACTGATTCTTCCGAGCGAGGAAAACATTTTTTACCTCATCGGTAGCATCAACTGCAGGCGGTTTACCCAGCGGTCCATCCAGCACATAGGTCAAATTACCAGCATTGAGGACAATCCTCAAATTGCGGAACCAATCCGTGAAGTTGCTTTCATTGTTTTTTAACTTTTCTTTCTCTAGGAACGCATTAAAATTGATGGTAGGGGTCGCCATTAATCTATAACATATTTGCAATAGTTTAGACTAAGTTTATGACAAATTGAGTTATAATTAATAGATAAATTAATCTAGGTGAACTCCCACTCAAAACAATATCCCTCACATTGTTTTAGTGATCACACGAACCAAATCAACCACATCAAAACGATCATCACTAGAATTGATGTAGCTTCAATGGCGAGCAATCAACATGTTCATCATATCTACTATATGACTCATGCTTTACCTTTCGGTGATCCGTGTTCCGAGACCATGTCTGTACATGCTAGGCTCGTCAAGATCAAACCTTAGCTTCCGCATGAGCAAATCTGGCTTGCTCACGTTGTATACCATCGCAGAATCTAACACACCCGATCATCACGCGGTGCATCGAAACAACGAGCTTTAGCAACGGTGCTTAATAAGGATGAACACTTTAAAACTTGAAATTGTGTGCTTGAGGGATCATCTTATAATGCTACCGTCGTGAACTAAGCAATACAAGATGCATAAAAGGATTAACATCACATGCAATTCATAATATGTGATATGATATGGCCTTTCTTCTTGTGCTTCCGATCTTTATCTTCAAGCACGAACATGATCTCCATCATCACCAGTATGGCGTCAAGGTCAATGGCGCCGCTTCATGGTTGTCGTCCACCACCATCAACTATTACAACTACTTTGAATAGACACACAGGTCTTAGCGGAATTTAAAAGACAACCATATGGCTCCTGCCGGTTGCCAACTTACAGTAAGGAACATTGCATACATCATATATATTCACAATCATGGCCATATCACATCACAGCACACCCCTGCAAAACAAAGTTAGGCGCCTCTAACTTTCTTTGCATATTTTACGTGGTTTGGGGCTTTCAATAAGTGTCATTCTAACTTACGAACAAGAACCACAATGTTGATGTTTGAACTATCAAGTTCCCGTTGTAAATTGAATCTATACTATGATGGGAGAGACAGACACCCGCAAAGCCACTTATGCAATACAAGTTGCATGTTAAGCGTGGAGCAAGTCTCATGAACGATGTCATGTAAGGTTAGCCCGGGACGCTTCATCCCATCATACCGCAAGATGCAAAGTACACAAAAAGCAATTGATAATAAAAGCACCACCACCCACAATGACCATTGTGTTCTACTCATGCAACAGATCTACATATAGACATGGCTCTGATACCACTGTAGGAGTTCGTAGCATGGAAAACAAAAAAAATATTGCATGCACACAAACAAGCCAAGATCTATCTACGAGATTGTAGCAACGAGTCGATAGAAGCACTCACCCTCGAAGATTCCAAAGCGGTTAACGAGAGCAGATTCTCGTGGGTGATGTAGTCGTACACTTGCCGATCTCAAGATCGCGTAGATGATCCTTCTACAGTCGGTCACATATTCGGTACTCGATGAAGACCCTCATCTCCCTTGTTTCAGCAGGCAGCGGAGGTTTTAGTTCTCCCCTCGAGATTCCGGCAGCACGACGGCGTGGTGTCGTAAGTAGAGGGAAGATCCCGCAGGGCTTCACCTAAGCCGGTGCGAGTTATGGTGAAATTAGGGTTTCCCGGTGATCTAGGGATTTAGAAGACCGGGAGGAGGAGGAGGTGTCGGCGGCGGCTAGGGCGAAGGTGACGGGGCGGCGACGGCGCGAGGCGGCGGCGGGGCGGCGGCGGCAGCAGCGGCGCGGGTGTAGAGGGGCTAGGGCTTGTTCTTTGGGGCTGCCCTCCCCCTCTATTTATGAGAGGGGGGCAGCCTTGGGAGGGTGGGTTTGAATCCAAACCCAAACCCAAGTTGGATTGAGAGAAGGACTTGTTTCTTCTTCCACTAGGAAACCATTGTTTCAGTTTGACTTTTCAAACTTCCCGTTTGACTTTTAATTTAGAGCTTTAATTCTCTCTTGCAAATGCCCAAACCAAGCGACCTAGGATATGATCCAGTCATTGCACTTACCCATGACACATTCATGGACCATTCCCCTTCCGGTCCGATGAACCTTCTAGAACCTCTCTGATGAAAACATCGGAATCTTTTTCGAACTCCGGAATCGGACTTTCCTTATATGAATCTTATTCTTCGGACCATTCCGGATCTCCTCGTGATATCCCGGATCCCATCCGAGACTCCGAACAACATTCAGTATCCCTACTAACATTCCATATCTACTAAACAACATTGAATCCTTAAGTGTATCTTCCTACGGTTCGTGAATTATGCGGACATGACCGAGACACTTCTCCGATCAATAACCAATAAAGGAATCTGGAAATTCATATGGCTCCCACATATTTCTATGATTACTTTGCGATCGAATGAACCACTTACATACGATACCAATTTCCCTTTGTCTCATGATAGTTTACTTATCCGAGGTTTTGATCGTCGGTATCTCTGCATAGCTAGTTCAACCTCGTTACCGATAAGTACTCTTTTCTTGTTCCCGTGTTATGTGATCCCTTGTGAGCCAGTCACATGCTTGCATCTAATTGGATGACATTCCACCGAGAGGGTCCAGAGTATATCTATCCGTCATATGGATGGACAAATCTCACTCTTGATCCATGTGCCTCAACCCATACTTTTCGAACACTCAATGCCACCTCTATAGCCATCCAGTTACGGTGTGGTGTTTGATATCATCAAAGCATCCTTCCGGTGATGGTGATTAGCATGATCTCATGGTCGAAGGAATTAGGTTACTATGTATCAGAAAGCTTATAGCAAATAAACTATTAAAATGACTTGATCTTTATGCTACGCTTATCTATAGGAGTATGTCCATCACACCATTCTCCTAATGATATGATCTTGTTATTAATAACATCTCAATGTTCATGATCGTGAAACCACGATCATCTATTAATCAACAAGCTAGTATTATAAAGAGGCTTTACCTGGGAATCTAATTTAGTTTACAAATCACACAAGTATTAATGTTTCCGGTTAATACTATCATAGCATGAATGTAAACATTTATCATAAACACAAAGATATAATAATAACCACTTTTATTATTGCCTCTAGGGCATATCTGCTACAAGGCCTTCATCGTGTGATTTTTGAATCTGATTCTGAGACATTGGTGAATGCACTAAAGGAAAAAACACTACGACCTTTTTGAGCTGGGTGTTCTTCTCGGGGAAATCAAAAGAATTTGTATTAGTTCGTTTGAATTATTTAAGTTGATCTTCTATCCTAGATCGTGTAATAAGATTGTACATGATCTAGCACAGTATGGCCCTGCATGCTGATTCTGAGTGCGATGGTTGGACGGATGTTGCCCCAGACTTTGTTTATGTATTAGTCGCTAGCTAGATCTCTGAGCTTTCTAGTTAGTGAAATTTAATTCCAGCTCAAATAAATATTGGGTATCTTCTTCCATCATCAGAAGTCCTGAAAATGTATATACGTAATATCAGATCTGAAATATCAGATCTGACGGATATGGTCATAACATAACGACTTATTTAGTTGCGTTGTCTATGCATTTCACATTTTCATCCATAATTATCGATGCATGTCGCATAAATTGTTTAGTTGAAAAGCTCAAAGTAATTCGGTGTTTAATTTTCTAATCAAAGTTGATATTGTTTATTTAGTTTTCACTTCAAGCTAGTCCGTTCTTCCCTTGGCTTGAGAACCGAGTGGATCAAGTAGTAGTTAACCATCATGTACTCACTACCATCAAGTAGTAGTTTAAAAAGTAAAACATTTTTTCAAAATGATGATATCCTTGGAAAATTTAGTTCACATTTTGAGCAAAACAGGGTAGATAGTACGCGATGGTGACCAAATTGTATCTCTAGCTCTAAGTAGATTACGTTTTAAGTCCAAGTTGACAACTGTTTTGAGGTGAATGCACCATAGTCATAGAACTCTTGCGAGAGGATTACTTTTGTCCCGGAACTTTTTTTTAGCTGATTAGTCACAGAGCTCACAAGAAAGGATTCAAGCGGCTAAAAAAAGAGCCAAGCCCAATGGCTTACACATAAGTAGACAAAGAGTATTTCTGGCCCCGGGCCATGGCCCTGCACTTTACCTGGCCCAACTTCACCCTTCCACCATACTTGCATAGCTCTAATGTAACACATTCTAGTATTTTCTATAGATATATATGTAGATATATTTTACTGTATAGGTTCACTTATTTTAGAGTGTATCTAGTCTAAATTGTAATACTTCCTCCAATCTAAATTAATGTTTTTTGTTTTCTAAATTCAGACGTATATAGCACTAAAACATGGCTAGATATATTCGAATCTAGACAATCTAAAAACATTAATTTTGCGAAAGAAAATATCTAAAAGGTCGTATATTAGTGAACGAATAGAGTAGTATTTAATCCAAGTTGACATTGGGGTTTTTCAGTTTTCACTGTTAGAGCAAGTAATTTACCCCATCTTGACTATTCCCAAGAGCGGATCACATTGGAGATGGGTGGTCTGCGCATCAGAAAGACAGAGCATGACACGATAACTGATGGCTCCATTTACTTTTAACCGATGGCCGCTTTTTTAACGGCGTTAAATTACGACAAGACAGAGTATGACTCACCAATCCTTGATCGAAGCTCGCTACCGGTTGATCTCTCTCTCCGAGGACGTCCATGCTGACAGACAGATGCAGATACCACCATACTTTGCATAGCTCCTAAGTATAGTATGAGTAGTATTTATTTTAATCCAAGTTGACATTGGGGTTTTCAGTTTTCTGTATTAGAGCAAGTAATTTTACCACATCTTGACTATTCCGAAAAGCGGATCATATTGGAGATGGGTCGTTTTTGGAGAAAGTTTGACTTCCCATTGTCTTAGTGGTGGTAGATCATTGTTTCAATGAATGAGCCACCTGTATGGGACTTTTTTTTTTGTGTGCATCCATCCGCCAGAAATTAGAGACAACGATGCGTTATTCTGAAAATTTGGGATAATTGGTATCATCTGATATTAATATATGCTCCTTTAAAAAAAAAAGAGCATGACAAGATAACTGATGGCTCCATTTACATATAACCGATGGCCGTTTTTTTAACAGCGTTAACTAACGACAAGACAGAGTATGAGTGTATGACTCACGGTTGGATCTCTCTTGGAGTAGCTTTTGAGCCATGGTGACAGACATGCAAACACGGCCATCCACTAATAATCAGAAAAGAAAAGAAAATAGATTCCACGCGGCGGATAAGAGATAGGATTGCAGCCAATGGAGGCCACACAGCTCATGGGGACCATATCTCATCTGCAACAATGGCCAGATTCTCTCGTCTCCCTTGCAGCCACTAAAGATCACGCACATACCTCTGACCTGAACAAGTCTTCTCCAGCAGTTCCAGCAGAGTTGAGCTAGCGCGTGAAGCAGAGGGGAAGACGATGGCCACCGCGTATGCTCCTCCCATGGCGAGCCAGCTGCTGAAGAGCAGCAGCTTGGTGTGCTCCAAGCCGAGGGGCCTGTCTGGCGCCTCGCTCACGACCAGGAGGCCTCGCTTCGTCGTCAAGGCCATCAAGGCTGACAAGGTTAGTTGCACTAAAATTCAGTCTAATTTCATAGTACAAAAGCTATCCTGCTTCGAGCTGTAATTCTCACGTGTCGACTCTGTCCGTGCTGCAGCCAAACTACCAGGTGGTGCAGCCCATCAATGGCGACCCCTTCATCGGCAGCCTGGAGACGCCCGTCACCTCCAGCCCGCTCGTCGCATGGTACCTCTCCAACCTCCCCGCCTACCGCACCGCCGTCAGCCCGCTGCTCCGCGGCATCGAGGTCGGCCTTGCGCACGGTTACCTCCTCGTCGGCCCCTTCGCGCTCACCGGCCCGCTCCGCAACACCCCCGTGCACGGCCAGGCCGGCGCGCTCGGCGCCATCGGCCTCGTCACCATCCTCAGCGTAGTCCTCACCATGTACGGCGTCGCCTCCTTCGAGGACGGCGCGCCCTCCACCGCGCCATCGCTCACCCTCACGGGACGCAAGAAGGAGGCCGACAAGCTGCAGACCGCCGAGGGCTGGGCGCAGTTCACCGGTGGGTTCTTCTTCGGCGGCGTCTCCGGCGCCGTCTGGGCTTACTTCCTCCTCTACGTCCTCGACCTCCCATACTTCTTCAAGTAGAACTCTTACCATGTACATGCATGGCTGTAGATGCTATTTGCTTGAGCCTATGTACGTGTAAATGAATCCATCTGTTCCGCACAATCCATCTTTTGCATGCACGGAGGGGGGGGTACTATTTTAGCATGGCAAGGGCGTGCTAATTTCTCAATTACTTGTTGAGGTTTAAGTTGCACAACAAATTTAGGCGGCTAACTACCGAAAAGTATCTCCCAAGCTCTTTGGAGCTACTTTTTAAAGAAAATTCAAAAACCCTAATTTCGTAATTAAATAATTCTGAAAAATATATAAGTACATACACACATGTCCATACTATGTGCTTGCAAAAGAACAAATGTGGGGATCAAAGTCAAGTTTGTTGTACATTTTTCTTGAACCACGATTTTAACTTTTTTGCACAACCAAAATTATATTTTATAAAAAAATATGGAGAGATGTAGACCGAATCTCTACCTCTAGGTATACATAGAAAAATATAGATTTTTTGAAACTTCTAAATAGAACTTCTGAATTAAGAAAATAGAGCTCAGTTGAGCTTTGGGAGTCAAATCAACGCTCTAGTTCGGTACGAGACCTTAGGAGGAGGAGGAGGCGGCCCAGAAAAGTCCATCTAGGGTTTCATTTCCCTCGCCGGTGACGCTGTCGGTTCGCTCCGTCTCCGGTGGTCTTGGGGCCTTGGAGGTGTGGCGGGCCACGGCCTCTCACCGGCCGAAGGTTTTTGTTAGTTTGTTTGATTGTTCTAAGCAAAACTTCTGAATTAAGAAAAAGTAGCTCAACTGAGCTCGGGAGTCAAATCAACGCACTCGTTCAACTATGAACTAGAAGTAGAAATCTCCACCCATCTTGATATCTTGTGGGTGGTGCCTCCGCTGACTTAGGGTGTGTTTGGTTCAGCCGTAGATTTCTAAAAATCAGCTGTGAGAAATCTGCTGTGAAAAATCTATTGTGAACTGACGGCTGCGGAAAAGCTGAAAGTTGTTTGGTTAGAACAACTGCCAAATACAGATTTGATAGGAATTCGATAGAAAATGTCTGTAATGCTCCTGAGGCCTTGGAGATAGCGTATATTCTAATTAACTAGTAATTAAGCACGTGCACATGCACGTTTTTCTATCAGAAAAATATGTAGACGTATGAACTGATATATTACAACAAACCTTATGCGTTCAACAAAAAAGATACAATTTCATAAATCTCATTAAAAAAGATGAACTTACTCGCTCTACGATTGGATTTTCATTTTTGAGTAAAGGATAGCATGTATCATCTTATAAAGTGCAATCCTTATACACATGTCATAATTAGTATACCTTGTACATTAAAACTGAAAGTCATATAAACTTGTTACAATCACCATAGCTTGCAAGTACCACAAAAAACACTACTTTTTGCACTTTTAAGAAAGAATTGGGAGTCGGTAATAATAATAGTAGCAGGAAATTGTACAAGAGAAGATAAACTAAAGAGCTTGCATCACTATTTTGTCATCTATTATACAGTGAGGTGACATTTCCATGCATAATAAAGAAATTTTATCAGACTTATATACATTCATGTGTTCCCATCGGTGTCTTTTTCTTTGAAAAGAAAACAACTCCATGCCATGGAAACAAAATTAATCTCCACCTCAACTAATCTACATCCGTCCCTGTGTGTTAGAAAAAAAACATAACATGGGTTATCGATATTTGCAAAATGTGGCAAGTGAAGTTATGGACCGCAGGCAACAAACAAGCAGCATGGCGAGAAGGTAAAAATGAGATCAATAACTGGCCACGAATATAGAGTTGCACATATCCCTATATAGCTACAAAAAAAACATTTCGAGCTGATGTATTGCAGAAGACAAAACAAACTGTTGGATCATAGTTTCAGAGTTTCAGTGAAGCTACTTCTAACAAATTAGATCATACATTTATCGGTGCAAGCCTTCTTCGCATGGTTCCCTCACCTTTTCCCGCAAATCACCACCATTCAAGAAAGAAATCCTTTAAACCATTCACATGGAACCAATGAAAATATTATGAAACAAAAAGGTCATCAGGTTGGGCAATCAGAAATTACGTTGCAGCATTGTGGACATACACACCTCCTTCGGCAGATAAACCACACTAAATATAATTATGAACTACCAACCATGCATAACTTCTCATCATTCAACATAATCCCGGTGAAAATAGTGGCTGGCCATATATTTGCAATATGACTTGTAGTTTTTCTGTACCATCCATATGAAAACAGTAATGGCTCATACATTTACAGCGTTACTTGTAATCTTGACGGCGAAGGAACAAAATAGTGCATGTTACAAATGGACATGATATTGAAAGTGTAGATATGATACTCTCTATTTGAAGATGGAAGCTCGTTGATCTGAAGGAAGAACAGATCTAATCAGAGATGCTTTCCCTAATATTTCATTGTGTCGTCTGCAATACATATATAGATTGCTGCAAAAAACCTAGTCACTCTGACAGGAATTTCAATTCTAGCCTGAGAGGGGAGATCAATACTACTATAAACCATGATTAAGAACAGAAATAGTCAAAGAAAACGAACGTAAGCATGAATATGATGGCCTGCTCGGCTTGGGTACCTATATGTTCACACAAAATTATCAACAACAATAAATTAAGTTATACCCAGAAAGTAAAATTCGTTGTAGTTACCTTTGCAGGAAACTGTTTCAGCAGTTTCCCTGGTCTTTAACAGACCGTTTTACGGCGACCTTCCGAGCTCCCATATCACCTTGATGCTCTGACTCATTCTTGCTCTGGTTCCAATCTAGCAACCCACATCGCCTCCCTAGCTGCAGATACTTGGCACAGCAAATCATCACCTGTCAAGAAAATGCATACCCAATGTACAGTTGCAGGAGTCATACAGAACTATGTTTTCAGCCAATCAACACGATTCTAAGAAAAAGTTCACAAATGAAGAACCTTGTATCATGTCTGAACAAAATAATATGACCATATGTAGGCTCTTCTCAAATCTAGCTTGGAGATGGGCATGTAGATCTGTACGGAAACAACCTCCGCATAATTCAACTGATTGAGAAACAATTGCGGAAATGCAGATATGAACAAAGAGGAGAATATGGAGAAGAATTTAACCTCTATGGATCAGCATAGAAAACCTTATACATTCCAATTATTGCAGTTCAATTTCTCCAGCGGGTACCTAAGGAAGAGCAGCTCGGCAAAATCTTCACTGGCATATCTCAAGAACAGGGGATGACAACGTGGGAGGGAGGGAGAGAGAGAGAGAGAGAGAGAGAGAGAGAGAGAGAGAGAGAGAGAGTTATGCAGAACGCAAATGACTATCAAGACGGCAACAAGGGTGCTTCCGGTTGGCCGCGCGTGGAAAATCGCCCAGAACGACTCCGGATGCAATGGTGTTTTCTGCAGACTGTAAGAGGATGGTCGTTGAGGAAGATTCTAGAGGCAGCAGTTCCACGGATCTAGCCTTGGTGGTAGCATTTCCGGAGCGCTTGGCATCATGGCGGAGGCTCTCCCGAATCCTGCGTGGCGTCGATCTCTAGGCCGTCGCGTCGGGGGAGTGGGGCGCTAGAGGGCGACGATCACAGGAGGGGACAACCGCTGACGGCCTGACGCGTGGACTGGCGGGCAGACATGTGCGCGTGGATAGGCGTGGACAGAGGAACGTCGGCGAGTCACCCAGCGTCAAGCGCGTTAACCGCTGGGCAGGGCGATGGGGTTAGTGGTGAGTTTCGCGTCGGACAATGTGATGAGCCGATAAAGACGGAAGAAATCTAGACTGTAGGATATATTGGTTAAACGGCTAGGATCTATTGGATTTGACCCTCTGGGTCTTTTAATATTAGTGTAGATGGTAGAACAATGATTTGTACATTAATAGAGACCCAAATAGCCATTTTAGAAAGGAAATTTTCGATTTCTTAATGTTCTTTTATATGTCGAATAGGCTTACTACAAAAGATGTATGGATTAGAACAAAATACACACGATTTACAACGTGACTATCCTAGCCCACTCACTTTGTGACTAAACAAAGCATTAGCAATGCTATCACGAATGGTATTCATCCAAACATCGTTCTACTCTACTGGAACGTCATCGTCTTATGGTTGTGCCACCACTTGTACGCTTCAGACTGTTGCATCAAACTCTTCGCCCTTCAATTTTCCATTGAACTATTTATCCTTGAATTTGCAATCAGGAGCTATCTTCTTCCTACAGGCATTTCAACAAACACCTTGCGAGCATTTTTCCCAAACACTTTGCAAACAAATTTAAACCATGTTCTAGATACAAGTAATAATCGAATATTATTATACACAGTAATCACTCCTATATTGCACCGAACAATTACACGGACCATTTGCAAGAATTCATTGGCAGATCTTAAGAAATCCAAAAAATGACAGAGAAAGGGGATGGCAAGGAGGGAGAGGAGGGGAGAAACGCACCCATGGCGGCGCCGGTATTTATCTAACCGGAGGAGAAGGTCGTTCTCTGGTCTGCGGCGCAGTTCGTTCTCTGTGGCAGCGTAGGTCATTTTTGGAGGCGGCGCGACAGGCTAAGAGATGGAGGGGGGCGGTGCTGGAGCTTCGAGTCGGGTCAACGGCGGAGATGGACCAGTAGGGGCATAGGAGCGGCGGGACGGGAGGGCTCGATTCCAGGACGGCGTGACGCCAGAGGCTGCCGGAATAGGCCGGTGACGAAACCCAGCGTGTGCTCTGTGCGTGCGTGTTGTGGGGAAAAGAAGACATACGAGAGGTTGGAGGAGGGTTGGAGCAGACTAGAAGGAAAGGAACCGGTCAGTTTTCACTTACCAATGGCATCGTGGCTCCCGTCACGATGACCCAATTGGCCAAATCCCCAGTGTCATCGTGGTCGAGCACCGCTGGATGCCGTGTGAGCGTGTTGGAGTTGGAGCTAAACCAATCGCGTTTCCAACTTTATATCTAGGGTCCTTTGTGTAAAAAAGCAAGGCTTGTTGGTAATTTTCAATCTTTTCAAGGTCCTTTATGTAACTTGTATCTCCACCTCTCTAATATTTGCATGTTCTCGATCCATCGGGACCAATCCGGTTAAAAAAAATCCGGTGTCTATATAAAAAAAAGTGAATTTAATTTGGAAAAGGATAATCGAACGAATCCATCTCCCGGGTCGGACCACCTCGCTCCCGTACCTCTCTTCCCAACATTATCTCCTCGTAACTGCTAGTCCTTTTCGTCTCGAGGCCTCCGTCAAGTACCGCCGCAGTCGCGCCGCCGCTTCCTGGATGCCGTGACTCCACGCCTCCTCGTTCCCGGAGCGGGCGGCCACCGCACCGACCAGATCCCCTGGCCGCAGTTCGTTCCCCTACGTTCGCCCGACCTCAAAATCGAGCCTCCTTCGAGGGCTCCCGTCGCCGGAGGAGTCTGCTGCCAGGGCCATCGCTGGAGTTGCCAGAGCCATAGGTGAGTCTCCGGCGAGAGTCTCGTCCTCCATCTCTGCTATTGGGAACATCCCCTTGATCTCCACGGTGGTTGCTCCTTCAAGGACTAGGCAAGTCTGCTACAAGGGAAGGTCGGGAGAGGGCTCACCGGCGCAAGGGATCGTCTCTTGCATGGCGCCCGCAAGACCTCGTCGCAGTGGCGCACCTCCCTGCACCTCGAGGATGAAGTGGCCCGCCTTCCTGCCATGGCCTCGCTCCAGCGGAGTTGCATATCTACGTGCCGTCCTTGCTACCCAAGGGCATCGGCGTTGCTACCCAAGGGTACATGCTCTGCTACGTATGTCGTCCGAGTTTGCTACATGGGTTCGTCAACAGTGCTACGTGCGACCGGCGGTGGTGCTACAAGTGGCGTAGTGTTTTGCTACATGCGGCCGACGGTAGTGCTACAATAATATAAATGTTTTGGTATGGGATCTCCGGCAAAGTTTTTGCTACAAGGTCTCCGAGTCACTGACGAGGTCGGATTTGCTACAATAGGATTTTTTTGCTACATATGTTTCGTTGTTTTGCTACATTAGTGTAGAGTTTTTGCTACACAATCTCCGTGAGGTCTACCGGCGAAAGCATCCGGCGAGTCTCCGATAAGATCAGATATGCTATATTAGCATAATTTTTTTGCTACACGATCGCCGGCAAGGTCTCTGGCGAAATCTCCGGCGAGATCCAGTCTGTTTTTCTATTTTCTAGACTGAACCGTTTTGTGCTACATGCATCAAACGGGACAATATGTAGCAAAAGCGGGATTTTCTGTAGAAAAACGAGACTTTGACCAAAAAAAAAAAACGTGGTTCCCGGAAAACGCCTAGTAAAAAAGCCCAGTTAAAAAAAAGAAACGTGGTTCCCGGAAACGTGGTCCATTTAATTTTGCTCAGAGGACTCACACGGCCCAGTTAAAAAGCCCAAATAAACCACACCTGCCCGTCTTGCCTATTCCACTTCCAGTGTTCACCTTAGCTGCATCCATCTCGCCGCCGCTCACCAGACCCTAAGGCGGAACCCACTTGACTCTGCGCCGCCGCCGCCACCCTGCACTCTCACCGCCGACGACCTTTTGACCTCCTCCTAAAGGCACCGTTCTTCCCCACGAATTCTCATCCGGCTTTCTTCCCATAGCCGCCGCCCAGCACTTCCACCGCCGCTGCTGATCTCCTTGTCCTCGCGAGGTCGTCGTCCGACCACGTACACTGGCAAGCTCACCACCAGTTGATCTCCGGCACCGGCGTTTTCACCTCCTGCGCGGCAGGGTAATCAGCAACTCCCCTCCTCCGCCATCCTCTTCCTCCATGTGTTTTATTTGATCGTTCTGGCATATTGTGATTCATGTTGAACCAGTGTATTCTGCTGTTAATGATTAATGCATGTAGTATGCACGACTCATATGTAACCGTATTGATCTGATTATTCTTATTCTTGAAAGAATATAATTTTGCATATTAAGTCTGATTCTCAAATTTGTAGGACTGGGCAGATCGTGTCTTCCCTTAGCCTTGCATATTTTATTAGACATCGATGTGTAGTAACTGAAATGCTGTATTCCCTCCGTCTAGAAAAGTATGTTGCAGATTTGTTTAAGTTACATGTATCTATATACTAAATAGTGTCTAGATACATCAAAATTTGGGCAAATCTGCGACATCCTTTTTGGGACGGAGGGAGTACCTCAACACATGATACTTGATATCTGCCTATATATGATTGATGTTTACTTATTTATCTTTTCTTAGAGTCTAACCTCAGCCCCACTGATCTGCAATTGGTTGTTTGTTACATCCTTGGTGATGGTGGAGGGCTTCATGGAAATGGCCTCGGCGAGCGGCGACCTGACCGCAAAGCTCACTGATGACATCCTCTCCGACATCATCTTGCGTATGCCCTACAAGTCCACCTGCTGCTGCAAGTGCGTCTCGACACGCTGGCGTGACCTCATCTCACACCCCTACCACCGCAAGAAAATGCCACAGTCCCTCACTGGATTCTTCCATGAGAGTTTCAACAGATACCGCTCCCCCAGGTCCCCCAAGTTTGCTTGTTGTTTTACCAACGTCTCTGGGATAGGTGAACCTCTCGTTGACCCCTTGCTATCGTTCCTACCAAAATTTGTGATGCTTGGCATCCTGGACTGCTGCAATGGCCTCCTCCTCTGCTCCTTCTGGAAGCAGAATGATCCTGTCGAGTGCGATTACGTTGTGTGCAATCCTGCCACTGAGAAATGGGTGGTCGTGCCTGGCACCAAATGGTCTAGCAAGGTGGATGTTCGCTTGGCATTTGATCCGGCTGTTTCCTCCCACTTCCATGTGTGTGAGTTCATAGAAGACCGATTTTGGTCTAATGAGGATTATATTGAATCAAAGTATTGCATTGCTGCGGTGGTGATCTACTCATCCAAAACTGGAGTTTGGAGCCACAAGGCCGATGCTTGGATCGGCGATGAAATAGAGACAACCCGCTTCGCGCAAATCGCCTTGTTTAGGGGGGTGCTGTATCTATGTGGCTTCAATCATAAACTTGTAGCCCTTGACGTGGAGGGAAATAATTGGAAAGTCATGCCTCTTCCTCCGTCAAAATACCATGGTTACCCTTCTTATGATATTTATCTATCACAAGGGCAGTTGTATTTTGCACATAGAGGTTATTTTGAACTATCAATCTGGGTTCTTGAGGATCCAAGTAGTGAAAAATGGACCTTGAAGCACCATGTCAACCACTTGCAGATGTTCAGAACAGAGTATTCAGCATATAGGTCGTCTGGTTTTAGTGTTCTCTCAATCCACCCTGAACATAGTTTGATTTTTCTGGTCTGTTGTTACGAGGAGACACTAATGTCATACAACATGGATTCTGGGGAGCTGCATAGGTTATGTCAGCTTGGACGGGATGGTACAATTTATTTGAGCAAGACTTGTTATCTTCCATATGTTCCCTTGTACTCTGATCTATTGGCAGATGACACTAAAAGTCTTGCTTAGTGCAGTTTTTTTCCGCAATTACCTGATGTTGTACGCAAGGAGAGGTGCTGACAGAGCAGAAATATATAGATTGGTTTTCTCAAATAATCTACAGTATCTGTTTGTATTCTACTTGTAAAGGAACAATTCATGTGTTCAATTTATAGATAAATGTGGGTTTGACCACAAATGATAAGCCT
The DNA here is from genome assembly GCA_023614405.1 of Avena insularis. NCBI lineage: Eukaryota > Viridiplantae > Streptophyta > Magnoliopsida > Poales > Poaceae > Avena > Avena insularis. The sequence continues at coordinate 412,289,626 of CM042691.1, forward strand.
GTTCAGGCTCCTGACCCGATGTTCCTCATATGTGTTCATCGTTCTTTTTTATTAATAATAAGGGTAAGTTCATAACCTTTCATGTATAGGAGCCCAGGCCCAGGACTGCCCTGTACATGGATCGTACTTTGGAGCATAGGAAAGGCCTCAACCTCCAGGTTTGTTCAGATTATGTATGTATATAGGAGGTGGAAAATACAACAAATGATTTTTCTTCTCTAAAATCAAGAGATGGTTTTGGAGTATTATCGTAGCATTATGATATTTTCTTGCTGGCCCTATACACAATGCCGAAATATAGCGATACCGAATTACCGAGTGTATATATTCTCATGATATATTCAGAGGTCTAACTAATTAGAGTCCAGGCCGGCGACGACGAACCTGCCGTATATGGTGCCCTTAGCCCCTTGCGGACGGCGGCCTGAGACCCCCGGTAAGCGGAGAAGAGGGCGTTGGTGGCACCCCAGCTTACCGCCATGTTCAACACGGGCTATCCACGCCGCGCGCTCTGTGCTTGATGGCCGCCTCGACGCCCATCGAGGCTGCCCAGTGGCGCACGCGTGGCTTGTTGACCACGACCGCCTGGGTGCTGCCGGCCGGCGAGGGCTGCAGCCCTCATAGGAGTTGCGTAGAGCGCCCTTGATGAAGTAGAAGGCCGAGCTGTAGACGAGGGTAACGACGTCGGCTATGTTCGCTAATGTGGGCGTGGGCTACGATTGAATTGGTTTCAGGCGGTGTTCGCTAACGAGCGCCCTTGATGAAGTAGAAGGTCGCCACATTTCCATGCGATGATGCATTTGGAGCCTTATTGGTGTGTGCTGTATTTTGATGCAAATTACATGTTTTTTGGTCTGGACTGCATGGTTAAATGGGGTTGCATGGAGTTGTCCTCGATCTCCAGATTTAAGTGCCAAGACACTCTTTTTCAGTTCCTCCTCTAGTACTAAGCATGCATGTCCGTTTCATTTGCAAATTTACAAGTAAGACTAAACAAGTGCATATGTACAAGAATGAAAATACTTCTTCTCGTTGAGTTTCCCCCCATTACAACAAGCTTCTGGCTTTTTAGATTTATATCCGTGGCATTTTCTTCTTAAAGGGCACTCAAAAGTCGTACTGGTTACCTGTTTTTCTTTGAGTGTGGCCTGCAGGTTTCACACTGTCTCTTTCTATTGACTCTGCAGCAGTGGTGGTTTTCAAACTTGATAATTCCAGTGACATGTTAACTGTTTGCCTGTAGAAGATAGTTATCTACTCCACATTCTGTTTAATTGTTTGCGTAAAATACATGAGTATATGAAGTTGCACACATGCCATCGTGTTAACCAAATCCACATTCTTTTTAGTACACAAGTAGAGCAACTCTGAGTTCTAGTCACCAATCCTTTTATCTTTTTTTAAGGAACACTTGACCATTCCATTATTAAGATAAACATGTCGCCAGCTTTACAAAATTCTGGAAACTAGCCAAGCCAGTTTTCATAATGGCCAGCTTCCATAAGTACACGGCCATGTGCAACTAAAGTCTGCTCAATATCATTACAGGCCTTTGGACAGCGTACAACCTGTACGTCATTGACACCAAGAAGCAAATGGTATTATTTCAGATATGTATACTGTCAACTTCTTAGGTATTTTCTCACTAACAAATTCACAACAGGGTTCCTACTAGTAGTATTGCATACTCATACCAGTAGCATCACAAATTATATTGGCTACCATGTTAGTACAGGAAATGCTTATCATTTCGAGTTCTGACCTGGTCCGGGCCACCTATAAATTCCTTTTGCTCCATATTCGCCTAGTAGTACTCCTCGATCGTCTCGCTCAAGCCAGGCGTAGAAGAGCATGGCACTCCTCCTGGTCGGCGCCGTGCTGTCGCTAATTACCTTCTTCTCCGGCTCAGGTAAACACGAGTAAACTGATGAATCAACCTGTGTGTAGTAGCTGACAAATCTTTCTGACACACACAGAGGCCGGCGAGGTGGGGGTGTGCTACGGGATGATGGGTAGCAACCTGATGCAACCGCCGGCTGTGGTGCAGCTGCTGAAGAAGAATGGCATCACAAAGGTGAGGCTGTTCGACGCCGACGCCGGAGCGCTCCGTGCGCTGGCCAACACGGGCATCAAGGTGGGGGTGTCGCTACCAAACCGAAACCTTGCGGATGCAGCCCGCGACATGTGGTACGCGCAGCAATGGGTGCAGAGCAACGTGATGGCGTACCCGGGCACGGTGATCGACAGCGTGGCCGTCGGGAACGAGGTGTTCCACCAGGCGCCCGAGCTGACCTACCAGCTCCTCCCGGCCATGCGGAACATCCACGCGGCGCTGGCCAGCGCGGGCCTGGCCGATGCCGTGAAGGTGTTCACGCCGATCGCGCTGGACGCGCTCAAGGTGCCGTCCTTCCCTCCGTCGGTGGGCGAGTTTCGAGACGACATCGCGTGGTCGGTGATGAGGCCCATGATCGATTTCCTAGACCAGACAGGTTCGCACATCTCCTTCAACATCTACCCCTACTTTGCATACAAGTACAATCGAGAGCAGATCGACCTGGACTTCGTCCTGTTCCGCCCCAACAAGGGCCAGTACGACCCTGGCACCGGCCTCACCTACTACAACATGTATGATGCCATGCTTGATGCCGTCTTCCATGCCGTCGAGAAGCTGGGTGGCTCCCGCCGCTTGGATGGTGGCTCCACGGCATGGACTCCAGAGTCGGGGTTTCCCGCAGGAAAAGTCGGAAGTGATCTACTGCAGAGCAGCGTGGAGGCGGAGTCCACGTCCAACGCCCAGACCTACAATGTGAACCTCATCAACAAGGTTCTGGAAGGCACGGGCACACCTTACAAACCCAACGCCGACATCTCCGTCTACATCTTCTCCCTCTTCAACGAGAACCAGAAGCCCGGCGACGACGACGAACGCAACTTCGGCCTCTTCTACCCGGACGGCACGCCCGTGTACAAGGTCGACTTCGACCGCAGTGGCAGCTGGTGCGTGGCGAACCCGGCCGTGGGGGACCAGCGGCTCCAGGACGCGCTGGACTACGCCTGCAGCCACGGGGCGGACTGCAGCGCCATCCAGCGCGGCGGGCGGTGCTTCGATCCCGACACCAAGGTCGCGCACGCCTCCTACGCGTTCAACGACTACTACCAGCGCCATGGCCGGTCCGATCAGTCATGTGACTTCGGCGGCTGCGGCTCCGTCGTCCACCAGCGACCCAGTAATGTCTCCGTCGATTTATGCTTATCTTATCTGTTTGGTTTATTTAATCTAATGCTAGGTGATTATTCAACTGCTTGCAGGATTCGGCAACTGCGTGCTCTGATCGATGGAGGACGAAGCAAGGCTCAAGAAGTTACCCTGTTTGCGACAAGGACCTAAGCTAATTTGTTGATTGAAACGAATTAAGTATATTTTCTTCATTGCAATCAGCTTTGATTAATTTCAGTCGATTTGCTGGCTACCCACCGATAATATACAAAGGATTTTAGTGCTTTATCCCTTTTTTTTGCGAATTTTTTGTACTTATCCCTCATTGATACGCCCCGTCATTGCCTTGTAGACGTGAGCTGTTGGATTGGGAACCCGTGTAATCCTCTGTTGGACTGGGAAGCCCTAAGTGTCAATCAGCTGAAGCATTTTAGCCGGTTTAACTGCCACATGGTTTTTACGTGAGTGGGTGGATCCCGATCATTGCTGCATAACAATTCCGAGCATAACATGATATGTAGCGTTTTGTTAGAAATGCAGCATTTGTTCCGTGAATCTGTAAAATATATATATGCAAATTGTAGGAGAAACGGTCCTAAAATTCAGATAGCGCATGTTCAAGGAAGACATGTAGTAAATCTCCGCATGGACGACTTCCCCTCTCGTTCTCCTCTATCATGTCTGTCGGTGGTTCCACTCCTACCGGCACAACTATCAGTGACAGACTCCAAAGACAGTGATAGGCCAATTATTTTGCCCATCACTGGTTTGAATTTCGGTAATAAAAAATTAAATGCATTTTTCACGAATATTTCATATAGCACAATAGAATGTTTTAAGAACAGAAGATGCATTTCCACGAATATTTAAGATAGCACAATAAGATGTTGTACCAATGATACCCACATAAACTAATATGACATAATATTTGCATATCTAACACACTCACATAAGAACTTATAATCTATCATAAACTAACGAAGCATAGTTTCTTGATGAGTTATCTAGCAAGAGTTTGAACTCCAAAGAACAACACCACTACAGTACATATATTATGGTCATATGAATAGTTGCAAGTCCTTTCACTTTTCTACATCTCCATCATCTAGTTGAGCTATAAATTCTTCCATTAAGTCTTCCTTGTATGGAACTGAATCGGGTAGGACACTGATGGCGTGCTTAACCAGAGCATTGCCCCTACCATCGAAGTGGCAATATCACCTCACTTCTTTTCTTCACATATTGCTGCTTCATCATTGGTACATTCTCAAAGTATTCGAGTTGTGTTATCGATATACTCTCTTCGTTTTAAAATATAAGATGTTTTAGCTTTGTGAAATAAATATATCTAGACACTAAAAAGAGTTAGATACATTCATTTCACAAAGCTAAAACATCTTATATTATGAAACGGAGGGAGTATATTAGAATTTGTATATGTGTTCATGTCAATTTTCATGCAAAAGGCATTTTTTGCGTCCTTAGTAAAATTGGACTAATACAAGAAAGGTCTGACTCGTGCTTTCACATGCCCATCTCTTTCATGATTGTTGCTAAAATTTTATTTTCCCAAGTTCAGTTCTCTGAACGTGATCAGATTTTAGAACTTAAAAAACTATAGCGGTTGTTGGCTTATTTAATTCAGGTGGGCCATATGCCAGCTAATAAGACAACATACATGTTGAAATCCTTCCACTTGCTGGTATCCTTCTTATTGCTTGTTGACCTTGTCGAGCTTTGTTCCAGTACAATCCGACGAAATTTCCTATCTCCTACCCAAACCAATAATCATTGATAGGATAGAATAGTACAATGGTCGTTGGCTTATTAACATGATGAAGATAGCATGAGTGCGGTGCTTGGTTCCCGCATTACCCCTTTCAGGCCTAGAGGGGCCAAAGGATTTTAGTGCTTATCCCTGATTGATACGTCCCGTCATTGCCTTGTAGACGTGAGTGTGTTGGTTTGGGAACCAGTGTAATCCTGTACATATATAATGGCAAGCCGCGCCACTCATCTCGAATGTCGTCAGTTCCAGTACAGAGACCAAATAATACAATGCAAGCAAAAGTTTCTAAATTCATGGAGATATAGAACAACATATAAGTTTTCAAGCTTGTATATCCATCGTTTGAGTCTCCAACAAGCTGAAGCATTAGCCGATTTAACTGCCACATGGTTTTTATGTGAGTGGGTGTGGATCCTGGTCATTGCTGCAAAAGAATTCTGAGCGTAACATTTTTCTATATATGTAGAGCTTTTTTTTAGAAATGCAACATTTTTCCCATGAGTCTGTAAAAATATATATACGTGCAGTGTAGCAGAAACTAACGGTCGTAAAAATTCAAATAGCACATCATTCTAGGAACACGCGAAATAAATCTCCTCATGGGGCACTTTCCCTCTTGTTCTACTCTATTATGTCCTTCGGTGGTTCCAATCCTACCGGCACAACCAGATGGTTGCCTCTACCATCGAAGCGGCAATATCACCTCACTTCTTTTCTTCCCATGCATTTCTTCACATATTGCTGCTTCAGCAATGGTACATTCTCAAAGTATTCGAATTGTGTTATTGATACATATCAGAATTTGTATATGCGTTCATGTCAATTTTCATGCAAAAGGCATTTTTTGGGTCCTTAGTAAAATTGGACTAATACAAGAAATGTTTGACGTGCTTTCACATGCCCATCTCTTTCATGCTTGTTGCTAAAATTTTATTTTCCCAAGTTCAGTTCTCTGAACGTGATCAGATTTTAGAACCTAATAACTGTAGCGGTTGTTGGCTTATTTAATTCAGGTGGACCATGTGCCGACTAATAAGACAACGTACATGTTGTGAAATCCTTCCACTTGGTATCTATCCTTGTTGGTGTTGCTTGTTGAGCTTGTCGAGCTTTGTTTTCCGCACAATCTGACGAAATTTCCTATCTCCTTACCCATACCCATAATACTAAAGAAATCGGTAATTGTTAACTGCTCTGTTCGCTTAGGAGTAGCGACTAATCGAAATTCGGACGATTAACTGATTTAATCGGTCGGCTATTAATCGATGCAGCCAACAAAAATTAGCACCTAAAACACGTATGAATCCTCTTGCATCTCAACCATCTACCTTATTAAAGGCAGCCTTAAGCTTCCGGGTGAGATCCTCAAGGCGCTCGAGCTCTTTGTATCTGAGGTCTGATCGGCAACTATGAGGAACTGGTCAACAACGACAAGGAACTGGTTGGTGATGACGGAAATCAAGCTCCTGGAGGCAGGGATCGAGCAGGAGCTTCGCAAAACCTACTTCATTGGGGTGGGCTAGCGGATGGATGGGCGATATGTGTTGATAATTTTGCAACTTTTTAACCAAGTGTAGTGGTTAATCGGGATCATACCTAGTAATCAGAGTGTCAGACCTATTAATCGGCTAAACGATTAAGACAAACGATTCATGGTAATCGACACGACCAGGTCCCTAGTAGCGATTAATAATCGGCCTATTAGTCGCTGATTCGGCCTATTCTTTTAACATTGCTCATCGTTGATATGATAGAATACTACAATGGTCGTTTGGCTTATTAACATGATGAAGATAGCATGAGCGGTGCTTGGTTCCCGCATAACTACATTCAGGCCAAATTTGGGCAACTTGTTTTTTTGCCATTGGGCAACTGTCCCATCATTCTGAAAGCGGTGTGCACAGCTATCCCATGTGAAACGATCAAACCGGCAGTTTCTATGGAGTCAAGCCCGTGGGAGCGCAAAGAGGCATGTGGTTGTACACACAGGGAACATCGATAGACTGAGCTTATCCACAACTATAAATTTTCCATTGATAATACATAAAATGTATATTGAGTACTCACCCGTCATTGTCTTGTACTCTCTCTGTTTCAAAATATTGTTTTAATTTTGTAAAGCAAATATATCTAGACTTCTTTTAGTGAACCTATAGTAAAAAAAGTCTAGATATATTTCTTCACAAACTTAAAATATCTTATATTTTAAAACGAAGGGAGTAAACGTGAGATGTTGGATTAGGTGCCCGTGTAATCCTGTGTATATATAGTGACAAGCAGGGTTCGAAAGAAATTCACATTCCTAGCTACTAGGGCGCGAGGATAGATCGTTTCACAGACTTTTCCATCCGCGCGCGGGGCCATTTAATCACGCACGCGTAGCTACATGCAGGATTCTAGGGAAGTCAACAACTTGGAGACTGCTGTACATACCGGAAATTAATTCTATGGATCTGGTCCACAAATTCATTGGGTGGACCAACTTGTGGGATTGACATGTGACATGAGTAACGATTTAGATCTAAAAGTAGATAACCAACTGCTATGATTTTTCCTCTTCTAGACACGTGTCAATTACAGAAATTCATCCAGGAGTAAATCTGTAGACCAGGTCTCGTTATCAGCCGTGCGTGACCGCTTGCGATCCCTCCGCTAGGTATGTACCACACATTTTTTTCTTGGCAGCGTCTAGGTAGCAATCGGTGGCTGGTTAGTCTAAACCAGCCACCGCCCAAAAAGGAAAGGTCTCGTCAGCCCCACCCGGCAAGAAATGGAAACACGACCCCATGTCTAGGGCCTGATCGCGCGGGAAGTCCTAGGTTTATTCGCACATGCAAACATGCCAACCACCGCCTCCACCGAGACGAGGTGACAAGCCCATCTCACCTCTCTGTCTCTTCTTTTTCCCCAAGAAAAATCTCTCCTTCTCCCCTATCTCCAATAGAACCTGCAAAATTCATAAGATCTAGGGAAAGTAGGAAAAAGGTATAGCAGCAAAAACCACCCCTCTCTCTTCCTTTCCTCCTCCCTCTCCCTGTTCAGTTTACTTCCTTAAACATTAGGATATGTCCCCCTAGGATTTGTGTAAGAAATTGCTTCTGAAACCAAAATCATGAGCATCCCCTTCCCTCCCCCATCCCCTCTCCCTTGTTCCCCAAAACTAGGAGCGTTCTTTGAGTACCATGAAAAATCAAAACCTAATATCAAACTTAATACCAGGGGAACAAACAGAGTGACAACAAAGGAAATAAGTATTTTGTCCAAAACAAGCAACTACAGCATATAACCTGGACCAACTTGGTTGTATGTTAGAAACAAGAAAACCTAATCTAGTTTCATGTAAAAAAGCAAAAATCATGCAGCAGGGGACCATCCAAGCAGTGCATATTCTAAAAGATCTCACATAGTAGGCTTCACATGATACATACTTCGACACGGACACTACTCAGACATAAAATCAATGCGACCCCTTTGTTATTTTCACTTGGGTTGTACATAGTGGATAAAAGAGACATTCTTCCCGGTAGCATACTTGTCATTGGTTTGTTGCAACAAGAACCTGAAAAAATGCAGCAACAAGGAAATCAGAAAAAATGCTACTTTATTTGGTTTGCATGTATACTTGAATGTTGTTTAGGTGCGGGTGACATGGTTATACCCTACGGGTACACGATTTTAGCATACTTAGTCCAGCCTAGGGAAGGCCCATGAAGAATATGCGCCAGCCCATAAAGACTTTCAGGTGGCCAGGGCCCATGACGCCTTCGGATCCTTGGAGAGCAAGACTAGAATAGATAGAATATTCAAAAGGGCAAACCCTAAAACCTGTAACCGACTCAATCTGTACCTGGGACCTTCCTATCTCTATATAAAGGCTAGGAGGGCACGACGAGGAGGGCACTTCATACCACCGCATAAACACCTCCACGCCAGATTGCATCTGCGTACCCCTGTAACCTTCGGTTCCGCCGTAATCAAGAGTAGACAAGCAGGAGTAGGGTTTTCCCTCCGGGGGCCTGAACCTGGGTAAACCTCGTGTCCCCGTGTTGCTTGTTTACTAACCATTCCGCGAACTCCAGCATCCCCATCTTCTCCAAAACCCAAGCTCATCACAATGGGCATTGCCGAGATCAAACCTCGTAAATTGGCGCCGTCTGTGGGAACTGGGGGTGCTGATTGTGCGATCGTGACGGTCCCAACCAAAGCGATCTACAACTCCTCGGCGACGGAGAGACATCTCCTCTTCGGCGCTTTCGACTTCACCGCCCACTCGCCAGCTACTCTGAAGGACTTCGAACCCATTGGCGACGGGCTCGAGATCCTGTTCGGGAGCTTCTGCTTCCAGGTGGGGCAGACCGGCACTCTCCGCCTCCCAGAGCGGGTGCCTCTGCCATCGATCAGGCCCGCTTCATGGGCTCCGCATCCCATGCTACGCACATCGCCATCGACAGATGAGTCCTATGACAGCAGCACCTGCAACTCAGATCTGTGCGATCCACCATCGGAGGAAGGGACCTACGGTTCCGGATCCAAAAGCTGTGGCAGCAGTGATCCGATCTACGAGAGCTACCAATGCGCCGCAGTCATCCAGAGCGACGCGGATCAGGAACACAACCCGCCACCCAACCCGCAGGGTAGAAACAGCGAGAACAGGAGAAACCAGTCCCCCCGCCCAACGAGGAGGACACCGATCCCAGTCGGATAATCCACCTCAGCGAGGAAGGATGGGCTCAAGCACGCGAAGCCATGGAAGGCAACAAGATCCTGCCTGTGGGTGCCTCACGGGACCTACTGATGGCATACCACCTGCTCCTCGTCGAAGAGCACAAGAAACAGGCGAAGATGCAAGAAGTGCTTGACAAGCGCAAGCAAGCGGCCTCGGAGTCCAGTGCGCGGCGAGCTGCACTCTCCGCCATGGGCGGCTCCAGCTCGCACGGCAACCACGGCAACAAGCACCATTCTCGCGTAGAGAACATGGACCCCGCCGCGCGTCGTGAGGTGAACCGAACCCTCAACACATCCTTCATGGAGATGGATGCCAACGGCAACGTCATCCTGAAGACACCGCAAGCTGCGATCATGGCAGCCACCACATACCTCGCGTCCCATCCACCTCCGGTGGGGGACCCGAAGAGGGCCATGAACAACTCCGCATTGGCCGGGCTCGGACTTGTGGGAGCTGCGCTCCACAGAGAAGTCCCTGAGGAGCTGAAAAAGAAGGCTACGGTCAGGTTCAACCGCAGTCCTACACCCTCATCCGACGAGGAAGAACATGACCTGCCTCGACGGCACAAGAGCTCACGGCGTCGCAGCCGCGACTATGACGCTCGAAGCGAGCTCACCCAACGGAAGATCGACAAGGCACGCGCCAAGCGTGTATGCTCATCCGAGTCCGACGAAGACGACGACGAAGGAGAACTCTGTGGAGCCCGATGCTTCAGCAGATCTGTTTGGCAGACATGGATGCCGCGGAACTTCAAGCTTCCTTCGGATACTACGAAGTTCAACGGCACGCAGGACCCTAAGGCGTGGCTCAGCGACCACCTGTCGTCCATCAAGCTACACAGCGGAAACAAGAACACCGCCCTCCAATGCCTTCAGCTGCAGCTGACAGGCGCAGCCCGGATCTGGCTCAGCAGCCTATCCTCGGGATCCATCTGAAGCTGGGAGGAACTGGCGTACAGTTTCATCCGAAACTTCAAGGGCACCAGCAAAAGGCCAGCCTCGATCGAGGAGCTATGGGCCTGCACCCAACGGACGGGCGAATCCATTCGCTCGTACATACTACGCTGGTCCAACACCAAAAACTCTGCGGCGCACATCTCTGAGGAGAGAGCGATCGACGCCTTCAAGAATGGCGTCAAACGCCAGTATTTCAAGGAAGAACTTGGGCGCGTCAAGCCCAAGACACTCGACTATCTCATGGACATCGCCAATAGGTGGGCAGATGGCGAGGACTCCATCCACCGAGCGCACTCGGAGGAGGAAGATGACTACGGCTACCAACGTGAACGCCGTAGCAAGAGAAGATCGCGCGTCTACGACGATCGCGACGGACCCGACATGGTCACGGCCGGCTACACCGAACGCCGAAGCGAAGGCAACCACAGCAGTGGCGGATATCGCGAAACAACTTCCACGACGAACGACGCCCAATGTAGTCATGGTAGCGCCGTAGCCGCGATGATGGACCCTCGGCATACGAAAAATTGTCGGGTCCATGCACCATCCACTTCTACATCGACAAGCAGGATGGTAAGAAGAAGGCAAGCCACATGCTCAAGGTCTGCCGCAAGTTCCAGAAACTCAGCGAGAGCATGTCTCAGATGAGGCAACAAGCCCCGAACCCTGGGTACGGGAACGCACCCGCACCAGGTGAGATCGCACAGGAAGCTCCTCCACCACCACATGCGGGACCTTCGAATCACCCAATCGCACCCGCGCATGCGCAGAATAAACGGTGGGCACGGGTACCCCGCACCGAAAGGATCACTGATGATCCAAAAAGGGCGCCCAACAAATAGGGTGCAAAAGAAAATCACCCGCCAAGTCAGCTTGGCCGTGACTGCTCCACCAGCCATCCCTGAGTACCTCAGCGGTTCAGAGTCCTGCATCACGTTTAGCCACTCGAATCACCCTCGCCAAATCCCTCGCCCAGGTCATGCTGCCCAGGTGCTCGAGGCACAGATCGGAGGGTTCGATATGAGCCGCGTCTTCATGGACGGCGGCTGCGGCATCAACTTGATGTTCGCTAGCAGCTTAGCAGCAATGCGGATCCCGCTGTGCAGCCTGGAACAATCCGACACAACGTTCCACGACATTGTCCCAAGGAAGGGCATATTTCCCCTGGGAAAGATATGGCTCGACGTCATCTTCGGCCAGCCCAACAACTTTCGGTGCGAACGACTCGAGTTCGAAGTGGTGGAGTAGCCATCACAATACCACGCCATCCTTGGACGCGTGGCATTCGCAAGGTTCCTGGCAGTACCGCATTATGCCTACCTGCTACTTAAGATGCCAGGACCCAGGGGCGTCATCACTGTCCATGGGAGCTTCACCCGATCGGGTCACTGCGATAGGGACTTCAACAGAATTTCCCAGTCATTCGACATGCAGGAGGAACTCACAAGGCTCCGAGAAGTGACGGACAACGGGGAACCCCCAGTCTCGAGGAAAAACGCACCCGACATGTTGTTCGACTCCATAGTCAACACAAAGAAGGTGCAGGTCCACCCGACGGACGCCTCCAAGACGACACTGATCGCCAACGACCTCAGCCCGCATAGGAAAGTGCGCTCGTCGAATTCCTCCGTGAGCGCTGGGAAATCTTCGCCTGGTGTCCTGTGGACATGCCAGGAGTTCCCAGGGAATGCGCCGAGCATGCACTCAATGTGTTCCCAGATAACAAGCCCGTCAAAAAATCCATCCGACGATTGTCCAGGCCACGGGCCAAAGCCATCGGAGTCGAAGTCAACAGACTGCTCGACGCTAACTTCATCAGGGAGATCAAGGAAAGCGAGTGGCTCGCCAACACCGTGATGGTCCCCAAAAAGGACACGGACATCCTGCGGATGTGCGTGGATTTCACATCGCTAAACAAGCACTGCCCGAAGGACCATTTCCCTCTCCCTCAGATCGATCAGATCATCGATTCGACTGCAGGATGCGAGAAGATCTCCTTCCTCGACGCCTATTCAGGCTACTACCAGATTCAAATAAAAGTCGAAGATCAGGAGAAAACGGCATTCATCACGCCATTCGTAGTGTTCTGCTACAACACAATGCCCTTCGGGCTGAAGAACGCAGGTGCCACGTACCAGCGATGCATGCAGGCATGCCTGAAGAACCAGATTGACCACAACATACAAGTCTATGTCAACGACATAGTAATCAAAACAAGGGAAGCCACAATACTGATCGATGATCTCCACGAGACGTTCGACAACCTTGATTGATACAAGATCAAGCTAAATCCAGAAAAGTGCGCCTTCGGCGTCCCATCTGGTCAACTGCTAGGCTACTTCATCTCTCAACGAGGGATCGAGGCGAACCCAAAGAAAATCCGAGCCATAATGGCCATGGAGAAGCCGAAGAACCTCAAAGGCGTCCAGCAGCTCGCCGGGAGAATCGCAGCGTTGAGCAGGTTCATCAGCCGCATGGGCGAAAGGCCCTGCCTTTCTATCAGCTGCTATGCAAGGCAGACAAATTCGAGTGGACGCCGGAAGCAGACGACACATTCGAAGACCTAAAGCGGCTGCTCTCCACCTCACCCGTCTTCGTCATGCCAAAGGAACGCGAGCCTTTACTGTTATACATAGCATCCACACACCAGGTGGTAAGCACCATACTGGTGGTCGAGCTGAAGAAGGCAAGACCCATGGGGTCCAACGCCCAATCTACTACCTCAGCGAGGTATTGACACCAACAAAGCAGAGGTATCCTCACTACCAGAAACTCGCCTACGGCGTGTTCATGACGGCTCGTCGGCTGAGCCACTACTTCCAGGAGCATCAGGTGATGGTCGTAAACGAAGCACCCCTGAACAGCATCCTGAACAACCAAGAGGCCACAGGACGCGTGGCCCTGTGGGGTATCGAGCTGTACCCTGGACATAATCTACGAGAAGCGCCATACGATCAAGTCGCAGGTCCTACCGGATTTCCTAGTCCATCGGATGGAACTGCAGCTGCCGGACACTCCAAACATGACGCGGTCATGGAGAATGCACTTCGATGGCTCCAAGCGCGAAGCTGGAGCAGGAGCTGGGGTCATACTGACCTCCCCACAGGGCGACAAGATGAAGTACGTCCTCCGGATGAAATTTCGAGATGCCAACAATGAAGCCGAATACGAGGCCCTGATCCACGGCATGAGGATGGCCAAGATCTGTGGCGCGACGCGCCTGGTCATCTACGACGACCCGAACCTCGTCGTCCAGCAGACGATGAACAAGTGCGACGCACACGCCGCCAACATGATTGCGTACCGCGCACTCTACAACGCACTCGAAGGAGACTTCAACGGCTGCGAGCTTCGGCACGTTGGGAGAGAAAGCAATGAAGAGGCCGACATACTCGCCAACATCGGCTCCACCTGCGCACGGGTGCCACCAGGTGTGTTCCTCGAACAGATCTGCGTGCCATCCATCAAAAGGAAATTCTCCAAGGGATCACCTGAAGAAGTAGAACACTCGGGGGCTGCGCTACCCGACGGACAGGAAGGACCCGAAAAACTCGACACAGAGGTCGTAGTGGTCAACCTGATGCAGGTCATGGCAGTCGAAGAAACATGGACACGGCCGTACCTCAGGTACCTGATAGACAGGGAACTACCTGATGACCCGACAGATGCCCGACGCATATATCGCTGGTCCAAGGCCTCCACAATCATCAATGGCAAGCTGTATAAGCGTAGCATTTCGGGTGTACTCCAAAGGTGCGTCACCATCGGTGATGGCAAAACCATCCTCCAAGACATCCACGAGGGCATATGCGGCCATCACGCGGGCAGCCGCGCCCTTGTCGCCAAAGCTCTACGAGCTGGATTCTACTGGCCAACGGCCATGAACGATGCCAAGGACATCGTCCGAAGATGCAATGGGTGCCAGAGGTTCGCAGATAAACCACACGCACCAGGATCGGAGCTCAGGCCCATACCTCTGGCCTGGCCTTTCGCCCAATGGGGCCTCGATATGATTGGCAAACTGCCCAAGTCCTCGAAAGGAGGTCACATCTACCTCCTGGTCGCAGTCTACAAGTTCACCAAGTGGATCGAGGCCATGCCCTTAACAAACCAACAGGGTAAAACGGCCATAAAATTCTTCGAATCCATCGTTTACAGGTTCGGCGTGCCGCACAACATCATCACCGACAACGGGTCAAACTTCATCTCCAAAGAATTCCAGGACTTCTGCGAAGACCTCGGAATCAACATAACATACTCCTCCGTGGCGCACCCGCAAACGAACGGGCAGGTCAAAAAGGCCAATGGCCTTGTCGGTGGTGGCATCAAGAAGCGCCTAATGAGCCCACTCCAGCGACTCAGAGTAGCGTGGACAAGAGATACCCTCCGTCCTCTGGAGCTTGCGCACGACGCCAAACAGCTCAACTGGATACACACCCTTCTTCATGGTGCACGGAGCCGAAGCCGTGCTGCCCGCAGAAGTACGCCATAAGGCCCCACGGGTCATCGCCTACAGCGAAGCCGAATCAACGGCCGCACTTGAAGACGCCATCGACACACTCGACGAGGCATGTGACATAGCCGCGGCTCGATCAGCGGTCTACCAGCAGAGCCTCCGCAACTATCACAGCCGACGGCTGCGTCCAAGGTCCTTCGTCGAAGGAGACCTAGTCTTGCGACTCAAGCAAGAGCGACCGAAGAAATTCGAGTCACCCTGGGAAGGACCATACGTCGTCACCGAAGTCATCCCAGGTGGTGCCTACCGCCTCAAGCACGTGGAGTCCGGAGTCGCATACTCCAACCCATGGAACGTCGCACAACTACGACGCTTCTACCCCTAGCTACCCCCTCCTTTACTTTCAATAAGGCTATTCAGCCAAGGCTACCCAGTCGAACAATGTACCTCCTCATTACGCTATGAATAAAGCTAAGTGTCTTGCCCCAAAAATTTATTATTACTCACATTTTCTTCATGTTACAACACACTCGGGGGCTCCCCTCACCTCACGACTTCGTCGACTGAGGACAACGCGTGTACACCTGAGTAGTTGATCACGTCTGGCTGACGAAAAGGGCACGCATACAAATAAAGGACCACGTGCTACAAACAATCAACCTTTAAAAGCAAGGGGCATAACACGCCCAGTCGAATACATACAAGTTTTACATCTATCTTTTTACAGGTCCTACCTATTCTGAAGAATCACCTGTGCACAATGCTCAAATAGATCTACAATCTGTTCGGCATACTTCCTTACAGCCGCATAATGTGGACGCATATCCCACACGCCACCATCCGGCCGAAGAGGCGGCCTAGCCGCCACAACAGCAAGATCTACATCAGGGCGATGTAGCCGCACGAGGGAAAGCATGGCCTTCACCCCTGCAACCAGCTGATGCTGCACCAGCTCCCTAAAATGATGCACATCTCGAAACTTCGCCAGCAGGCACCAGAGAGTCGATGGTGCCTCATCCAGGGGAAACATCACGTGCAGAACTGATGCCAAAGAAGTCTTCACTTGATGCAGCACCCACGACACCTGGTGAACACGATCCTGCACAGTCGCAAGGACCATAGCACGATCGCGGTCCATCCAGAAAAAACCGCTGGCCTCCATGTCTTGCTGGGTCAGGCAGTTGATCTGAACAACAACACGCTCCTTTTCCTCCCTAGGAACAAGGTTAGCACCTGCAACACCTGCAAAGTAAGATTACAGGCCAACAGGCGCATCCGAGAAAAGAGCAGCAACTCGAAGAAACTCACATTGAAGATGTTCGGCCAAACAACACAAGTCCCCCATCAAATACTCCTCTCTGGCGGCGCCTCGCGCTGCCTTCGACTTCCAAACATCCGCGTGGCCTCGAACTCCAAGTAATTCTTTCTCAAGACTACGGATGCGGTCACGAAGAAACACAAGCTGTGACGCATCATCCAAGGATGGCCGCAACTGCGGCGCAGACAAAGTATCAATGGGATCATCACACGAAGGTCCCTAGAGGAAAAGAAGGCAGGGATATGAACAAACACACGAATGAACAAAGAGCTCAGAGATTCATTATATGCAGCAAAAAGCCACTGCGTTGCACAAGGAGTGTTCATAAATACATCACAACAAAAGAGACGAAAGCTATCCTACAACTACAAGGACTAAGAAGCTGCATCCTGAGTGGCCTCGGAGCCGGACTGCCTGCCCTTGGCCTCCCCCTGCTGCTTCACCGCGTACTCCGCCAGCAGGCCAATTAGATTCGGTCCATAGCGTTTACAACGGGCAGCGTAGAGGGCAAAGGCTACCTTGGATCTGTTGGGAGCCGTCGGCATCTGGGAGGTGACCTGATGAAGATCCAGCTCCGCTCCAGACGCCAGGGCCATCTCCAGCCCCACGGATGCACCAATGCTTTTCTGCTTGCACTTGTACACTACAGGCGCATCGGCTGACAGCGCATCCGCCAACAAGTCGACATCCTCGAGGGCGATGCCCTTGGGTATGAGCTCCTTGTAGAAGCACCCGAGAACCTCATTGGACTTAGCAAGCGAGCCGACCACGGTACTGCAGCGGTCTTACAGCCCAGCAAAGAAGAAAATTCTTTTATGATCTAAGGCATTACTTTTGGGATGACCCACACCTATATAAAGAAGGAGTGGATGGTATTATTCGAAGATGTGTTCCAGAATTTGAACAACATGAGATATTGAGAAAATGTCATGGCAGTGCTTATGGAGGACATCATGCTGGGATAGGACTGCACAAAAAGTTTTTTAATCCGGATTTTATTGGCCTACCCTTTTCAAAGGTGCAAGGAAGTTTGTCTTATCATGTGATGAATGTCAAAGAGTTGGCAACATTTCTAGATGCAATGAAATGCCTATGAATTATTCTCTTGTCATTGAACCTTTTGATTGTTGGGGATTTGACTTCATGTGTCCTTTTCCTCCTTCAAAAGGGTATACTCATATTCTTGTTGTTGTTGACTATGTTACAAAGTGGGTAGAAGCCATACCTACAAACAACACTGATGGTAAGACCTCTTTCAAAATGCTTAAGGATGTTATTTTTCCTAGGTTTGGTGTGCCTAGATATCTCATGACTGATGGAGGCTCTCATTTTATTCATGGGGGTTTTAGGAAAACTGTCGCTAAGTATGATGTAAACCATAGAATTGCTTTAGCTTATCACCCCCAAACCAGTGGGCAAGTAGAACTTTCCAATAGGGAAATTAATTCTATCTTGTAAAAGACTGTTAATAGATCTAGGAAAAATTGGGCTAAAACGTTGAATGACGCTTTATGGGTTTATAGAACTGCTTATAAAAATCCTATGGGGATGTCCCCTTACAAAATGGTCTATGGGAAAGCTTGTCACTTGCCTTTAGAATTAGAACACAAAGCTTATTGGGCAGTGAAAGAGTTGAATAGAGATTTTAAACTTGCTGGTGAGAAAAGATTGCTTTACATGAGTACCTTAGATGAGTGGAGAAGTGAAGCTTATAAAAATGCTACTCTTTAAGGAAAAAGTAAAAATATGGCATGATAGGAGAATTCTCAAAAGGGAGTTCCATATTGGTGAGAAAGTTCTTTTGTATAGGTCTCGTCTCAGATTTTTTGCAGGGAAACTACTCTCAAAATGGGAAGGACATTTTGTTATTGAGGAAGTATATCGTTCAGGTGCTATCAAAATATTTTCTTTGAAGGACAACACTACACAGGTGGTGAATGGTCAAAGGATCAAACATTATATTTCTGGAGATTCTTATAATGAAGACGTTGACATTATTCAAATGGTGACTCTGGATGAATTTATTAGAAACCAAACACCAGAATCTGCAGAGTCCGCCTTTGAAAAGGTAAAAGAGGTGTAAATAGAAGGTTCTTGAAAGCCTAATTTTTTATATTTTTTATGTTTTAAAGTGCCTAGAAATGCCTATGGGCCATTCTTTTATTACTTGTCCATTATTACTGCAAGTAAACCTAGATATTTTTATATATTCAGAAATGTCTTATCAAATGTGATTTTTGAGAGTTGGAATCAACTCAAAAGCATTTATGGTTGAATTTTGAAAAAAGTTTAAATGCAGAAAAGTCTCTGCCTTGTTATTTTTACTATAGGTGATCTATAATTTCAAATGGTTTGAATCCAACAGGCTTGGATTAAAAATTTCAATATCTTTCTAACAAAATTAGATTCATGTAATTTGGTTTAGTGAAATTATCTAAATTGATTTTTAAAGTTACTGTCTGAACTAGGTTTGAATTAAAATAGAAAATATCTATTTGAATCTACTGGGTTGAGCGGGGGAACTAAACTGGAGTGGCAGGCCAACAGTCGCGTCGTCGTGAGCCCGACAAGGGGCGGGGTCCAAGTCGGCGACTCTAACTACATGAAGCGGTATCTTTCAGTCTGAGCCTTGCGATTAGACTAGATCCTACGGCCGTGGTTCGTCGTCTCCGTCGGGCAGCGCCGGCGAGACTAAACCCTAAAGCGGCAGTGGGTGTCGTGTGAGGATCACTTGGGTTCCAGCTAGGGTCGGCATTGGGGGCGAATGATGTTGTCGACGACGGTGGTTCGAACGGTGGCTACGGCAGCTCCTGGGGCGGCTCCAATCAACGGCGCCCTTCTCCTTCTGTAGTAGCGGACTCTGGTGAAATTCCATCGACCTGGTGCTCGCCTTGCTCCGGGGAAAGTTGTGGAAGGTTCTGTGAGAGGTGGGGAGTGAGATGGTGTGGCGAATTGGGGGCTGGGGTGGCCTCCTTTTATAACCGAGCGAGAGGGGCAGTGCGGCACGAGCAGAGCTCGTCGGGGTCGGCGGTACAGCGAGCTAACGGCATGGCACGGGGGCTAGGACGATGCGCGGTCTCCTGGTGATGCTCAAGGGCTTAATGGCACGGCAAGGGGCGATCGAGAATGGTCGGAACACGTTGGTTCTCTGAGCGACACCGATGGTTTGATGACGCACGGGTGCTACGGGTCGCGCGGAGGCAAACGGGGATGTATGGGAGGTTCCTGGGGTCGTGGTGATTGCAGGCACGGGCGGCGAAGGCGAGGCGCGGCGTGTGCGAGCGTGTCGGGCGTGGCGCTCTGGCGTTCTCTCGTCATGGCAGGGACAAACTTGGCGCGGCGTGTTCCTCTTTGGTCCACGGCTTGGCAATTCTCGAGGGCCGGACAAGGGGTGTCGGTGGACGTTGGGCTGCCTCCTAGACATGGTGTCTAGGAGCGGTGAACGCTCCTGCTAGCTTGCCGTGGTCGGCTGGCAAGGGGGTGGTCGGGCATGCATGGCATGGTGCAAAGGGTAGGGTTCTAGGTTGTTCAATGTAGGTGTGCTCACTGGGGAAACAAGGGTGAGCAAAGGGAGACAATGGTTTGAATGATCACTGCTCAAAACAGTGAAAATTTGGCCAATTTGATTTGTGTCTGCCAAGTGTTTGACAAAATGGCCGAAAGAACTTTATATTTGAATTGTTGGATGAATTTTGGTGAGTGTTATGATCACATACTTGGTAGTATCTGGTTGTTTTGATTTGTCAAGTTGAACCGGTTTGAGTGGTTTTTGAGAAATGGTGATCTTACCATATGAACTAGATTCACTTTTGAATTGTCCTTGGCATAGATTTGTAAATTGTTTCTATTGGTTTGCAAGGTGGGCTGGGTTCACTTTTACTTGATCTAGCAAGGGGTGAAAATAACTGGATTTGTTTCTGTTAGGAATCTTGGACTAGAAACACTCAAAGTGGTCTAGTGGTTAATTTTGGCCAAAATGACCATTAGCTCATATTGTTTACTTTTGAATTTCTATTGATTTGATTCTGCTTGGAAATGATTTATATGATGTTGTTTCATCTTTAAACCAATCCTTACCATTCATAACAATCAAACAAGTCATGGCAAGCATTGATGCATTCATCACATACACACATGCATTCATATTGATTTTGATTAACAAAAGTTTTTGTTAGCCCTAAACTTGGGTGATTAGAACTTGATAACCTTGATTAATATTTTTGGGGATGTTACAAACCTTCCCCCCTTAAAAAAATCTCATCCCGAGATTTGATAAAAAGAAAACTAGGATTTAAAGAGATCTAGAAACTTAGTCCTAATGTAATCTTCTCGCTCCCAGGTAGCTTCTTCTTAAGTGTGGTTACTCCACTGTATTTTGAGAAACTTGATACTCCGGGTCCTGGTGGTTCTGAAGGCTTCTTACAAAATACGAATGGGTACTTCGGGATATGTCAGGTCATCGTTGATCTCTATGGTTCTGTGATCAATATTCTTGAAAACTTCGGTCTTCTCCGGGACTTCTAGGCATTTGCGAAGTAACAAAATATGAAACACATTATGCACGGCTGACATCTCTTCTGGCAGTTCCAATTGATATGATACTTCTCCTCAGCGATTCAAAATCTTGAAGGGCCCGATATATCTGGGGGCTAACTTTCCTTTGAGTTGAAAATGTTGCATTCCCTTCAAGGGTGATACTTTCAGATACACAAAATCTCCGGTATTGAAGGCTAGGTCTCGACGTCTCTTGTCGGCATAACACTTCTGTCTGGATTGGGCGGTCTTAAGGTGCTCACGAATCTTGTGAAATTTCTCTTCGGCTTCTCGTAGGATGTCGGGTCCGAAAATTTGACTCTCTCCTACTTCCGACCAATTCAAAGGGGTACGACACTTCCTTCCATACATAAATTCAAATGGGGCCATTCGCAAACTGGCTTGGTAACTGTTGTTATATGAAAATTCTGCGAAAGGTAGACAGTCTTCCCATTTAGATCCATATTCTATCACACAAGCTCTCAACATATCTTCGAGTATTTGGTTTACTCGCTCTATTTGTCCATCAGTTTGAGGGTGATAAGCTATGCTGAAATCCAGTCTGGTTCCTAATCCTTCTTGGACTTTCTTCCAAAATCTCGAGGTGAACTGGGTTCCTCGATCCGACACAATGTGCTTGGGGACTCCATGCAAACTGACTATTCTAGCAATGTACAACTCTGCTAGCTTCGAACTCTGATACGTGGTCTTGACTGGTATGAAATGGGCGACTTTGGAAAGTCTATCCACTAAGACCTAGATAGAGTCATTTCCCCTACTAGATGTAGGCAAACCGGTGATAAAATCCATTCCAACGGAATCCCATTTCCATTCTGGAATCTATAATGGTTGCAAAAGTCCTGCGGGTCTCTGATGTCCCACCTTGACTCTCTGACAGATATCACATTTGGCTATGTAGCTTTCGATTTATCTCTTCATCTTCTGCCACCAAAAGTACTCCTTTAAATCCTGATACATCTTTGTTCCTCCGGGGTGGACAGAATAAATAGTATCATGGGCTTCTTTCAAAATAGCTTGTTTCAACTCTGAATCTGCTGGCACACAGATACGTCCTTTGTACCACAAAACTCCTTCTTCATCTTCGGTGAATCCGGGTACCTTTCCTGTACCGATACGATGTTTGATTCCGTCGATACTAGAATTTCCTTTCTATGACTCCTTGATCTGACTAATCAAAGTGGGTTGAAGTTCTATGCTATCCAAAAATCCTTTACTTACTAGCTCCATTCTGAAATCTTCCAACTCCTTGTGCAAACTTGGTTGCTCCTTCAGAATCATGGTGTTCAATCGGCACGGCTTTGCCAAGGTGATAGTGAATGTCAAGGTCATAGTCCTTGATTAGCTCTATCCATCTCCTTTGCCTCATATTCAGCTCCGTCTGGGTGAAAATATACTTCAGGCTCTTGTGCTCCGAATAAATCTCATAACGGTTACCCATGAGGTAATGCCGCCATGTCTTCAAGGCTAAAACTACGGCTGCTAGTTCAAGGTCATGGGTAGGGTAATTCTATTCATGTTGCTTTAGTTGTCGGGATAGGTAGGATATGACTTTTCCTTCTTGCATTAACACACATCGGAGACCAACCTTGGATGCGTCACAAAACACATCAAAAGGCTTCGTGATATCTGGCATAATCAAGATTGGGGCTGAAATCAATCTCTTCTTGAGCTCTTGAAAACTTGCTTCACATTTGTCCGTCCATTCGAACTTCTTATCTTTCTTCAACAATTGGGTCATGGGTCTTGCGATGCTCGATAATCCTTCGACGAACTTGCGGTAATATCCCGCTAATCCGAGAAATGCATGAACTTGGGTTTGAGTGGTTGGGGTTTGCCATTCTTCCACATCCTTTACCTTGGCAGGGTCGACAGCAATTCCTCCAGCCGACACAATATGTCCGAGGAATCCTACTTCCTTTAACTAGAACTCACACTTGATAAACTTGGCATACAACGGATGCTCTCTAAGGGTTTCAAGGATGGTCCTTAGGTGTAGCTCATGTTCTTCTTCTGATTTGGAATAGATCAGAATGTCATCGATGAAAACAACGACAAACTTATCCAGGAAGTTCATAAAAATCTTATTCATGAGGTTCATGAAATAAGCGGGGGCATTGGTTAATCCAAAATACACGACACTGTACCCATACAGTCCATATCTGGTGGTAAAGGCAGTCTTTGGAATATCCTCTGCACAAATCTTGAGTTAATGATAACCAGTTCTAAGATCAATCTTAGAAAACACTTGGGCACCAGTCAACTGGTCAAACAGATCTTCTATGTTTGGCAGTGGGTACTTGTTCTTAATGGTGACATCATTCAACTTCCGATAATCCGTGCACAAACGGTTACCTCCATATTTCTTATCCACACAAAAATAGGTGATCTGCATGGCGACGCACTTGGTTGAATCAGTTCTATCTCCAACATAGCATCCAGTTGCTTCTTCAGCTACACTAGTTCCGATGGGTTCATACTATAAGGTCTCTGAGCTATAGGTCCAGTTCCAGGGATTAGTTCAATGATAAACTCGATATCCCGATCTAGGGGCATACTGGGCAATACATCTGGGAATACGTCAGGGTATTCACAGACTACTCTGACTTGGTCAATGGTTGGTTGGGCTAGACTCTTGTTGCACTTGAATTAATAGGGTAAGGTTTCAGATACATGCTCTACTGATATTCCAGTGGTACTAGTCATGGTTATGGCTTTCTTGGCATAGTCGATTAATCCTTTATGTTTCGACATCCAATCAATTCCTAGTACTACTTCCAAACCTTTAGTTCCAAGTACTATTAGATTAGCATAAAAATCTATGCCATGGATTCTGATAGGTACGACCTTGCAAATTTGTCTAGCTTTGGTGGTTGAACCAGGTATTTGAACTATCATAACATGCTTCAATTTTGTTGGTTGAATCTTACTAGTGCATGCAATTTCTTCTGTAAAAAACGAGTGCGATGCTCCAGAATCAAACAACACTCTTGCAAGTACTAAGTTAACAGAAAACATACCCAGCACGACATCTGGCGCCTCCTGGGCTTCTTCAGCATTCATGTGAAACAGACGGCCGTTGCGGTTGAGTGAGTTCCCTGGTGCAAATCTCCTTCCAGGCTAGACATGGCGCTGCTGCTGAGCTAGGGCATTCACATTGGGGGATGCTGCAAGCTTCTTGGGGCACTCATTGGAATAGTGACCCTTAGTTCCGCATTCATAACAAGTAACCTGAGACTTGTCTTTTCCTGCAACAGGCACGACATTGCTTCTAGTTCTAGGGGCAATATTGGTGTTGTTGGGGTTGCTATTGTTGTTGAACTTGGGCGGTGCACGGTAGAAAGTGTTGGAGTTGCCGGGGTTGTTGTTGTGGCTTCCTCCAGGCCTTGGGTTTCCTCCTCCATGGTGGGGATAGTTCGGACGGGTCATCAGGGGTCTATTGTTTCTCGGGGCATATCCTGCAGACGGGTTGGGGCGATACTTTGGGGTATGGTGGGTTCCTAGTTGATTCATCATTCTGCGCTTGTGATTCTCATTGGCTTGGTTAATCTTGCCTTCCATCTGGATGGCAGAATCCACTAAGGCTTCAATGTCAGCAAACGGGATATTGACTAACACCGTCTGCATCTCATCGTGCAGACCATTCAAGAATCTCTCCTTCTTCTTGGCTTTAGTGTCGATCTCATCTGGTGCATACCTAGATAATGACAGGAATTTGTCACGGTATTGAACTACCGTCATCCTCCCTTGCTTCAATTCTCTTAATTCATCTCTCATCCTCTTGATTAAACCCGGTGGCACATGGGTTCTGCTAAACTTGAGTTTGAATTCATCCCAAGTCATCATCTGACCTCCATTCATGGTGCGAATGCTATTCCACCAAGCTCTTGCATCTCCTGCCAGATAATGGGTGGAAAACAATACCTTCTCATTGGCTTCCACTCCTGCGACTTCTAAGTTGTTCTCCATGGTTTGCAGCCAGTCATTAGCATCTAATGGCTCTTCAGACTTACTAAAAATGGGTGGATTGGTGTTCTGAAAGTTCTTGAGCTTGGATCCATGGTTGTCCTGGTTTCCATGGCCTTGATTGTTGTTGGCCATCTGAGCTATGTGTTGAAGGGTGGAAAAATTGGCTTGACGTTCGGCTCTTTCAGCTTCATGGTCAGAAACCAACATTTGCAAGATTTGCAGCATTGGGTCCGGGGATGATCTGCTTCCTCCACGAGGCATCTGAAGATTGAGATAGATCATGAGACAAGAGGGAAATTTCTAAGGTTCAGGGGTTTGTTTTTGAAAAGTTTTTAATTTTTTGAGTTTGACTCAGGTTTGCCTAACTAGCAACTTGCTTTTCATTCATTCATAGCACACAATACAAACACACACCACATTAAGGAAACAGATGGTTTTAAGAACCATCTTGTGCAATTACGATATAATGGGACCGGATACAACTCACTCCTACGATTGTGCTCAAGTGCTACTACTCATCAGAATCGGTGGCTTCATCATCATCATCATCATCATCAATGAAGGCGGAATCATCATCATCAGTGTGGAAGTCCATAGCTTGGTCCTCCAGGAAGTCATCATCATCACTAAGGTAGGAATAGGGGTCTCCACGGATATCTTCCCCTGCATTCTCCCTTTCCTCCAGCTGCATGTCCCGCTCATGGATGGTCTCCTCCAAGTCTGACACTCTGTGACGAAGGCGAGCAATGATGCGATCCTTCTTGTCACATGTGCGGCGAAATGACTTGCGCTCCCTTGCAAGGATGGCGAGGGTCTGGTCCTTCTTGACTATGATGGCGTAGTTATGGTTGGCATAAGCACGGGCGTTGTCCAACTCCTTCTGCCTATCATACAGCATGAAGTCAATATGATCCACTTGATGCTTTATCTCCGGATGTCCTGGTACCTCAAATGGTTGTCCCATAGCATCACGCCTTGCGTAGAACTCAAAGCAGGTACCCTTGATCTGATTGATGCTTTGCCCACACAGACGGGCAAGAGCTTCCTGCATGGCCCTGGTGAGTCCGTCTAGCCATTTGTTCTCTCTTAAGGTGAACTGGATTCCCTCTGAGGTGGTGCCTCAATCTTGCCTCTGAGACTTGCAACAATCAGCCACTGTAATTCTCCTCCTTGCTGATCGTTGAGCTGGGCTCTGAAGAACTCGGGGTGCCGGCGCTCAACAAGTTCCGAGAGTTGGTCCAAATCACGCTCAAAGATGAGCTCTCCTCCGTTGCCCAACTGGTAGAACTTGCTATACTTCACATCCATCTATAAGAATGTAGGATGAGTAAGTTAGTAGAGTGATCAAGTGTGTCAAATTTTATGTAGGTTTGCAAGAATTTTTTAAGGACATGAATTTTCATGAAAGAATCTAAGTGATAAGAATGAGAATAGGTTTTCGTAAATACTCACTTCTTTTGTTTTGAAACTAAGTTTTTGATTCAAGCATCCATTATAACTAGGGTCTCCTATGGTTACGATGGCTCTGATACCAACTTGTCAACACCCGGATTCTTAATCCCAGATGCCTGTTATGCCATACATCGTAATCCCAGAATTACCATTTTTGCGAGACAAAACATATTGGTACCATAGTTCATCATCCATTACAAACCATAATAAAGGTCTTACAAATAAAGGATCTCATGATCCAGACTTAATACAATTAATGAAGTGGAATAATATAATAGCGGTAGCATGGGCGAAGCTCCAACTTCAGGGTCACAGGCAATGCTGACGATGGGAGATGATCCTAGTTGTCGTAGACTTCCTGTTGTCCATCATCCTGGTAGTCCTCCTCATAGTCTGGCCACGGGAATAGCCAGGGACAAATCCATGAGTACTCTTTAAGTACTCGCAAACTATCACTAACAAGTAAGGTGGTTCAAGTAGGAATACTAATCTCTAGGTTGTTTTGCAAAAATCTAGATTTATCTCTAACTGGGTTTAGAAGAAAATAAAACTAGTTTAAGGTTTTATAACACCTAAGTGGGAACTTAGTTTTCATGTTCACAACCCTGTTGTGGTCAAGTCAAAGTCATGATTCATTTCACAAGTCATTTTGAAAACATTTGACAACGGAACAGTATGGCCACTCCAACTGTCCATAACCACGGACGCGGCTATTCGAATAGTTTGACACTATACAGAAGTGGTACACTTTCACCACAACATTCGATACATCCGTCAGGAACAATCCTGAATCACCATACTCAGTATGCGGATAATCAATCCTAACCTTTCAATTACACACCCTAGTATAGGCACCTCTCCTATGAGTTTGGCCTACCAACCATGACCATCTGTCATCTTGGGAACTGCATAGGCGGACAATCATCAGGAGGTAGCCTCAGCTCAAACCTTGGCCGCAAGGGAACCCATACTAAGATATATAAAATTCCAGTCAAGCCCTAGCCAAATTCGGGTATGGTTGTACGGTAAAATTGGAATGGTATCGCATCCAAACACAACTATTAGTTTTATAAAGGGCTAAGGCTCATGCCTCAACATTTTCATCATTAAAATCATCTAGTGTTCATAACACATGTCAAAACATTTCATTAGAATGACTCATCATTCTAAGGTTTTCATAACCATTTTCACCAAGTATTCCCATCTAACGTGATCCTGTTTGATACTTAGCACTAGCCACTAAAGTTGGGGGTAATCACTAATGAAGGTGATAATCAAGTGTGACCTATCTAAATCTAATCTCATGCCTCAGTATGACATCTAGTTCTAACTAACTTAGGACAAGTTTTATGCTCTTTATGCTACGTATAATATCTTTCCAAAACTCACAACACACTAACTAGAAGTAATAAAGAACTTTGATAAAGAAATAGAAGAATAAAGCTTGCAAGTAAAACTGGGATTTGGTATAATCAAGTGGTATAACCAAAGCATGCCTAATGCATTGCATCAGTTATCTAGCTTGCCAAGTTGCAAGTGTTAGCTTGCTAGGATGGCTTGCCTTGAGTAGTGCAGTGGTTGAAGTTCTCTTCTGCTTCCTCTTCGTAGTAGTCTCCTTCCTCTTCGTATCCTTGGTCGGTACTAGCGTCTATAAATAAATACGAAGTACACAATCACCACACAATACTTAACTACCTCTATTTAGCACACAAAGGTTCACACTAGATGATCTAGCATCATCACGATCATCACAGGGATTAAAGGCTTAGTCTTAATCCTTTTATTTTAGAAAAGTAATTTCTACTCATTGAAAACTACTTAAGATTTAATATTCTCCAATTAAAACATGGGATCATGTTTACACATGTCATCACCACATATTCTAATACTTGGGAATGTGATTTAAGGTGGTGTCACAATTTAATAAAGTTTAACCTTATTATTTTAAGTAATTAAAGTGACTAGAAATGCTTATGGGGCATTCTTTTATTACTTGTCCATTATTACTGCAAGTAAACCTAGATATTTTTATATATTCAGAAAGGTCTTATCAAATGTGATTTTTGAGAGTTGGAATCAACTCAAAAGCATTTATGGTTGAATTTTAAAAAATGTTTGAATATAGAAAAGTCTCTGCCTTGTTATTTTTACTATAGGTGATCTATAATTTCAAATGGTTTGAATCCAATGGGCTTGGATTAATAATTTCAATATCTTTATAACAAAATTAGTTTCATGTAATTTGGTTTAGTGAAACTCTTTGAATTGATTTTTAAAGTTACTGTCTAAACTAGGTTTGAATTAAAATAGAAAATATCTATTTGAATTTCTTGGGCTGAGTGCGGGAACTAAACTATGCCGGCCCAGCTGCATAGCACGCGTGCAGCAGGATACTGACAGAGGGGGTCCAGGCGTCAGGGGCTCTAACTACGCGAAGCGGTATCTTTCAATCTAAGCCTTGCGATTAGACTAGAACCTACGGCTGTGGTTCGTCGTCTCTGTCGGGTAGCGCCAGCGAGACTGAACCCTAACACGGCGGTGGGGGTCATGTGAGGCTCACCTGGGCTCCAGATATGGTCGGTGTTGGGGGCGAACGACATTGTCAACGACGGCGGTTCGAATGGTGGCTGCGGCAGCTCCTGTGGCAGCTCCATTCAACGGCACCCTTCTCCTTCTACAGCGGCGGACTCCGATGAAATTCCGGCGACCTGGTGCTCGCCTTGCTCCGGGGAAAGGTGTGGGAGGTTCTGTGAGAGGTGGGGAGTGAGACGGTGTGGTGAATTGGGGCTGGGGTGGCCTCCTTTTATAGTCGAGCGAGAGGGGTAGTGCGGCACGGGCAGATCTCATCGGGATCGGCGGTACAGCGAGCTAACGGCATGCTATGGGGGCTAGGAGGGTGTGCGGTCTCCTGGTGATGCTCAAGGTCTTAATGGCGCGGGAAGGGGCAGTCGAGAATGGTCAGAACGCATTGGTGCTCTAAGAGACACCGACGACGGTTTTGACGATGCACGAGTGTTACGGGTCGCACGGCGGCGAACGGGGATGTCTGGGAGGTTTCTGGGGTCGTGGTGATTGTAGGCACGGGTGGTGAAGGCGAGGCACAGCGTGTGCGAGCGTGTCGGGCGCGGCGCTCTGGCATGGTCTCGGCATGGCAGGGACGAACTGGGCGTGGCGCGTTCTCTATGGTCCACGGCTTGGCAGTGCTCGAGGGCCGGACAGGGGGTGGCGGTGGACGTTGGGCTGCCTCCTGGACATGGTGGCTAGGCGCGGCAAACGCTCCTGCTAGCTTGCCATGGTCGGCTGGCAAGGGGGTGGTCGTGCATGCACGACATGGTGCAAAGGGTAGGGTTCTAGGCTGTTCAATGCAGGTGTGCTCACTGGGGGAACAAGGGTGAGCAAAGGGAGATAATGGTTTGAATGATCACTGATCAAAAGAGTGAAAGTTTAGCCAATTGGATTTGTGTCTGCCAAGTATTTGACAAAATGGCCAAAAGAACTTTATATTTGAATTTTTGGATGAATTTTGGTGAGTGCTCTCGTCAGATACTTGGTAGTTTCTGGTTGTTTGTATTTGTCAAGGTGAACTGGTTTGAGTGGTTTTTGAGAAATGGTGATCTTACCATATGAACTAGATTCAATTTTGAATTGTCCTTGGCATAGATTTGTAAATTGTTTCTGTTGGTTTGCAAGGTGGGCTTGGGTTCACCTTTACTTGGTCTAGCAAGGGGTGAAAAGAATTGAATTTGTTTCTGTTAGGAATCTTGGACTAGAAACACTCAAAGTGGTCTAGTGGTTAACTTTGGTCAAACTGACCATTAGCTCATATTGTTTATTTTTGAATTTCTATTGATTTGATTCTGCTTGGAAATGATTTAGATGATGTTGTTTTCATCTTTAAACCAATCCTTGCCATTCATAACAATCAAACAAGTCATGGCAAGCATTCATGCATTCATCACATACACACATGCATTCATATTGATTTTAATTAACAAAAGTTTTTGTTAGCCCTAAACTTGGGTGATTAGAACTTGATAACCTTGATTAATATTTTTGGGATGTTACAGTCCTCGGCAATGACGAACATGGAGGACGAGTCTGGGGCCTTGACTCTAGTTTCACGTGGGAGACTAGGTTTCCTAAGGACTAAGGTACTTATAGAATCCGAGAAAGAGCAAAGAAGCGACGGGAGGAGGAGAGAGACAAGTTCAACCAGCTACCAGCAAGAGTTGAGAAGCAGAGCAGATCGACGAACTTAGAGGAGTAGCACGCCTGCAAGATCCTCCACTAGATATTACTGCCAACCCATCTCAACGGAGAAGCAGCGTGGCTGAATCGGAGGTCCCGTCTGACGATGCAAGGATGATAGATGGCGGTCCCGGCTACCCCGTGGATGGAATAAAGGAGCATATATCTTGTGAGCTCCATCAGAAGGTGAAGAACATATCAGTCAAGGTGGCGGTCGGATATGCTTTACCTTGTCCACCTGACGCTTGTTGGCATGGCCTTGAGATTCCAGTTAGCTATGCTAAAGTTGTGGTGGATGAAATCGTAACGAGGTGGTACTCAATGGAGCTTGACATCCCTAGACTTGAAGGTGAGACGACACTCGGAGAAGTACTAGGTGGTATGATTCTATGGGACAAGAACAACATCAAGTTCCCAGGCTCGGCCCCAAGGCCAACACTGCCTCCGAGTCGTCGCAGGTCACCTTCACCTCCATCACCTCCAAGAAGCCCACCCCATGATGAATACGACCACCACATCACGAGTCCATCTCGATCTCCGCCGCAGGTTCAGCAGTCTTCGCCGCCCGCTAAGGACAATAAGAGGAAGTGTGCTCCGTCGGTGAGTACTAAAAGACGTGGAAGCCCAAAACGAAAAATGTCGCCCCTCCCAACAGTGCCTCATAAGAATATTCCCATCAGACCTTATGATCGTAATGACGCAGAAACTACAGCGATAGCAAAGGCCAAAGTTGCGGCGCATTTTGAGAAGAAGAAACCCGAGCCTGCTCCAGTATACACCGAGAAGCAAAAGGCATATGCAATTTGAGTTTCTGAACACAAAATTGCAATATGATTTGCACCACAAGCCAGATGACTATCTACGCACACTTCAGAAAGAAGTGACGAAGAGAAAATCAAGAAAATCAAGTGCAAGCAGGAAAAAATCAGCAAGTACAGGTGCAAGCGGGAGAAAAATAACTAGCAGTAAAAGATCAGACGTTTCCCTTCTCGGACAATAGGCCAAACAAACGATCGCACCCCTCAAGGTGTTTTCCGAAAATGTTCCCCAACCACTAGATATGGAAGCAGTTGCGGAGTTGGCGGCCAATACGAAAGTTAGTATTGCTGAACTGTTAGGATCCCAAGACAACTTTCTACCCAAGGCTGTTGTATCCCGTAGATATGTCGAAGGTGAGGATTTGTTCAGCAAAGAAAGGCTGAAAGAACTGCCAACATAAATGCGGAATCTCCATCGATGGTACTCGACGGTCATAAAGCAGGAGAGAACAATGCTCATAGCCAAAGTCCCACGTGAGTACTACTTTAGTACCAAAGAGGTCCATATTGAGTTTCCAGAACTGTTCCAGATATACCATCTCGACGCCTTGGACAAATCCATCCTCAGATGCTATTGTCTATAAGTTGTTGAATTCATTGTCTACATGGTCAGTTTTTTAGTTGTTCAGTTCAGTACATGTAATTATCCTTATTATATCCTTTTGTACTCTATTATTATGAAGAATGAAGATCCTGGAATGTGAAAGAAGAAGAATCTATAATATTGGGTTTACTGACCCAGATATAGTGCATATAAACACGCTAACATCAAACCCCGAGGAGACGGAGGAAAACATTCTAAGGTTTCTAATGGAGCAAAATTTCTCTAACCACATATTGTTTCCTTATAATTTCAAGTGAGGGTCTTACTCTGTTGTACATATTCACTTTTGATTAGTCGATGCTAAGTGTAATTGGTGAGTTACTGATGTATATATAAATGTTTGCAGCTTCCACTGGATTCTGCTAGACATTCAACTTGATAAGAGAAGAGTTGACGTCATGGACCCATCAAACAGACACTTGGAAGATTTCCGAAACATGCAGGAGATGCTCCAGAAGTAAGTTTTACGCTATATCGGTCTCTTTCGTTGATTTCCTGAGATATCAGGTAATGAATAACTCATTCATTCATTTTCTTCGCCGGGCAGGGTTTGAATCCGGTTCAAGCGCGAGGTTACGAGTGTATTTAGTGAGAAGCTGACGTTTACGGTGGTCTTGGTAAGTAGCACGTGATATGTCCATGCATCTCTTTACTTCTAGTTTCAATACAATAATGATGCTAGATTATTATTTTGATTGAATTCTATTCTCGTAAAGTGCGCGAGATAGCCACAGGGGTCGAATCTATGCGGATTCTATGTTTGCGAGTTCATTCGCACGTTTACCACCGAGCACAAAGATTATAGAGTCGATGTAAGCAATACATTCACACCATCATTTTATTACCGTCACTTTTTGTTATCATGATTGATATTCATATTGATCTCCTTTTTCTTATATAGTTCAAGAGAATGCGGGATCAACTCCTACCAGAGCAACACATGCTAGGAATTGTGGAGGAGCTGGCGGGAGAATTTAGTATGAATAGGCGCTATTGATCTCCATGTAATCGAACATACGAGCTCTAGTCCCGGTAATTGTGATCTCCATGAAACTATTGTATATATTTGTATGCTCGATATCGTAATACTCGTAATACAAGTTATCTTATATATGCACGAACGTGTAAGATATGTGGTGGCGTAGAAATATTTAAAAACTATGTTGAAAAGAAAAATAAATAAAACAATATAAAATGAATGCTCTGCCGTGGCAGAGAAAGGGCACAAAATGCTGCCGCGGCAGAAACCACTAGTCCCGGTCCTTAACAACAACCGGGACTAGTGGGGGTGCACTCGCAGCGCGCTGCGGCGGCCACGTGGATAGCCATTAGTCTCAGCTGGTGACTGGGCCGGGACTAGTGGTTGGGCCTCTAGTCCCGCTTGGTTAGTCCCGGTTCTAGAACCGGGACTAGAGGCCCTTACGGCCCAGGACTGGAGGCCATGTCTCCACTAGTGAGCGCTGCTGATATGGTCACCTTTTTTGGAGAGAGGCGGAGATACCACTGTAAACATACACAAACAAAAATGTAAGATCAACGAGATAGTTCATGACATGACATGAAAAAGGACTAGTTCACAACCACACGCACAAATCTGAACTACTTCCTCTAGACAGAAGTCACTAATTCTCCATGATCCTCGTGAAAGCTTCAGGGTGCTCAAGGCACCTCTTGCAAACCTCGGTTTGAGTGTAGTCATGTATGACCATCTTGTAAACCTTTTGGTAGATCTTCTTGAAGGTCAGCAAGTAACCAATCTTCAAGTCATGAGCTACTGCAAAAGGTGTCCAGCCTTGATCAAAGCAAGCTTCACCATTGACATCTGAGGTCGGGATGTCCCATTGACAGCCAGTCGTCAGCTTCAGCATGACCGTGTGAGAGACACTGTCCAAATATGACATGAATGCCTCTGAGATAGGAAGCAATCCCAGTGCGTGTGCTATCATCATCTTGAAGAACTGGATAGGGGTCACTGCCTCAACCCAGGTACCAACATTGGGAGGCATTCCTTATTTTTAGGCCCTCTTGTTCGAGCCATCAGCAGGCTCCTTTCCCCGGCCATCGATCTTTACAGCCTGCAATGACTAAGAAAGTTAAGCAATGAACACAAAGCAAATCAGTGTACACAAAGCAAAGCAATCAACAAAAGGCAAAGTAGTGAACATAAAGCAAACCAATGAGTCAGAAATTTGTTGCCTCCTATTTGCCAATGTTCCACATATAATGTGGCAAATACATGTCACCTTCAGGGATGGCATGAGCGAACCAAATCAGATGCATAAATACATGGTTTTTATATACAACAAGGTTCGATCAGACATCCCTGAAATTACATTGTGTGACAATTCTAATCATCGACATAGCACACATAGCAGGGACATAAGACCAGAACAATCAAACATGTCTTCATAGATGATCCCTTAGTACCAAGGACCATGCACAAATTTCCACTTTGGGTAAACATACTAAGTACTAAAGCCCATCTATAGAAAGTCTATGCATGTGGAACTATCCTAATCATTGGTAGTTCATAAAAGTGAAAACATTGCCTTATATAGGGTCTGACTTGTAGTTATCAGTAGTACTGCATGTGGCAATAGACAAACACCAGTTTCAGGCACGGGGTGAGTGAACCTGGCAGAATGCACAAACCATTGAACACACATCCTAGTTCAATCACCTTGTCCTGAAAGTGCCTTAACAATTGTAATCATCGGCAAATGTTCATCCACGCAATGTTGTCAGATTTACCTTACTTGATACAAAAATCAATGGTGGATACTACCAAAGAAATAAAGCACAAATTGCATAAACTAGTCCTGCTAATGATACAATAGTAAACCCCCAAATCGAAATAAACCTTGAGCAGGGGATATCCGTGCAAATCTACAATGCATGGAATCTAGAACCCAAACCATGACCTTCTACGAGAAGATCTACCGTCTAGATGGCTCGAGGAAAAAGGGAGAAAATCTTACCGCCATGGTTCAGATTCACCACTATTTCCGTACTAAGACTGTCGCCTCCGATGGTGAGTGACAGCCTTGATGCCGGAGGCTCCTCCCTTTAAGCCCTTCACCGCCGGTGATGATGGTGTATGACCGATTCGTCGCCAAGAAAGGCACCGCTGAGTGGTGGTGGTGGAGTGTGACCACATCGCAGAGCGGATCAGAGAGTGAGCGAGAAGAGTGGGCGGTGAGGGGATTTATGGCGGTTGTCTCATTTTCGCTGGTCGTCTCCCACCAGTGCACCGCGTCGGATCATTTTCGCTGGCCCGAGCCATGCCTCAGAAAAATGGCCGAATCGACCGTTGTTACTGGGCCTGGCTCTGGCGTGCTTTAAGACACGCGTGTACCATAACGTGGGGTGTTGTAGGCAAGAAATCGGCCCATTTTCGTCGCCAATGGGCCTGCCCCGGTGTATGCAGGCTACCAAATGCACTTGGGTAGGCCGCTTCCCTTCCATCCGCTAGGTACGCACCACCTTTTTTTTGGAAAATGATACTGCTCCCTCGGGGATATCTCGCATCGATCCCCTGGGTCGCCTCGCAAAGTGCTAGTCCCACACGACCTTATCCCTTCGTATCTCTTCTTCCTGAAGTCCTCCGCTTGTTCCTGTGCATCTCGCGCCGTGCTGCAGACTTGCCGCGCCGCCGTAGGATGTCATTGTCGCCTCGTTGCACCGCCGCAGCCTCGCCGCGCCACCTTGCCGCGTCGCCGCAGCCTCGCCTCGCCGCCTATCCTCGCAGCACAGCGCCACAGCCTTGCCTCGCTACCTTGCCACACCGCTACAGCCTCGCCACGCCACCTTGCCGCGCCGCTACATCCTCACCGCGTCGCGCCGCCGTAGCCGCGTGGTGCTCGACCACGTGTCGGAGGCCCTGGCCCTCAATGACGCCGACCTCAACCTCAACGTCGTCGGAAAATCTGCTGAAGGGCCATCGCCGGAGTTGACCAGCGAGTCTCCAACGAGATTCTCGGCCTCCTTCTCAGAGTCCATGGTAGGGGTCATGTAGGCGATTTGCAGCTTCGTCCCTTCCATGGTAGCTTCGATGGCGGTGCTACCATAAGTCTACGGCGATGATACCGTAGGTCGATGGCGGTGCTACAAGTGCGAAGGGCGACTGTGATGTCATGGGTGCTACCTGTATTTTTTCTGCTACTTTATTTTATATGTTTTGCTACATACATATATCTTGTTTGCTACTTTTTCTGTTTCTCAAGTGGCGCAAAAAATGTCAACAATGAGTATAATATTTTTGCTACAACCGTTTTGTGGATCTGCTAAAATAGTAAAAGGTGTTTGCTACGAGGTCTCCGACAAAAGTGTCCGATGAATTCGGTTTGCTGTGGTAGCAAATCTATTTTTACAAACATTCCAGCGATGTCTCCAGCGAAGTCATTTTTTTTTGCTATAGATGCTGAACTTTATTGCTTCATCTGTTTTCTAATTTTGCTACAATAGCCCAAAGTTTCTGCTACAATGTCTCCGGCGAGTATAAAATGAAAACCAAAACAAATATTTTTTCTCACACTGCATGATAAAACTATATACTAAGTATTACTCCCTCTGTTTAAAATATTAGATGTTTTAGCTTTTGTAAAATAAATTTATCAGGACGTCTTTTAGTGTAAGGATTCACTTTGAAATATTCTGAAAACGACTGTGCCACACCTACCTACAAAATGACGTGGAGATGAGATTTTCAATTGGAGCATGGCCCTCAAATCACGGGAAGTGAACTACAAGCACGCCATCCCATAAGTCTATTTTCTTAGCATTTTATCCATAGGTCTAGTATTATTGCTATGAAAAATATACATTAGCCAGGTGGATGCAGCGAAAACTCTTTTCTACCGGCAACGGCACATGCCGGTAAAGCATCCACCGTCCACTGTTGCTTTGAGATTGGTGCAGCACTTAACCAAAGTTTAAGTATATGGGTGATGTCATGCGGATGTCACAAACTGAAACCGAATTGGAACTTAACCAAAGTTTAAAATAACCGGTTTTTTCATTTAGCTGCAACAATTTGAGCAACTATACAAGGCTATAGCGGGCTATTCCATTTAGCCGTTTTTTAAAAAGAGAGGTAATTTTAGTCATATCTTGCCAAAAAGCGAAAAAACTATGATACAAACACGATTCAAACAACAACTCGTTCAACTATTCAACGTAAATAAGTATTTAATCATTCAACTCACAACATTTTATTGAATCAGATTGAATAGAGATTAAAAAAAGAAAATAAAAGAAGAAAAAAACAATTCATAAAGCATGACCTTTAGTGGCTAAATGAGAGGCTAATTATGGCTAAATTGGGTTATAGCCGGCTATTAGCTATTATTCTCCATTTAGTTTATAAACATCATAGCCATAGCGGGAGGCCTCTAAAGGGTATAGCACGGCTATAGCCGGCTATTTAAAACTTGGAACTTAAACAGACTGTGAGCAATACAAAATGTTCACTAGTTTTTCATTTCTATTTCACAAAATTTTTAAAAGTCGACCAGCATATGGCTGACGTCATACTGCCATCAGCATGACTTGACACTCCGGTACATACCATACCGGTCGGTAGAAACGCCGGGTTGGTCGAGGCAGCGACGTGCTATAGTCGGGTAGAGGCATTTTGGGGAACCTGGCATGCCCAAGAAAAAGAAAGCGACCAACGCTGCCGCCGCGATTCGATGGTCGCCGGCTACCGCATCCTGGCCATGGTTACCATCCTGGTCGTACTGCCGTCAGCTCGTCCGCTAGAAGACAGCACCTGCGATCCGAGCACCAGTTTCGCGCCCAACAGCTCTTTCGAGGCGAACCTCAACCTCCTGGCCGCGGCGCTCCCGGCCAACGCCTCCTCCGCGCCGACCGGCTTCGCCACCCTCTCCGCCGGCGCGGCGAGTCAGGCCTACGCCATGGCGCTCTGCCGCGGGGACGTCAACGCCTCGTCCTGCGCCGGCTGCGTGGCGGCAGCGTTCCGCGCCGCCGGCGAGAGCTGCCCCAACGACACGGGCGTGACCTTGTACGAGGACGGCTGCGTCCTCCGCTACGGCAACCGCCAATTCCTGGACTTCCTCAAGCCCGAGCAGTGGCAGGTCGGCGAGCTCAGGTACCTACCGGCCCGGAATTCCCCACTTTCTGTTCCATTTCTAGTACAGTACCACGTACATAGCGTTCTTCCTTCCGGCCGGTCGGAAATGAACAAACTTTTTTTCTTTCCAAATTCCAAGTTACCTAACTAGATGGGCCAACGATGAGATCGTTCCGGCAGTCGGGGTTGGGAGGTTCAGCGCCGTGGCCACAGCCATCCTCACCGCCGTGTCTGGCCGCGCGCTGGCAGCTGCGTCGACCAACTCGACCACGGCGAAGCAGTACTTCGCCACGGGCGAGGTCGTTGGCTTCGACCCCATGATCTACGCGCTCGCGCAGTGTGTGCCGGTCCTGACGCCGGCGCAGTGCAGCGGCTGCCTCGGGCAAGTGCTCGCGCCGATAAGAACCAAGCTGAGCACGACCAAGCCCGTATGGGTCACATCACGCGTGGAGTGGTGCGACCTGCGGTATAGCGTGCTGCCGTTCTACGAGGGCCAATCCATGCTCAAGATTGAGGCGCCGCCATCATCTGAGACCACCGCAGCAGGTAGCTAGCCACCACACTCTTACCACGATTATTTCTTGATGAGTTGTTCTAATTTTAGACTTGATGTTTCTGAGTGCAGAGAAGAAGAAAAAGACCACTAGTGCAGTAGCAGGGATCTCCGTGGGCATTGTTTGCTCCATTGTATTGGTATCCATTCTTTCGGTTCTTGTGTTCATTCGCTTCAGGAGATCAAGGATCAAGGCTACCGAGCACGACAACCGTGAGTGGCACATATGCATCTACGGACCTACCTGTTCAAGATCTGGAATTTAATTTAATTACCGCCTTTTGATACCAGCTATTACATACATTATTGCCATTTGACACCAGCATTCAAGAAGATCTCGAGAGCGCAGTGCGTCATCTTTGATTTGCCTGCCCTGGAAGAAGCAACTGAAAACTTCTCGCAGAGGAATAAGCTCGGAGAAGGTGCTTTTGGTGCCGTGTACAAGGTAATAATAATTAAATGATTAAACAAGCTAGCTTAGCCAGTAGCAGTATGCAATTGAAAATGAAAGGAAGACTCTGTATATACCACAACTGAATTCTCTCTGAAAATTGTTTCAGGGGATACTCCCGAATGGGCAGGAAATAGCAGTGAAGAAACTCGTGGGAACAGCTGACCATGGTTTGCATCAGCTGCACAATGAGGTGGTTCTGCTTGCAGAACTTCAGCACAAGAACCTTGTTCGATTACAGGGTTTTTACTCGCACCAAGATGATACGCTTCTTGTTTATGAATACATCAAGAACGGCAGCCTTGACAACTTTCTATCCGGTATATATATTTTTTACTCTCTACTGAGTACTTCTCCCGTGCATTTCCCTCCTTTGTATTTCAGCGCTACCTAACTAACATTAGCTTGTTGAACAATTCAGATACTAGAGAGGGACACACACTAATTTGGGGCCAACAGTACAACATCATTCTTGGTATTGCCAAGGGGATATTGTATCTTCACGAGGACTCCAGCATGAGGATTATCCACCGAGATCTGAAACCTAACAACATTCTTCTTGATGACGACATGGAACCAAAAATCGCGGACTTTGGGTTGGCAAGGCTTCTAGGAGAAGGACACACACATACCAAGACAGCCGGAGCTGCTGGAACACCGTAAGCTCACGTCCATGCTCATACATAACCAAACCAAAACCTCTATGAGTCGCTGCAGCGTATAAATTTTTTAACATCCTTTGCAGAGGTTATATGGCTCCGGAGTACGTGTATCATCGAAGTGTGTCACCCAAGATTGACATTTTCAGCTACGGTGTATTGATCCTGCAAATCATTACTAAGAGAAAGGAGTGTTGGTCTGATGATAACGACAATGTGAATCTCCTTACAGAAGTGCGTGATCATTTCACTTCAGTATCATCCCATCTATTTAGTGTATCTATACGTAGAGTCATGCTTCATTCATATGAACACGTTATCATATCTCAGCTTCCCACTAACAGGCCGAAAATAATGAACTGCAGGTGTGGAATCATTGGAAAAGGGGAACAATCTCAGAAATGATTGATCAAACACTCGACGAACATACTCGAAACCAACAACTACGATGCGTACATGTCGGGCTGATGTGTGTCCAAGCGGACCCTAGTGACAGACCCGAGATATCCACGATCATTATGTTGTTAACTAGGGACAACATGGAGCTTCAGCCACCGGAGGAACCTGCATTCTTTTTCGGGAGCTTCAACCACCGTAAGAACCCGCGTCCTTCTTCCGGATCTAATTTTTTTTTGGTAGAGGACATTTCTGTGAATGAGGTTACAATTTCAGACCTGTATCCTAGGTAAATTAATTGTAAGGGTGTGATGTGACAATACTGAAGGCATGAGTCAATTCTTTGACAGGGGTTTATGGTGATTGGTCACCTCGTACCAAGTTGATGTAATGGAGCACGCCTTACTAGCATGAGTTCTTTTAGGGTTTGGGTTGAGATTTTAGAACCAACTTCTGCGTTACCACCACAGAATCCAAACCAAACGAAACTTTCGAGCCACCAGATTCTCCAAATTCGGTGAATTCCTATAGTGCTAATCTCGTAGCGGGTCGATACCAGCTTTCATCACATTGGAAACACAACTTTGAAGAAAAATGCCCACTGCCATCCCATAAGTCACCGGTTTAGCCTTTTGCCATTTGGACATAGATAAACCTACCCAAGGGCTCGTCGCCTTCTTGCATGTCGAGCAGAGGAAAGAAATACAAGCTCTAGGGTTCCTCTCTCCGGCAGCCCACAAAATCATCCTCGGTGTCCTCCATTTCTATGTCTTCATGCTCGTTTGACAAGGCATCATGCTCAAGGAGGAGATGGGCAGCTGCTCTCGGTACCGCGAGGAAAGGCTGCTCTGTTATGGTTGGTTGAGTTGTTTGCGTTGGAGGTGGTCCGAATTCATTGACGACACACTCTTTCTTTGTCTCTTTATTAACAATGTTGATAGACATCAACACAGTCCTGGTCCCCATATGTTTACCCCACATCATTGCCACTTCCTCGCTGGTCCTAATATCGCAGAAGGTCCGAGAATTTGTGTCGTTGTACCTGGGTATGAATTCCTCGTTCTGGCAAATCAGAAATTTGCCAAATTCCGTGTACAAGTCACATAGAGTTAGGTCTTCCGCGTCTACTATCATCCGATAATCAAAATCAGCGGTAACTTCAATTCTACCATCGGGCAAGGTTTTGTTCTGACACCCTTGTCGAATCTTCAGTAGGAATCCTAATGCGGCAGACGTCATGCGGTTTGTGAACACACATCTTAGCTATAACCACTGGACTAGAGTCGTTACTTGAAAAGGGAAGAGACGAAATTATAGTTCTAACCCGTGCCGTCTTAGCTTCTCGCTTCAGGCCTCTTAACCACGCCAGGATAGTTCACGGCGGAAATGAGAGAAGGAAGGGAGGGGACGATGACCACGCGGCTAATAGAGGAGAGAGGAAGGGCGGTGGAGGTTGGGGGTGGTGCACGATGGAACGTACGGCGGGGGAAGGGACGAGAACAGTGGAGCGGAACGGGACGGTGGAGCAGGAAAATAAGGGAAATTTGCAGAATAATGCGGGCTCAGATACTCGAACATGGAATATGGGCGGTCGACAGCTCAGGTGGCGGGGCTCGCTCGTCAGTGCAATCCCAAAAACAACTCTACGTGTAAGGGATCCCACATGTAAGAAACCGAGTCAACTAGACGGCAAGTTAGACAGGGGAAATGGCGGACGGCACTAAACGGAACCAGGGACACAAATGTAACGCGGTTGATAACATAGATCTAATTGCCCGATTCGTAGTGACACGGTTCCAATTTTCGGATGAACTAGAACCACATGCGCTGTCCCAATCCAACAGCTCAGGTCTACAAGGCAATGACGGGGCGTATCAATTAGGGATAAGTACTAAAATCTTTTATATATTATTATCGGTGGAAGCAGAGCTGATTGCATGCAAGAAAATATAATTCGTTTAAATCAACAAATCACAGCTTATTAGGTCCTTGTCGCAAGCAGGTAGGCTTATTATGTATTCTTGACCGCCTCGAATCAGAATCATGACACTGATCAGAGCACGCAGTTGCCAAATCCTGCCAAGAGTTGAATAAGCAGCAAGCATTAGAGTAAATATACGTACCAAAAAGAAAAATCAAGATAAGCATAAATTGACGGAGATATTACTGGGTCGCTGGTGGACGATGGAGCCACAGCCGGCGAAGTCACACGACTGATCGGACCGGCCATGGCGCTGGTAGTAGTCGTTGAACGCGTAGGAGGCGTGCGCGACCTTGGTGTCGGGATCGAAGCACCGCCCCCTACGCTGGATGGCGCCGCAGTCCACCCCGTGGCCACAGGCGTCGTAGAACGCCTAAGGTAGTGAAGAGTCAATCCGAAATTTACACTGTTATCCATGAGGGATAAGAGTGTCACTAACATCTCCCTCCAATCGTGTACACAACTCTATAAACATGTCGTGATTCTCCATACATTGTATACATAAGCACGGACAAAATGTATGAGCAATCCTGT
Source organism: Avena insularis (assembly GCA_023614405.1). NCBI lineage: Eukaryota > Viridiplantae > Streptophyta > Magnoliopsida > Poales > Poaceae > Avena > Avena insularis. The sequence continues at coordinate 412,332,395 of CM042691.1, forward strand.
ATATATGACATGAAAAAAAAATTAGTCCATCCAGAATGAGTTTCCTCATCAAGGTAATATAATCAAAATACCAATGCACATATTTACCATTAGGAATAAACTAACGATATAGAGCTATTATGTACTAGTGCCAGCTTCGTTGTCATTAAACCAATGATGCTTCCAAATCATCAAACCCTTCCATCCTTTTCTATCTTGGCATGTGTGCATATATATACAATATTTTTTTATCACGAAACATCTCTTTTTTAGTCCATCCGAATTACATATTCGTTGCAAAATTTCACCATAAATACACATGTATGCGTTGTAGACTACATTCGTTGTCTTCTATGCATACTGAGGGAGGAGATGCAGGGGCTAGCTTCGCGAGTTCATGCCCTGAAGAAGTTGCTTCACGCACGCAATATCCAAAGGATATATTGGCAAACAGCCGACAAATGTGGTAACAATCATCGTGCACCTGGATGTTCCTCCATTTAGCACCATTCCACCCACTTGTTGCACTAAAAATCAGAAGACCAACACATAGGACTAGTCAGCATCGGTGGCATTCGTCCTTGAGCCGAAGGACGGATTGGATGGCGCATGGAGACTGAACGTCTCGCTGCCAAGCATCATGACAACCACGGACATCATTGGACGGTCCGCGGGGTTCCTCTGCACGCAGAGAAGGCCTATGTGTAAGCACTTGAGCACCTCTTCCTTCGAGAAGCTACCATTCATGCTCGGGTCTACAACCTCCAGCATTGTCCCATCTGTCCAGTGCTCCCACGCCTACACATGTATATATAGTTTAATTTCAAACTGGCGCTTAGATATTCAGATAAAAGTGAGCGGTGGCCCACGTGTGCATCAGTACGTATATGCACAGACCAAGAAAATTTCTCACCTATTTGTGGATAAAATAAAACAAGCAAATGCATACCATGGTCAGGAGATCTTCAGATTGTCGAGAGCCGTGGTCGTTGTTCTTCCTCCCAGTTACAATCTCCAAGACCATAACCCCAAAGCTGAACACGTCCGATTTCACAGAGTAGTTACCGCGCATCATGTACTCTGGCGCCATGTATCCACTGAAACATCAGTGCAACAAATTATGGTTGTGACTCCAATAGCTGCTACTAGTACTATGATAGGTTTTGCACTGACTGTGTGCCAACGACACGGTTTGTGACGCCTTGCGTCTGGTCTCGCCCAAAGATCTTGGCCAGGCCAAAGTCTGAGATCTTGGGGATGGAGTTCGTGTCAAGCAGTACATTACTCGCTTTCATATCACGATGAACTACTTTGAGCTGGGAGTCTTCATGGAGGTATTGCAGGCCTCGAGCGATCCCTTCTATGATCTTGTACCTCTTCGCCCAATCCAGAAGGTCACCCTTTAGAGCTGTTTCAGAGTAACATATCGTCATATCAGAGATACCTGCCTTAAATTTTAGAAGAACCAATTGAAGGAATCATGGAGTTCAACTATTAGTATATTGTACATACTGAAGAGTATGTGGTCGAGGCTCCGGTTAGAAACGAACTCGTACACTAGCAGCCTCTCCTGCTGCTCTAGGCATACACCAATGAGCCGGACAAGGTTCTTGTGACTCAGTTTCGCAACCAAAGCGAGCTCATTCTTCAGCTCCTCAACTCCTTGCGATGAGTTCTTCGACATCCTCTTCACTGCTATTTCCTCTCCGTTAGGGAGCGTGCCCTGGTATCGAACCAGAAACTATAAAATTCCTAAATTTTTAATGCAAATCTGCTTATTCATCGATCACTTTTGATCAGTACCTTGTACACTGCGCCAAATCCACCTTCCCCAAGCTTTCTGCTCTCTGCAAAATCTTCGGTCGCCGCTCGAAGTGTTGAAATGTCAATCATCATCCAGTCGGCACTTTCAACGTCTTCGACCTCAGCGGAATAGCTAAGATCTATGTGAATACACATATACATCACGGTGTCAATAAGCAGATACACAACTAAATGCAGAGTTTTTTTTGGCATGTTTTTCATGCAGTGAAATAGAGATTTTTTTTGGATATACATGGCTGCTTTTCTTCGCTCGGTGGCCCCCGCCTCCTCCAGAAAGAGAAGCAAGCGACGAGGCTTATTGCTGCTACAATAGGCAACAGAATTATAGGAACCATGGCAGGAACTCTATAATTTTTTCCTGTGAAGTAGCCAATGTAGCAAAACAAAAAGTCAAGGCAGAGTGTCAGATAAGAGAATAGGATTGAACCAAACAAAACATAGATCATGTATTGCCGAGGAGTTAGAACAAAAAAAAACATAGTTATTGCAATTACTATTATAAGGTGCAGCTTCTGAGAGAAGCTGGGAAGAGGGCAGCTTATTTTTTAAGGCAACAAAAGAACTGGGCCTATATAAAACTCATAAACGATGTATGTTTATTTGGGAATCAATAAAAGCCCGCCGGATGGCTTTCCCTAAAAAACTATGAAGGTCTGATAAGTACAAAAAAGTCTCGCTTGTGAAATAGTAATAAAAAAATACACTTTGGTTCCTGGTTTGACAAAAAAAGTTCAATATTTACACGTGACAACCTTTTTGCGCTCTCTATTATCAAATACAAGAATGTAAAATAGTGGGGGCACATCAATAATGCTACACTTATGGGCATTTTGTTACGGGAAAGACTTACGGACTGAGGTGGAATCAATTGGTTGGTTAAAATCCTGCACCCTTCCGTGAATTCAGGGACGTGATCGCTACAGTTTCTCTCCACGTAATCCCGTAAGCGTGATCCCGTAAAAATCAGCCCGTAGATGTAGCATTATTGGGGGCACATTGGGCCATGTGGGTTCTACATGTGCAGGAAACTGTGGGAATTATTCCACATTTGCAACCGGAATTAGTGATGGCAGAGAGGGGGAAATGGCATGATTACTAGTTCGCTGATTATGGACAATAGGTGAAGAAATGTGGTTGCGCTACCAAGAATCCCTCATAGTTTGCTAGTCTAGAAACCCTCATAGTTTGCAACGAAGAACGCCAAAGTAAATAAGAACCGAGGGATTAACAATTAATAAGCAAGTTATTTTAGGAGTTAATTTGTAAATCTCCCTAATTAAGTGTTGAAAAGCTTCGACTCACCTTGTCCAACCGCCGCGACCACATTAGGCACCACGGCCGGCGCCGGCCCGCTGGCTGTTGTTGCCGATAGCCACACCGTCGCCGAGCCATTGAAGAAGGGCTGGGTCTCATACCTGATGCTGCACCTGATCCCGAGGACCCTGGCTCCGATGGCGTCCGTGAAGTAGGTCGGTAACTCGCTCATGATCCGGACGAGGCACCTCCAGCAGCGGTCCGGCGAATAGTCCGGCGTGCACTGCGCCCAGCTGTACACCTCGGGCAGCTCCTTGTCGAAGTCGGCCTGCCCGGACGCGTAGAGGCGCGTGGAGGAGTTGAAGGCAGCGCTGCTGGCGGTGGCGTTGACGAGCGCCGCCACGAGGCGCTCGAACCGCGCCGGCTCCGCGGTAGCGTTAAGGTTGTTGCGGATAGGGTAATACAGGCTGTACTTGATGTCGTCGGAGGCGCGGAAGTGGATGTTGGAGTAGGTGAGCAAGCAGGAGTCGTAGTAGATGGTGGCGTCCTTGTAGTCGCAAGAGGCGATGAGGTCCTGGAAGCCCTGGTCGAGGCAGCTGGAGCAGTATGAGGCGGTGGCGTCGCCGCGGCAGAGCGCGAGAGCCCACACCTGCTCCGGGGCGATGCCGGCCTGCGCGGTGGCGAAGAGACCAGGGGACGTGGAGGCGTTCTTGGGCATGGTGGCGGCCAGGAGGCCGAGGCTGGCCTTGTAATCGCTGTCCGCGGGGACGCCTCCGTCGCCGCAAATTAACCACGGGTATACTCCCACAGCGCCGCGCGGAGAGGCGAGCAGCACCACGGCGACGATCACCGCCACGGACAGGAGGTGACGGAGAGCCATGGCTAGAGCGTGGAAGGTAGAGGTAGCTTTATTTTGTAGAATACGGCCACATTATTGAGAAATGGGAAATGTAAGTCGTTGGTCGTGACAAACGGGACTAGTTTCACACGTGACTAATGAGTTCGTCTCTTCCGTCGTGGTATTCTCATTTGCCAACTGCCATGTCAGAGGCTAGCTAGTCCAGTTTACAAAATCTATCTCCCACCTTCATCTTGGTTCCACCATCCACCCACACAGACACAGGGCCCGGCGGCATGGCCGTCCTGTTCGTGGCCATCGTCGCCCTTCTTCTCGCGCCCCAACGAGCCGCCGGATACCCGTGGCCAGTCTGTGGCAGCGGCGGCAGCTTCACGGCCAACGACACCACCTACCTGGCGAGCATCAACACCATCGCCGCCACGCTCCCCAGGAACGCCTCCACGTCCCCGGGCCTCTACGCCACGGCGCAGGCCGGCCTGGTCTGGGCCCACGCGCTCTGCCGTGGCGACACGAACGCCACCTCCTGCTCCGACTGCCTCGCCCAGGCGTTCCAGGACCTGCCGAGCGCGTGCTCCTACAGCAAGGAGGCCACCATGTACTACGAGGGCTGCTTCCTCCACTACTCCAACCGCAGCCTCAGCGCCTCCGACGACACCGCCCTCAGCTCGGCGTTCCCCTTCGTCTACAGCACCAACGCCACGGCGGAGCCGGCCCGCTTCGACCGCGTCGTGTCGGCGCTCCTGAACGCCACCGCGGAATACGCCGCCTCCGTGACGCCGCGGCTGTACGCATCCGGGGCGGTCACCTTTGACCAGGAAATCCCCGAGGTGTACAGCTGGGCGCAGTGCACGCCGGACCTCACGCCGGCGCGCTGCCGGGATTGCCTTGCCAACATGATCCAGGCGTTGGGCACGCCGCTGTACAGTGTTGGGGCCAGGATTCTTGGGATCAGGTGCAGCCTACGGTACGAGAACAGGCCATTCCTTGATGGCCCGGTGACGGTGCGCATATCGGCCGGCCCTGGAGCTCCGGCGCCAGCGCCAGCACCGGCACAGGCACCCGCACCGGCTTTGGTGCCCAACATTGTGACGCCGGTCGGAGGAGGTGAGTCAAACCGCATTTTTTACCTGCCGTGACTGTGACACCTTCGTGTAGATAGAGCGAGAGTACTTAGTTTTCTTTAAACTAAAGCAGGCAGAGTAGTCTTTTTTCTAACCATTATGCATGAAGGTGGAGTAGTCTTTTTTCTAACCATTATGCATAAAGATGGGTCTATCCTTCAGGAATATAGACAGGGTCTCATAGGATTTATTTTTTCCGGTAATAATACATTTTCACAAATCAGGCTATATTCAGAGAAGCACTTGTAGGCAGAGTAGGGCGAAGCTGGGAGGACTTATTCAACGCAACTGCCTCCTCTAGACACTTTATTTACAGCATCAGACATTCTCGGCCCTTCAAATATCAAACTGACTAAATTTTGGCTCTTCACGCACTGGAACATTTTCAGATATTTCATGTAAGGATGGCCAAAAACCTACACCTTCCCTCAAAAATATTTTGCGAAAAGAGGTTTTGTTGTTGATGACTATCTGATGGTAATTTCACACATATGGCAGTCCAGGCAGCATGAACAAAAATTAAATATAAAGAAAGGTGTAACTTAGACCATCTAAAAAATTAGGAAAAGAAATTCGGAAAGCCATGTTGTCGTGGCAAGGGATGAGCCATGAGAACCGTGCGCCGTGCCGCCAAAATCTCTGTCTCTTTAGGGTATTTTGTTTCACTTATTCCAATTTTCCCTGCCCTCCGGTCTAGTCTATTATTTTGTTCAAGTTTACTGCATAGAATCTGAGATAACTTTTTTTGCTACATTCATTGGTCAAATTATTCACAGGGACAAAGTACAGCGTTCCTGGTATGGTTCTTATAATTGTGCTGCCTACTCTAGCAGCCGCAAACCTTATCGCTGGCCTCTTTATCTGGAGGAGGAGACGGCGGTCGCCAGCACAAGCCAAGCAACCATGTATATATGTCCAGCAAAATAAATTCTATAGTTTACACTATAAATTTGGACATAAAAAGGCAAACTGATAATTCTTGTCAACAGATCCTAGTTACTCCGGTGAAACTGAGGACACTGGGAGTGTAGACTCGATGATGATGGATATTTCAACTCTACGAGCCGCAACCGGGGACTTTGCGGAAAGCAACAGGCTCGGGGAAGGCGGATTCGGCGCGGTGTACAAGGTGCTGATAGTGTGAAGTGATAGATTGGAATTTTTACATGCAGCTGAGCACGTTTGACCCAATTTGGTGCACCTGTAGGGTACTCTACCAGACGGCGATGAGATTGCAGTGAAGAGACTGTCTAGGGGCTCGACGCAAGGAGTGGATGAGCTCAAGAACGAGCTCGCCCTGGTCGCGAAGCTCAAGCACAAGAATCTCGTCAGGCTTGTCGGCATCTGCTTGGAGCAGCGGGAGCAGCTGCTCATCTACGAGTTTGTCCCCAACCGGAGCCTCGACCAGATCCTATTCGGTAATCGATGTTTTATTTATGTATGATTGATCATTGGAAACATAGAATTGCAGCTCAGGTCCATACACTTTCTAAACATTGTGGCAGACATTGAGAAGCGGGAGCAGCTTGACTGGGGAAAGAGGCAGAGGATCATAAGAGGGATCGCTCGAGGACTTCAGTACCTCCACGAAGACTCCCAACTCAAAGTAGTCCATCGTGATCTCAAAGCTAGCAACATCCTTCTTGATGCCGACATGAACCCAAAGATCTCGGACTTTGGCCTCGCCAGGCTCTTTGAGCGAGGCCAGACGCAGGGCGTCACCAACCGTGTCGTCGGTACATAGTGAGTTTTAGCTAGTACTACCAGCATTCCTTCTATTCTAGCTAAAGGGAAACTCATGTTGGAACATCAAGGGTAATCATCATGCATGTTCTATTGTTTCAGCGGATACATGGCGCCGGAATATGTGATGCGTGGGAGCTACTCCGTGAAATCGGACGTATTCAGCTTCGGGGTAATGGTTTTGGAGATCGTGACGGGGATGAAGAACAGCGACACCACACAATCTGAAGATCTCTTGACCACGGTATGCTCCATCACGAAGTTATATCTGAACACATACCACAATGCAGCTTGGCTCATGGCTTAGCTGCAAATCAATCATGCGTATGTGCAGATCTGGGAGCATTGGATGGCCGGAACGGTGTTGGAGAGGATGGACCCATGCATGAACAGCAGCTTCGCAGAGAGCGACGTGATGAGGTGCATCCAAGTTGGGCTCTTGTGTGTCCAGGAGAACCCGGTGGATCGGCCGGTGATGTCGGCGGTGGGCATGATGCTTGGAAGCGACACAGTGTCTCTTGGTGCCCCCATAAAAATGCCAGCCTCTGGAAAGGGGTTCGGTATGTCGACCGTTCCAATGAACGATGGTTATGAAGATCAATCTATTAACTGAGTTAAATATATTGCACACGTTTATTCAGCAGTTCGATCTTTGGGTATAACTAGTTAGTACTCCCTCTTTGCCAAATTGTAGTGCATATAAGTTTTCTCAATTAGGCGTCCGGTGAGGGCTGTGAACTTTGGTAGGATATTCCGGGCAGTGGTCCGCCGAGGCGGCGGTGATCCGGCAAATTCCAGCGAGGTTTTTGTCGGTGGTCCAGCGGCCAGGCGAGGAGTCCGACCGGTGGTGGTCGACATAGTTAAGAAGGGTCATTTAGGCTTCATGCATTGGCTCAAGGAGTTCTTGGCCCATGCAATCGGCATATCACCGTCCTTACAGACCCAAGTTCCTAGTTCCTCGCACAAACCACCCTATAACTCAAACCACCTTATAACCCAAGTTCCTAGTTCCATATCTAAAACAGTCAACTACAACAAAACTGAATATGAAAACAAACAGAAGGGAGCCTCGCTGAATATAACTTCGGTGATGCACAGAATCAACTCTATGTCAACCCTAACTATAATGATAAAATAGGGTATAAAAGCTGAAATTTACTATCAAATGAAATAAGATCGTACCAGTAATATGCTTATCAAGACTTCCATTTCTGATGTACTCGAAGCAGAGCAGTCTCTCTAATACATCGGCCAGAATCTTCCAGATCAATCCTCCTCCATCGGTTTTTGGTATCCTTCAGGACAGACGCCTAGAAACCGGATTACATTTTGGTGATTGATCTTCATCAGTCTGGTAACATCACAGTGAAATAGGTTGTCATCAAATGTGTACACGTTCATATAGATCCTCTTGACGGCAACAATCCGGTCTCCAAGTACACCCTGTTGGTCAGTGTTAAAGTGGTGCTCAGCAATACAATACCAAAACAGAGTGGCCAAGTTCTGTTTGTACCATGTTGGTACATTTTAATCGAACAAGTGATAGTTACTGGATTCGAGATCTTTAAAAGTAATTTCTCAAATTGTAAACCTCACCAAAACTGCCCTGACCATTTTTTCTTTCTTCAGAGAAATCATTTGTGATGTCCTTTAATAGTGTTAATGGCAGATCCCTCGCGTCCTCGCTTGGTCAAGTATACCCTCCAGCAAATTTGTGTCCTCTATTCTAGTTACATGGTGATCAGAACTAGAGCATGGCAGCATTAGTTTACTTGATAAATTTGTAGGTGGGAAATGCTTACCTGCTGTAGAGTTAGCCCTGTCTGCATATAGTCTAGAAAGCAAAAACTGGAACTGCTCCAAGCAACTTTAGCCCAAACAGGAACTGCTCCAAGCGACTTTAGCACAAACCGGAAATGCATGGAAAGATTGTTCCTGAGACAACAATGGATATTTTCCCATGGTTAAACTCCCATGTAGAGCTGATCAAACATATGTAGAGCTGCAATCCGAAACCGTAAGAGGCTACTAGCTTGTGCAGATGCTCACCGGATGATAGCGCATACATATGTTCACCCGAGATCTGGAAATATCATGGAAACCAAAATTACTCGAAGCCTATAATGGAGAGCAACACACCTGTTAGGAACCAAGAATATTGACAGGAAAAAGATTGATTTGTGCAATGAAACAAACCTTGTGGGTTACTACTATTATTTAATATACTTGACAACGTCTACACCTATCGTTACCAGTCAACATGTTAGATAGGATTTATTATTTTGATAACAATTGAAGGTCATTTGATCCCATGTAGTACCTTAAGCCGGAATGCAGCGATTTACAGAAACAAACTAGGGGCAGCATGCACATTGCCACACTAATTATTAAAGCTGTCTGCATCAGCCACCAGGCCACCGACTTCAGCAACCAAAGAAAAGGAAGACTTTGTATTCCTAATTTCCAATCAAGCCACTAGTCTCTACTTGTCCATTTCAACATCAAAACATTTTAACAACTCTTCCACTTGCAACAACTTGGAGACTTGCTAGAATCAAATGGCATGATCCACTTTGTGGACTGTAGTACTTATTTAATACCCGAATACTGCATCAACTAAGCTGCCAGCGACCACGTTCTGCGAACTGATAAGATGCCTCCGATGCCACTTGGTCCTTCAGTTTCATCTATACACTGTTGCTGACAGATAGCGATCAAATAATAATGATACTTGTCTATTGGTACTACGACTAGTTTAAGCATCATAGATAACTCTAACCTCCAGCAAGCTTCCATCGAGTCAATGTCATGGGGATGTAGCTAGCATTGCATGTTAAGGACAACTTGGTATATACAATATTCCATCGATTATAGCATACTGCCAGGTAGGCAGTACGGTTAAGGGGATACACCAGCCGACCAAGACGACACTTATATTACAGGCACTCTACGAGGCCGCTGACACCATCAACTATTTTGGCCATCCGATTACAAGTCAAGATCAGCGTCTAAAAAAGAAAGACCAAGAACAATGTCAAAAAGAAGAAAAACAGATCATCTACCATGGATCAAAATTCAGAGACATAGTCCTCCTAGCAGCCATGTCTCATAAAAATAAACCGTGGTTCGATCAAAAGCATTAACCACCCACCAATATGGCAATATACCATACAGAAACAAGTAGAAAGTGAAAACACTTTCGGTGCACCTTGACTATACATATAAAAATGGTGCAGCAGCAGTCCTGATGCTTGTTTAAACTACCTATATAGTATCATCACGACTCACAACCCCGATGCTACGACACATTGCCATACATTTTGTGTCAGCTGCGAAGTGATGCAGTATGTCCTGACTCCTGAAGATTGCCATTTCCTCTGCTGAGTAAGCGGTAGATAGTTAAACTCGTGCAGTAATATATATATATATATATATATATATATATATATCGACGCGGATTTGCTACACACGAGCATAGCTGCGCATAGGCTTAGGACCGTTGGATAAAAAGATCACATACACTACTAGTTTAGATGGTAATGGCTGGCTCTTGAAAGTAGTAACGGTCCCTAACGGCGTTTGCAGCACCGCGTGTGTGTACATGCATGCAATGCCTAGGGGCTCGTGAAAACCCTAAAAATTTTAGCTCGCTGTTTGGCAAAGAAACTTTTAGCATCTAAAATGGAAAGATAAGTCAACAAGGCTTAAAATGAGTTCTACATAGTATGCAAACTCTAGTGAAGGTTTGTGGTACTATGCAAACCCTGAATTTTCATCTAAGTGGTTTAGTGTCTTTTTTTTTGGCAGGAGAGAGTTACTTGTCACGCGCATCCCTCCATATTTTTTTGTAAAACAATAACCGGTCCATAATAACGATGTAAAACAATAGCTTGTGATTAGAGAAAGCAATGGTACGTACCAAACAAAAGTGCACGAGGAGGGATGAGATAGAGGGAAGAAAGCAATAACCGGTTCCACCTAGTTTTTTAAATGAGCAAGAAAAGTTGAAGAGAGACTAAATAAGTTAGGGTTGACTAAATAAGTTAGGGTTTCTCAGCATGTTGTTCGTTAGGGTTTGCCTTACCTAAACGAAATTAGATAAGCTTTGTTTTGCATGTTGTTCGTTAGGGTTTGCCTCACCTAAACGAAATTAGATAAGCTTTGTTTTGCATGTTGCTCGTTAGGGTTTGCCTCATGCAACCGAAAATAGACAAGCTTTGTTTTGCATGTTGCTCGTTAGGGTTTGCCTCATGCAAACGAAATTAGACAAGCTTTGTTTTGTATGTTGCTCGTTAGGGTTTGCCTCATGCAAACGAAATTAGACAAGCTTTGTTTCGCATGTTGCTCGTTAGGGTTTGCCTCATGCAAACAAAATTAGACAAGCTTTGTTTTGCTATGGCTTCATGCATGCATGCCAAAGGAACACTAACGGCGTTAGTTCTTAGACAAATCCTGGGTCTGGATACATGTGCTCCCTATATCAAAAGAGGATAGAATCAACGGTGGATAGGCTATGCGCAGCTATGCCCGTGTTTAGCAGGCTATTTCCCATATATATATATATATATATATATATATATTCACTGACGCTGCACTTATTTACTCCGCGCTCTATGGCAACCTCTATGACATCATACGATCTGTGCAATGTGTGATAAGCTCTTCTCTACTTTCATGTATGTATGTATATATATACATAACCCCCCTTATGCATTTTATATGAAGAATTGGGAGGCCCAAAACATCTACTCTAGATCACTTCCTGCCGAAACAAACTCCACTACCAGCTCAAACGCATCACTCTCTGCAAAGTAGGCTCTGCGCTCCTCGAGAAAATCCTGACTTGGTAGCGGCTCACCAGAGCCCTCGTCCAAAGGCTCCATGTAAGGCAGCTCTTCCCTTGTCACTTAAAACGCAAACACAGGGACATGATAAGAGTCCACATTGTTTACAAAGAAACACAACGAGATGATAAAGTGCACATTCTTTACAAAGAAAAGTAGAACCAAAGAGTTCCACAAATGGAGAAAGATCCGCAGGGCAACAAAAGATAGCAAACAGGGACCTTACAATTTTCACAAGAAGAGCTGTTAGATGCCATATAAAAAGTTAACATACTAATACTCTCTAGCTAGAAGTATGCATGTTGTAACGGGGCAACAGAGAAAGATACATAGAGATCCATGAAAGAAACGTTCTATTCAGAAAGCGCACACACGTCGAGCACAACCAAATATGTTGTTTCCGATTAGCACTACAGCACACACTGGTTTTCAGACCAGTAAAAGTAACCAAAGTGTCAATTATGAGAAATGAACATAATCACACCAGGTGTTATTCCTGACACTAAGTTGGGAGTTATCTTAAGCTGCATAGGTGACCAACCAAAGTGTTGATCCTGCAAACAATATTCAACACTACTTTTGATATACAGTAACCATAAAAAGGGACCTCATAATTTTTACAAGAAGGGCTGCTAGATGCCATAGAAACAGTCAATCACCTAATATGTGAGCAGAAACCTGATATACCTTCCTTGTCTTTTTGCTGGGAGGTGAGGATGTGTCAGTCAGCACGTCTCCAGTCTTTACTTTGGTTTAGTGGAGATATACAGGGGATGTTCAGGATTACAGAAACAGGATTTCATATGAAGGCAACCAAAAGGTAACAGGAAAAAGAAGTGAAACAAAGCAAAGGATAATATGGATGATACTAAACATGATGATGGAGCAGGCTAAGGCTAAAATGCTAAGTGATTCCAAGTGTCACGCCTGCAGGCCCAAACAATGCTTCAGTGCATTTCCAATTTCGTTGAATAAGTGCAGGATCACTGTATATAAATGGCCATGTGATCAGGGTTACATGGAAACAATCGCCTGCACTTGCGTCATTGCGTCACACCAAAGGTTAATATGCCACTGGGTTCTTTATATAGCATTATAGTGTTCTACTCCAGAGTCCAGACCCCCTCACTTCCGGTATGTCAGGCACATCCCCAGTAATAGGACTCACTCACTTCCAATACTTTCTTAGGCTGGATAGTACAGTGGTGCTATGGATAACCAGACCACACGAGATCCAACATTGTAACAAGCTTCCTCACAAAAGTAAAATGGGTGGATGAACAATATCAAAGAACACATTACCAAGAAATGGAGAAGACTGAAATATCAGTAATACAAGCGGACTGCTTTGTTAGCTTACTATTTTATCATTTTCGAGCAGAATGAAGGTGCATTTCTTTCCAAAAATACGACGCTGCAATGAGCGTGAATGGCCTATATAATTGTTGCTACCTTCAAGAGAAGCATTACTTGGAGCTGAGTGCTAATGTACATGTACATGATCTTATTAGTCTTCTTTAGGTGACAAATAGACCTTTGAAGCTCCCTTGTGGATTTAGCCTTGCCCTTGATCACAGGGGCTACTGCACAAAAATAAATTAATAAAAAAGGAACCAATCAGAGTGTTTCATTCAGATAATGAACTTCAAATCAGAGTGTTAATTTCAAATGCCCTTAGATCTTGTTATAGGACCAAACTAGGAAGAGGCATCCCATAATTAATTTCAGAAGCACGCGCGCAGTGCTCTTTGAGCAGATGATTGTTTCCTCGGTTTCTTTCATCATGAAAACTAGTACTCTTAGTTGTTAAAAATTTATAGACATGAGGCGCAATATTACTCCAGTGAAGCTGGCAAAAAGGAGTAGTCTTCGCACCGCAGCAGAAGAAAGACTAATGGTGCAGAAAACACCACCGTCAGGAAACCTATTTTCTATGTAGCATTTTGTAACATTGGGCAGCAAGCAGAGCACCGGAGATTAATCGATCCATGTCACGCCAAACCATCCAAAACATGCATAGTTGCTCTAATGTAGCAAGCAAGCAGGGCATACTATGTTCCTAGGATCAAATCAGCACAGAGTGGCCTGTCTAAATGTACAGTGAATGAATAAGCATGACACTGCGAATAAATACGAGGAGATCCTACTGCTCGTGCACGGTGTGGGGTGCGGTGGAGGAGCCAATGCTGCTCGTGCTGCTAGCGCTAGGGCTGGTGCGGGGCTCGGATCACGCGGCGGGCTTGCGACGGGTGAGGAAGGAAGTGGAGGAGGAGAGGTTTGTGAGGTTGCCGAGGAACAATGATCAAACACATTTCCATGTCTCAATGAATAGGTGCAGGAACAGTCTATGGGAATGGTGGTACAAAAAAGAGTTGCTCGGAAACAAATCGCTTGCACTTCTGTTCTTGCTTCGTGCAAAAGGGTGAGCACAGAGTTGTTGATTTGGATGCCATTAGGTTTTATATAGTTTTCTATGTCAAGACCCCTCAATTCCCCTACTTCAGAGACGTCCCTAATCATAGGCCTAGCTCACTTTCAATACTGTATAGTTGGTGTCACGGTGGATCCATGGATAATCAGACCGCACCATATCCAACACTGTAATGAACTTTCTTGAAAAATAAAAGAACAAAATTGTAATTGGTGAAGGAACAAGATTAAAGAACACGAACCGAGAAAGTGGGACGACCACGACGTATCACTAATGCAAGTGGAATGCTTTGGTAAGTTAACATTTTACGGCTGTAAGAAAAAGTTAATATATTACAGTACCATTTTCTAACAGAATAAATGTGCATTTCTTTGCTGAAATACGAGGATGCAATGAGCTCGTGCACGACCTACTCAAATGCATCGATTTCCACAATGTAGGCTCTCTGGTCCTCGATGAAATCCTGGCATGGGAGCGGCTCACCAGAACTCTTGTCCAAAGGCTCCATGTTCCCTTGTTACCTGAAGCACAGACACAAAAAGGTACTAATAAGAGTTCAAATACTCCATGTGCGGTAGCTCTTGGCGCGGAGCAGCGGCTGTTGGCGGGAGGGGATCCATCAGGCATCATCCCCCCAGGCTATGAAATTCCCAAATCCAGCCAAAACCTAGCTCTAATAAGAAACGGAGATGGTGTAGCTCACCAGAGGGAGGAGGCGGCGGCAGAGGGCAGCGGGTGTGGGGGGCGGTGGAGGAGCCAATGCTGCTGGTGCTGCTGCAGGCGCTTGGGCTCGTGCGGGCCTTGGATCGCGCGACGGACTTGGGGCGAGTGATGACGGAGGTGGAGGAGGAGAGGTTCGTGAGGTCGCCAAAGGGCAGCCGTCGCCGCCGCAGCAGCATCTCGCCTCCGCCTCCGCCTCCGGCTACGGTGAAGGTTTTTTTTTTCAGAGGAGATTTGTTTTTCTGAGAGAGAGAATCAGAGGTGACAGTGAAGTGAAGGAGGCCGTCATGGGTTTGGGCTTCAAATCGGGTGGATGAAATGGCACTCCGATTGGGCTAGTTTTTTTTTAAGGAATTGAGCCTATTTGCATCATGTGGATACACGATATATATTTTTTGAGATTGAACGGCCCCGTCCACTACTGAGTTTCATGAAAAAATGAGCTACTCTTTTGTTTCAAAACAAAGTGACACAGCTTTGCCTAAATATGCATATATGTCAACACCCAAAAATTTTAATCCCAGATGCCTACTATGTCATACATCGTAATTCCAAGATTACCATTTTGCGAGACATAACAGATTGGATATCACATTACATCATCCATTACAAACCATACATAAGGTCTTACAACAAATAAAGGATCTCATGATCCAGTCGTAATACAATCAAGCAGCGAAATAATATAATAATAACGGTAGCGTGGACGAGACTCTATCTTCATGGTCACAGGCAATGCTAACGATGAGAGATGATCCTAGTTGTCGTAACCTTCCTGCAGTCCATCCTCCTGATAGTCCTTTTCATAGTCTGGCCACCGGAAATAGCCAGGGACAAAGCCATGAGTACTCTTTAAGTACTCACAAACTAAGACTAACAAGTGAAGTGGTTTCAAGTAGGAATACTAAGCTCTAGGTTCTTTTGCAAAAAGCTAGATTTACCTTAACTGAGTTCAGAAGCAAAGAAAGCTAGTTGAAAGTTTTATAACACCTAAGTGGGAACTCAAGTTTCACTTTCACAACCCTGTTGTGGTCAATTCAAAGTCATGATTTATTTCTCAAGTCATTTTGAAAACATTTGACGACGGAACAGTATGGCCACTCCAACTGTCCATAACCGCGGACGCGGCTATTCGAATAGTTTGACACTCTACAGAGCTGGTACACTTTCACCACAATATTTAACTGAGTTCAGAAGCAAAGAAAGCTAGTTGAAAGTTTTATAACACCTAAGTGGGAACTCAAGTTTCACTTTCACAACCCTGTTGTGGTCAATTCAAAGTCATGATTTATTTCTCAAGTCATTTTGAAAACATTTGGCGGAAGACAGTATGGCCATCTAATCGTCCATAACCGCGGACGCGGCTATTCGAATAGTTTGACACTCTACAGAGGTGGTATACTTTCACCACAATATTCGATACATCCGTCAGGAACAATCCTGAATTCACCATACTCAGTATGCGGATAATCAATCTTAACCTTTCAATTACACGCCCTAGTATAGGCACTTCTCCTATGAGTTTGGCCTCCCAACCATGACCATTTGTCATCTTGGGAACTACACAGGTGGACAATCTTCACAAGGTAGCCTCAGCTCAAACCTTGGCCGCAAGGGAACCCATACTAAGGTATATAAACTTTCAGTCAAGCCCTACCCAAATTCAGGTATCGTGGTTGTACGGTAAAATTGGAATGGTATCGCATCCAGACAACCATCCGTTTTATAAAGGGCTAAGGCTCATGACTCAATATTTTCCTCATCAAAATCATCTAGTGTTCAAGAACACATGTCAAAACATTTCATTAGAATGACTCATCATTCTAAGATTTTTATAATCATTTTCACCAAGTATTCTCATCTAAAGTGATCAAGTTTTATGCTTAGCACTAGCATCTACAAGTGGGGGGTAAACACTAATGAGGGGTGGTAATCAAGTGTGAATGATCTAAGTTCATTCTCATGCCTCAGGATGACATCAAGATTTATCTAACTTAGGCCAAATTTTATGCTCTTTATGCTACCTTTAATAAACTTTTCTAAAATCTATAAATCACTAAGTAAACACAAATAAAAGCTTTGATAAAAAAAATTAAGCTTGCAAGTAAAACTAGTTTTTCGTATCATCAATTGGTATAACCAAGGCATGCCTAATACATTGCATAGGTTATCTAGATTTCACAGTTGCAAGTGTTATCTTGCCTTGTGCAGAGCAGTGGTTGAAGTTCTCCTCTGCTTCTTCCTCGTAGTAGTCTCCTTCCTCTTCGTATTCTTGGTCGGTACTAGCGTCTATAAATAAATACGAGGTACACAATCACCACACAATACTTAACTACTTCTATTTAGAACACAAGGGTTTACACTAGATGATCTAGCATCATCACAAACATCACAAATATTAAGGCACTAGTTTCATTTATTTTATTTTAGAAAAGTAATTTCTACTCATTGAAAAAACTACTTAAGGTTTAATATTCTCCAACTAAAATATGGGATCATGTTGACACATGTCATCACCATATATTTCAGTACTTAGGAATGTGATTTAAAGTGGTGTCACAATTTAATAAGGTTTAACCTTTTTATTTTAATTAATTAAATTGACTAGAAATTCCTATGAGGCATTCTTTTATTGCCTGTCTATTATTTCTGCAAGTAAACCTAGATATTTTTATATATTCAGAAAGGTCTTATCAAGTGTGATTTTTGAGAGTTGGAATCAACTCAAAAGCTTTTATGGTTGAATTTTGAAAAATGTTTGAATGCAGAAAAGCGTTTGCCTTGTTATTTTTACTATAGGTGATCTATAATTACAAATGGTTTGAATCCAACAGGCTTGGATTAATAATTTCAATACCTTTCTAAAAAAATTAGTTTCATGCAATTTGGTTTAGTGAATCTCCCTGAAATGATTTTTGAATCTAGATACAGAACTAAGTTTGAAACTAAATTGATAAACCTAAATTCAAACTCTTTGGATCACGCGGAGCGTTATTGGGCGGCCCATCACAAGATAGCGTGGGCGGTTTAAGTGATTGTCCCCACTAGTCAGTGAGACAGGGGACATCTCTTTGGTCGGGATCGTCACGATCGCACAATCAGCGCCCCCAATCCCCACGGTCGGCGCCAATTGACGAGGTTTCGACTCGTTAATGCTCATTGTTATGAGCTTAGGTTTTGGAGAAGATGGGGATGCTGGAGATCACGGAACGTTTAACAGACAAGCAACCAGGGGACACGAGATTTACCCAGGTTCAGGCCCCCGGAGGGAAAACCATACTCCTGCTTGTCTGCTCTTGATTACGGCGGAACCGAAGGTTACAGGGGTGCACAGATGCAATCTGGCGTGGAGGTGTGTATGCGGTGGAAAAAGGATGCCCTCCTCGCCATGCCCTCCTAGCCTTTATATAGAGTTAGGCAGGTCTCCGGCACAGATCGAGTCGGTTACAAGTTTAGGGTTTGCCCCTTTGAATATTCTATCTGTTCTAGTCTTGTCTCCAAGGATCCGAAGATGTCATGGGCTTGGGCCACCCGAAAATCTCCACAGGCCGCATATATTCTTGTGGGCTTTCCTTGGGCTGGACCAGGTATGCTAATGGCGTGTACCCGTAGGGTATCACCATGTCACAGGGGGTGTGAAGGGGTACGGGGTGATTAGGTCCATAGGATTAGAAACGAGATCTACGGCTCAGGTTCATCGTCCATGTCTGAACAGAACGCGGCGAGGTCGAACCCTAAAGCAGCCAATGGGGGTCAGTGGTGGATCATCGGGGCTTCGATGATGGTCGACGATAGGGGCGAACGACGAAGTTGACGATGGTGATCCTCCTGGTACTGGTGGCTCCTTCTGGGGCTGTTCCAATCAATGACGCCCTTCTCCTCCTGCAGCGGCAAGCTCCGATGAAATTCTGGTGACCTGGTGCTCGCCTTGATCGGGGGATGAGTGGGTACGATCAGTGAGAGGTGGGGAGTGAGATGGTGTGGAGAATTCATGCTGGGGAGTCCTCCTTTTATAGGCGAGCGAGGGAACCGAAGGGTGCGGGTGGAGCTCGTCGTGGTCGTCTACACAGCGAGCTAACGACATGGCTGGGGGTAGGGGATGGTGCGCTACCTCCTGGCGAAGCTCAACGGCTTGATGGCGAGGCGTGGGGCAGTGCGAATTGGTCGGAACACTTCGACGCTCTAGGCGGCTCCGACGGGAATTTTAATGGCGCACCGGGGCTATGGGTCGCGCGGCGGTGAACGGGCATGTCTAGGCGGTTCCTAGGGCGGTGGTGATCACGCACGCGAGCTACAAAGGCAGGGCGCGGTCTGTGCGAGCGTGTCAAGCGCAGCGCTCTGGCGCGCTCTCGGCATGGTCGCAGAGAGACTGGGTGTGCTCGTTCTGGGTGGTCCAGGGGCTGGAAGGGCTCGGGTGTTGGACAGGGGGTGGCGGTGGACGGTGGAGTGCCTGCTAGACACGGTGGCTAGGCTTGGTTAGGCTTGTAGCTTGTTGTCGACCTTGGGGTGGCAATTTGGGCTCGGCCATGGTCACCATTGATGGCATTGTCAAGTTTACAGTGAGCTAGGGCTGGTTAAACAAGTTAGATGATCTACTGAGAGTGTAGTGTGAGCTAGAGAGGGAACAAGTTAGGCACAAACACTGCTCACTATAGTGTTTGATGTTTAAATTGGTTTGTATTGAGAAGGTGTTTGATAAAATGGCCGCAAGAGATTTGAATTTGAATTTTTGAATGAAACTTGGTGGGTGTACTAGTCACATACTAGGTAGTCTCTGATTTCTTGGATTTTTCAAGGTGCACTGGTTTGGTTGGGTTTTGAGAAATGGTGATCTTCACATATGATATAGATTCAAATTTGAATTGTCATTTGAATTAAGTTGCCAATTGTTTCTGTGGGTTTTCAAGGTGGGCTTGGGTTCACTTTCACTTGGTCTAGCAAGGGGTGAAAATAAATGGATTTGTTTCTGTTTGAAATCTTGGACTAGAAACACTCAAAGTGGTCTAGTGAGCAAGATTGGCAAAAATGACCATTTGCTTGTTTTTGAATTTCTCTTGATTTGTTTTTGCTTGGGATTGATTTTGATGATGTTTTTTTCACATTTAAACCATTCCTTGTTGTTCACAACAATCACACAAGTCCATTCATGCATTCATACAATCATCACATACACACATGAATTCATATGATTTTAATTCACAAAAGTTTTTGTTAACCCTAATTTTATTGTTTGGAATTTGATAACCCTGATTAATATTTTTGGGATGTTACAAAGCTTCCCTCCTTAAACAAAATCTCGTCCCGAGATTTGAGAAAAAGAAAACTAAAATTTAAAGAGATCTGGAAACTCTGTCCTAATGTAGTCTTCTCGCTCCCAGGTAGCTTCTTCTTCGGTATGGTTACTCCATTGAATCTTGAGAAACTTGATGCTTCGGGTCCTGGTGGTTCTGAAAGCTTCCTCCAAAATACGGATGGGTACTTCGGGATACGTCAGGTCATCGTTGATCTCTATGGTTTGGTGACCAATGTTCTTGAAAAATCCGGTCTTCTCCGGGACTTCTAGGCATTTACGAAGTAACGATATATGGAACACATTATGCACGGCTGACATCTCCTCGGGCAGTTCCAGTTGATATGATACTTCTCCTCGACGATTCAAAATCTTGAAGGGTCCGATATATCTTGGGGCTAACTTTCCTTTGAGCTGGAATCGTTGCATTCCTTTCAAAGGTGACACTTTGAGATACACAAAATCTCCGATATTGAAGGCGAGGTCTCGATGTCTCTTGTCGGCATAACTCTTCTGTCTGGATTGGGCGGTCTTGAGGTGCTCACGGATCTTGTGAACTTTCTCTTCTGCTTCTCGTAGGATGTCGGGTTCGAAAATCTGACTCTCTCCTACTTCCGACCAATTCAAAGGGGTACGACACTTCCTTCCGTACATGAATTCAACTAGGGCCATTTGCAAACTGGCTTGATAACTATTGTTATATGAAAATTCCGCAAACGGCAGACAGTCTTCCCATTTAGATCCATATTCTAACACACAGGCTCTCAACATATCTTCGAGTATTTGATTTACTCGCTCCGTTTGTCTATCTGTCTGGGGGTGATAAGATGTGCTAAAATCCAGTCGGGTTCCTAATCCTTCTTGGACTTTCTTCCAACATGTCAAGGTAAACTGGGTTCCTCGATCCGATACAATATTCTTGGGAACTCCATGCAAACTAACGATTCTAGCGATGTACAACTCTGCTAGCTTCAAACTTTGGTAGGTGGTCTTGACTGGTAAGAAATGGGCGACTTTGGACGGTCTATCAACTATGACCCAAATAGAGTCATTTCCCCTACTAGATGTAGGCAAACCGGTGATAAAATCCATTCCAACTGAATACCATTTCCATTCCGGAATCTGCAATGGTTGCAACAATCCCGCGGGTCTCTGATGTCCTGCCTTGACTCTCTGACAAATATCACACTTGGCTATGTAGCTTCCGATTTCTCTCTTCATCTTATGCCACCAAAATTGTTCCTTCAAATCCTGATACATCTTCGTTCCTCCAGGGTAGATAGAATAAAGAGTATCATGGGCTTCTTTCAAAATAGCTTGCTTCAATTCTGAATCTGCTGGCACACAGATATGTCCTTTGTACCACAAAACTCCTTCTTCATCCTCGGTGAATCCTGGTACTTTGACTGTACTGATGCGACCTTTGATTCTGTCGATACTAGAATTTTCTTTCTGCGCCTCCTTGATCTGACTGATCAAAGTGGGTTGAAGTTCTATGCTAGCCAAAAATCCTTCACTTACTAGTTCCATTCTCAAATCTTCCAACTCCTTGTGGAAACTTGGTTGCTCCTTCAGAATCATAGAGTTCAATCGACACGGCAATCTGCTAAGGGCATCTGCTACCACATTGGCTTTGCCAGGGTGATAGTGGATGTCCAGATCATAGTCCTTGATTAACTCTATCCATCTCCTTTGCCTCATATTCAGCTCCTTCTGAGTGAAAATATACTTCAAGCTCTTGTGATCCGAATAAATTTCACAATGGTTTTCCATAAGGTAATGCCTCCATGTCTTCAAGGCTAAAACTACGGCTACTAGCTCCAGGTCATGGGTAGGATAATTCTGCTCATGTTGCTTCAGTTGCCGGGATATATATGATATGACTTTGCCCTCTTGCATTAGCACACATCCGAGACCGATCTTGGATGCGTCACAATACACATCAAAAGGCTTCGTGATATCCGGCATGATCAAGATTGGGGCTGAGATCAATCTCTTCTTAAGCCAAATTGTTTGTAGACTACTTCGAGATTGGGCTGGAAAAGAAACGCCTGTCATTGGGTATGTTTTATGTGGAATTATCTCCCACTAGGTTAAAGCAAGCTTCATGGTGGATAATCTTAGAGATATATATACTTAACATGTTTGACTACGTCACAAGCAAGGAAACATTAATAAAGGCTTTTATTTTCATGAAAGTGGATCAAAACATTACAAGACATTACACCAATAACAGAACCAAGTCTGTTGCGTTGCATGATCCGGTAGACAGTGTACCGCAACAGGTGAACATATGACCAATTTTGTCGCCAATACTATTACATATGCATTGATCATCCATATAGATAGACCATCATCACCTACATGCATATGACAAACGGGAGCGACCAACCAAAACAAAGAAACTAAAATGAGGATACATGATCGAATAGGATAGCTAGCCAGCATCTGATCTCGGACCAAGTTCATCTGTGTCGTCCATCCACACATGCACTCACATGGATGCATGCATGCGAATAATGAATGGGGGAAGAATGGACTCATAATATGTCTAGATCTCAGTACGGTCCCCATCGAGTCCGAAACCTGGCGGCGGCGTCATGATCATCCCTATGCCATTATTATTGTTGATGGCGCTCCCGAAGACGACGGCCAGCACCTCTGCCAACACCTTCACGTAGGCAATAAGATCCTCCTCCCCTAGGTCACGGACATCTGCCTCCAGCCACGCCACCCCAAGGCTTGCAAGGGTGTGCTCCTTCGCCATGGCCGCCTCGGCCCTCACCTTTTGTGCCTTCTCCACATTTAAATGCGAACGCAATTCCTTGTACTCCTTCTTTAGCTTGGATAGCTTATTTTTGTCTTTTCCTATATAGACACATCCTCCTCTAGGCGCCGCATTGGCTGGAGCGAAGTGCTCGAGGATAGCCTCGACGGAGGGGTGGCCAAAGGAGAAGGCCTGACCAGTTGGGGAGAAAATGATGTTGGAGATATGCCCTAGAGGCAATAATAAATATAGTTATTATTATATCTTTGTGTTTATGATAAATGTTTACATTCATGCTATAATAGTATTAACAAGGAAACATTAATACTTGTGTGATTTGTAAACTAAATTAGAGTCCCTAGTAAAGCCTCTTCATAATACTAGCTTGTTGGTTAATATATGATTGTGGTTTCCCTATCATGAACATTGAGATGTTATTAACAACAAGATCATATCATTAGGAGAATTGAATGATGGACATACTCCTATAGATAAGCGTAGCATAAAGATCAAGTCATTTTAATAGTTCAATTGCTATATGCTTTCTGATACATAGTAATCTAATTCCTTCGACCATGAGATCATGTTTATCACCATCACCGGAAGGATGCTTTGATGACATCAAACACCACACCGTAACTGGGTGGAGATAAAGGTGGCATTGAGTGTTTGGAAAGTATGGGTTGAGACACATGAATCAAGAGTGGGATTTGTCCATCCATATGATGGATAGATATACTCTGGGCCCTCTCGGTGGAATGTCATCCAATTAGCTTGCAAGCATGTGACTGGCTCACAAGGGATCACATACCACGGGAACGAGAAAAGAGTACTTATCAGTAACGAGGTTGAACTAGGTATGCATAGATACCGACGATCAAAACCTCGGATAAGTAAACTATCGTGAGACAAAGGGAAACTGGTATCGTATGTAAGTGGTTCATTCGATCGCAAAGTAATCGTAGAAATATGTGGAAGCCATATGAATTTCCATATTCCTCTATTGGTTATTGATCTGAGAAGCGTCTCGATCATGTCCGCATAATTCACGAACCGTAGGGAGACACACTTAAGGATTCGATGTTGTTTGAGTAGTTATGGAATGATGAGTAAGAGACCGAATGTTGTTCGGAGTCTCGGATGGGATCCGGGATATCACGAGGAGATCCGGAATGGTCCAGAGAATAAGATTCATATAAGGAAAGTCCTGTTTCGGGGTTGGAGACTGGTTCCAGTTTTTTCATCAGGAATGTTCTACAAGGTTCCGGAATGTCCGGCACTCCGGAGGGGAAGGGTACATGAATGTGTCATTGCAAGTTAGAATTATTGCATCATGTACTAGGTGTCATCGCTGAACAAAATAAAGGGATAAATCAAATCCTAGTTTGAAAAGTCAAACACCAATTTGAAAAAGTCAAACGGCTATTTTGTTTGGTGGAGGGAGAGTAGGAAACCTACTTGGGGAGGAGTTCCCTCCCTCCACCGCCGGCCCACTTGGAGACCGAGTTGGGGAGGGACTCCCCTCCCCTTGGTGCGCCCCCTCCACCTATATAAGGAGGGGCAGGGCTGCCCCTCCAAACACACAACTTGCATCCCGCAAACCCTAGCTCCTAGCCGCCGGCGCCGCCACCTCCTGCTGCTGCCGCCGCCTAGGGCAAACCCTAGCCGCCGACTTGGGCTTCCCCAAGCCCTAGACGTCGGCCTAGCCCTCTACCCTTGGTGCGTCTAAACCCTAGATCACCGAGGGCTCTCTCATAGTCCACCATACTCGCTCCGGCTTAAGGCGAAGCCCTACAAGATCTCCCCTCTACTTCCGGTACCACGCCGTCGTGCTGCCGGAATCGCGAGGAGAGTGCTACAACCTCCACTGCCTGCTGGAACAAGGGAGAGGAAGGTCTTCATCGAGTACCGAACGTGTGACCGACTGCGGGAGCGCTGCCGGAACGCGACGCCGGAAGGATCGTCTACACGATCTTGAGATCGGGAAGAGTACGACTACATCAGCCACGAGAATCCGCTCTCGTTAACCGCTTTGGAATCTTCAAGGGTGAGTTCATCTATCGACTCGTTGCTACAATCTAGTAGATAGATCTTGGCTTGTTTGTTTGCATGCGATAGAAATTTTTTGTTTTCCATGCTACGAACCCCTACAATGGTATCAGAGCCGTGTCTATATGTAGAACTGTTGCACGAGTAGAACACAATGTTCATTGTGGGCGGTGGTGCTTTTATTATCAATTGCTTCTTGTGTACTTTGCATCTTGCGGTATGATGGGATGAATCGGCCCGGGCTAACCTTACATGACATCGTTCATGAGACTTGCTCCACGCTAAACATGCAACTTGTATTGCATAAGTGGCTTTGCGGGTGTCTGTCTCTCCCATTATAGTAAGATCCAATTTACAACGGGCACTTGATAGTTCTAGCATCAACGCTAGGTTCTTGTTCGTAAGTTAGAGCGACACTTATTGAAAGCCCCAAACCACGTAAAATATGCAAAGAAAATTAGAGGCGTCTAACTTTGTTTTGCAGGGGTGTGCTGTGATGTGATATGGCCATGATTGTGATTATATTTGATGTATGCAATGTTCCTTATTGTAAGTTGGCAACCGGCAGGAGCCATATGGTTGTCTTTAATTTCTGTTAAGACCCGCATGTCTATTCAAAGTAGTTGTAATAGTTGAAGCTGGTGGACGACAACCATGGAGCAGCGTCATTGACCTTGATGCAATACCGGTGATGATGGAGATCATGTTCGTGCTTGAAGATGGAGATCGGAAGCACAAAGAAGAAAGGCCATATCATATCACATATTATGAATTGCATGTGATGTTAATCCTTTATGCATCTTGTATTGCTTAGTTAACGACGGTAGCATTATAAGATGATCCCTCAAGCACACAAATTTCAAGTTTTAAAGTGTTCATCCTTAGTTAGCACCGTTGCTAAAGCTTGTTGTTTCGAAGCACCACGTGATGATCGGGTGTGTTAGATTCTGCAAGTGTATACAACGTGAGCAAGCCAGTTTTGTTCATGCGGAAGCTAAGGTTTGATCTTGACGAGCCTAGCATGTACAGACATGGTCTCAGAACACGGATCACCGAAAGGTAAAGCATGAATCATATAGTAGATATGATGAACATGTCGATTGTTCGCCATTGAAGCTATATCAACTCTCGTGATGATCGGTTTTGATGTGGTGGATTTGGTTCGTGTGATCACTAAAACAATGTGAGGGATATTGTTTTGAGTGGGAGTTCACCTAGATTAATTTAACTATTAATTAGAACTCAATTTGTCATAAACTTAGTCTAAACTATTGCAAATATGTTGTAGATCAATGGCAGCCCCTACCATCAATTTTAATGTGTTCCTAGAGAAAGAAAAGTTGAAAAACAATGGAAGCAACTTCGTGGATTGGTTCCGCAATTTGAGGATTGTCCTCAATGCTGGTAATTTGACCTATGTGGATGCACATTGGTGACCCTTTGCAGTGATGCTACCGATGAGGTAAAGAATGTTTTCCTCGCTCTAAGAATCAGTACTCCAGCTCAATGTGCTATCTTGTATGGTTTGGAATCGAGCTTTAAAAGGTTTGAGAATTCAGACCCACGTGATATTGTCCGTGAACTCAAAATGATATTTGAGGCTCACGCGGCAGTTGAGAGTTATGAGGCTTCTGAAAAGTTCTTCAACTGCAAGATGGAAGAGGGCAGCTCCGTCAGTGAGCATGTGCTTAAGATGTCTGGGCACGCAAACAAACTCCAAAGTTTGGGTATAGTGATTCCTAATTCTTTGGGGATACATCGTGTCCTCCAATCACTACCACCAAGTTACAAGAACTTTGTGATGAACTACAATATGCAAAACATGGACAAGACGTTACCAGAACTCTTCTCCATGTTGAAATCTGCAGAAGTGGAGATCAAGAAAGAGCATCAAGTGTTGTTGGTCAATAAGACCACCAAATTCAAGAAAGGCAAGTCTAAGCAAAAGGGACACTTCAAGAAGGGTGGTAAGAAAGTTACTGCACCGACGAAGAAGACCAAGGTTGGACCTAAGCCTGATACTGAGTGCTTTTACTGCAAGCAAGAGGGTCACTGGAAGCGGAATTGCCCAAAGTACTGGGCGGATTTGAAGAACGGCAACATCAAGAAGAAAGGTATATCCGATATACATGTTATTGATGTGTATATCACTAGTACTCGTAGTAGTGCACGGTATTTGATCTTTGGTTCGGTTGCTCATATTTGTAACTCAAACAAAAAAAGGAATAAACGGAAGCTAGCGAAGAGCGAGGTGATGATGCACGTTGGAAACGGATCAAAGGTTGATGTGATCGTGGTCGGCACGCTACCTCTTCATCTACCATCGGGATTAGTTTTATAATTAAATAATTGTTATTTGGTGCCTGCGTTGAGCATGAACATTATATCTGGATCTTGTTTATTGCGAGACGGTTACTTGTTTAAGTCAGAGAATAATGGTTGTTCGATTTATATGAGTAATATGTTTTATGCACATGCACCTTTGATAGATGGTCTATTCTTATTGAATCTCGATAGTGGAAATACACATATTAATAACATTGAGGCTAAACATTTGAAATTGAGCGATAACTCGACCTATATGTGGCACTGTCGTCTTGGTCATATCGGAGTGAAGCGTATGAAGAAACTCCATTCCGATGGACTTCTTGAATCACTTGATTTTGAATCACTTGAAAGATGCGAAGCATGTCTGATGGGAAAAATGACTAAGACTCCATTTTCTGGTATGATGGAGCGAGCTACAGACTTATTGGAAATCATACATACCGATGTGTGTGGACCAATGAGTGTAGCATTGCGCGGTGGTTATCGTTATGTTCTTACCTTCACGGATGACTTGAGTAGATATGGGTATATCTATTTCATGAAACATAAGTCCGAAACTTTTGAGAAGTTTAAGGAGTTTCAAAGTGAGGTAGAGAATCAACGTAACAAGAAGATTAAATTTCTACGTTCTGATCATGGAGGTGAATATCTGAGTTACGAGTTTGGCGAGCATTTGAAGAAATGCGGAATACTTTCACAATTGACACCGCCGGGAACACCACAGTGTAATGGTGTGTCTGAACACCGTAATCGAACTCTCTTAGATATGGTTCGTTCTATGATGTCACTTACAGATTTACCGCTATCATTTTGGGGTTATGCATTAGAAACAG
Source organism: Avena insularis (assembly GCA_023614405.1). Taxonomy (NCBI): domain Eukaryota; kingdom Viridiplantae; phylum Streptophyta; class Magnoliopsida; order Poales; family Poaceae; genus Avena; species Avena insularis. Next base: position 412,360,437 of record CM042691.1, read on the forward strand.
CCGCATTCACTTTAAATAGGGCACCATATAAATCCGTTGGAACGACACCGTATGAATTATGGTTTGGGAAGAAACCTAAATTATCGTTCCTTAAAGTTTGGGGTTGCGAAGCCTATGTAAAGAAGTTACAGCCAGACAAGCTTGAACCCAAAGCGAAAAAATGCATCTTCATAGGATACCCAAAGGAAACTATTGGGTATACCTTCTATCATAGATCCGAAGGCAAAATCTTCGTTGCCAAGAAAGGATCCTTTCTAGAGAAGGAATTTCTCTCAAAAGAAGTGACTAGAAGGAAAGTAGAACTCGACGAGGTTGTTGAACCTTCTCTCGAACTTGCGAGTAGTGCAGCACCGGAAGAAGTTCCTGTGGTGCCTACACCAATAAGAGAGGAAGCTAATGATGATGATCATGAAACTTCGGTTGAAGTTGCTATAGAGCCTCGCAGGTCAACGAGAACTCGTACCACTCCTGATTGGTATGATCCCGTTATGAGTGTCATGTTGGTGCACAACACCGATGACCCTGAGACATATGAGGAAGTGATGATGAGCCCAGATTCCAATAAATGGCAAGAAGCCATGAAATCCGAGATTGGATCCATGTACGAAAACCAAGTATGGACTTTGGTGGACTTACCGGATGGCCGGAAGGCTGTCGAGAACAAATGGATTTTCAAGAAGAAAACAGATGCTGATGGTAATGTTACTGTCTATAAAGCTTGACTTGTCACAAAAGGGTTTCGACAAATTCAAGGAGTTGACTATGATGAGACTTTCTCACCAGTAGCGAAGCTAAAGTCTGTGAGGATTATGTTAGCAATAGCTGCATATTACGATCATGAAATATGGCATATGGATGTCAAAACAGCGTTCCTCAATGGAGACATTGATGAAGAGTTGTATATGATGCAACTCAAAGGTTTTGTCGATCTTAAAGATGCTAACAAGGTATGCAAACTTCAAAGGTCCATATATGGATTTAAGCAAGCATCCCGAAGTTGGAATCAACGTTTTGATAAGGTAATCAAAAGTTTTGGTTTTATACAAACTTATGGAGAAGCTTGTATTTACAAGAAAGTGAGTGGGAGCTCTGTATCATTCTTAATACTATATGTGGATGACATATTGTTGATTGGGAATGATGTAGACCTTCTAAATAGTGTCAAGGAATATTTGAATAATAGTTTTTCAATGAAAGATCTTGGCGAAGCAGCTTACATATTAGGCATAAAGATTTATAGAGATAGATCGAGACGCCTAATATCATTGTCACAAAGTACATATTTGGACAAAGTTCTAAAGAGGTTTGGAATGGAAGATAGCAAGAAAGGGTTCTTGCCCATGTTGCCCAATACGACCTTGAGTAAAACTCAAAGTCCAAGAACGCGTAAGATAGAGAAAGGATGAGTAAGACTCCCTATGCCTCAGCCATAGGATCTCTAATGTATGTCATGCTATGTACTAGACCCGACATTGCATATGCTGTTAGTTTAACTAGCAGATATCAAAGTGATCTAGGAGTGGATCATTGGACAGCGGTCAAAAACATCCTTAAGTACTTGAGAAGAACTAAGGATATGGTTCTTCCTTATGGAGGTGATGAACAGCTCGTTGTTAATAGTTACACCGATGCTAGTTGGAACACCGATCCGGATGATTCTAAATCACAATCTAGATACGTATTTATTTTGAATGGTGCAGCAGTTAGCTGGAGGAGTGCAAAGCAAAGCGTTGTGGCGAGATCTTCAACTGAATCGGAATATATAGCTGCTTCGGAGGCTTCACAAGAAGCGATATGGATGAAGGAGTTCATTACAGAGCTCGGTGTGGTTCCAAGTGCGCAGGACCCAATGTCTATCTATTGTGATAACATGGGCGCCATAGCCAATGCGCAAGAACCAAGGTCACACAAGAAGCTGAAGCACATCAAGCTACGTTTTCACGCTATTCGAGAACATGTCTAAGATGGAGACATAAAGATTTGCAAAGTACACACAGATCTGAATGTGGCGGATCCGTTGACTAAACCTCTCCCGAGGGCAAAACATGACCAACACCAAACTACCATGGGTGTTCGGTATATTACCATGTAATCTAGATTAGTTGACTCTAGTGCAAGTGGGAGACTGTTGGAGATATGCCCTAGAGGCAATAATAAATATAGTTATTATTATATCTTTGTGTTTATGATAAATGTTTACATTCATGCTATAATAGTATTAACAAGGAAACATTAATACTTGTGTGATTTGTAAACTAAATTAGAGTCCCTAGTAAAGCCTCTTCATAATACTATCTTGTTGGTTAATATATGATTGTGGTTTCCCTATCATGAACATTGAGATGTTATTAACAACAAGATCATATCATTAGGAGAATGGTATGATGGACATACTCCTATAGATAAGCGTAGCATAAAGATCAAGTCATTTTAATAGTTCAATTGCTATATGCTTTCTGATACATAGTAACCTAATTCCTTCGACCATGGGATCATGTTTATCACCATCACCGTAAGGATGCTTTGATGACATCAAACACCACACCGTAACTGGGTGGCTATAAAGGTGGCATTGAGTGTTTGGAAAGTATGGGTTGAGACACATGAATCAAGAGTGGGATTTGTCCATCCATATGACAGATAGATATACTCTGGGCCCTCTCGGTGGAATGTCATCCAATTAGCTTGCAAGCATGTGACTGGCTCACAAGGGATCACATACCACAGTAACGAGAAAAGAGTACTTATCAGTAACGAGGTTGAACTAGGTATGCAGATATACCGACGATCAAAACCTCGGATAAGTAAACTATCGTGAGACAAAGGGAAATTGGTATCGTATGTAAGTGGTTCATTCAATCGCAAAGTAATCGTAGAAATATGTGGGAGCCATATGAATTTCCAGATTCCTCTATTGGTTATTGATCGGAGAAGCGTCTCGATCATGTCCACATAATTCACGAACCGTAGGGAGACACACTTAAGGATTCGATGTTGTTTGAGTAGTTATGCAATGATGAGTAAGAGACCGAATGTTGTTCGGAGTCTCGGATGGGATCCAGGATATCACGAGGAGATCCGGAATGGTCCGGAGAATAAGATTCATATAAGGAAAGTCCTGTTTTGGGGTTGAAGAATGGTTCCGGTTTTTTCATCGGGAATGTTCTAGAAGGTTCCGGAATGTCTGGCACTCCGGAGGGGAAGGGTACATGAATGTGTCATTGCAAGTTAGAATGATTGCATCATGTACTAGGTGTCATCGCTGAACAAAATAAAGGGATAAATCAAATCCTAGTTTGAAAAGTCAAACGCCAATTTGAAAAAGTCAAACGGCTATTTTGTTTGGTGGAGGGAGAGTAGGAAACCTACTTGGGGAGGAGTTCCCTCCCTCCACCGCCGGCCCACTTGGAGACCGAGTTGGGAAGGGACTCCCCTCCCCTTGGCGCGCCCCCTCCACCTATATAAGGAGGGGCAGCGCTGCCCCTCCAAACACACAACTTGCACCCCGCAAACCCTAGCTCCTAGCCGCCGGCGCCGCCACCTCCTGCTGCCGCCGCCTAGGGCAAACCCTAGCCGCCGACTTGGGCTTCCCCAAGCCCTAGCCGTCGGCCTAGCCCTCTCCCCTTGGTGCATCTAAACCCTAGATCACCGAGGGCTCTCCCATAGTCCACCATACTCGCTCCGGCTTAAGGCGAAGCCCTGCGAGATCTCCCCTCTACTTCCGGTACCACGCCGTCGTGCTGCCGGAATCGCGAGGAGAGTGCTACAACATCCGCTGCCTGCTGGAATAAGGGAGAGGAAGGTCTTCATCGAAAATCGAACGCGGTGACCGATCAAGGGAGCGCCGCTTTAACGCTGACCACGGAAGGATCGTCTACACGATCTTGAGATCGGGAAGAGTACGACTACATCACCCACGAGAATCCGCTCTCGTTAACCGCTTTGGAATCTTCGAGGGTGAGTTCATCTATCGACTCGTTGCTACAATCTAGTAGATAGATCTTGCCTTGTTTGTTTGCATGCGATAGAATTTTTTTGTTTTCCATGCTACAAACCCCTACAAATGACCGCGGCCACCTCAACATCGCACATGATGGAAAATTCACTCACCTCCTTGAACAACATGGCAATGCCCTTCGAGAATGTTACTTGGCGTGCCTGCTCGCTCTCGAAGTGGCAATGCGCCATTGCCACAACTACCTAAAAAAATTCTGAATCACGGAATGGGGAGGAGGAGAGATATGCTAGGTAGATCGGTGGCTCTTGATATGTCTGGAGTTTATAAATGGTGGAGAGAAGAGTTGTCGCCAGCTTTGCACTACTCATGCTTAGTTGGAAACTCATGATAGTGAGTAATGATTCTCATCTGTCACCTGTTGTATATACTATGAGCTGTCACGCGTATGCATTCACGTTTTTTCACGATGAAGCCATGGCCTACCGGTCTGTCATCCACCCTTCAGGATCTTTAATAGACCTTTTGATCCGTGCTTCTCTCTCGACATATTATGCTTGTGCCATATCGATTAGGGGTGGATAGGAAGCTTGAGGCTCAATGCTCCACTCGGGCTCGACAAGGCTCGGCTGGTGCCTGGTTTGAAGGTCGAACAAGCCAAGCATAAACCTTCCATCCAAGATCGAAAGCTCCATAAGCCGGCTCGCTGAATCTCGCAAGACAACTCGAAATCTCGATGTATATACAAAAATTTCATGATCTTTGCTAAAAACTAACAATAAAAAAGTAATATGATACATGATCCACCAAACGATAACATAGTACAAGGGCATCTTCAATAGATTGGACATGTTGTGTTTGTAGCATTCGTCCATGGCATCTACCAAGACTAATGTAGAAACTTCATATAGTAGGTTTTCTTTTGGGCGTCTATGCAAGAAACCAGAAATTGCATGCATGTTGGAACATTTGGTCAACAACTCAATTATAACCTTGTGATCTATGATGTTGCATGTTTACCACATATCCACAATTTGCATGCCTAATTGAATCAATTTGTGCATTAAAATTGTTCCCCGCACGTCATCTCCGTGGAATACACATGGAATCAATTCCTAAAATCAAAATAGGACCAAATCAATTGAAAAAATAATGATGGCACGTAGTAGGCGTCTGCCAGCTGATGATCATATGTTTCATTTGACATCAACTGAACTAGTCTGTTTGTGTCTTACCAATGTGTTCTTGAAAGGATGAGTGTTTGACACATGTGATGGATTTCAGACTGATACGTCGGAAACGTATCTATAATTTTTGATGATCCATGCTTGTTTAGTATATACTTTGCTTTGCTTGTCTACACTTTGAGGTGTTTTTTACATGTTTTCTGGTACTAACCTATTAATAAGTTGCCACACTGTCAGTTGTCTGTTTTCTAAAAAAATATTGTCGGAATTGGATGGGACAAATGTCAAACTCAATTACTTTCCGTGGGAAACAAGAAGTCCAGAGGGGAGACGGAGAAGCGGGCAGTATGCAACCCCCTAGGCGCTGGGTGGGCCCGCACTGGTAGGGTTTGACCCCCGTAGTCGCCTCCTCGGCCTCCCCCTTCGCCTATAAGAAGCCCCCGATGCAGAAACCCTAAGTACCCGATTAAATCTCCACGAAACCTTCTATAGCCGCCGCCACCGTCGTCCCTAGATCAGGGGGATCTGAAGTTCTTCCCGGTACCCTGCCGGAGGGGAGATCATCCCGGAGGCCTTCTCTCCGGTATGATGCGTGAGTAGTTCCATCTTGGATTATGAGTCCATGTAGTAGCTAGATGGTTGTATCTTCTCCTTGTGCTTTTATGTATAGATATTGTGAGCTCCGTTCATCATCAAGATCTAATCTGTTTGTAATCATGCATGTTGTGTTTAAGGGGATCCGATGGATATTGAGATTATTATGTTGGTTTGATTAATGATTTTGTCTTTATGATTCTATCATGTCTGTGTTGTTTGTGATCTTCCATGCTCTCCGTTGTTAGTAGCTATCTTGGCCAAGTAGTTGCTAGTGACTCCAAGAGGGAGTATTTATGCTCGATAGTGGGTTCGTGCCTCTAGTTTCTAAGGGAAGTGACAATAATCTCTTCGGTTGTAGATGTGTTGTTGCTACTAGGGAGAAAACAACAGTCTCTTGTTCATGGAACATATGGACTGTTTACCTTACACACTTTGCTTAAAGCAGTTGTCTGTTGCTTGCAACTTAATACTAGAGGGGGTTCAGATGATAACCTGAAGGTGGACTTATAGTCATAGATGCAGTTGGATGGCGGTCTATGTATCTTGTTGTATTGCCCAATCGAATCTCATAGGATCTTTTTGACTAGTAATTGCATTGTTATGCCTTGCTCAGTTCCTGTCAATTGTCCTGTTGTAATTTGTTTACCCTTCATGCCATGTTGTTTATCTAAGGAGAGCACCTCTAGTGAACTATGGACCCCGGTCCAATCTTTACCATTGATACATCTTCCACTGTTACTTGTTTACTTGCTGCAAACCATTACCTTCCACACCATACGTTTCATCCTTTGTTACAGCAAACCGGTGAGCTTGACAACCTCATTGATTCGTTGGGGGCAAAGTCTTGAGTTTGTGTTGCGCGGTTCTCCGTGTTGCTTGCAACACCTGTGTGACGTGTCCTTCCTCCTTCTGGTTCGATAACCTCGGTCTCTACTGAGGGAAGACTTGCTGCTGTGCTCATCACACCTTGCTCTTGGGGTTTCCAACGAGGTGCTTCACGTCAGCACCATCAACAAGTTTTCTGGCGTCGTTGCTGGGGAGGCTAAGGACATCTTCACTAGAAGAGCCCTCCACTTCCTTTCTCTTTACTTTGTTTTTAGTTTGATTTGTTTCTTTTCCTTGGTTTTGTTTGCCTCTTTTCAAAAAACACAAAAAATTAGTTCATGCTCTAGTTACCATCATGTCTGGTTTTGGACCAATCTTTTTTTCACCTATGGAAGAGATCTCCACTTTTAAGCAAAAAAGTGAAGAGAGTTTTAAAGAAGCTTGGTCTAGAATTTCCGCTTTACAAAGGGAAACTAAGCCTAAGATGATTCTTAGATTGGTTATTGATAGTTTCTACCATGGTATTGCTCTTAGTTATAGATATGCTTTGGATGTCGTGGCTGAGAAAGATATTTTGCTTTGTACTGAGGATGAAGCTTTTGATGCTATAAAAAAGTTTATTGCAATTTATAATACACCTAGCAAGTCTGATTCCTCTTTCACAAATATTTTTGCCAGGTTAAACACTCTTGAGACTAGTATTGCTACTATAAATAGTTGCTATCACACGTTTAGGGCTTACCATGCTTATGTTCCCATAAATTCTGAGCCTTCAAAGTGGTTTACCACAATCAAAGTCTCTATAAACACTACACTTTTTGATGCTCGCTGTGACATCTTGTCTGAATTTTGCCTCATGCCTAAAGATATTTATGATTCCTTTAGTCTTTGGCGGCTTAATGAAGGGGGAGAGGAAATCTCTCTTACCAACAATGCCACTTTATTGCCCATTGGAATAGCTGAAGGTGTGTTTACAAAAATCTTAGGGAAAATGGTGTCTACTGATTATCTTGTTATTGAATGTGTAGGCAAAGGACAAATCACACTTGGAAGATCCCTACTGAAACACCTTGGAGCGGTAAGACATTATGCATTTTTCTCCTCTGGTAAGCAATCATATCTTCACTAAGGGGAAGAAGAAAGGTAAGAAAGGAAAGAACAAGAGAGTTAATGCTTCCTCATTTGAAAATACTTGATTCTTCTTGCTTCTTGTGTCTAACTTAAAGGCGTTAAAGAAAAGTACTTGTTGGGCGATAATCCAAGAGTTTCCTTGAGTCTTGGAAGTTATTAGTTAAGTAATAACCTTTCCTTATCCTTTTTGTTTGCTTTTTGTGCCAAGAATGACCTCTAATAAGAGGAAAGTAAGATTTGGAGAGTTGCTGTCCCGAAACAGATTTCTGTCCTCCACCAAAAAAAATCGTGAGGAGTCTCTTTAACTCGCATTGAGTTCAAAATTTACGAATACATCCCCCAGTTTGTTAGCTAACGTTCGTTAGTTCAACACTTTTTTATTTGAGCAACAGAAGATTCTCGAAAAAATCGGTTTCTACCTGCTGGTCTGTTTTGACAGATTTCTGTCATTATTTGTATTTGCTTCTTATTGATTCCTTTTTGGGTTCTTTTTGGGAAATTGAGATTTTTAAAAGAGTTACTACAGTAGCTTGTGTTTTTAGTGAAAAGCCTTGCTGTTTCAAAACTTTGCCAGAGGTCTAATATCTTTTGAATACACTAATGTTGCTAATGAAGATTGTGTGAAGTTTTGTATGAAGGAAAAATTTCAGGTGTAGAGAGAGAATGATGCAATGAGATGAAGAATGGAAAAAAGCTCAAGCTTGGGGATGCCACCATGGTGTCACCCCAAGAAATATCCAAGAGGTACAAGCATCAAAGCTTGGGGATGCCCAAGGCATCCCCTTCTTCATCAATAAAAAGCTCAGGTCTGTTTAGACACTTCGTTTTTATTGTTTCATGCACAGTTGTGTTGTTCTTGGAGCGTCTTAGTTTTTGTTTTATTTGCTTAGGTTGTTTAGTTTGCTTGAGTAGTTTGGACCCCCGTTCTCGCTGTGTTGTTTTGCAAATAAGTTGCTTGGTGTTGGAAAGGAGTAGTAAGTTCTTGCTTGTAAGTGCAAGAGGAGCTTGCATTGACTGTGACTTAGACTTTAGCATGACATGCTAGGTGTTGTTTTGACCTTATGCTTAGTGATTATTGTTGTAGCATGTCTTGTTCCAAACAATTGGGATTGCTTAGTGTGCCTTGAAGAAATTATGCGTTGTTTTAGCATGCAAAAGCATAGTATTGTGGTTTTCTCCTTTGATGCTTAGTTTGGGTTGACTTGGCACATGCTCACACCATGTTATGACTCTAACAAGTCACCATTAGCCTTTATGATCATTTAGTCCTTGACTTGTAGTACCACTCTATGCTTTGATTAGTATGCTTTGTTGCACCACATGATTATGGCCATTATGCTCTCTTAGTTGGTTGCTCTCAGTCTTTTGCTAGCCTCCACTTGTATGAGTAAGCTCTACTCACGCTTCCAACTCCAAGAAACCAAGTTATTCCAAAGTGTCCACTATAAACTCCTATGCATGGTGGGTTACACCATTCCAATTATATTCTTGTTTTCAGCTATCTTCCAATTAAAAACTATTTTGTTATGTGAAAACTTAGTGATTAAAGACCTCACAAACTTGTTGGCACACTTTATATTCTTTGACCCTAATAAACTTGAACCATTGTGTCATATATGTTGTATATGCTTGCACTTATACGTTGGAATTAACAGAACCGTGCTGTCATGGGGAACGTTTTCAACATTGCACTTGTACTTTGTACTGAGTTGATGTCATGCTCTTTTGTCTATGAATGTCACCTTTGTGAAATAAAGAGGGAACTTGTAAGTCCATGGAGTTTGTATCCTGTGTTAGAGAAACCCCTGGGACGCTAGCCTAAGCCATGCCTAATCATGGTGGAAACTTGCAGCATCACCATAGTGACATCTATGAAGCATTCTTCTTATAAAAAAAGAGACACATTGAGAAAAGAGGAAAGAGAGAAAAAACACCATATTCCCATGGTAAATAAGAAGATTGCTGAGATACTCATTATCTGCTTGCCTTGTCATTTTGGTTATGGGATAGCTCCTGTACCATGTGCAAGGGGTACCCTGTTGGCGGTTCTCAATGATATGCAAATACTTACAATGACAAGAACTTACATGTGACTAAAGTTGAGTAGCATGAGGTGTGGCCCTCGTATTAAAGGAACTTGAGATTGTCAACTTATACTTCGTCAAGCATATACTCCATCTTTGTCACTTTAACCTTAATCACTTCAAGATGCTTATGATAGAGGCAATGAGGGCTGAAAGCTAACAAGTACCATAATTTTTGGAAGCTCTTTTTGAAACTTGAAATCCCTGCTTCCTTTACAAAAAGGCCTTTCTTCCATCATTATTTGAGTCTCCACCTTCTACCTTTAGGCACCATTAAGAGAGCATAGTTGTCATTTTGTGTGCAGTGTTCCAAAGCTTATTGATTGATGCATATTGTGATATTATTTGTTCTTGTGATATTTGTTTCTAGTCACCCTTGTGAACTTTCAAGGTGTCCTATGCATCTATTTGCTGCTCTATGAGGGACAAGCTGATTGCCACTATGCCATGTTTTCTGTATGTGAAACAAAAAAACGTTTTTCAATGCATGTTATTCATGATATTTTTTTGTAGCCTTTCATGTTGCATGCATAGTTACTATGTCCTATTGTTAGAAATCCATCTTTCATGCACATGTTTAAAGTTCATTGATCTCAACTTTCAATGCTTGCAAATGGTTGGATCTTTATTGTGAGGGTGCATGTCACCTAAAAAATTATTCTTTTTATCACTTACCTACTCGAGGACGAGCATGAGTTAAGCTTGGGGATGCTTGATACGTCGGAAACGTATCTATAATTTTTGATGCTCCATGCTTGTTTAGTATCTACTTTGCTTTGCTTGTCTACACTTTGAGGTGCTTTTTACATGTTTTCTGGTACTAACCTATTAACAAGTTGCAATAGTGCCAGTTGCCTGTTTTCTGCTGTTTTTGGTTCCAGAAAAGCTAGTAAAGAAATATTCTTGGAATTGGACGGGACAAACGTCAAAGTCAATTATTTTCCGTGGGGAACAAGAAGTCCAGAGGGGTAATGGAGAAGCGGGCTAGGGCGGCCAAATCCCCCTAGGCGCGGCCAATGGTGGGCCCGCACCTGGGTAGGGTTTGACCCCCCTGGTTGCCTCCTTGGCCTCCCCCTTCGCCTATAAGAATCCCCCGATGCAGAAACCCTAAGTACCCGATTAAATATCCATGAAACCTTCTGTAGCCGCTGCCACCGTCATCCCTAGATCGAGGGGGATCTGAAGTTCTTCCCAGCACCCTGCCGGAGGGGAGATCATCCTAGAGGCCTTCTCTCCGGTATGATGCGTGAGTAGTTCCACCTTGGACTATGGGTCCATGTAGTAGCTAGATGGTTGTATCTCCTCCTTGTGCTTTCATGTATAGATCTTGTGAGCTCCGTTCATGATCAAGATCTAATCTATTTGTAATCATGCATGTTGTGTTTGTGGGGATCCGATGGATATTGAGATTATTATGTTGGTTTGATTAATGGTTTTGTCTTTATGACTCTATCACGTATGTGTTGTTTGTGATCTTCCATGCTCTTCGTTGTTAGTAGCTATCTTGGCCAAGTAGTTGCTAGTGACTCCAAGAGGGAGTATTTATGCTCGATAGTGGGTTCGTGCCTCTAGTTTCCAAGGGAAATGACAATAATCTCTTCGATTGTAGATGTGTTGTTGCTACTAGGGAGAAAACAACGGTCTCTTATTCATGGAACATGTGGACTATTTACCTTACACACTTTGCTTAAAGCAGTTGTCTGTTGCTTCTAACTTAATACTAGAGGGGGTTCGGATGATAACCTAAAGGTGGACTTCTAGTCATAGATGCATTTGGATGGCGGTCTATGTATCTTGTTGTATTGCCCAATCGAATCTCATAGGATCTTTCTGACTAGTAATTGCATTGTTATGCCTTGCTCAGTTCCTGTCAATTGCCCTGCTGTAATTTGTTTACCCTTCATGTCATGTTGTTTATCTAAGTAGAGCACCTCTAGTGAACTATGGACCCCGGTCCAATCTTTACCATTGATACATATTCCACTGTTACTTGTTTACTTGCTGCAAACCATTACCTTCCACACCATACGTTTAATCCTTTGTTACAGAAAACTGGTGAGCTTGACAACCTCACTGATTCGTTGGGGCAAAGTCTTGAGTTTGTGTTGCGCGGGTCTTCGCGTTGCTTGTAACACCTGTGTGACGTTTCCTTTCTCCTTCTGGTTCGATAACCTCGGTATCTACTGAGGGAAGATTTGTTGTTATGCTCATTACACCCTGCTCTTGGGGTTTCCAACGAGGTGCTTCACGTCATCACCATCACAGACCAGAGCGACAAGCTCTATCAGCAAACACAAACTCATTTCAGAATAGCTGGTTCTATTCTGTTTTTTCGTTTTTCCATGTACTACTAGAGAACTGTTGTAGCTAGCTAGACTCCTCTCTCCTTGCTTTGGGCTGTATGTACTACTCCTTTTCAAGGCATGGATTCCATCGACACTTAAAAAACGATTTTTCACCAAATTATCAGTCTGCTCCGCGGTCATCCAATCTACTAAATAGAAAATCTAAGTCGCATCCAGTCCGTGTAATATTTTTCTGCAACATTTTTCAGAATACAACATATTTTTGTAACATTTTTTGGACAATCCGTGAAACTTGTATAAAAGATCCATCATTTTGAGTAGTATAAAAGAAAATGTATGCAACAAAAACATAAAAACATGCTAGCATCTACAACAAAAAGTGCCACCATATCCAACATATATATATTGCACATCCAACATTTCACAAACAAGTTTGCAATATTGTACAAAAAGTACATATTTGTATAGTTGATCCAACCTTTTAAGACCGTGTATGGTATATTAATGGCCCACTGTTGCAACAAGAGGTATTTTTAAAAAAATTGTACATGGTACATATTTTAATAGTTGATCCAATATTTTAAGATAGTGTATCATACACTACTGGCCCAACACGCGGGTATTTGTTTTCCCAAATTGTGCAGCATACATATTTGTATAGCTTGTTCAGAATTTTAATACCATGTATGGTACATTATTAGCCCACTGTTGCAACTTGAGGATGGGACAAATTTAAAAATCTTGCATGACACATATTTGTATAGCCAGTGAAACATATTAATACTATGTATGGTACATTATTGGCCCACTGTTGCAACATGAGGGCAAAACAAAGTTGAAAATTGCGCATGGCAAAAAAAAGTGTGTGACCCTACGGGTTCGACAACACGTGGACATGATCGAGAGAACCTCTCTGATCAATAACGTCCAATAATGGGACCATGGATGTCCATAATGATTTCCACATATTCTATGAAGATGTTTCATCGGTCGAACCACGGTGTCAATGATTCAAACAATCACATATACAATTCTCTTTGTCTCGCAATATGTAACTTGCCTGAGATTCGATCGTCAATATCACCATACGTAGTTCAATATCATTACTAGAAAGTTATAATTACTCGATATGTAATACAATATCTGTGTAATACAATATCCGCGTCAACCTTATTAGGGGTTCGGCGACTGCTGCTCTGTTTAGGGCCTTCTTGCTTAGGGAACACATCTCCAAGCTTAGGATTTTGCAAGCCCTCTTATTGCTCATTGTGGTGATGGTGGAGTATAATCTCCCAAGTTCCATTGGTCGCTCCAATGAGTGAACTGGGACGAGAGATTCGCGGTGGAGTCTCGAAGGTTGATGGCTAGGTTTTTCATCTTTTGTATGTTTCCTTCGAGCATGTACATATTCTCATACGTGGTGTAGGGGTTCGGCGGTTGCTGCTCTTGTTTGGGGCCTTTTTCTTATTCTTCTTCTCCCACGGGTACTTCTTGACGGGGTACTCTTGCTTCAACCTGCGCATCACAATGCAAATGTGCATCCACGATAGAGAATAGACCCTGAGGCAAAGAAGCGGCGATCAAGTGATTGGCTCTAGGTATGTGAATAAAATATCTACCTTGAATCTTTCTAACCATGCCACAAGCATTAAGAGTATAAAAACCGAGAAGACGAGCACCTACCAACGTTTGTAATTTACCTAGGTTGATACGAAGTGCTTGAGCAAGAACGGTGAAAACTCCTCCATAGAAAATGGGACCACGAGATAGGAGAGCTCGAAACTTTAAATAAAACACGAGAAGAGCGCCCAAGTTGAGCGTTAAGTTACAGCTTGGAATATCAGCTTTTACGAGGATCATCATGTCCTCTTCATTGACTCTTGTGAACTCACCACGAGTTTGCAGAGTGTTAGCAATAACATAGTATCCATAGCAGACTGCACGACATTCGATTAAACTACCCTTTGGAGTACGATTAAAACGCCCATCCTATTTATGGAGGGTCAGATCTACCATGAACCTAGTGGAGTGGATGTCTGTGGTCTTGTTGACAAACCCAAAGGAGTATAAATGAGATGTGATGCATCATCTTTATATTAGGACATGATTCCCATATGAATGCTAATCAAACACATAATAAAGTTTCGTCAATATTATATCTTCTATGAATAATTTTATATCCATTACATTTTATAAGAGAGTAGACAAGTGAACCCACAAATCATGTTCTACTTTTTATTATAAGAAATCACTTTCTATTTATTTTATTTATTTTTATTTTTCTGTATTAATTAATTCTGAAAATACAAAAACACAAACAAAACCCGAAACCACTTTACTTTATTGTTTTTTTTACCTTTCTTGTCTAGTCATAGATTGTTTACTTTTATTTATTTCTAGTTTTATTCCAGATTTACTAATATGAAAACCTTGTGCTCAAAAAGCACGTGGTGGAGTTTGAGACACAAGATAAATGCTTTGTTTTGTAGGTTGCTAGAAGAGGATAAGATAAGGGATTCCCTTTCAATTACCCGAGAGTTTGATATAAACCTTCAAGTCACTATTGTGGGGAAAATACGCTTGCTAGAACACTCTGCACTTGGAGTCCCAATAATTTGGTACACATGGAGTTGTTGCTAGCACCCGCCACTTATCTATGTAGCCCAGCCGATGAGTCTCGGTCCCGTGGGGAGTCGTATTTCTACTATGGTATTTTTCCTTTTTAGCTGGACATGTTTGTGTTGTTGTCCCAGCGGACTTCTTTCTTCGCCTTCAGACTTCACTTGTCCGTGGTTGTTGTATGGACATGTTTGATTATTTATAAAGAGGGGTGAAATCCCATTTCAAGAAAGGAACAACCAACAATGGGGTTGCTGATGACCCAAAGGCAAATGGAAAGAAACATAAAATTGGTTTAGTGTTTGACATAATTTCATCTCCTAATGATAAAGTGGCGAGTCCTGTTAATCAGGGCCGCTGATCACAATGAATATTCTACCCCTGAAGTTCTGAACTACCGAGGAATGGGGTTAAACTCGGCGGTAGGGAAGCTTTGTGACCTATGTTGGTCGTACAACCCATCGGTGGTGTTCTCATGTGAAACAAAGAAGAAATTGGTGATGGAGAGGCTGAAATGGAGTTTTAGAATCAGGAATGGCATGGTTGTGGACTGCAAAGGGAAGAGTGGTAGCCTTGCTCTATGGTGGAGGGATGACCTTGATGTCTTAGCTCGCCTTGGGGTGCCAGTATTATTTAGATTCTGAAATTAAACAAGGTTACATAGAGTTTTGATCTATGGAGAGACATGTACTCAGTTGTGCCACAAAACCCTGTAAGTGTTACGCTATCTTCATGTCGAAGAAAAATATTCCGTGGGTATGAGTGGGAGAGTTTAATGAAATCCTCGGAAATCAGGAGCAACTCAGGGAAAATTTGAGAAGCGCAACCAAGATGGAAAATTTCAGAGATTTCCTAACCAACCACGCGCGGTCTGGCCGACCTTGGCTTTTAGGTATATGTATACACATGGAATAACCAAGCAGAAGTTTCTAAAAATGTGCAGGATAGGCTTGATTTTGCTACATGCAATGAAGAGTTTTCCCGGCTATTCTCGGGCATAACAATCGAAGATATCAACACCGAGGAAACCAGTCATCTCACGCTACTTATCAAAGACGGGTAAGATTTTTCTGAATAAGTCCAAGCTATGGATGGTGACTTTAAATTTGAGAAAATGGTGACATGATGGTTACATGTCAATGGTGTAGCAAGCCTAGGAGACGGAGAATCAGGGAGATCACGTCCTTCACTGGTGGGAAACGGGCCTCTAGTCCCGGTCTGGAACTGGCTCTAGTCCTGGTTTCGCACCCGGGACTGCCAATTCGGGACTAGAGGCCCCTATCTCTAGTCCTGGTTTGCTATGAACCGAGACTAGAGACAACTATGTGGAAGTGGGAGCGTGGCGGGGGCCGGAGGACCTATAGTCCTGGCCATAACACCACCCGGGACTAAACGAGTTCCTGCCGCTGCACGATTCTGTGTTTTCCTTTTCTTTTATTTTTTCCATGTCATTCCTTTTTCAATTGCGTTTCATTATAATTTCAAACATGTTTTCATACACTTATTATATGCTACTACATACACAATACACGTTAATGTATATATAAATAATGTTCGATCTCTTGCAAGAATACATATACAATATTCGATCATATCAAAAGAAAGGAAATGTTTGAAATTACATAGTCATTGATGATATATCATATCAATTACATGGAGATCACTAATTCATATTGAGTTCCTCGTCCTCCACATACTTTTCTCCACTTTCATCAAGGACCTCCTTCATCAGAAATCCCGTCAATTCCTCTTGAATTGATCGTATGCACTGTTCTGGCTTGAGATTCTCCCGCAAACTTTGAATATAACTTGAATCAACTCTTCGTTCATCGGTAAACTCGCGAATGACTTGCAAAGATAGATCCACATAAATGAGTCCCCGGTGGCTGCTGTAAACCCTTCACCATTTTATAAGTTAGCTCATCTTTGAATGGACCTTCTATTTCCTTTTTGAATTGTGTCCAACACCTGCTCGACAAAGAAAATGAACAAAGGAGTTATTAATACTTGATATCAGGAAATGAACGAAAGAGGCCAATATAATACGATAATGATTGAAATTACTTCTGGAGCATTACTTTCATGTCGCTCCACTTCTCTTTGTCCCAACTTAATGAGTCGTGGACTTCAACTAGGGACTTGTCAAGTTGAATGTTTAGAAGGATCCAGTGGATCCTACGGACGTTTATATAAGAAGACATGCATAACTCATCAATTATACTTAACATCGAGTAAGCAAAAATAATAATATGTACAAGACAGAAACACTCACTTGAAGTTGTAAGAAAATAGTATTTCCTTAACATAATTATGCTCGATTAAAAACCTGCACAGGTCTTCCTCCATGTCCTTGGGGTGATTGTATAACGTGTATTCATTAACGATATATAGGTCAATGAACCCAACGTCATATTTTCTAGCTCTTTTTCATTCAAGCATATTCATTCTGCATAATATAATAAAAGGATATATAGTCATGCAATGAACAAGCTGAGCTAAAGACTTAGTTACAGAAATAAATCACTTACAAATACTAACAAACAAGGATAGATTTGTCAAGGGCGCGCTGATTGTATAACTGAAATAGTTCGGTCATTTGAATATGTATCGAGTAATCTTTAAAGTGATGCTCCTTTCTAACGTCCACCGAAAACCATTCTTTTGGGTGTTGTGTATCATTCGTGCAGATTTTGCATATATATTGATATACGCGTGAGCTCCTCATGACTGATTAGAGGCCAACATTTGACATACTTCCGTGCTATCTGACCCATTGGCGTATCTGCATAGCTTAAATATTGATCAAGAGACATACCTGCTCCGGTAGCATTTTCTTTGGCCTGCGCTACAGTGATGCCAATTAGTCCAACAGCAGCCTTGGCTCTAGGGTCCAATAATTCCATGTCTTTATCCATATCGGCTCTGAAGGCCTTGTCGATATCTAAAATCACTATGAGAGGGCGGACGATTGAATCTTCTGTTGTCTGATTTGGGCAATTTGTTTCCCGCTTTTTGCACTTGTTTTTTGTTCTGCTTTTCTTGCTTAATAATTTCGTGATTATAGTCTGATGGCTGATTCATCAATATTTGGGATGGTTGCTCAAGAAAGTACTTGGCCCACTTTTTTCTTTTTTCATCAAATACCTGCTTTGGCTCAACCTTTTTGGGTGCAGAAAAAGCCTTAGTGTAGAGAGCCACATCCGTAACGTTTTCCTCATCAGTCTTGTCATAAGGTCTCTTGGGAAGAGCTGGCAGCATGTCGGCTATCTTCGCCGTACTACCTTTCTTCCAAGTGAGGCACAGGGGAGCGGCGACTTCCATTTTTTCAACGACATCATCCGGGAGCCCCCTCCCCCACGCGCCGTGAATCCGAGGCCGGAGTGGCAGGTGCCCCCGGAATATGCTATGGTTGGGGTGAGGATCCAGCCGCGTATGCCTAGCGACCATGATGATGAGGGAGAAGAAGACGACCCTGAAGCTGTGTACTATATGGCTAGACATGAGTATGACTAAAGGGGGGGTCTTTAGTCCCGATTCCGTAGTCCCGATTTTTTAATATTAATAAATATCTTGAGTGTTAGTCCCGTTTTGTGGCTGGACCAGGACTAAAGGAGGGCCTTTAGTCCCGATTCCGTAGTCCTAGTTAGGAAACCGAGACTAATGGATTGTTTCCTACTAGTGTTGGTCTCTCTACAACTTTCCTGAACTATGAAGATGTTGTTCTATTGTTGTTCCGGGGAGCTAACTAATTTCATATATTAGGAAGTGCCTCTATGGCGAGCTTGTGGAAGATGTGCCTTAGGCATCTCCCTCAAGCTTGTCGTAATGGTGTCTCTGCTCTCGCACACCATCTTGCAGTTTATAACTTCTCTAGCTATATCAATACGTCAGGGAGCTAACTAATTTCACATATTAGGGAGTGCCTCTATGGCCAGCTTGTGGAAGATGCCGGAGGACTAGGCACCATCGGCATCTCCCTCAAGCTAGCCGTAGTGTTGTCCCTACTCTCGCACAACATCTTGTTTCCAGTTGATAACTTCAGAAGGATGCTTATTTATAAATTAAGTAGCACAACATAGTGTCAACACTCACGACATAATGTCGACACTCACCCCTGTCATAGTGCTGCCACCCACCAAAATAGTGTCGTCACTCATTGGCATAGTGTCGCCACTCACTGGCATAGTGCCGCCATCCACTGAAATAGTTTCGCCACCCATGTTTAGTCCTAGTTGGTGTCTCCAACCGGGACTAAAGCCCGGTTGGAGACACCAACCGGGACTAAACATGCTCGCATCAGCCCCAGTATGCCGCAACCCCTTAAGTCTCGGTTGGTTTCTTCAACAGTGACTAAAGATATTTCCCGCCATGTTTTTTCGCACTTTCCCTCCGTTTACCGTCATGTTTTCCCGCCCTTTCTCTCTGTATATAGGACAACCATCATGGCTACCCACACATCCACACATTCCCTGCCGCCTACTTTAGGATGCCCATCCCACATCCTCCTCATCGACTCGGTGGCAACAATAGAGTACTGGGCTCCGTCGGGCATGTCCGAGACCGGGCTCCACTAGGCTGGCATTGGGAGGTGCTACCTTCCGGGACGCGTCTCTTGGTGAGGAATCTGGGTCTCGTTGTTGACCCAGTGCTTCTTTGGTGACCGTCACGTGGTCCAGGCTCGGTGCAGAGGGAGCCGGCCCCTGAGGAGGTGGTACAACATCGTGTCACGGACGAGGACGAGCACATCCATCGTTGTATGGTGATGTTGGACGTCAGGGTCTCCGATACATGGCGGTTTCTTCAGGGATCTCACCCGAGCTATGCTCCTGTGATGATTCCTTCTCTTTGGGTGTTCACCTCCCGTGGCTCAGGAACCGGGAGTCAACGTCCAATTTGATTGAGCAAGATGTATTAGTTTTCATATCTAGATTAGACGATCAGTTAAATGAAGAGATTGTCTTGGGAACTATTCAAAATGCACGGGTACAATACATTACATAAATGTTTTATTGAGTTTTTAGAACACAGTTACATAAAATGTTTAATACATTATTAGCGTGTGTCCCTTGCTGATTGCACCGTAACCATGGAGCATCTTCATTAATTAACAGGGTTATTGGATCCATGTTCACTGCGAAGGGCAGAATTTCATGAAACTTATCACAATCTTTTGACATGTCTGTCTTGTCCTCCACTCCCACAATGTTTCTTTTCCCTGAAAGAACAATGTGGTGCTTTGGATCATCGTCTGATGTATTATTTTGCTTATTCTTTCTTTTTCTTGATTTGGTAGACATGTCCTTCACATAGAAAACCTGAGCCACATCATTGGCTAGGACGAATGGTTCATCTAAGTACGCAAGATTGTTGAGATCCACTGTTGTCATTCCGTACTGCTCATCTACCTTTACCCCGCCTCCTGTCATCTTGACCTATTTGCACCAAAACAATGGGACCTTAAAAGTAGGTCCATAGTCAAGTTCCCATATCTCCTATATGTAACCATAATATGTGGTATTTGACCCATTGTTGTTTGTTGCATCAAAGCGAACACCACTGTTTTGGTTGGTGCTCTTTTTATCTTTGGTGATCATGTAAAATGTATTTTCATTTATCTCGTACCCTTGGAAAGTTGATATAGTCGAAGATGGTGACCTGGACAACAAGTATAGCTGATCTCCAAGATTGTTGTTTTTTATGAGATGTTGCAGCTAACCGCCGGAATTCTTCACGTGTTCCTTTCTAATCTAGTCGTCATGCTTCCTAGGGTTGTTGGAGCATATAATATTCTTGTGTTCCTCGATATATAGAGATGTCAAGGAACTGTGTAATGTGCTTTAGCGTAAGAATGTCCGTCCCTGCATATTATTGATTTCCTTCCTAGAGTGCCTTTTCCACTCAGTCTCCCTCATGTCGTGATTGAGGAAGACTAATCGGCTTAAGGTCAGGAACAAAGTCAACACAAAACTCAATGACCTCCTCTATTCCATAACCCTTGGAGATGCTTCCTTTAGGCCTAGCACGATTATGAACATATTTCTTTAAGACTCCCATAAACCTCTCAAAGGGGAACACATTGTGTGGAAATACAGGACCGGGAATGAAAATATCTTCGACTAGGTGAACCAGGAGGTGCGTCATAATATTGAAGAAGGATGGTGGAACACCAGCTCGAAACTAACAAGACATTGGACCACATCATACTATAATCGTGGTAGATCTTCATGATTGATTACCATCTGAGATCGCATTGAGGAATGCACATAGCTTCACAATGGCTACTCGAACATAATCTGGTAGAATCCCCCTCAATGTAATCGGAAACATTTGCGTGATAATCACGTGATAGTCATGAGACTTTAGGTTTTGAAAGTTTTTCTCTGCCATTTTTATTATTCTCTTTACTTTCGACGGGAAGCCAGACGAGACCTTGATATCGCTCATGCATTCAAAAAATATTTCCTTCTCTTGTTTGGTAAGAGCATAGCTGGCGTGACCTTGAAACCATTCTAGATGCAGGCATTCCGGGTCTTTCATACGTTGTTGGTCCTTCCGTGCTTTCGGTGTATCTTTTGTCTCCCCATACACGCTCAAAAAGCCTAGATGGTTCACGCAAAGATTCTTCGTCACATGCATCACGTTGATTGTAGAGAGAACCTCTAGGATTTTTCAATAGGGTAGCTCCAAAATATAGATTTTTTATTCCACATGGATGCGTGTCCGTCAGCGTCCTTCGAAACAGATTGTCCGTCAGGACCCTTTCCAAATATTACTATTTGATACAAATCTTTGACCATATCAAATACATCAGCACCAGTATGTTCTTTAGGCTTCGTCTGGTGACATGCCTGACCGTTGAAATGCTTGTCTTTCTTTCTTAAGGGATGCTTGGACAAAAGAAATTGACGATGCCTCGTCTACACATTCTTCTTACAATGTTCCAAATATATACTTTCCGTTTCATCTAAAAAGTGTGTGCATGCATTATATCCCTTGTTTGTCTGGTTACTAAGAGCAGGACAATCATTGATCGTTACGAAAAGCAACGCTCGGAGGTTAAATTCCTCCTGCTTGTGCTCATCCAACACACGTACGCCGGGTTCGTGCCACAACTGTAAAATTTCTTCAACTAATGGAATTAGGTACACATCAATGTCATTGCCAGGTTGCTTCGAGCCTTGGATCAGCACTGGAATCCTAATGAACTTCCGCTTCATGCACAACCAAGGAGGAAGGTTATAGATACATAGAGTCATGGGCCATGTGCTATGACTGAAACTCTTCTCCCCAAAAGAATTCATGTCATCTATACTTAGACCAAACCTTAAGTTCCTTGCATCATCTGCAAAGTGCGGGTACTTTCTATCGATTTTTCTCCACTGCGACCCATCAGCGGGGTGTCTCAACATCCCGTATGACTTACGTTCCTATTTGTGTCATCGCGAAAATTTGGCATGCTCTTTATTTCTAAAAAATGTTTCAACCGTGGTATTATAGGAGCATACTACATCACCTTGGCAGGAAACCTCTTCCGGGGGGCCTTGCCCTCAACATCACCAGGGTCATCTCGTCTGATTTATACCGCAATGTAGTTCATACCGGACATGCATCCAAATTCTCCTACTCCTCACCGCGGTAGAGGATGCTATCATTAGGGTATGCATGTATCTTCTAAACCTCTAAACCTAGAGGGAAGACAACCTTCTTTGCTTTATACATACTGGCGAGCAATACGTTATCCTTTGTAAGCGTATCTTCATCATTTTCAACAACTTTTCAAATCCGGAGTCAGGTAGACCACACTTTGCCTTCCATCGCAGCAATTCCAGTGTGCTACCCAGCTTTTTCAGACCATTTTCGCAATTTGGGTACAACGAATTTTTGTGATCCTCTAACATGTGATCGGACTTCTCCCTCTTCTTTTTATTTTTGCAGTCTCTCCGTGCATCAACAATGGTCCGACTAAGATCATCAGTGGGCTCATCATGTGACTCTTCTTCAGCATCCCATTCAGCTTCTCGCATAGAAGTATCACTGTATTTAGGAAACCCATGATAGTTGTCATCATCCTCTTCTTACTTATTGTCTTCCATTATAAGCCCTCTCTCTCCGTGCTTGGTCCAACAATTATAGCTGGGCATGAAACCGGACTTTAACGGGTGGCTGTGAAGGTTTTTTGAGTCAGAGTAATCCTTCTTATTCTTACAAATAATATACGGACAGAATATAAAACCATTCCGCTTGTTCGCAACAGCCACATGGAGGAATTCATGTACGCCATTAATGAACTCGCCAGAGCGTCGGTCAGTACCGTACATCCATTCCCGGACCATCTGCATTATTGTAAAAGTATATCAAAAATCATTACACAGACAAAATAGGTGTACCTACTGTGTACTAACAACATATAAAAAGCCTGGATCATTTTCACTTCATTTACTTGTTGAAATTTAAAAACTAAAATTTTGAAAATTTTACATGCACCAATTTTTGAATTGAACAAAACAATTAACATGAAAAATATGGAGTTTTTAATTATTGTTCTAGCAGTAAAAACCTCATTCCATTCTAAGCTCTAAAACTCTAAAATTACACATTTCAATTTTTAAGTAACTTTTTGCCTAATCAAAATTTGCCTAAAATTACACATCTAAAAATCCCTCTACTTCTAGAGCATGCAATCCATCTCTACTTCTATCGCATTGAGCTAAACTAACAATGAGAGATGAAAGAATGGAGTTGCTAACCTTTTAAAACCTTGGATTTAGGGGTTGCCACCAAATCTTGACAACCTTGGAGAAAAAATGGGCATGAACTCGGCTTGCTTTGAGGAAAAATGGCCATGGATTGGGCATGGACGAAATCAAATTATATAGAAAAACGAATAGTCCTGGTTGGTGATACGAACCGGGACTAATTGTTCTCGCACAGTGCGGCTGGCTGGCGCGAGGTCTCTAGTCCCGAGTCGTATCATGGATCGGGACTAGAGGTCCGGAACAATCCAGGACTAGAACTTCCCCGAGCTCCTAACCGTTGGAGCCGGTACGAACTAGGACTAGTGCTCACACTAGTTCCAGCCCGTAACAAACCGGGACTAGTGCCGAAATCTGGACCAGACCGAAGCCCTCTTTTCTACTAGTGATTCGTGCTTTGTGGAATCGTCTAAAATTGGAATCTGGCAACATGCAAACCTGGAGCAGCGAGTTTCCAGCAAATAAGTACCCCAATAGTAATTCCATATTTAGTTTAATCTTCATATAGGAAAGCTGCATAATTCCATACTAAGTTTTCGGTCACACTAGTAGAAAACAGCCTTTTTGTCTGGAGCATTAGTCCCGGTCGTGTTTGGGCCCGGGACTAATGCTCCGAGAATAATTTCACGTTGAGTGTCTTTTCTCCCGATTTGTAACACAAGCGGGATGAGTGTCTTTTCTCCCGATTTGTAACACAAGCGGGACTATAGGCCATCCCGAACCAGGACAAGAGACATGTTTTTTACCAGTGTCATATGCAATAAGATAAACAATATTTCGTCAATCTTTTATTAACATTTTAAATAGAGATAACAAAAAATGTGAAGAGGACCAGATAGATAGATGAAAGTCTACATACGGTGAGAAGAAACAAATGAATACCCAATACTTGTACACATCCAATCAACCGGCATGAATGTGGGATGACAGTTGACAAACAGAACAATTATTTAAACAAACTTAACTCAAAATAACGCATGGCATGAATGCTTGCACATCTAAAAAACACACTCTGCCAGGGTTGTCACTCGATAAAGCAGCAGCATTGATCCTTATCAATCTCCAAATTTAAAAGGAAAACCATGAAGAGTCGATCGGGTAATGAGCATCCTAATGTACAGTACTATTAGCTAGCATGCACTTAAACATCTCCCAGAATAGTAATCCGTTAATTACCATTAACTACCAGCTAGCTCGATCGCATTTATCACACCCCATTGTTGTTATGTTATTCCACTAGCAGAGAACTAGCTATGCATGAGAAGAAAATTCATGTGCATGATAAATTTCCAAAAATCTATGTAATTATCAAGAAAAATATGTGACAACTAACTGTTGTCATCATCCTCATAATCTCGGTTCTTCACATGCTCGAGCGAGTACAGACTCTCACATTTTCCAAAATCCTTTAGACATCACATGAAAGATATTCAGACCTTTTTTTTGTCAATCTTGAATATGGAAGTTGCCCAAACATAAACTCTTTCCCAACAAATATTTTTTCATTTGGTGTGACAATATAGATATGTATGAGCTCACATCCATAATATACGTGTGGCATGGTACGAGGCGGACACAAATAGGAGATGAAAATTACACTTTCCATGATGAGTTGCCATCAAAATGGTTGTCATATACATGATGTCATGTATATATCAAACTCCGCACAAATTACCATATACGATAAGAGTTGAGCACTTCTCTCACATGAGCAACGATGACTATGATGATGAGTTATTTAGGTGATCTATCTAGGTATCTTTTACAGGTGGGCTTGTTTTCATATTACAGTGGAGGAGTTGAGCGTTGCAGTGACCATGATGAGTTGGACGTACGATAAACGACAGCATGTCTCATCGTACAACCAACTCGGCATGAGCCATGAGGAGTGTAGCACTGCCCTCGACTCTTGTCCTCCGCTATGAGGCACGAGCGCTAAACTTCACCGGTCTACCTAGCTACAGAAAGGAGCGTGCACTTATTTCACGTGTAATGTGTTTTAGTCTGTATTATCTCTCCAATTCAATTTTACTCGGACTGTTGAAAGTTAGTGAAACTTGATGAAATCATGGAACAGGAATCCTAAAGCAGCAGCTCAATGGCGGAGACGTGCATGCATGCATGTGATCCAACGTGCACGCTAGAAAAACCAGCGTCGATCAGAGACGTGACATATGTGTGACAGTGAGAAATTGAACCGCGCCTGAAGAGTTGTACATACGTTACATGCCAACAGCCAACTCAGCATGCATGGATAAGAGATAGTAACTCAACAGTGTATGCATACGCCAACTCATGCAGAGAGAGAGAGAGCATTCCTCCTCACGATTCTTCTTCCTCACGTACGCGCCTATATATATAAACACGTTCCCTGCCGGGCCGTAGGAGAGATCCACCTACCCGCCTAGTCCACCTCTCTCTCTCTCACACACACTTCCATGGCTGGCAAGGCAATGGCGCGTCGCCGCACGAGCATGGGCCGCCAGAAGATCGAGATCCGCCGGATCGAGAGCGAGGAGGCGCGCCAGGTCTGCTTCTCCAAGCGCCGCGCCGGCCTCTTCAAGAAGGCCAGCGAGCTGGCGATCCTGTGCGGCGCCGAGGTGGCCGCCGTCGTCTTCTCGCCCGCCGGCAAGGCCTTCTCCTTCGGCCACCCCTCCGTCGAGGCCATCATCGAGCGCTTCGATCCGACCGGGGCGGTCACCGGGGCAGGAGGAGGCGCCGGCTCCGGCTCCGGCTCCGGAGAGGACAACAAGCAGCTGGTGGAGCTGAACCGCCAGTGCTCCGAGCTGAGCGCGCGGCTGGACGCCGAGAAGGCGCGGAAGGAGCGCGCGGAGGCGGCCATGGCCACGTTGCGCGCCGCGGCGTCCCCCGTCGCGGCGTGGCTGGAGGCCGACGTCCGCGACCTGGGGGAGGAGGACCTGATGGAGTTCGCGGCCGCTCTGCAGGAGGTCCAGGCCGCCGTCGCCGCGCGCGCCAACCAGGTGCTCCAGGACGCGCTCAACCACGGCCGCGCCATGGCTGCCACGTCCAGGGCCCGCTCCTCCAACAACAACCAGGTGCAGCCGCCGCAGCAGCAGCAGTTCCTCGCCATGGGCGCAGGCGGCAACGGTTTGTTCGAGTTCGGTGGCACTGGCAACAGCAGCACCGACGCCGTCGCCAACTACAACGCAGCAGAGATGGAGATGCAGATTCAGCAGATGATTATGGCCATGACGCCGCCGCCGCCGGGGTTCACCGGCACCGGCGGCATGGAGATGCTGCTGCAGTAGGGGGTCGGCTTCCCCGGCCTCTACTGAGAAGAGGATGAGATTCAGAGAGAATACCGAGTTCATTCTTCAGATGCGCATGCATGCGTGCGTGCGTGCGTGGATGGACGGCTCAGATAGACTCGGAACGAGATCGGACGCTCAGATGGACCTTTGTTTTTGTTTGCTTGTCACGAATTCTTCGACTGCATCTAGGTGATGATGATCGATGCATAATAATCGTGTTGTTTTCTCTTAAATTTCACATGTTGCGGTGCATCCGCTTCGGCCGTGCAACACGACAGTTTAGGTTCGATTATCCGTGTGATGGCTTGTAATATGTTGCTCCATATCAGTCTATTAAAATACAAGCCCTTTTTTTACTTAACCCTTCCTAGCAACATTGCAAAAGATACAAGAATCTCTCGTGATAATACTCATTCAAGCATGCATATGTTAACCATCAATGGCTGATGGTAATTTGTACTACTGTCTTGAGGGGGGTGAGATTAACTTGCTGCTTGCTAGTAGGCAATAATGCACGTTAGGATGCTAATAATTACTCGGTTCTTCATGAACTACCGTTTCATTTTTGAGCCTCGTACATATGCAGCAGCAATGCGTTTGCTGGATCACACCTCATGTATATGTCTGTGTCAAATTAAGCTACGCCTATATTTTCTTCAAGCTAAGTAGTATTTTTTTCTTGTGTCAACGTACGGTTTCATGCCTTGTTTATGTGCTCTCCGGTATCACTAAATATACAAATCATTAAATCAGTACTAATATGTGAAATTACTCAATTGAACAAAACATGGATTTTTTTAATCGACTTGATATATATCTATAGATGGCTAGATGGGCAATTAATGCATGCATATACTGCCAGGCAAAATGAGTGATAAATTAACCGATGGCTAGCTTAGTAGTACATGATTCAATTACCTGCTGCCATCTCATCGCAAGGTGCGGTTTATTGTCCAGCAAACCATCTTTAAAGGTTTGCTTTAAATGTTTATCAAGTCGATTAAATATTTTTTCATGTTTAGTTTGGGGGACTGTTTTCACATATTAGTAATATTCATTGATTTGCATGTGTACTAGAGAATTTTTTTTGAATTTTGCGAAATAACACCCCCACAACTTTGTACGTGGCAGTTTCATTTCAGGATATAGTTTGTTGGGATTAGGAACAAACTAATAGATTCACTAACATCTCGTAAGATGTTAATTTCCAGCCACTAAAAGTCATCCTTTTGTTTACAGAAAATTAGTGTGATACCCCAACACATGAAATTGCATGAGCACCAAAGGGCAAAAACAAATTAATCAAACTAGCCGCAAATGGCGGCGGAGTTGAATTGATCGAACTTGAACTTGAGCAAGGCAGTACGTAACACGATGGGCTATTGGAGCCAAAGAGAGAATTCCTTATTCGACATATAAAAATCAGATTCCCTATTTGGCCATGATATTTCTTTGTTCTCTATATGCCATCATGACTATATGAGGCTGGTGCTTAACTTCTGGTGGGGCGAAGATGAGAAGAAGAGGGAAGTATATTAGGCAGCTTGGGACATTTTGACGTGCCCAGAAAATCTAGGTGGTGTAGGATTTAGAGACTCTAGACCAATGAACCAAGCTACACTCGCACATCAATGTTAGAAGATCATCAAGAACCCCAATAGTTTGTGTGCTAGATTACTCAAATCCATCTATTTTCCCGTGGTAATTTCCTCGAAAATGTTTTGAGACAAGATGCTTCTCCCTCGTGGTGCATCGAACATGGCCTCAAACTAATTAAGGAGGGTATTATTACTCAAATCTTTGCTTGGCGGACAGCAACGGAGTCCCTTGGTGTTCTCGCCAGCTTGCACCGAAGGATCAATTCAGTGAATCCGATATGCTCCATCTGTGGGCAAGAAGAAGAAGACACACACCATGCACTAGTGTGCTGTACTCTTGCAAGGGCGCTGCGAGATGGGCTGCGAGCTCACTGGACCCTCCCTTCAGAGAACGCCTTCTGGCCCTCGGGCAAAGACTGGTTCCTCCATCTACTTGACAATGCTCATGCGGACTCTCGACCACTAATCATCTACCTTCTTTGGCGGGTCTGGCACCATCGGAATAATATCATTCATGGCGACGGAAAGGCTTCTATCAATGCCTCAGTTAATTTTCTGGTGAACTATCATAGCTCCTTTGCAAGGCTCGGTTCAGGTAACAAGGACACATCTCAACTCCTATCGGTATGGACAGTTCCTCCTGAGGGTGTGATTAAGGCCTGTTGACGCTGGGTGGGATGCGGCATCCAAGAAAGGAGGTATTGGTATCGTCATCCGCGACCATCAAGGACGAACAATTCTCTCGGAGTGGAAAATTGTACCCCTCTGTGGTAGTGCAGAAGAAGCTGAGGTTCTTGCTTGCCTTGAAGGTCTTCGTCATCTCATTAATTTGAGACGATGGCCGGCTACGTTGGAGTCCGATTGTTTATATGCTGTTCAAGCACTCTCTTCGAGGGAGGATGACCTCTCTGCGAGCTGGCCAGTGATCCTTGAGGCGAGGGAGCTCTTAAAAATCTATCGGGATATATCTGTTGTTAAAGTGGACCGTGTGAGCAATGGAGTTGCTCATGTTTTAGCCCAGCTAGGGAAGTCCGGCCTGTCGGATATTCTCGTGATTCAGTTCCGGACTGCGTTCGGGACTTGATCACTCTTGACTGTAAGAACACCATGTAAAAACTCAGGGCCACAGGTTTTTTACGCACTCTTTTCCCTACCAGGGTACCTAAGGGGACTGGAGGGTTTTTAATGAGGCGGCCTGTCTGCTCAATTTATGTGGTCTTACTTCAAAAAAAAAAAAAAGAATTGGAAACGGTAAGAATGTCAAAATTTCGAGAGATAATTGGCTGCCAAGAGACCACAACCTCAAGGTAACCCCCCGGAAATCAAACACTAGAATCCGACAAGTTAATCAACTAACCCCGAATACCAATACGTGGAACAAAGATTTGGTCAAGAAGGTTGCTATAGCGACGATGTTGATTGGATCCTAATGCTGAAGCTACCAAAGAACCCCTGTGATGATCTGGTTGCCTGGCACTATGAACAATCAGGAATGTTCTCTATGTAAAGCGCCTACATGTTGGCTTACAACCTGAACGTCGATGTCGCCTACTTCCCAGCCTCACGAGAAACCAATCTAGGATTGTTGTGCGTGACCACCTGGATCGATTGTAATGGCGGCAAGCTGTGTAGGCGAAAGTGCAGGGACACAGAAGAGGCTGCAATTTACGCGATCTGGGATGGGCTGAGCCTTGCTCTAGACCACAACCTGAACCCAGCGATGTTGGAATCACACATCGTTATAGTTGTGGCTGCAGTGAACGAGCCTCAACCTTGTGTGTCTAGAAACTGGTATATTCGCAATGACATTAGCACCCTAGGAGATCTTCTTCCAGAGTTTTTCATAACCAAAATTGGGAGAAACTGTAATAGCATAGCTCATGAGCTACCAAACCAAATACACGAGTAGTGGGGTCCTGAGCTAAGCCCCGGCTAAACCTGGGAAATCTCAATTCCATAATGCCTTTCAAATCCTCCTAGCCACCATGACAATTTTTTTTTGAATTCTAATTGTCGGGGTGTATTGTGGCGATTCTTTTGAGTACTATATCTAGAAACCCCCGCCGATTCCTCATTGGCAAGTGCGTTTAGCTAGGAATAGTGGTTTCGGTAGTGTTCGGTTGCCACCAATTCCTGCTGCAACCCGTGAATCTTTGTAATTCAGAATTTGTATCTGTCCTTTGAGTGAATGATTGTTCTCCCCCTAAAAAAATATAACCAACAATTTTTTTTAATTGGTTGAGATATTTTCCTTAAGTTTTCTGCATGTACCGAGTGGCGCATTTATTAACATAATTTTTTTAATGTTTACATCCGGCCTCTGTATAACTAAGATGGACACAACCACAGGAACGACAGAACTAGAGAATAAAAAGTAGACAAACATTAAAAAAGGCACTATCGAAATAAATGTCCTTAATCTAAGGTAGATCAATCATCAAATCACGTGGCTATCCATGTCGGGAGAAAATATCCCTCGTCGTGTCCTCCAATCGCGTACACCCCTCCACAAATAAGTCGTGAAACTCCATGCGTTAAAGAAGAGTCCATGATCGGAGGATAGCCATGACTCGATAAATAACCTGCAGAGGAGAAGACACAATGCTATTAAAAATATTGTCATTTTTACAAAGTCATAGCGACCATATAATGGCAAGCGCTCCCACCTTAAACAAAGTTTTGTACTTATCAATAATTCCATGCAACCAATTATAAAAACATTGGTTACTGAACATGAAGGAGATAAACCAGAAGCTATTTGGATGGATGACCATATAGAGCGAGCAAATTTACAATGAAAGAATAAATAACAATTGTCTCATCGTGATGTCAAAACACGCATTATGTACTTCCAAAATTACCATAAGCTTATTTTCACTGTTAGACTAACATAATAGCAGTAGCTCATTTTGGCCTGCAAAACTGTGTAATACAAGGGGGACATTCCATCATGAAAAACAAAGCCAAATTATAAGTGATCGCTTGATTTTCAAGTGTACGGTGAATGACAATTTCTATCTGCCACGTGGCAAAATTTCTAGGGGCCACAACGAATTTTTCCGTTGCAACTTTGCTGGATCGTGCCACGGGAGATAAGAGTATCTCCAACAGACGATGTATCTATGCCGCGTGCCCAACTAACCACTAATTTACCGCATCGAGGGAGCAAAAACGTGCTCTAGCAGGCGCTAGAAAATAGTGCACGCTGAAAAAAAAGTTCGGCGCGCGGAACTTTGCGCTATCGTACGCTGTTTATCTGCCGCGCGCTGGAAACAAAACCGTCGCGCGCGAAGAGCCAACCGCCTCGCTGAATCTTCCCGCGCGCGTCTCCTCTGCCGGCGCTGTGCCGCCGCCGGTGATGGAAGGTCACATCGCCACCCCCCAACTCCGCCCTACACCTGCGCGCCCTCCGCCACCGGCACTGCCGCGATGCGGCCACCTATCCATCTGAATCCCGCCGCCGCCGCCGGAAACCCTAGCGTGGGCATCACGCGTGGGATCTTCGTCGTGCCCCGGCCAACCGCCGCGCCCGGCGTCGCCGTGCTGATTCCGAAGCCGAAGAAGGGCGTCACCAAGCGCCCTGCGTCTGCCGACGCCGGTGGGAAAAAGAAGGGGAAGGGTGGCGCCGCCGAGGCGAAGAAGGTGAAGGCCGCCGTCGCCCAAGCCGAGCAACAGTCGCTGCACACGCTAGATGGCGCCTGGCGCGCGCTGCAAATATACAGTGCCTGTAAAACTGAGTTTTCTGCCACGACGCGCAAAAAAGAGTTTTACAGCGACTGAGTTTGGCCGACAGCTTTTTAGCGCGGTAAACATTATACAGCGCACGCGAAAAGTCTTTTCCAGCGCGCCAAATTTTCCAGCGCCAGTTGAAGATGTTCTAACGATCTCCCGCCATTGGAGTCCAAAACAAATTGCTGTCTCCACGTAATGCAAATGGGCCCAATTGGAGTACCATTTCCCCCACCCGATTTGAAGCCCAAACCCATGATGACTTCCTTCACTTCACTTCACGTCATCCATCCATCTCCTCCGAGTCTCTCTCTCAAAAAAAACTTCATCCAGCCGTCGCCCAGAGACCAGAGAGGATGGCCACCGTAGCCGGAGGTGGAGGCGAGAGGATGCTGCCGCGGCGGAGACGGCTGCCCCTCGGCGACCTCACGAACCTCTCCTCCGCCACTTCCGTCCTCATCCCCCTCAAGTCCTCCGCGCGATCCAAGCTCCGCACTAGCCCCAGCGCCAGCACTACCAGCAGCATTGGCTCCTCCACCGTCCCCCGCACCCGCTGCCCTCCGCCGCCGCCTCCCTATGGTGAGCTACACCATCTCCGTTGCTTATTCGAGCTAGGGTTTCGCTGGATTTGGGAATTTCCTAGCCTGGGGGGGGGGGCGATGCCTGATGGATCCCCTCTCCCGCCAGCAACCGCTGCTCCGCGCCAAGAGCTACCGGATTGTGCCTTAGTCGGTTCATTTTGCTCAATTAATTTGATTGTGGAAGCAAGTAGAATATCCTTGCCTTGGTCGGGGAACACATGCTAATTTGATCCGGGGAACATATGCCCTGCTTGCCTTCTACACGCAAGCAGCTAGGCATGGTGTGGATGGTTTGGTGTGTTACGGAGCAAACAATTCGTAGGTACTCTGCTCTGAGGCACAACGCGGTTCTCAGCTGGTTCTCAGCTTGCGTTTCCCAATGTTGCCGCAATGCTATACAGAAACACTATAGTTTTCCTGGCCATGGTGCCTTTTGCGCCGTTAGTAGCTGTTCTATCGTGTTGTCAAAACTATGCATCCTTTTTGTCAGTTTCGCCGGAGTAATGTTGCGCCTTCATCTCTGTAAATTTTGAAGAAGAGACTAAGAGTACTAGTTTTCAGGACAAGAGCACCGCCCACGTGTTTCTGAAATTCATATGGAGATGTCTCTTCCTAGTTTGGTCCTAGTGGCAAGAGACTAAGGGCATTTGAAATTGACACAATCTGATTTGAAATTGATTATCTCTGAAAGCAACACCCTGATAGGTTCCCTTTTTTTTAATTCTATTTCTATTCTGGCAGTAGCTGCTGTGATCAAGGGCAAGGATAAATCCACAAGGGAGCTTCAAGGCTCTACTTGTCAACCAAAGAAGAGTAAAATGGTCAGGTACGTGTGCGGTACCACTCGGCTCCAAGTAAATGCTCATTTATGAAGTTAGCAATGATTATGTAGGCTGTGCACGCTCATTGCGTCATCATATTTCTGGAAAGAAATGCACATTTATTCTGTTCGAAAATGATAACATAGTAACTTACCGAAGCAGTCCGCTTGTATTACTCAAATTTTGCTGTCTTCTCACTTTCTCGGTTATGTGTTAGTTGGTATTGTTCATCCATCCATTACAATCTTTTCCACTACTACTGTTGTGAGAAAGTTCGTCTGAGAGGTGACCGTGGCCTATGACAGGGGACGTGCCTGAAGTACAGGAAGTGAGGGGATCTGAAGTCCAACACTATATATAAAACCCAGTGGCATGTTGACCTTTTTGCGTGAAGCACTGACAGAAGTGCAAACAATTTGCTTCCTTGTGATCCCACGACCATTTATATAGACATAAACTGATCCTGCACGTATTCAACGAAAACTGGGAATGCACAGAAATATTGTTTCAACCTGCAGGAGCGACACATAGAATCATTTAGCATTTTAGCCTCAGCCTGCTGCATCATCATGTTTACTTTCATCCATATTGTCCTTCGCAGCTTCGCTTTGTTCCAATTTTAGCCTCAGCCTGCTGCATCATCATGTTTACTATCATCCATATTGTCCTTCGCAGCTTTGCTTTGTTCCAAATTTTTTTCCTGTTACCTTTTGTTTGCCTTCCTGTGAAATTCTGTTTCTGTAATCCTGAACATCCCCTATATGTGTCCAGTAAAGCAAAGGTAAAGACTGGAGACATGCTGCCTGGCGCATCATCACCTCCCAGCAAAAAGATAAGGAAGGTATATCAGGTTTCTCCTCAAGTATTAGTATGTCAACCTTTTATATGGCATCTAGCAGCCCTTGTGAAAATTCTGAGGTCCCTGTTTGCTACCCTGCGGACTATTGGGTTCTTTTTTTGTGAAGGATTTGAACTCTTATTACCTCACTGTGTTTGTGCTTCAGCTAACCAGGGAAGTGTTGCCGCATGTAGAGCTTTTGGACAAGAGTTCTGGCCAGCCGCTACCATGTCAGGATTTTATCAAGGAGCAGAGAGCCTACTTTGCGGAAATCGATGCATTTGGGTAGGTCATGCACGTTTATTGCGGAAATCGATGCATTTGAGCAGAGAGCCTACTTTGCGGAAATCGATGCATTTCCATGCATTTTTGATATGTCATGGCCGTCCCACTTTCTCGGTTCCGTGTTCTTTGATCTTGTTCCTTCACCAATTACAATTTTGCTCTTTTCCTTTGCGAGAAAGTTCATTACAGTGTTGGATATGGCGCGGTCTGATTATCCATAGATCCACCGTGAAACCAACCAGTGGCGGGCCTAGATAAAAAAGTCAGTGTGGGCAACTTATGTGAGCGGGGGGATTTCAAGGATAAATTTGATTTTTTTTGGAACTTTTCCCTTCAAGTATTATAGAACTGCACTCAAATTTTGCCCCCACTCAGCTCTACATAGGTCCGCCCCTGACACCAACTATACAGTATTGATTAGGGACATGTCTGAGGTAGGGAAAGTGAGGGGTCTTGACATAGACTGTTCCTGCACCTATTCATTGAGACCTGGAAATATGTTCGAGCAGTATTTGGACCTGTGGGTGTGACACATGCGGCTTTGTTCGCCTTTTTTTCCTGCTGCCTTTTGGTTGCCCTTATGCAAAATTCTAGCTGTTTAATGCTGAACATCCACAATTTCAAATAGGATGTTATCATGGTTATTTCGCATTGATTAATCTTCCACCTTTATTCTTCCAGTAAACCTAAGGTGAAGACTGGAGACGTGCTGTCTGGTGCATCATCACCTCCAAGCAACAAAACAAGGAAGGTATATCAGGTTTCTGCTCAAGTATGAGTAGTAAATTGTTTCTTTGGCATGTAGCATCCCTTCTTGTGAAAATCGTGAGATCCCTCTTTATAGTTACTTTATATCAAAAGTAGTCTGCACAACGTAGTTGCGCTGGTTTGCAGGATCAACGCCTTGTCCGCTCAACTAAGCAGCGTGAAATAACTCAAACTTTGTGACAAGGATAATGCCACCAACATAATTATGGCGTGATCACTTTGGTTTCTCATGATTGATACTTTGGTTACACTACTGGTCTGAAAACTGGTGTGTGCTGCAGCGCTAATTGGAAACAACATATGTGGTTGGTGCTTGATGTTCACTTCTTTTTCTAGCATCTAGCAGCCTTTCTTGTGAAAATTGTGAGGTGCCTGTTTGCTACCTTTTGTTGCCCTGCTAGTCTCTCTGCATTTGTTGGTTCTACTTATATTTTGGAAGAGCGTGAACTCTTATTGCGCTTCTGTGTTTGTGTTCTAGGTAACAAGGGAAGAACAGCTGGAAATGGAGCCTTTGGACCAGAGCTCTGGTGAAGCGATGCCAAGCCAGGATTTCATCGAGGAACGGAGAGCCTACTTTGCAGAGATCGATGCATTTCAGCTGGTCGAGGAGTTTGTTTCATCAGGAAGTGACCTAGACTAGATGTTCCGGGCCTCTGCTTCTTGTGTTATATAAAGTCTATAAGGGGGGATACGGATATATGTACATGCAGGAAAGTAGAAAAGAGCTTATTACATATTGCACGCACGGATGAGATCAGCACAGCAGAGTTTTCTTATACTAGATGGAGGAGTGAATAGGGTAAGTGTTGCCATATGTTTGTGTCAGCTGCGAAGTGGTGCAGTGTGTCCTGAAGATTGCCGTTTCATATACTGTGGTTAGTTAAACCAGTTTAGGAAATATAGATGTGGGTGGTGGTACTGGAATAGCAGTTGTGGATTTTGTTTGTCCTGTCACCTGATGTGTGTCGTCGTGGTACTCATCATGTCGTCCGGCATTGTGATAATACTATATATGTAGTAAAAGACAGAGCAAGTCGTTACTATTGCGACACTAAACTTCAGTAGAGTTTGATGAAACAGATTGATTGTGTTTGTAGAGATTAGATGCATGCAACGACTTATCTGGTGCACTTTTTTTTTTGTAAAATCAGTTTTTTTTTCACCTACTTTTGTTAGTTATTTTCACCTGAAATTTTCAAGGTTCCAGTCAAAGATCTCTTAGCATATCTTCAGTTGATCACCTGTACTGTAAACAGGAGAACAGTGGCTGAAGGATTAGCGGAATGGAGATGGGTTTCAGCCATATGTGGCGATCTCTGCATGATACTAATCAGATCAAGCCAGTACATCTTGTGCTGTTCATCATATTGGAGCTCAAGCACTGGAGAATGGCAGGAGCGGTGGGAGCAGATTATTTTCTGAGTAGCTGAGTTGAGTTGTATGGAGATGGGTGTGCTTCTTGCTTCTCTCGAGGTTCCGTGTTTGTAGTAGAGTTCCTCCCACACCTCAAACATGATGACGAATGGAGGCCAGTATTTGGCTATGTTTCTTTCTTTTTGCTGGGATAGCTTGTCAAATTTTGTTGGGCTCTTCTTCAGATTTTCTTATTTATGATTATAAAGACCGTAGGAACTGTGTTGGAGCTTGTCATTACAATTGTGGAGCAAAATTGGGACTATGACGACTCGGTGCATTCAACAAGTTGAAGCTGTGGGCTTCGCAGGGCATTTGTGCAGAGAAATGCGAATCAACCTTTATGTTGGTTATATCTAACTAAGGAAGCTTCATGCGACCATGTGCGGATGGGACATATGACCCGAATAGTATCCACGGCAGTTTCCGTTGGCGTTGATGAAGATAGTAAGGGGTATTACTACTCTAGCAAGATGATCAAAACAAAATACTACTCAAGCAAAACATGGCTATCACCCTGCAGGTATGCGAAAATGGGGCCATCTCCAAATTTAGATATTGAATAGGCTGAGCCATGCAAGAGTAGATAAAATTTCTGAACGTTAGCTGCTAAATACAAAGAAGAGGAAAGGGAACTTCGTGTTTGATTCAGCCAATCAGAGAACTGATTTTCTCTTTTCATTGGATCAGTTTTCTTCAATTGATCCAATCAGTAAGGTATCCATAGCCTCCCCAAAGTTGGTTGGTTTCATCTCAGCTGGCTTAGTAATCTCAACGGGGATGGAACAAATGAGGATATTGTGCACCTCTGATTTGCACAAGTGACTCGACACAGACATCTTCTCCTTTGCGTTAGCATACGGTGCAGCTCCTATGATCCTCGCACCATATATATTTTCATGTTGTGTTACGAACTTGACATCCTTCAGAAGCTGTCGAGCTCAAAACATTGTTGAGACTAAGAAGTGTTCGAGCACGGATGTACCTTTTTTGGACCAAAAGATTTAGCGCTCACAAGTACATCACTCATTGACTAAATTTTTTCATATTGTGTTTTCAGTTTTCTCCCACATCTCATACATGATGCGAATGGATAGGATGCTAGGAGCATAGGAGGTAATTTTGTTCAATCTCTATCAGGTGTTGTTTATTTATAATTCGGTCTGCAATAGGAGCGCCTCATATCATACCATATATATCTAGCTGTGGGGTGAAATAAGAATATGATGGGATGGTGATGACTCGTGCATTCACCATGAAGTCCTGGACTTTGTCACAATAATTTTCGTGTGAGATGTGAATCGTTCCTTTTAGCCT
The DNA here is from genome assembly GCA_023614405.1 of Avena insularis. Lineage (NCBI taxonomy): Eukaryota > Viridiplantae > Streptophyta > Magnoliopsida > Poales > Poaceae > Avena > Avena insularis. Next base: position 412,398,516 of record CM042691.1, read on the forward strand.
GGTCATGCAACTAGCATAGTTACATGTAAGAAACACACAAATAGCAGAGTGTCAGGTCTGGTTCCACTGTTTCTAGATACTCTAGAGGGCTGGTGGATAACGGCCAGAAGTGCCCTGCCGAAGCAAGCCAGGAAAAGTACGTTTGGACTTCACTGTCATGCTTACCAGATATACACTCTAGAACAACGATACTCTAGAGTGTTTGGAAACATAAATCAGATCAAGCCAGTACATCTTGTGCTGTTGATCATTTTGGAGCTCAAGCGCTAGAGAATGGCAGGAGCGGCGGGAGCAGATTATTTTCAGAGTAGGTAACTTGAGTTGTATGGAGATGAGTGTGCTTCTTGCCTCTCTCGAGGTTCCGTGCTTTTAGTCTTCTCCCACACCTCAAACGTGATGAGAATGGAGGCAGCTCGAAAACCGATCCACTAAAAACGGTTAGAGGAGTAAAAACCAGGTAGAGACGTACCTAACCGACCCTAAAACGGTTAGAGGAGTAAATATTTAGGAGTCGGAGGAGTAAACTTGGCCACGGAGGAGTAAATTTAGGAGTAGGCCGCCACTTTAGAGAAAAATTCCTGCCTCCTCCCCCGGCGCACCCATTCCCGCTAGCATAGCCGCCGGTGACCACCATACCCCCACTGCCCCCACCCCGTTCTCTGCGTCGCCCTCCAGCCCACCTCTTCGTCGCTCGCCGCTTCTCGCCATCGCTGGAATCGACGAGGGGATCGAATTTTTGCTGGACGTGGCCCTGATTTCTTCGAAATCAGCAACCGTCGGGCTCGATTCGTCGCAACACGGAGTCGGTGTCACCTCCGATGACCACGGAACCCACCGGGCGGCTCCCTGGAGGCCGACCACCACCGATGTCGCGTCGAAGCTCGCCCCCTTCTCCTCGCCCATTGTAGATCCCGCGCGGCCTAGGGCTGGCACCGCTGTTATGTATTGTGTGTATCGGGTTGTATCGGTATGTATTATGTGTATTGGGTTGTATCGGGTTGTTGGTATGTATTGTGTGTATCAGGTTGTATTTGACTACTAATCTATGATTATATATGGGTATGTATGGAACTATTGCATTGTAAATAAGAAAAACATATTTTTACTCCTCTAAATATAGGGGTTCGATTAGAAATCGCCAAGCTTTAGAGGAGTAAAATACTCCTCAAAGTTTTAGGAGTCGGTTTACTCCTCTAAAGTTTTGGGGATCGGTTAGAGATGCCCTTAACTTGGCTAAGTTTCTTTCTTTCTGCAGGATTGCTTGGCAAATTTTGTTGCACTCTTCTTTGTACTCCCTCCGTTCCAAAAATAAGATGTTTTAGTTTTGTGAAGTGAGTGTATCTAGACACATTTTTAGTGTTTAGGTTCACTCCGAACTATATACTAAAAGGAGTCTAGATACATTTGCTTCACAAAGATAAAACATCTTATATATTGGAACGAAGGGAGTAGTTGCTTATTTTTGATTAAAATCATAGCAACTGTTTTGGAGTTTTTCATTACACTAATGGAGCAAAATTGGGACCGTGACGACTCGTGCATTCAACAGGATGAAGTATTGGGCTTGTTCAGGGCATTTGTGTAGAGAAATGTGAATCAACCTTTATGTTGGTTATATGCAACTAAGGAAGCTTCATGCGAAAAACATGCAAGTAGCAAATAATACATGAAGCACTCTAGTCTTATGTATGGACCACAAGTCAAAGGATTCAAACCACATTAGATTGCATGAGGCTCATTGACCGTGATCTAGTATTAGAATCTGCCGACTTTTCTCGAGATGAGAATTATGATGGTACCAATTGCGGATAAGACATACAACCCGAATAGTATCCAAGGGTATAGTCCATGGGGTATTAATACTGTAGCAAGATGATCCAAAACTAATAATCTAATCAAGCAAAGCATGGCTATCACTCCGCGGGTATACGAAAATAGGGCCATCTCCGAATTCAGATATTGAATAGGGTACCATGACAGGAGCCATGCAATAGTGTTATACAATATCTATAACGGTAAGTGCTAATACGAAGAAAAGGAAATGTAACTTCATGTTTGCTTCAACCAATTACAGAACTGATTTGCTCTTTTCATTGCATCAATTTTCTTCAATTTATCCAAACATTGAAGAACTGATTTTCTCCCCAAAGTTTGTTGGTTTCATCTCAGTTGGCTTAGTAATCTCAATGGAAACTGAACAAATAAGGATATTGTGCACCTCTGATTTGCACAAGTGACTCAACATAGACGGTTTCTCCTTTGTGTTAGTATACAATGCAGCTCCTATGATCCTCACACCATATTTTGTTTCATGTTGTGTTACCAACCCGACATCCTTCAAAAGTTGTCGAGCTCGCAACATTGTTGAGACTACGATGCATTCAAGAACATATGTACCTTTTTTGGACCAAAAGATTTAGCGCTCGCAGGTACATCACTCATCGACTACATCTTCTCATATTGTGTTTTCAGTTTTCTCCCACATCTCATACATGATGCAAACTGATAGGCTTCTAGGAGCATAGGAGGTAATTTTGTTCAATCTATATCACGAGTTGTTTATTTATAATTGAGTATGTAATAGGAGTGCCTCATATTATATATAGTTGTGGGGAGAAAGGAGAATGGGATGGTGATGACTCATGCATTCACCATGAAGTCGTGGACTTTTTCACAACATTTTCATGCGAAATCTGAATCAGTTCTTTTATCCTGGTCATGCAACTAGCAGAGTTTTATGTAAGAAACACACAACTAGCAAATAAATATGACGCTATCGGTTCTTATGCATTCACTAAAGTCAAAGGCTGCAATCTCTGGCATCAAATAACAAGTATTTTCCTACTTGAGTTTGTAACATCGCTAGACCTGTTAATCTGATACAATAAATATAAGACATGACCGATGTTCTCTTTGGAAATTCCATCTTGGATACTTATTCGAGAATTTATCATAGTTATTAGAGATCTCATGTGCATGATTGTGGTCCATAGAAGTCCTAAATTTTCTATCACGATCCAGTACTAACCACAAATTCTGCTCCATCTAATACACATGTTCCTACTCACACGTCCTAGCATACTAGTTTTATAGAAACAAGTGTACAAGAACAAGTTAAATATGTGAATCTACAAATACATCAAACACATACTAAATTACATCGTATATCAAAAGGTCCCCCCGTAAAGGGTATACAAATATGATCATAATCATTTAGGGCAGCTCATCATATAGTTCTAAACATGACAACACATATAAAGATATTCATCAACCTATCGTCACAAACCCATAGCTTACGGGTGGACTACTCCGTTCTCATCATGACGACAATGGAGAAGATGTTGGAGAGGTCGGAGGTGCCAAATTGAGTGACTCTGACAATGTTCCCTCTCTAATCTCCGGCGGAGGCAGACTTATCTTTCTTTGTTACAGTGTTTACCCCCCCCCCCCCCCCCTAGGATGTGTGACATGCTCCCTCGGACAATTTTTTCCAGAGATCTTCCCCTCGCTTTTTCATAAGAAATGTATCTCTTGGTCACTTTGTTGAAGTATACCAATTGTTACCTAATTTCCAAGCTCACACAGTGCATAAATAGCTAGTGTATTTTGACGAAAAACGAAAATTAGGGAGGAGTCAAGGAGATAATCTTGGATGTCATTAATTAATTAGGGATACATACGTACATGATCTCGACAAAATCCTGGCTGATTAGAAATACAGGATAATCCTATCCCTGCATCCATGGATCATATCCATCGATCATGCTCGTGTCTATTGGTCATTAAGTATGCTAATGGTTTAGGCGGCCATAAACTAGTTGATTGATCAGCACACTAATTAAATAACATCACTTCTAGCTTTTTTGTTCTTCTTTACAACTTTTTGGTGCCTGCGATCTGGAGGGATCTGTGACATACATGATCCGCATAGCATATCTATGCACCAATCCGGACTGTCAGGTGAGCAAGAATTAATCAAGTTAATTAGCATATAAGCATGACGTTAATCTGTATGGCGTTTAACAAAGTGCGGATCTAATATGCATCTACGTGCGTTGCTCCAGGACTTTGTTTGCATCTCTTCTTGTCCTGGCATGGAATGCTTCATGGTTCATGCCTATGCTTTTAATGTTGTTTATCTCCTCCTTAAATACATAAATGTTTTGGCACCATCTTTTTTCTCTTTTGCCTTTTGTCTATTCTGTTGTTTACTTTTACATTCTCCTTTTAGTACATACATTTAAAAAAAAAGTACACCATTTTCCCTTTTGTGCAAAAAAACAATTCAGATATATTTTTCTTTCCTTTATTTTCTCTTGTTTATTTTGTCCATTTTCCTTCTTGGGAAACACATGAACTATTTTAAGAAATATATTAACATATTTTTTAATGGATATGATTATTAATTTCGAAATACAATACATTTTACATGTACACAAATCAATTCAGAAATGCATGGATATTTTATTCCATATGGGTGAATAATTCCTATAAAGTACATGGACAAAATTTTAAAACAAAGAAAATTTCTTTCCTAAGTTAAATATATTTGAAACAAGCTTTACTTTTTTTTATTTCTAAAATGGTTATTACAATCTCTTCGATTTTAAAAATTAAATATAAACTATAATACGACCTGTAACTATCTCTTATTAGCCCCCAAAACAGAAAAATCTGGTACATGTTTTTAAATATGAATTCAACTAGTCGTCTCAACCATGATTCATTGTATTTTGGACTAGAAGAATACAAATTTAAAGATTAAAAATTCAAAAAAAGTACTAGAATGTATTTAACGTTTTATTCTAAATATGTATAAATTTTCAATGCGAAGTACCTTATAACCTATCCTTATAAAAATGACAAAAATGCAGATCAGAGAGCATGAAGAGCAACTATCAAACCTTCTAATTTTTCCAACTTGTAATTTATTTCTGAGCCTAAAATACAAGGCATTTCACCTTAAAATACATGCTCTTAGTGCACATAGTGGTCTACATCCATGTATTTTTTGAAACTTTAAAATCATGTTTTTATTTATTTAAAGGGCTCCATGGAGCTCGAGTGTCAAATCCATTTAGTGTTGATAACAACACCCATAGAACTATCCAGGAATAACAAACAATCCAACCAATAAAAACTTTCCCAAAAGCATCGTGAAAAGAATGTCCATCTTCATCATTCAAAGCAACACATGTAGAAAAAAATACCAATTTTTTTCTGAGAAAAGCGCCGACACAAATTGATCAAGCCACTGAATGCAGATATGAAGGATCATGTTTCAACCATATCCACAGTGGAGAAGCCACGTTAAAAGCTGTGTAGAATATTGACTATAGAACGAGGTCTTGGCAACCATCATATACAAACAGAAATCATGCAAAATATAATACGGTACAAAAACGTGTATTTGCAAGTTCAAATCGACACCGCCACTGCATATCCATCCAGGCGAATCGACCCGCTGTTGTAACCACCACTACACGCTAAAACAAGTCGCGCGGAGTGCGCATCTTACCATTGTTGCTATGCCCAGGCCCATCCAAATAGAAGACACATATATTTTTGGTGCGGTAAGGTGGAAAGGTTCATCTTCCATTTGGATGCTAGATTAAAAGGAATTCTGATTTGAAGAATTTGGAAAGCCATCTATCTAGTCTAGAAAATAAAAGGGAATTTGGAAAGCAAACGGAGAAATAATGATGACGGATCGGCCGGCCGTACGTATCACAGATAACCCAACGTGAGACGAACGGACCAAAACTAAAGATGGCTTCTCACGGACCAAAAGGCCACACCGAATTTGGTTAACACGCGTGATGCATAGTGATGATGATGTCAGTGTATTACGTGCATCCAGCCGGCTGTTGCGTTGCGCCACGCACCAAGGAGACTCTTTGACCTCTCGGGGCGTGTTGGTTTAGGCACTCTTCCACGCAAGCATATGAACATAGAGACCACAAATGTGATCTAATTTGTCAATACTGATACTTCCTCAGTTTCAAAATATAAGATGTTTTACGTTTGTGAAGAAAATGTATCTAGACTTGTTTTAATGTGTAAATTCACTCTAATTACAAAAAACTATGACAATTCGGAAGGGTTTAAAAAAATATGACAATTGGGGATCACTACAAAAAAACTACGAACTTTAGGAACGGTGGAGCCTCCTGGAGGCGATACTGGGCGACATCGGTACGCGGTTAGGTCTTCCTCCAGTTTGAGATTGACTGCAGTTCCGGTTGGATCAATCGATTGGCCTTCATCCCCGCCCTCCCGATACCAAACCTCCAATTTATGATGATTACAATGATGAGTATGATATTTTCAGTACACCTACTATTGAGGAGAAAATTTATTGTGATTATAATATGCCTCCTATATTCGATGATTATGGTGATGAGAATAGTAATGATAGCTATTTTGTTGAATTTGCTCCCACTATGATTAATCAGAATGACTATGCTTATGTGGAGAGTAATAATCATTTTATGCATGTGGCTCATGATAAGAATGTTTCATGTGATAGTTATATTGTTAATTTTGTTCATGTTGCTACTGGAAGTTATTATGAGAGAGGGAAACAAGGTTTTATGTATCTAAAAAATATTAAGTTTTCCCTCTATATGCTGAAAGTTTTGAAGTTGCACTTGTTTTGCTTTTCTATGCTAGTTGCTTTGTGCTTTCATGACTTGTTTCTTTACAAGATTCCTATGTATAAGAAGTGGGTTAGACTTAAATGTGTTTTGAATTTGCTTCTTGATGCTCTCTTTTACTTTAATTCATATTTCTTATGTAAGCATCTTCTCAAACTATCAAGTCTAACTTAAAGGCGTTAAAGAAAAGTACTTGTTGGGAGATAACCCAAGAGTTTTCTTGAGTCTTGGAAGTTATTACTTTAGTAATGACCTCTTCTTATCCTTTTTGTATGGTTTTTGTGCCAAGAATGGCCTCTAATGAGAGGGAAGTAAGATTTGAGGAGTTGCTGTCCCGAAACAGATTTCTGTCCTCGGCCATAAAAATTCGTGAGGAGTCTCTGTAACTCGGATTCAGCTCAAAATTTACGAATTAATCTCCCAGTATGTTAGATAACTTTCGTTAGTTCAACACTTTTTGATTTGAGTAACAGAAGGTCTTTGAAAAAATCGATTTCTACCTGCTAGTCTGTTTTGACAGATTTCTGCCATTATTTGCATTTGCTTCTTATTGATTTTTTTTAGTTCTCTTTAGTGAAATTGAGCTTTTTGAAGGAGTTACTACAGTATATTGTGTTTTTAGTGAAAAGTTTTGCTGTTCCAAAGCTTTGCCTAAGGTCTAATATCTTTTGAATACACTAATATTACTAATGAAGATTGTGTGAAGTTTTGTATAAAGAAAAAAATTTAGGTGTAGAGAGAAAATGATGTAATGATATGAAAAATGGACAAAAGCTCAAGATTGAGGATGCCACCACGGTATCACCCCAAGAAATATCCAAAAGGTACAAGCGTCAAAGCTTGGGGATGCCCAAGGCATCCCCTTCTTCATCAATAAAAATCCCAGGTCTTTTTAGACACTTTGTTTTTATTGTTTCATGCATTGTTGTTTTGTTCTTGGAGTGTCTTAGTTTTCGTTTTTGGTTTTAGTTTGCTTAGTTTTCTTGAGTAAGTTGGTTGGTTACACCACACTTTTTTTTGGAGAGAGACACACTCTGTTTCCATTGCCTAGAACACTCTAGTTTTCACTCTTATTGTTTTGTGAGTGTTCACCTTTGCTAGCACCGCGTTTAGCCTTAGTTTTCTTGTGCTTTCAACTTAGAACTTTTTAGTTCTTCTTTGTAGATTTGTCAGAAATGCTCACTGATCTTTATTGATTATTATCTTTATGAGTTGTTTCAAATAAGTTGTTTGGTTTGGAAAAGAGTAGGAAGCTTCATGCGTAAGTGGTACAAAAGGGAGCTTGTTCTGACTGTAGATTAGACTTTATCATGTCATGCTAGATGTTGTTTTGACCTTATGCTTAGTGATTATTGCTGTAGCATGACTTGTTCCAAACAATTGGGATTTCTTAGTGTGCCTTGAAGGAATCATGCATTGTTTTAGCATACAAAAGTATAGTATTGCGGTATTCTCCTTTGATGCTTTGTTTGGGTTGACTTGGCACATGCTCACACCATGTTATGACTATGAACTAGTCACCATAGCCTCTTTGATCATCTAGTCCTTGACTTGTAGTACCACTCTATGCTTTGATTAGTAATGTTTTGTTGCTCTGCATGATTATGGCCATTATTGCTCTCTTAGTTGGTTGCTCTCAGTCTTTTACTAGCCTCCACTTGTATGAGTAAGCTCTACTCATGCTTCCAACTCTAAAGAAACCAAGTTATTCCAAAGTGTCCACTATAAATTCCTATGCATGGTGTTACACCATTCCAAGTATATTCTTGTTTTCAGCTATCTTCAAAATAAAAACTATTTTGTTATGTGAAAACTTAGTGATTAAAGCCCTCACAAACTTGATGGCACACTTTATATTTTTTGCCCCTAATAAACTTGAACCATTGTGACAACTTTGTTGTATATGCTTGCACTTATAAGTTAGAATTAGCAGAACCGTGCTGTCATGGGGAACGTTTTCAACATTGCACTTGTACTTTGTACTTAGTTGATATCATGCTCTTTGTCTATGGATGTCACCGGTGTGAAATAAAGAGGGAACTTGTAAGTCCACGGAGCTTGTATTCTGTGTTAGAGAAACGCCTGGGCCGCTAGCCTAAGCCATTCCTAATCATGGTGGAAACTTGCAGCATTACCATAGTGAGCTATCTATGAAGCATCCTCAATAAAAAGCTATGCATATGATAAATAAAAAGATTGGTGAGATGCTCATTGTCTGCTTGCCTTGTCATTTTGGTTATGGGAAAGCTCCTGTACCATCTGCGAGGGGTACCCCATTGGCGGTTTTCAATGATATGCAAATACTTACAATGATAAGAACTTATCTGGGCCCAAAGTTGAGTATGCATGAGGTGTGGCCCTCGAATTCAAGGGACTTGAGATTGCCAACTTATACTTCGTCAAGCATATACTCCATCTTTGCCACTTTAACCTTAATCACTTCAAGATGCTTATGATAGGGGCAATGAGGGATGAAAGCTAATAAGTACCATAATTTTTGGAAGCTCTTTTTAAAACTTGTAATCCCTGCTTCCTTTACACAAAAGGCCTTTCTTCCACTATTATTTGAGTCTCCACCTTCTACCTTTAGGCACCATTAAGAGAGCATAGTTGTCATCTGGGTGTAGTGTTCCAAAGTTTATTAATTGATGCATATTGTGTTATTACTTATTCTTGTGCTACTCGTTTCTAGTCACCCTTGTGAACTTTGCAGGTGTCCTATGCATCTATTTGCTACTCTATGAGGGACAAGCTGATTGCCACTATGCTACGTTTTCTGTATGTGAAACAAACAAATGTTTTTCAATGCATGTTATTCATGATCTGTTTGTAGCCTTTCATGTTGCATGCATAGTTACTATGATCTATTGTTAGAACTCCATTTTTCATGCACATGTTTAGAGTTCTTTGATCCCAACTTCCAATGCTTGCAAGTGGTTTGATCTTGGTTTTGATGGTGCATGTCACCTCAAAAATTATTATTTTTATCACTTACCTACTCGAGGACGAGCAGGAGGAGTTAAGCTTGGGGATGCTTGATACGTCGGAAACGTATCTATAATTTTTGATGCTCCATGCTTGTTTAGTATCTACTCTGCTTTGCTTTGTCTATACTTTGAGGTGTTTTTATATCTTTTCTGGAACTAACCTATTAACAAGTTGCCACAGTGCCAGTTGCATGTTTTCTTCTATTTTTGTTTCCAGAAAGGAAGAAAATCAATATTCTCAGAATTGGACGGGACAAAAGCCAAAATTATTATTTTCCCCAGAGCAACACGGAACCACGAAGCAGAGCCGGAGGGGAGGCATAGGGTGGCCAAACTCTCCCTAGGCACGGGCAAGCCCTGGAGGCGCCTGGAGGGGGTGTGAGCCCCCTGGACCCCCACCGACCTTGATTCCTACGCCTATAAGAAGCCTCTGATGGGAAAACCCTAAACAATCCAGAAGAAATCCACGAAAACCTCTGTAGAGTCGCCGCCACCGAAGGGGAGATTCGGGGGACAGAAAGTCTCTGTTCCGGCACCTTGCCAGGACGGGTAAGTGCCCCCGGAGCCATCTCCATCGATCTCCATCGCCATCTTCATCACCATTGCTGATTCCCATGATGAGGAGTGAGTAGTTCTTCCTCAGGGCTAGGACTCTACCGGTAGCTATGTGTTCATCTCTCTCTATGCATGATCTTGTGATCATGAGCTTTGTAATCAAGTAGATCTACCTTCCTACTCTAGTGCTTCATTAGATCTCTGCTCTCCCCATGTGTGTGAAAGTGATAGCGTGCATGCCATGGTGGCACTTAGGATTGAGTCTACATAAATACTCTTTGTGCTTTAATAGATCTATGCTTTCCCCACGTGTGTGAAAGTGACAGCGTGCATACCGTGTGTGACACTTTGGCTAGATTGAATATTTGTTATGAGTTATATTCGGAGTTGGATGTCTCTATGAAATTGCTCAAGGTGACAGTGTGGGGTTATCTAGATTGGGGAAGGCGGACTTTGAGGTGTGCTGTTATAGCCCTACCATGGATTAGAGTGTTCAACCGGAGAGTAGTTAAGAGTAGTATCATGAAGAGAGGATATTTATATGAGAGAGTGTTCACTAGTGAAAGTATGATCCCTAGGCCTTGTTTCTAAACATTGAAACACCGTTAGCTACTAGATCTGTTGCATGTTTGCTTGCTTTAGTCTTTACCTCACTCACACACGTTCCCCCACGTCAACAAGTCAGAAGCTCTTTTCTGGCACCGTTGCCACTTGTATTTCACTATCTCTTCGCCGAACTAGTACACCTAAATTGGGTGTGTTGGGAACACAAGAGACTTCTTGTATCTTGATTGCAGGGTTGCTTGAGAGGGAATACCTTTGACCACTTCCTCCCTGAGTTCGATAAACCTTGGGTAATTCACTTAAGAGAAACTTGCTGCTGTTCTACAAACCTTTGCACTTGAAGGCCCAACAACTATCTACAAGAATAGAAGTGCGTAGACATCACTCGCTACTCTTCCGGTTTCCACGGCAAATGTTGAGCGTGCCTTTTCTAGCTTGAAGATTATCAAGTCAAGCATGCGTAATAGAATGGAAGATGGTTTTATTGCGGACAACATGCTGCTACAAATAGAAAGGGGAATTGCTTCAAAAATTTCATATGAAAATATAATTGCTGATTTCAAAGCTAAGAAGAACCGAAGAGGATTTCTCTAGCTATTTATTGGTCATATTGAATTGCCTTTTGGTCATTATATACATTCTTTTCTTTTGGTGTAACAAAGATTACTTCATCAGAATGCCAACCAGTTATATGTATATCTGCGTGAACAAGATACATATATATCATCATCATAACATTGCCATATAATATATACCTTATATGTTCTCTCACTTGCCCTAGTATATTTATGCATATTTGCTATTTTTAATGGAATTTGTCCCGTCTTGTGTTTCGTTCACCCTCCGCCACTGAACTTTCGGGCTACCAACTATAAAGAACTACCAAATTCTTGTAATCGATCAATTAGCTCGTCTAATCACATGGTCCGGCTGACGTGGCATATATATTTTGCGCAATAGTCTTTCTATTTTTATTTTTCACGCACATGAGCAGCTGCTTGCCGCACCGCGCACTCGTCGCCCGGCTGCAGGCAGCCGCTCGCCGCCCAGCTATCTAGCCGCGCTTGCGTGCGTGCGCTGCTGCCCGCGTGTGTGCTAGCTAGCTACGCATGCGTGCGCTCCGTGCGCTCGCCGGCCCGCAGCTTGCCACCGCTCGTCGGCCTCGCGCGCTCCCCGCAGCTCGCTGGCCTCGTGTGCGACCCGTAGCTCGCTGGTCGCGATTCTTGGCGAGAACCGCCCACCTCCCCGCCGGCAGCTGCTCGCCACTCCGCGCCTGCCACTCCAGAGAGCTCCGGCCGCCGCTCGCCGCCCCACCTCTACATCTTGCCTCCAAGCGCCCGCCCCTCATGGCTCGTCACCGCTGCTCGCCGCCCCGCGCTGCCCCGCCAGCCACCGCTCGCTGCCCCTCTCCTCCACGCCACCTATGATGGTGCCGCCCTACAGGTTGAGGACGACGGGGACGACGACGCCCTCGAGCCTTCCGCCACGACGCACCCTGCAGGTTGAGAACGATGGGGACGGCGGCGCCCTGCAGGCTGCAGACGACAGGGACGATAGCGCCCAGCAGGCTGCAGGTTGAGGACGAGGGGGCTGCGGCGCCTCGAGCCCCCTCCACCATGACGGCGGCGCCAGGGCCTCGATCCCCTTTCGCCACGACGGCGACACCCTGCCCCTCACGCTCCTTCCCTCACTTGGCGCCTTGCGCCTCTCCAGACCGACGACGACGGAGATGGCGACAGCCTGCCCCTCCCCTCTCCATGGCCGGTGGCTGGAGGTTAGGGATAACCTCACTGCCATGGTCCACTTGGCAGAGAGGGGAGGAAGAGAGGGTTATGACAAGTGGGTCCCACACACTTTTGCAAAAACACCTAAAAATATGTAAGCTGTCTATCCTGTGTATCTCAGCCTGTTACTCCGTGCCACATCAGCCTAGCAGTGGGCCATCCCCATCAGAAACGGTGTTAAACGACTCTAACTCATTTATTACACAAATGTGATAGTTCTTTGTAATTGATAGCCCCAAAGTTCGTAGTTTTTTGCAGCGATCCTTAATTGTCATAGTTTTTTGAAACCCTAGCCTAATTGTAGTAGTTTTCTGTAATTTTTCTCCTTGCACCAACTTGCAAATGTGATCTAATTTGTCACATAGAGTACAGAGGAAATTGTATGCACCCGAACCAAATTAGTGGAGATTTTGCAAGTTGGCGTAAGGAAACAAATCTGCGAGACAAGTTGTTGTACCGTCGGTGCAAATTGCATGTCTGTAACATATATAAATTGATTCACATAACAAACTATAACAAGTTATATTAGCTCAGGTAGCTGGCCGTGTATGCATGCACCCCACAGGCGATGCAATTTGGACCATACATACCATACGTTGCACGTATATGAAAGACCATGGATGGACACGTGTGAGTGAGTGAAGTGAGTTGGTGACATCACGTACGGCAATAGAGAAGGATCGAGGCGGCGAGAGTAGGACCAAGTGGAATTAGAAATGAAGGGTCGCCTCTTTGTTACCATTTCCACTCCATCTGTTTTGCCTAAGCAACATTTTTCTTCTTAAATCCTCTTCCAAATTCAGATAGTCTGCTTCCCGAACCATCTGGTTGCATAGTTGCTCCACCTTGCTCCTCTACATTTACCACTATGCCATTCACTATATGACCTCCCTTTTCTAACCACATGCTCTATCTCAAAAAATAAATTCACGTTTGAACATGGGAGCATATGCTCCATTTACCCAAAAAAAAAAAATAAGTTGTGAAAAAAATCTAAACAGAAATTATGTGCATACATCTCCATATTCTATTTACACATGTAAAGTTTCACGAAAAAAAAGATACCTTTTGTAGCTTGTGTAAAAAACAAAAAATGACTCCTGGAGAGATTTTTTTCATCACCAAATTTTGCTTTTTGTACACTAGCCAAAACAAATGTCAAGTTTCCGTGGAACTACTTTGTGCACTTATAGCACGTGGAGGTGAAAGCATGGACCATTTTCTCATAATTTTTTAACATTTAAAAATGTATTTAAATTCATTTAAAATAAAAGGGATCATATGCTTCTGTGTGCCAAAACGCCCCCTCACCAGTATGATAAATGAAACGACCATTTGTCAAAGGCATTATCTGAGGAATTTTATTAGGATCCTAACACCCACTTTTATCCTTACAACTTTAGGCTCATATAAGAAAGGCATATCCAATTCGTACGGTACCGGCATGTAACTAATAACTTTACCAAAACCTTCCTTATGCTATATAGATGGAGGTACCTCCGTTGTTCTCACCCACACAAAATAACTTGAACTTAGGAGCAGAAATTGGAGACCAAGGAACCACTCTGACCTATTAGCTGTACCTCTGTGTCCAAAGTAATCATATGTTGACATGTCTTCTAGTTTACTATGAGAAGGAAAATTAACTAGAAATCTTTCTACACCCTCCGATCCAAATTATTTGTCGTAGATTTAGGCAAAATATTTTCTAAATCAATCTAGTTTCGGTGAATCTGCGACATCTAATTTCGATCAGAGGTAGTATTTTATTGTCTGGAAAGATACAGATAGACCGGTAAAATAGATGCATTGTGCACCTTCAAATTATTTTCCTCGAGTACAACTAGCCCATCTTTTTTTGGTCTTGTAACGCTCATCTTGTTTCTGGGCAATTTTGCTGGCACTCCTCCAGCGAAGAATAACACGGAATGTCCGGCAGCGTGACACAGCAGATGCAGTAATGAAATTTCCAGGCTTCACCTTTGGTCTCACAATCCCTTTGGACACAAAATTTCAGATGAAGCCTATTCTCATCTAAAGACGAGAGCACTGAATCATCAAAACCTGTCTTAGCATGATCATGTCGGTAGCTTCTTCTGGTCTCGAGATGACCTGTTGCGCATCATGTATTTGTGAGTACATGCATGTTGACAAGCGGCAAGAAAAATTTCAAGACAACGAACTAGCTAGCTGCAAGAGTTCAATACGGTACGTACTGAATATGTACTTACAGTGTCCAAACGATGTGAGCAATCCGATGAACAAAATAGTAATGACGTGCGCCAGGTTGCTCCCCTTCATACCGGATCTAGATATATGATGAAGCACAAGAGTCAATGGCCACTCTCTCTATATATATATATGAGGAAAGAGTTATAGTTTTGACGTTGTGAGGGAATAATATCAATTAGCACAATTAATGCAATAAATATATGATTAACCTGCGAGATATCTAAATTAATTACTTAGATTTGCCTATATTCGGATGTACATATTTTACAATTAATTTGGATCAGAACGAATAAGAGCATTATGATCTGGAGATCGCACATTTCATACGTATTTATCATCCAATATTGTTTTTAGGAATGCATGCAACCACAGGGGATCCCGTTGATTAGTTAATTAATACTATTCAATATTAATTCAGGTGTTTTTAGGAATGCATGCAGCCATCGTGATCTTTTCGATTGCGCGTGCTATTTTTCCTTTGTCAAGATTGCGCGATTGATTACCCCCAAGGCCACCTTTAATTTGGTTACACGCTTGATGCATAGTAAAATTATGTAATTATTACATGCATCCAGCCGATCCTTGCACCTCACACACCGGCATATTGGGGCATGGGTTTAGGTACTCGTCCTCAGCCTCCCAACTCCCTTCCCTCCTCTCTCCCCTGCTGCTACCATGGTCGTGGCCAGGCAAAGCCCGAGTGCTACCGGCGGCTGGGGGGATCTCTCGTCTTCCCCGGCGTAGATCGGCGGCACGGGACACCAATCCTCGTTGCGGATGGGATGCGCGTTGGGCACCTCAACGGCGTGGCATCTCTGGCGTGCGGCGGCATGGCCGGAAGAGCATTGAGGTGGCGGACGACGATCTGATGCCCCTTGTCCCTCTAGCCAAGAAAACTTCGGGGGAAACCTCAGATCCCACGGGATCAAGCGATGGCGGTGTCCTGTGCATCATTCTCCTCTTGAGGGCATCGCTTTTGGAGTTCTCACCGGCTGTAGGGAACATCGGCGGTGGTGCCGAGGTTGCGATGGCCTCGTTTCTTCGCTTCGAATGCGAGATCTGCAGCAACTTGTGGCGGGGAGGCGGTGGCTGCAAGCAACAACCTGCAGTCGGTCTAGCGGCGGCGTGCTGGCCGCACTTTGCTCGCTGCAGCGTTGAGCAAAGTGGAAATCAAGGAGAGCCAACCTAGCTTGTTTTCTTCATGCCTTCTTCATTTTTTCCGAGCCGACATGAGATGGACAAAAATGAGCACGCCGCGAGCAGGCTTAGTGGAGATTTTTGCAAGTTGGCGTAATGAAACGAATCCGAGCGGCAACTTGTTGTACCGCTTGTGCAATTGCCTGTGTGCAACATAAATAAGTTGACTCCAGCAACAAACTGTAAGAAGGTGTTATCTCGGGTAGGTGGCGCGGTGAGCGTGTTTCCCACTGGGGATGCGAATTGGACTGTACGTTGCACGCATATTACACAAGCCAGAAAGGAAGAATATGCGCGTCGACAATGGACGGAGACGTGCTTGTGAGCGAGTGATATTGCCAGATATATGCCACATGGTGAGTACTCGGTGACATCAGGTACGGCAATATAGAAGGAAGGATCGAGAGTTGGACCAAGTGGAATCACAAACGGAGGGCCAGCTAGCTAGCTCGCTTGCACGGATCCACCACCACCAAGATGGTGCACACATGTTGTACATACATATATAGTAATAAAAAGGCGTAATCATCGGCAAGGGCGACCCCTTAAAAATGGGCCTATGGATCGATCGGTGATGCATGCAAGCCACTTTGATGGTGCGTGCCATAGATAGATGGATGGATGGATATGCATTGACATCAGCGTCCACTTGCCGGCCGGCCGGCCGGCAGCTTATCCCCCGACGGAAAGCAAAAGGTAGGGACACGTACGTACGCCGTCGACGCGCGATCGGTCCCACCACGTTCACGGCCTATAAAATGCCGCCCACCACACGGCCTCACTAGTGGACGCCTTCATTCTATTCCATCTCGTTTCTCAGCTTATCCGGCTCCACGAGCCACTACCAGAGCCATCATCTTCGTCTCTATCTACCTAGCTAGCTTGGAGCTTGCAGGTGTTGGTGTCTTTCATCGATCCAAGAAGGATGAAGACGAAGCAATCGAAGACGACGACGCTGGGGATGGAAGAGGAAGCTCCAGGTGGAGTAGGGTACCGGAAGGGGCCATGGACGGAGCAGGAGGACGTGAAGCTGGTATGGCTTGTGCGGCTCTTTGGCGAGCGCCGCTGGGATTTCTTGGCTAAGGTCTCAGGTTTGCAAGGTGGAGGGTGAAACCATGCATGGAGGCCTGCTCCATCTCGAGCTCGACCCATGCATGGGATCCAAATATACATGGTGATGGTCCTTTGTGTGCTAACACGCCTGCTCTCCACCGGTCGGCACCGTGTTGCTTCTCTTGGATGACTCGCAGGTCTCAACCGCACGGGGAAGAGCTGCCGGCTCCGGTGGGTGAACTACCTGCACCCGGACCTCAAGCGCGGCCGGATGAGCCCCGACGAGGAGCGCCTCGTGGTGGAGCTCCACGCCAAGTGGGGAAACCGATGGTCCCGCATCGCCAAGGCCATGCCCGGACGCACCGACAACGAGATCAAGAACTACTGGCGCACCCACACGCGCAAGCAGGACAAGATCACCCAGCGCGCCTCCACGACCGCTTCTGCTTCCACGACCACGTCCATGTCGGCATCGCCAGCGTCGAGCTCGTCGTTCAACAGCAACGACGACGAGGACGACCAGTCCCATCCCGGCGAGGAGGCCACGGCGGCCAACCAGGAGCCCCTGGTGTACACTGGCATCGGCATCGACAGCCTGCTCTGGAACGACATCGACATGGGGGGCGCCTGGACTGGCATGGGAACCGTGCCGTTGATGGTGCCTTTGTCACCGGTGTGGGACTACTGCTGCTCGGATTCGCTTTGGGGTACAATCGACGACGAGGTCGCTGAGTACAAGAAGATGCTAGGTGCACCATGATCTTGCTCGATCGATCCTGCACCACCGAGATGATCATGTCGCACTCACACGCGCAAACTAGCAGGACAAGACCGCCGGGTCCGGCCGCTTCGGCTTCGACCACGTCTATGTCGATGACGTCACCGGCAACATCGAGCTTCCTTGGCATCAATCGTCACCGGCAACATCGAGCTTCCTTGGCGACAACGACAACCAATCGCGCAACCTCGTCCGGCGGTGACCCAGTAGGAGGAGCAGCTGCACTACAACAGGCGCCATGGACCACTCCACCTGTTGTGGAACGACGTCATCGACCCCTACGCCTGGAGCAGCTAGCGCTCCTGCTGCCACCGGCATGGACGGAACAAGAAAATTTATATGCCTTTTTTACAAACGAAGGTAGTATAGAAATAGTGAAAAGATGTAGGACCTGCGCTCATACAATATTAATATATATGGAAAAATTAAAACAAAATGGTAAATATAACCTATGAGACCACTGAATTTTATTCAATTTTTTAGATGGTCAAAACAACCACTTCCCTCAACATACGGTAGATGGACCAAATGTGTGTTTGCCGAAGTCCGTGGTACATAGGAATGCCAATCCCTACATACCGCTCAATGCGGGACGCAATCGTTCCTGCCTACATCAAGTTTGTCAAATGGGCCGGCCAAAATTCAGTCTAGCGTCAATACTTTTCAGGTGAACAAATTCGTTTTTTTTTTAGACTATAAGCGAGGGGCACAATGCTAGATTTAAAAATGTTCAGATTTTGAAGAAAACCTATTTTCTGAAAACAATTTTAAAAATGTTCTGATTTTGAAAAGTCTAGATTTTTTAAAAAAATGTCCAATTTTGAAAATGCTCTGATTTAAACATATTCATAGTTAAAATACTTAGATTTAAAAAAAAAAAGAATTTACAAGACTCCACGTCGAGTCTACGACTCCACTAAGGACTCAGGGCTACTCCCATAGGAAGGATTGATCAAGCATCCGAAAAAATTATGTCCTTCGGACCTAAGATGAAAACGAGTGAACTAGAGTCTCTGCTCGAGTCTACGACTCGAACAGATATTCGGGGGCTACTCCCATAGAGAGCGCTGCTCGCGCACCCTATAAATTATTCGACTGTGATCCTTCGGATCAAAATATAAACTTTTTCTCGCAACTTTGCCCAAACACGCTAAGTGAGAAACATTCTCCTTAGCCACTTGAAACACCTCCGCGGTGATAACATTTTGGATGTTGTGTCTACGACGCAAAGATAAGACCTACAGATATCATCTGATGGCCTGGTAACGCACCTGACTGCGCTTACCGTGTTAACAGGCACGATGAAAAATCCTGACGAACGCGTTGGGTACATCACTTGAAAACTACTAGGATTTAGCTCCTTTAAGACCTCAACGGCCTGAGTTGTATTACTCCAACATCTGTTTCAGATTCGAGTCCAGGAACTCGAGTATGAAGAAGATCGTGTTGTTTTGTCCTGTGACAGTTAACTGACCCTGATCCGTCGGAAGAGTCACGCACATGCATCAATAATCCCTACAAACTATATTGTTTTCTCTTATAAACAGGCCCAAACTGCACCCAAAAGATTGAAGAGTCCTCAGCTGAATCTGCGATTCGACTGAGCACTCGGGGGCTGATACGTTGGAAACGTATCTATAATTTTTGATGCTCCATGCTTGTTTTGTATCTACTTTTCTTCACTTGTCCACACTTTGAGGTGCTTTTACATGTTTTTTGGTACTAACCTACTAACAAGTTACAACAGTGTCAGATGCCTGTGTTCTGTTGTTTTTTGTTTCAGAAAATTTAGTAAAGAAATATTCTCGGAATTGGACGGGACAAAGGACAAAGTCAGTCACTTTCCGTAGGGAACAAGAAGTCTAGAGGAGAGCCGGAGGGGCCGGAAAGGGGGGGGGGAACCCATCCTAGGCGCGATGGGCCCTAGCCCACGCCTGGCTAGGGTTTGCCAGCGCTGGCGGCCGCCTCGGTCTCCCCCTTCGCCTATAAGAAGCCCCCGATGCAGAAACCCTGGGTACCCGATCAAATATCCACGAAACCGTCTGTAGCCGCCGCCACCATCGTCCCTAGATCGGGGGGATCTGAAGTTCTTCCCGGTACCCTGCCGAAGGGGAGATTATCTCGGAGGCATTCTCTCCGGTATGATGCGTGAGTAGTTCCACCTTGGACTATGGGTCCATGTAGTAGCTAGATGGTTGTATCTAATCTATTTGTAATCATGCATGTTGTGTTTGCGGAGATCCGATGGATATTGGGATTATTATATTGGTTTGATTAATACTTTTGTCTTTATGATTCTATCATGTCTGTGTTGTTTGTGATATTGCATGCTCTCCGTTGTTAGTAGCTATCTTGTCCAAGTAGTTGCTAGTGACTCCAAGAGGGGGTATTTATGCTCGATAGTGGGTTCATGCCTCTAGCTTTCAAGGGAAGTGACAATAATCTCTTCGGTTGTAGATGTGTTGTTGCTACTAGGGAGAAAACAATGGTCTCTTGTTCTGTAGGGTTCGCAGCATAGAAAACAAAAATTTTCCTACGATGTGAACTATGTACCAAGATCTATCTACTAGATACAAACAACGGGTGGATGTATATCCGTAGAGAACATACCCTTGAAGACCAAAAAGCTTAACGAGTTCAACTCGTGGTTGATGTAGACGTTCTCTTGCCGATCTCAAGATCGAGAGGAAGTCCTAGCGCCGCAAATCAGCAGCGCATCCGTGCTCGCACACACGTTCGAGGCACCGAGCAACCTCCGCCTCCTCGCTCCAGCGATGCAGCAGAAGCACAACTCTTTCTTGCCGAATAGCCACCGGGAACATGTATCTCGCTAGTCCGAGACCATGGGGGATAAATTCTAGAGGGGAGAGAGATCCTTCACGAGGAGGTGTGAGAGACAAGTGAGGAGGGGGGCTCCTTTTATAGGAGGAGGGGCGCACCCAAGGGGGTGGCCGCCATGGGGGCCATGGGCTGCCCTCCTCCTTCATTCATGTGGGTGGACACTCCACTCACAAAATGCCCTTTAAATTTCCTCCACTCAAAAGTCCACTCAAATTCCCATTAAATTTCCACCAAATTTAATGCAAACTCTCATTAAATAAAACTCTTTTATTTTATTCAGAATTTTGTCAATTACTTTAATGACAAACATTCACAAATAACCCCGTGCTAGAATTCCATTTCACATGCATAACCACTTTATGCAATTTCACCCGAAAACCTGTTTCGGTATCTAGTGAAATAAATTCCTGCGCTTGTTCATTCTTTCGGCATGAAACATTTGCTCCAATTGGATGTCGGTGTCTCTTAAGTGTGTCACCCTACGGTTCGTGAATAATGCGGACATGATCGAGACCCTCTCGGATCAATAATCAGAAGCGGGATCTGGAGACCCATACTCTCCACACATTCAACGATGACTTTCTTGTGATCGTCGGAACCTTTACGCTAGTATCTTAATCCCTTTGTTTCACGATATATTACATGTCCGAGATTCGATCATCGGTATCTCCATACCTAGTTTGATCTCGTTCGACATGCACTCTTTCTCGTTCTGTGATATAACATTCTAGTGATCAAATCACTTGCTTGCAAGCTAATCAATGTGATATCACCGAGAGGGCCCAGTATATCTATCCGCCATCGGGATGAACAAATTACACTCTCGATCCATGAGCCTCAACATAACACTTTATTAGTTCTGAATCCATCTTTATAATCACCACATTACGGTGTGACGTTTGATGTTATCAAGAAACTCTTCCGTGTTAGTGATTGACATGATCTCATGGTCTAAGGATTAGGATCACTTCGTAAGTTGTTATAGCAATATAAACTCAATGACTTTGATCGTAATGCTATACTTGGATGAATGTTCATCACACCATTACACTAATGTTGTGATCCGTTATTAACAACATCCAATGTCCATGATCAGAAACCTTGATCATCTTGTTAATCAACGAGCTAGCTTATGAGAGAGGCATAACTAGGAACTATCTGTTAGTTTATTAAACACACATTTATTAATTTTTACGTATTAATACAATTATAGCATGAAAAATAAACATCTATCATATAAATTGAATACAAATAATAAACACTTTATTATTGCCTCACATGGCATATTCCTTGATCTCCCACTTGCACTAGAGACAATAATCTAGTTACATAGTGATAAATCTAACACCCATTGAGTTCGTGTTGATCATGTTTTGCTCTAGGGAGAGTTTTAGTCAACGGATCTGCTACATTGAGATCCGTATGTACTTTAAATCTTTATATCTCCATCCTTGACATGCTCAAAGATGGAGTGAAACCGGCGCTTAATATGCTTGGAATGCTTGTGAGACCTTGGCTCTTTGGCATTGGCAATGGCACCATTGTTGTCACAATAGATCACCATTGGGTCCAACGCGTTTGCCACCACTCCTAGTTCGGATATGAACTCCTTCATCCAAACTGCTTCCTGAGCCGCTTCTGAAGCAGCAACATATTCGGCCTCCGTTGTTTATCCCGCTACCACAGGTTGTTTGGAGCTCCTCCAACTAACCGCTCCGCCATTCATGAGAAATACGTATCCGGATTGAGACTTAGAGTCATCCGGATCGGTGTCAAAGCTAGCGTCGACATAACACTTAGCGACGAGCTCTTCTTCACCTCCGTATACAAGAAACATATCCTTAGTTCTTCGTAAGTACTTAAGGATATTCTTGACCGCTATCCGATGTTCGAACTCGATCCGATTGGTACCGCTAGTCAAACTAATAGCATGTGCCACATCCGGTCTTGTACATAGCATGGCGTACATTATAGAGCCTATGGCTGAAGCATAGGGACTTTGTCCATTATCTCTCTTTCTTCCTCCGGCGGACTTTGAGTCTTACTCAATGTCTTGCCTTGCAACATAGGTAAGAACCCCTTCTTACTTCCGTCCATTTTAAACTTCTTTAAAATCTTATCAAGGTATGTACTTTGTGATAGCCCTATTAGGTGCCTAGATCTATCTCTATAGATCTTTATGCCTAATATGTATGACGCTTCACCTAGGTCCTTCATTGAAAATTTGCTGTTTAGATAACTTTTAACACTGTTTAAAAGATCTATATCATTTCCAATCAATAATATGTCATCCACATATAATATCAGAAATGCCACATTGCTCCCACTCACTTTCTTGTAAATACAAGCTTCTCCATAAGTTTGGACAAATCCAAACTCTTTGATCACCTCATCAAAGCGGAGATTCCAACTTCGTGATGCTTGCTTCAATCCATAGATGGATCGCTGAAGCTTGCACACCTTGTTAGCATCCTTAGGATCGACAAAACCCTTTGGTTGTATCATATACAACTCTTCTTCAATATTACCATTGAGAAACGCGGTTTTGACATCCATCTGCCATATCTCATAATCGAAATATGCAGCAATTGCTAACATAATCTTAACTGACTTTAGCATCGCTACGGGAGAGAGAGTCTCATCGTAGTCAACTCCTTGAATTTGTCGAAACCCCTTTGCGACAAGTCGAGCTTTATAGACGGTCACATTACCATCAGCATCAGTTTTCCTTTTGAAAATCCATTTGTTCTCCACGGCCTTTCGGTCGTGAGGTAATTCCACCAAGTTCCAAACTTGATTTTCATACATGGATTCCATCTCGGATTTCATGGCTTCTAACCATTTGTTGGAATCCGGGCTCATCATCGCTTCTTCATACGTCGCAGGGTCATCATTTTCATCAACCATGAAATTTATGACAGGATTTCCGTACAGCTCGGGAGCTGCACGCGTCCTGTTTGACTTGCGAGGTTCGGTAGTACTCTCTTTCGGAGTTTCGTGATCATTATCATTAGTTCCCTCTTCAACAGGTGGAGCCAACTCCGGAACAACTTCCGGCGCTGTGCTACTCGCCATACTTTGAAGAGAAGGTTCCACAACCTCTTCGAGTTCTACCTTCCGACTACTCACACCTTTCGCGAGAAACTCTTTCTCTAGAAAGGATCCATTCTTGGCAACAAAAACCTTGCCCTCGGATCTGTGATAGAAGGAATACCCAATAGTTTCTTTAGGGTATCCTATGAAGACGCATTTTTCCGCTTTGGGTTCGAGTTTATCCGGTTGAAGTTTCTTCACATAAACATCGCATCCCCAAACTTTAAGAAATGACAACTTAGGTTTGTTTCCAAACCACAATTCATACGGTGTATTTTCAACGGATTTAGATGGTGCCCGATTTAAAGTGAATGCAGCAGTTTCTAGTGCATAACCCCAAAATGACAACGGCAAGTCCGTCAGAGATATCATAGATCGAACCATATCTAATAAAGTACGATTACGACGTTCCGACACACCATTTTATTTGTATGCGTTCGGCAGGTGTGAGTTGTGAAACAATTCCACACTCTTTCATGTGAGTGCTAAACTCGTAACTTAGATACTCACCTCCACGGTCGGACCGTAGAAATTTGATCTTTCTATTACGATGATTTTCCACTTCATTCTGAAATTCCTTGAACTTTTCAAAGGTTTCAGACTTGTGTTTCATCAAGTAGATATAACCGTATCTACTCAAATCATCCGTGAAAGTAACAAAATAACGATATCCACCTCGCGCCGAGACACTCATTGGACCACATACATCAGAATGTATGATTTCCAATAAATCTGTCGCTCGTTCCATTGAACCGGAAAACGGCGTTCTAGTCATCTTGCCCATAAGGCATGGCTCACATGTATCAAATGATTCATAATCAAGTGATTCCAAAAGTCCATTTGAATGGAGCTTCTTCATGCGTTTAACGCCAATATGACCTAGACGGCAGTGCCACATATATGCGGATATATCATCATTAAGTTTAATCCTTTTAGCATCAACATTATGAATATGTGTAACATTATCATCGAGATCTAATAGAAATAAACCATTCATCATCGATGCATGACCATAAAAGATTTCATTCATATAAATGGAACAACCATTGTTCTCGGATTTAAATGAATAACCACTTCGCATCAAACACGATCCAGATACAATGTTCATGCTCAAAGTCGGGCACCAGATAACATTTATTCAAGTTTATAACTAATCCCGACGGCAAGTGGAGAGGCAGCGTTCCGACGGCGATCACATCAACGCTTGATCCATTGCCGACATGCATCTTGACCTCACCCCTTGCTAGCGGTCGCTTGTTCCGCAGCCCCTGATTCGAGTTACAAATATTAGCAACTGAACCGGTATCAAATACCCAGGTGCTATCATGAGCACTAGTCAAGTACACATCAATAACATGTATATCATATATACCTTTGTTTGCCTTTGCCGGCCTTCTTGTTCCGCCAGATACTTGGGGCGCTTAAGCGCTAGTGGCTACCCCTTACAATAGTAGCACTGAATCGACTTAGGTCCAACTCGGTTTCTTTTCAGCGCGCAACAAGCTTGCCTCCTTACTTCCTTCCGCTTTCCCTTCTTGTCTTTCTTGAAACCAGTGTTCCTATTGATCATCAACACTTGATGTTCCTTTTGATCTCCACTTCTGCAGCTTTTAAGCATTGATGTAAGCTCGGGAGAGACTTCTTCATGTCTTGCATATTATAGTTCATCACGAAGCTCTTATAGCTAGGTGGCGTAGACTGCAGAACACGATGGATGCCTAAGTCAATGGGAATCGATATTCCCAAGGACACAAGCTTATCGGCGTAACCCGACATCTTGAGTACATGCTCACTAACGGAGCCGTGCTCTTCCATCATGCAGCTAAAGAACTTTTCTGAAGCGTTGTAGCTCTCTACAGCAGCATGTGTGTCGAAAATCATTTTCAACTCACCCATTGTATCAAATGCATTGCCGTTTTCGAAATGCTTTCGAAGTTCCGGCTCTAGCCCATACAATATGCCGCAATGAACTAAGTTGTGGTCCTCCTGACGAGTCTGATAGACATTCTTCTCCTTGTCAGGGGCATCATCAAAAGGTGGGGGCCTAACGGCGCTTCTAGCACATATTGCTTTTGTGCAGCAGAGAGGAGAATCCTCAAATTCATGGCCCATTCGGTAAAGTTGCTACCGTTCGTTGCTAGTTTCTCTTTCTCCATGAACACATTGAAATTAAAAGCAGGTGGTGCCATCTACAACAGAATTTGTAAAGTTTAGACTAAGTGTATGATAGATTGAGTTCAACTAATCCATATTACGAATGAACTCCCACTCAAAAACGACATCCCTCATGCCTTTTTGGTGATTACATGAACCAAATCCACTACACCAAGTCCGATCATCACGTGAGTCGGTATAGCTTCAAAGGCGAGCATCAAATGGGCATCATATCAACTATATGACTCATGCTTAACCTTTCGGTTCGTGTTCCGAGGCCATGTCTGTACATGCTAGGCTCGCCAAGTTAGAACCTTAGTATTCGCGTGTGTAACTGTTTTACACCCGAAATATGGTCGTGGATCCAAGAACACCCGATCATCACGTGATGTCTTGGAGCGACGAAAACATAATCGGTGCATACTAAAGGAAGAACACATTCTTATCTTGATATTTAAATGAGGGATCATCTTATTATGCTAACAAAGCGCTAAACAAGCAATATAAGATGCTATCAAACATCATATGTTTATTAGTGAAATGATATGGTTCCCGCAGATGATCTCTATCATGTGCATCGTGGTATGATCAATATCATACCTATATGTGTAAATCCAAGGTCTATGGATTTTACATGCTATGTGTGTGGTAAGAGTATCATCTCATACTTCTACTTACAACACTACCATATCATAACACTAGCCCAGCAACAATCTAAACTAGACGCCTCTAATTTATCCATTGCAAGTTTTACGTGGCCTAGGGCTTTCGAGATAGAACCGTTCTTACCTACGAACATGAACCACAACGAGGATAACCAAATTGTTGAAAACTCGCTTGCAAAATAGATATTGACTATAGTAGGAGAGACAGACACCCGCTAGCCACTTATGCAAACTAGTTGCATGTCAAGCGTGGAACAGGTCTCATGTGCGAGGACATGTAAAGTTTGTCCGGGCCGCTTCATCCCACTATGTCACCAATATCCAAAATTACAACAAAGGAGCAACAACATGATCATCATCGCCCACATACTCATATGTGTACTACTCGTGTAAAGTATCTACGCATAGATCCGGCTCTGATACCACTGTAGGGTTCGCAGCATAGAAAACAAAAATTTTCCTACGATGTGAACTATGTACCAAGATCTATCTACTAGATACAAACAACGGGCGGATGTATATCCGTAGAGAACATACCGTTGAAGACCGACAAAGCTTAACGAGTTCAACTCGTGGTTGATGTAGACGTTCTCTTGCCGATCTCAAGATCGAGAGGAAGTCCTAGCGCCGCAAATCAGCAGCGCATCCGTGCTCACACACACGTTCGAGGCACCGAGCAACCTCCGCCTTCTCGCTCCAGCGATGCAGCAGAAGCACAACTCTTTCTTGCCGAATAGCCACCGGGAACATGTATCTCGCTAGTCCGAGACCATGGGGGATAAATTCTAGAGAGGGAGAGAGATCCTTCACGAGGAGGTGTGAGAGACAAGTGAGGAGGGGGGCTCCTTTTATAGGAGGAGGGGGGCACCCAAGGGGGTGGCCGTCGGCCATGGGGGCTGCCCCCTCCCCTCCTTCATTCATGTGGGTGGACACTCCACTCACAAAATGCCCTTTAAATTTCCTCCACTCAAAAGTCCACTCAAATTCCCAGTAAATTTCCACCAAATTTAATGCAAACTCTCATTAAATAAAACTCTTTTATTTTATTCAGAATTTTGTCAATTACTTTAATGACAAACATTCACAAATAACCCCTTGCTAGAATTCCATTTCACATGCATAACCACTTTATGCAATTTCACCCGAAAACCTGTTTCGGTATCTAGTGAAATAAATTCCTGCGCTTGTTCATTCTTTCGGCATGAAACATTTGCTCCAATTGGATGTCGGTGTCTCTTAAGTGTGTCACCCTACGGTTCGTGAATAATGCGAACATGATCGAGACCCCTCTCGGATCAATAATCAGAAGCGGGATCTGGAGACCCATATCGACTCCTACACATTCAACGATGACTTTCTTGTGATCGTCCAACCTTTTACGCTAGTATCTTAATCCCTTTGTTTCACGATATATTACATGTCCGAGATTCGATCATCGGTATCTCCATACCTAGTTTGATCTCGCATCGACATGCACTTTTCTCGCTCGTGATATAACATTCTAGTGATCAAATCACTTGCTTGCAAGCTAATCAATGTGATATCACCGAGAGGGCCCAGAGTATATCTATCCGTCATCGGGATGAACAAATTCCACTCTCGATCCATGAGCCTCAACATAACACTTTATTAGTTCTGAATCCATCTTTATAATCACCCTGTTACGGTGTGACGTTTGATGTTATCAAGAAACTCTTCCGGTGTTAGTGATTGACATGATCTCATGGTCTAAGGATTAGGATCACTTCGTAAGTTGTTATGGCAATATAAACTCAATGACTTTGATCATAATGCTATACTTCGGATGAATGTTCATCACACCATTACACTAATGTTGTGATCCCGTTATTAACAACATCCAATGTCCATGATCAGGAAACCTTGATCATCTTATTAATCAACGAGCTAGTTTATGAGAGAGGCATAACTAGGAACTTTATGTTTGTTTATTAAACACACATGTATTAATGTTTCCGTATTAATACAATTATAGCATGCAAAATAAACATCTATCATATACTTGGAATACACATAATAAACACTTTATTATTGCCTCTCAGGGCATATTCCCTTCATGTTCATGGAACATGTGGACTGTTTACCTTACACACTTTGCTTAAAGCAGTTGTCTATTGCTTGCAACTTAATACTGGAGGGGGTTTGGATGATAACCTGAAGGTAGACTTCTAGTCATAGATGCAGTTGGATGGCAGTCTATGTATCTTGTTGTATTGCCCAATCAACCTCATAGGATCTTTCTGACTAGTAATTGCATTGTTATGCCTTGCTCAGCCTCACCAATTGCCCTGCTGTAATTTGTTTACCCTTCATGCCATGTTGTTTATCTAAGAAGAGCACCTCTAGTGAACTATGGATCCCGGTCCAATCTTTACCATTGACACATCTTCCACTGTTACTTGTTTACTTGCTGCAAACCATTACCTTCCACACCATTCGTTTAATTCTTTGTTATAGCAAACCGGTGAGCTTGACAACCTCACTGTTCGTTGGGACAAAGTCTTGAGTTTGTGTTGTGCAGGTCTCCACATTGCTTGCAACACCTGTGTGACATTTCCTTCCTCCTTCTGGTTCGATAACCTCGGTCTCAACTGAGGGAAAATTTGTTGGTTGCTCTTCACACCCTGCGCTTGGGGTTACCAACAAAGTGCTACGTCGAGCACCATCATGTCTTTCTGGCGCCGTTGTCGGGGAGGCTAAGGATGTCATCACTAGGGGAGTCCTTCACTTCCTTTCTCTTTACTTTGTTTTTAGTTTGCTTTGTTTCTTTTGCTTGGTTTTGTTTGCCTCTTTCCAAAAAACCCAAAAAAATTAGTCTAGTTTGGTTTGCTTGCTTTATTCAAAAACACAAAAAAAAATAGTTCCTGCTCTAGTTGCTGCCATGTCTGGTTTTAGATCAACCCCTATTTCCCCTATGATAGAAATCTCCACTTTTAAGCAAAAAAGTGAAGAATGTTGTAAGGAGGCTTGGTCTAGAATCTCTGCTTTCCGCGATATTGCTCTTCGTTATAGATATGCTTTGGATGTTGTGGCTGAGAAATATTTTTTGCTTTGTACTGAGGATGAAGCTTTTGATGCCATAAGGAAATTAATCATGATCTATGGTACACCTGGCAAGTCCGATTCCTCTTTCACAAATATTTTTGCTAGGTTGAACAGTCTTGAGACTAGTATTACTGCTATGAATAGTTGCTATCACACGCTTAGTGCTTACCATGATTATATTCCCATAAATTCTGAGCCTTCAAAGTGGTTTCCCACAATCAGAGTCTCTATAAATACTATACTTTTCGATGCTCGCTGTGTCTGAATTTTGTCTCATGCCTAAAGATATTTTTGATTCCTTGAGTCTTTGGGGGCTTATTGAAGGAGGAGAGGAAATCTCTCTTACCAACAATGCCACTATATTGCCCATTGGAATAGCTGAAGGTGTGTTTACAAAAATCTTAGGGAAAATGGTGTCTATTGATTATCTTGTTATTGAATGTGTAGGCAAAGGACAGATCACACTTGGAAGATCTCTACTAAAACACCTTGGGACGGTAATAGATGTGGGAAAAGGCATCATGCACTTTGCTCCCCCGGTAAGCAATCATATCTTCCCTAAGGAGAAAAAGAAAGGTAAGAAAAGAAGGAACAAGAGGGGCAATGCTTCATTTGAAAATACTTGATTCTTCTTGCTTCTTGTGCCTAACTTAAAGGCGTTAAAGAATAGTACTTATTGGGAGATAAACCAAGAGTTTCCTTGAGTCTTGGAAGTTATTACTTCAGTAATGGCCTATCCTTATCCTTTTTGTTTTCTTTTTGTGCCAAGAATGACCTCTAATGAGAGGGAAGTAAGATTTGGGGAGTTGCTGTCCCGAAACAGAAATTTGTCCTCCACCAAAAAAATTTGTGAGGAGGCTCTGTAACTCGGATTGAGTTCAAAATTTACGAATAAATCTCCCAGTATGTTAGCTAACTTTCATTAGCCCAACACGTTTTGATTTGAGCAACAGAAGATGTTCGAAAAAATCGGTTTCTACCTGCTGGTCTGTTTTGACAGATTTCTGCCATTATTTGCATTTGCTTCTTATTGATTTGTTTTTGAGTTATCTTCA
This sequence comes from Avena insularis, assembly GCA_023614405.1. NCBI lineage: Eukaryota > Viridiplantae > Streptophyta > Magnoliopsida > Poales > Poaceae > Avena > Avena insularis. The sequence goes on from CM042691.1 coordinate 412,429,193, forward strand.
GGTAAATTGAGCTTTTTGAAGGATTTACTACAGTAGCTTATGTTTTTAGTGAAAAGCCTTGCTATTTCAAATCTTTTCCAGTGGTCTAATATCTTTTGAATACACTAATGTTGCTAATGAAGAATTGTGTGAAGTTTTGTATGAAGGAAAAATTCCAGGTGTAGAGAGAGAATGATGCAATGAGATTAAGAATGCACAAAATCTCAAGCTTGGGGATGCCACCATGGTGTCATCCCAAGAAATATCCAAGAGGTACAAGCGTCAAAACTTGGGGATGTCCAAGGCATCCCCTTCTTCATCAATAAAAAGCTCAGGTCTGTCTAAACACTTCGTTTTTATTGTTTCATACACAGTTGTGTTGTTCTTGGAGCGTCTTAGTTTTTGTTTGCTTTGCTTAGGTTGTTTATTTTGCTTGAATAAAGAAGTTTGGACCCCCGTTCTCCCTGTATTGTTTTGCAAATAAGTTAGCTTGGTGTTTGGAAAGAAGTAGTAAGTTCTTGTTTGAAGTGCAAGAGGAGATTGCATTGACTGTGACTTAGACTTTAGCATGACATGCTAGGTGTTGTTTTAGCATTATGCTTAGTGATTATTGCTGTAGCATGTCTTGTTCCAAACAATTAGGATTGCTTAGTGTGCCTTGAAGAAATTATGCGTTGTTTTAGCATGCAAAAGCATAGTATTGCGGTATTCTCCTTTGATGCTTTGCTTGGGTTGACTTGGCACATTATCACACCATGTTATGACTCTAACAAGTCACCATTAGCTTCTATTATCATTTAGTCCTTGACTTGTAGTACCACTCTTTGCTTTGATTAGTATGCTTTGCTGCATTGCATGATTTTGGCCATTATTTCTCTCTTAGTTGGTTGTACCAGTCTTTTGCTAGCCTCCACTTGTATGAGTAAGTTCTACTCATGCCTCCAACTCCCAAGAAACCAAGTTATTTCAAAGTGTCCACTATATAATCCTATGCATGGTGTGTTACACCATTCCAATTATATTCTTGTTTTCAACTATCTTCCAATTAAAACTATTTTGTTATGTGAAAACTTAGTGATTAAAGCCCTCACAAACTTGATGACACACTTTATTATTTGCCTCTAATAAACTTGAACCATTGTGACAACTTTGTTGTATATGCTTGCACTTATAAGTTGGAATTAGCAGAACCGTGCTGCCACGGGGAACGTTTTCAATATTGCACTTGTACCTTGTTGTACTCAGTTGATATCATGTTCTTTTGTCTATGGATGTCACCGGTGTGAAATAAAGAGGAAACTTGTAAGTCCATGGAGTTTGTATCCTGTGTTAGAGAAACGCCTGGGCCGCTAGCCTAAGCCATGCCTAATCATGGTGGAAACTTGCAGCATCACCATAATGAGCTATCTATGAAGCATCCTCAATAAAAAGCTATGCATATGGTAAATAAAATGATTGCTGAGATGCTCATTGTCTGCTTGCCTTGTCATTTTGGTTATGGGAAAGCTCATGTACCATGTGCAAGGGGTACCTCATTGGCGGTTCTCAATGATATGCAAATACTTACAGTGACAAGAACTTACCTGGACCCAAAGTTGAGTATGCATGAGGTGTGGCCCTCGTATTCAAGGGATATGAGATTGCCAGCTTATACTTCGTCAAGCATATACTCCAGCTTTGCCACTTTAACCTTAACCACTTCAAGATGCTTATGATAGGAGCAATGAGGGCTGAAAGCTAACAAGTACCATAATTTTTGGAAGCTCTTTTTGAAACTTTTAATCCCTACTTCCTTTACAAAAAAGGCTTTTCTTCCACCACTATTGAGTCGCCACCTTCTAACTTTAGGCACCATTAAGAGAGCATAGTTGTCATTCTGTGTGCAGTGTTCCAAAGCTTATTAATTGATGCATATTGTGTTTTTACTTGTTCTTGTGTTACTTGTTTCTAGTCACCCTTGTGAACTTTGCAGGTGTCCTATGCATTTATATTGCTACTCTATGAGGGACAAGTTGATTGCCACTATGCTATGTTTTCTGCATGTGAAACAAACAAACATTTTTCAATGCATGTTATTCATGATCTTTGTTTGTAGCTTGTCATGTTGCATGCATAGTTACTATGTCCTATTGTTAGAACTCCATATTTTATGCACATGTTTAGAGTTCTTTGATCCCAGCTTTCAATGCTTGCAAATGGTTGGATCTTTATTGTGAGCGTGCATGTCACCTCAAAAATTATTCTTTTTATCACTTACCTACTCGAGGACGAGCAGGAGTTAAGCTTGGTGATGTTGATACGTTGGCAATGTATCTATAATTTTTGATGCTCCATGCTTGTTTTGTATCTACTTTGCTTCACTTGACCACACTTTGAGTGCTTTTTACATGTTTTCTGGTACTAATCTACTAACAAGTTGCAACAGTGCTAGATGCCTGTTTTCTGCTATTTTTGGTTTGAGAAAAGTTAGTAAATAAATATTTTCGGAATTGGACGGGACAAAGGACAAAGTCAATTACTTTTCATAGGGAACAAGAAGTCTAAAGGAGAGCAGGAGGGGCCGGCCAGGGGGGCTAGACCCACCCTAGGTGCGGGTGGGCCCTAGCTCACGCCTAGCTAGGGTTTGCCCGCCCTGGCGGCCGCCTCGGTCTCCCCCTTCGCCTATAAGAATCCCCCGATGCAGAAACCCTGGGTACCCGATCAAATATCCACGAAACCGTCTGTAGCGGCCACCACCATCGTCCCTAGATTGGGGGGAGTTCTTGCCGACACCCTGCCAGAGGGGAGATCATCCCGGAGGCCTTCTCTCCGGTATGATGCGTGAGTAGTTCCACCTTGGACTATGGGTCCATGTAGTAGCTAGATGGTTGTATCTCCTCCTTTGTGCTTTCATGTATAGATCTTGTGAGCTCCATTCATGATCAAGATCTAATCTATTTGTAATCATGCATGTTGTGTTTGCGGGGATCCGATGGATATTGAGATTATTATGTTGGTTTGATTAATGGTTTTGTATTTATGATTCTATCATGTCTGTGTTGTTTGTGATCTTGCATGTTGTAGCACCCCGGGTAAATCCACTACTAGAAAATCGCTTGGTGTTTTTGTTCTGTGCATCGTCATGACGTCATCATGCATGTCTTGTCTCTAAGAATTTTTTTTAACTAAAACCCTATTTTTGTTTTCTAACCTTCCTTTGTCCTTGAGTTCAAATTAACCTTAATTATCTTGCTCAAATTATTTTTCCTAAAACTATTTGCTAAAAGAATTTAAAATAAAACAAAAAGATGTTTTATGAAAATAAATAAAACACCTAGACCTAAGCTGGCCAGGCCCAAAAGGCCCAGCCAGCTGAAACCCTAGACCAACCCAATCCCCAAACCCTAATCTATCCTACCCCACTCCCACGGCCCCTCCCAGCCACTGACGCCACCTCCCCGTCCATCCCGTGGGACCCACCCACCTGCCGCGCGAGCCCACACCCGCTCCTCTCTCTCTTCCCCTGACCCCGTTCCTCGCCAAGCCTAGCTCCCCTCGCGTCTTCCTCCTCCATCCGACGCCGCCTCTATGCCACCATCCCCGCCAGCCTCTCTCCTCTGCTCGCCAAGCACCCTGTCGCCGGCTTGATCCTTCCTTTCCTCTCGCGGGTCCTTCTGTCTGCATGCCCTCCTGCCGTCCTGCCGCCGCGGGCTTCCTCTCTCCGCCGCTGGGTCCCCGTCGTCGCCACCTCGACCCTCCTGCGTGTTCTGCCGCCGCCCTCTCCCCTCTCGACCTCGCCATCCTCCGTCGCCCTAGCCCCGAATCATCGACCTCGCCGCCAGAGCTCCACATGAGCTCGCTGCCTCATCCCCTGCGTAACCGTCGCATGTCCCCTCTTCCTGGCCTCTCCACGCGCCCCTGTGTTCACGGGCCCTTGCCTCGTCCGCCTGCCTCGCTGCCTCGATCCTGCTACACCGCGAGCCCCGCCGACAGCCGCCTTGGGCTCTGCGCCCTCTTGCCATTGCTCGTGCTCACCCCTTCCGGCTGCTGCCCCGTCGCCATCGGCCTCCTCGTTCCCAGCTCGAGCACGGGCTCTTCCTCCTGCTCTAGTGCGCCGTCAGGCCCCCTGCACAACGCGCCGTGGACGCCGCCTGCCGGTTCCTTTCTTTCTCGCTGGTAGCAGCGCATGTCCGCGCATTTTGTTCTGCTCCGCGTGCGTGACGTCCCATGCCGATGTGGTGTTTGCTTTTCGGTGTCCCCAATGTTGACATGAGGACACAAGGTGCTGCCGTTACACGATTCTAGTTCTTCGCCTCTGCCTGCACATTGTGGCAGTGATGTGTTGACCGCCTGCGGAAGTCGTTGTCGTTCCTTCATGTACCAAGGCCCTCTCTGTTGGCCAAGATCTTTGTTGTTGATGTGTGACCCCGAGACCGAATATGTGAAAATGGCATTGTGGTGGCACAGAAACTTCGAGTCTGGGGCCGAACGCCAAGGACTTCCTCCTGGGACGCCAAGGCCTTCGGCATGGACCTGAAGACCCCAATACCTGAGCCCGAAGACCGATCCCGGCGAGACTGGAATTCGTCGAACCCCCGGACCCAAGATCGTCGAACCCTAATGTGTGATTCCCTTCCCGAGCCCTATTTTTATGAAATGAAATATAAACTTGTTGCATATTAAATTATCATACTCGCATACATATCATGTGGGTTGGGAGCTTTTGTCGACACACCTAATAATTAAATATGGAGGCCATATGCGGGCAAATCTAGTCTTATATTGGCCTCATTTGAATTTGTGTAGTGAACCGGTGCTATCTTTTGTCTTGTTAATGCAACATTTAAATTGTGGGGTATATAAATAACTTGAACCACTTAATAATTGTCGGAACCCCGGTTCCACTTAATATTGCCTAATTGCATCGCATATTTGCCATGTCATACATCATACATGCATCATGCCCGATCTTCTGCCGTAGTATTAAATAGTGCATCCGATGTTTCTTCTAGTGCTTTGCTTTTTCACGGATTAGGTCGACGAGTTGATGCGAGTGTCGACCCGATCTTTGGATGAACCTTCGACAATATTTTTAGGCGAGCAATCTCCCCCTTTCTACCTATCTTACTTTTATAGTATTTATTCCCTCCTATTGATCTATTGCTATCTGTGTTGCGATGCTCTAGTTTTCGTACCCGGGGTATCCCTTGCAGCCTTATATTGCCTTGGACACATCCTATTACCTGTTGTTTGGTAGATAGTTGGACTTGCGTGTCGTAGTCGCTTGCTCAAGTGCTGTTGTGTGTCGTCTAGTACCACGGTTGTTGGAAGGTTGTCGTATGTTTAATGTTGGATATGATCATGGCTTTAATTATCGTTTAATAACTAAAATTGAAGTAGGTAAATGCAGAGGCACCGGTGGGTAATAGACAATATTTGGTTTTTAACCACTCACTGGTGTCCCGTAGGACCCCGAGTTCTTGACACTGGAGATCGAAGTGCTAACCACAGTGGTGTGTGGGCACCCCATCGATTAGTACCTGATTTCAAAGTAGTGTCTGGGGCCACAAAGTAGTTTGTGGCTTTATTACTATCCTGTTTATGCCATGCTTTTTGCTTTATTTACGATTATTGGCGTGGGCGCTCAGATCTTTTGGATCGCGCGATTTCGCGGTATCGACAAGCCCAGTCACACTTTCGGGTTCCCAGTCGTTTACAGCCGTCGTCACAAACCCTGGGTCCGTCTCGGAGACCGGCCGACTTCGTTACGGGTAGCTTAGTGGGGTGGCCCCCATGTGCTTGCTTTGGGTCTGGGAAACGTCGTGTCCGAAACCCTGTCGACATACCGTTGGGTGTATGTTTTGTGATCTTGTACCTACCTGATCTGACAACAAGGGTGTAGGTGCGTGTGGAAACTTTGGTGCACCCTAGAAGAATCTTTTCGAGAAGCCGTGTCCGCGGTTATGGACGACTTGGAGCACAGTTCTCGATCATAGACAACTATAACTAAAGTTTACTGTTATAACTTGACTTGTATCCGATATGACTAGTAATCAGCTTCACTACAACGGAATGGCTAAATAAAAGTACCAACAACTGCTGGGTTTGGGATATCTCATGCTAATTATATCTGACTAGTAAGTGTCGCAACTACAACAGAATGGTTAACTAAAAGTGTCCACTGCTTATTATATCAGGATAACTATTTATACCTGACTAGTAATTGCTGCACGATAACGAAATAAATAAAACTGCCAACTGTGTGAGTTCCTCGGTTGACTTCCTCGTTTGGTCTCGAGGGGGAAATACCAGGATGGGTGTGCTTGGTGATAGTTTCAGGTTGGATCCGAATAGGTATTTCTTATCCCTATCTGATAGCCGCTAGTTGTATTGAGTCTCTATAGGTTGTTTAGTGCCTGCTGCGCTGCCGCTTCAGTCCACCATACCTATGTAGGCGAGGACCGCCGAATTCTAGTCTCGCCGTGTACTGGCCTCAGTACTGACCGCTCTCTTTTTCCTTTGCCCTTTGTCGGCACCCCTTTTGTTTAAACAGGTTTTGAGATCGACGTTGTTAGCAAGGTTACCCTTCCGGCTTGGCCTGGGCAGGGTTATGGACGCCATTGGTTATTCTTCAGGGCTCTTAGCCCCATTTGCATCTTGTCCATAGTCGGACGCTGTATCATTTTCAAGTTGATTTGGATCTTTGTATTGTGTATCTGTATTCTTGACTCTTGGAGTCATTGTTGTATATATCTGTTCTATGGGTTCCATCATGGACTATTGTGTAATGATATTACTTCGTTTTCCACCCGCACGAAAGTGCCTGGTGGGCACCTTTGAATCGTTTTTATGCGAGTTTGACGGGGATCGCTAAAACTTGCATAGGGCCGATTCTGAGGGTGTTACACATGCTCTCCGTTGTTAGTAGCTATCTTGGCCAAGTAGTTGCTACTGACTCCAAGAGGGGGTATTTATGCTCGATAGTGGGTTCATGCCTCTAGTTTCCAAGGGAAGTGACAATAATCTCTTCGGTTGTAGATGTGATGTTGCTACTACGGAGAAAACAATAGTATCTTGTTCATGGAACATTTGGACTGTTTACCTTACACACTTTGCTTAAAGCAGTTGTCTGTTGCTTGCAACTTAATACTGGAAGGGGTTCGGATAATAACCTAAAGGTGGACTTCTAGTCATAGATGCAGTTGGATGGCGGTCTATGTATCTTCTTGTATTTCCCAATCAATCTCATAGGATCTTTCTGACTAGTAATTGCATTGTTATGTCTTGCTCAGTTCCTGTCAATTGCCCTGCTGTAATTTGTTTACCCTTCATGCCATGTTGTTTATCTAAGGAAAGCACCTCTAGTGAACTATGGATCCCGGTCCAATCTTTACCATTGATACATATTCCACTATTACTTGTTTACTTGCTGCAAACCATTACCTTCCATACCATTCGTTTAATCCTTTGTTATAGCAAACTGGTAAGCTTGACAACCTAACTGTTCGTTGGGGCAAAGTCTTGAGTTTGTGTTGTGCAGGTCTCCACGTTGCTTGCAACACCTGTGTGATGTTTCCTTCCTCCTTCTGGTTCGATAACCTCGGTCTCAACTGAGGGAAAACTTGATGCTTGCTCTTCACACCCTGCGCTTGGGGTTACCAACAAAGTGCTACGTCGAGCACCATCAGGGGCTACTGACATGGTTATACCCCACGGGTACGCAACATTGGCATATCTAGTCCAGCCCAAGGAAGGCCCATGGCAAAGATACATGGCCTGCGAGGATTTTGGGTGGCCCAAGCCCATGACGCCTTCGGATCCTTAGAGAACAAGACTAGAGTAGATAGAATTTTAAAGGGGAAAACCCTAATCTGTAACCGACTCGACCTACGCCCGTGTCCTGCCTATCTATATAAAGGCTAGGACGGCACGTCGAGGAGGGAATCAACTCACCTCATACACACATCACTCCAGATTGCATCTGCGCACCCCTGTAACCTTCGGTTCCGCCATAATCAAGAGCAGACAAGCATGATTAGGGTTTTCCCTCCGGGGGCCTGAACCTGGGTAAACTTCGTGTCCCCGTGTTACTTGTTTGCTAACCGTTCCGCGATCTCCAGCATCCCCATCTTCTCAAAAACCCAAGTTCATAACAATGGGCATTGACGAGTCGAAACCTCGTCAGACGCTCCCCAAAAACCTTATAGTCTCTCTCTCCCGGTGCATGATCAGAGAGACGGGGTTCTGGAGGCCTGCTCTCCTAGACGACCGTGCACGCAGAACGGTGGGATGGAGTAGCATAGGATAGCACAAAGAGGTGGAACGGAGATGTGCAGGTATGCTTATGCAATCTAATTGCTTATAATGGCTAGGGTTCCCGTCTGTCTGTTTATATATTGCGGGTTGGGTAGGACGTGAGCATCAACCCTGACCGAGTCGGCAGCAGTCCAGGATCCAGAATATGGAAATGTCTGGTTGATTGACGCGTCCATTAATGACTCGTAATTAATACACAATTATTTTTCCTGAACAGCAAAATATAAACGACATGCAAAACATGAGCTCAGCTCGGTGAGATTCTCGCAACCCGTGGAGCACGCGTCGTGATGAGACGAGGCGGATGGCGACGGAGGAGTGCACAAGGGATTCTCTTCTTGTCACACTTTAGTGAGTGGTGCAACACTCTCCTATATAAGATGATCCAACTCTCTTTCCACTAGCAATATAGAACTAAACTTTAAGTCCCACCTCTTGCCATGCATGCATGTATTTGGGCCTTGAGAATTTTATAATTTTTAGTTGGGCTAAGGTCTAAGGCCCACTAGTAAATTTCATCATTTCTTTGCAACTATGTCGTATAATATGTCACCACGCGAAGTTTTTACATTGTTTGGATCACTTTTGAATTTTCTTATGCTCTTTCAAACTATGGTCAAAGCGGCAAGCATGACGATTCTTAACTCGGGGCTGAGCCTTGCTAAACTTGCAGTGGATCTCTGATGAAATAGCATATTGTGAATCTAAAAATCATATCATGTATGTATAGTTTAAATCTGACCCACTTCCTGCCGATTCGGCAGGAATTTATATTTTTCAAGAATGATGAACGAAAAGGGTTAAAATACCCCGGTTGGGATATTCTGTATGCAAACTGGGCTAGTATTTTTGAAAAATAGGGTGGTACCATTTTTAAATTTTCATTTGGTGGTTGCTTCATAAAACACCCCGTTTTCGGCACTCAGAAAATAGAAAATGTGTTATACCAAAGTATATGTAATTATTTTATAGTTTATTCAACAAAGATATGTAATATTTGAGTTTAGATAGGTAGATCTTATTTTTCTGCAAATTTTAATATATTATATGTATTTTTATGAATTAGAGTGATTTAGTTATGATTTTTCTAAGATTAATGTGGCAAAAGGAGAAAATAACCATGCCGACGGCAAAGCCGTCGGCGTAGGTCTGGGCTAATCCGTCGGCGTAGCCTTGACACCGTCGCATTGCCGTCACGGCCAATCCACTACGCCAATGGTTGCCGTCAGCCTATCTCATCCTACGCTGACGGCCAACCTAGGCCTACGGTCGGTTTGCTCGGCTGCCCGCCTTGGGTCCTACGCCGACGGCCTCGACTTATAGCCATCGGCGTAGTGTTTGGTTGTCGACGTCTTGATTTGTTCCCGTAGTGTAAGGGTTAGTTGGGTCAATAGAGCTATCAAAATTTAATTAAAACAGTGGTGAAAAAGATCCATCAACTTAACAGCAGTCTACACGAGTTAATATAGCGAAAGAGCAAGACCAACTTTGAATGGATTTATGCATCCAACGACCAAAGAGAGAGGCGCCTTTATTTATTGTTTGTGGTTAGCACTGGTGAGGGGACGAGTAGAAGGCATTTATTCCTTCCTAATGTCTTGGCCTATTTACTGCACGGTGGCTTGGGTGGTGAAGAGTGTGTTTTTATTAGGCTATAGTCACAATTAAAAGATTCATACACGACTATCATGCATACATATCTACTCCATAGTACTCCATGTTACTAATCCTATAGTGCATGATATTATATACAGTAGTATCATTATTTTATCATATTTATTTGTTTGTAAAATCTTGATATATATGTGTATAAGATTTATTTGTCATTAAGTTTTATATTTTTATTCGTCTCTCTAGTTATTAATTAAGGTGACATATCAGCTTTTTTATCCATGATCTGTATGATACAATCTATGATACTCCTCCTATGAGCATCAGTTGCTCCCTTTCTTCGTTTAGAAAAAATCGATGCTCCCTCTCTGTTGTTGGATTATTAGGCATAATTTCCACGATTAATTCCAGAATATAAGTCATGACAACAACAGATACAATCACGTGAACCTCTAACATACTAGATGTATTGATCAACATGAACAGTAGCAGAATATACGCACTAACAGCCATACTAAAGCAACAGATCTGACGACGGTATACGTACTGATCGGTTGCCGATGAAGTCGTTGTTGGTGCAGCGTTTGCAGTAGACCGTCGAAGAAGTTGGCGTTGAAGACGACGAGCACGAGCTCCGACTTGACGACCGGGAAGATGCGCCGTGATGACGAACTTGAGCAGTCGAGGGGAGCGCTTCCCAAAAACCTTATTCGCCCTCTCCCATACAGGATCGCAAAGGCGAGCGGTTCCAGAGACCTGCTCTCCCGATCGCCGGCAAGCGGGATGGAGTAGACTACGATGGCGGCGCAAGAAGAGAGGATGGCAAAACTCTAGATTGGTTTTTTCGATGGTGTTGTGGTGGTAGCCATGTAGGACTTTATATAGAGCGGCTCAGAAAACTCTAACAGAGGTGAACGTGGGCCGAGTCCACGTTGCGCACGTTTGGGTCGGTTATAGTAGCCCACGATCCGGGAGCGACCCGAATAAGCTAACCGTTTAACACGTCTGTCAAAACCTCACAGTATCCGTGGCGCTCGCGTTGGGACGAGACGAGCGCGCGGACATCGTCGGAGGAGGAGCGTCCGCGTGTATCTCTCTTATTGTCACTCACTTACAAAGTGGTGCAACACTCCACCTTATAAGGTGGTGCAACTCTCGTTCAACTTCCCATGTAGGACTAAAACTTCAGGTCCCACTCCACTCCCATGTAAGCTGCCACAAACATGGGCCTAAACACATATGGGCTGCCACAAATTTGGGCTTTGAGATTTAGGGAAAATCTGAAATATACATGGGCCTAAATGGTTTGGCCCATTATTTCTAACATCTGCTTCATCTTTACTCCCTCCGTCCTAGAGTGTAAGTTACAATCCTCTAATATTTTGGCTCAAGGCTTAACGTGATTGGAGCTGAAATTGTGACTAATTAGGCCGGACTGTGATGCTTCGTATCTGGTACAGCCAATAAAAACAGCCCCATAATTACTGCATGCATGGTGGACGTGCCAAACCGATGCATGTGGAGGAGAGGAAGTTGCGGGTTGCATGTGCTAATTAATTCTAATTAATGCAAAATTGTGCCTTATTTGCTTCATATGCGGGACTATCTAAAAATGAGATTGTGACTTGGACGGAGGGAGTATGAGAATTTGAGTTCGGGGGGCAAAAGCCATGAATGCTCACCCACAAGAAGCAGTTCGTGATTACTACGTAATCAATGGTGTAGGTGTAGAAGTATGATGGCCAGACGGTACAAGCAGAGAAGTTTTAAGACATGCATGCGAGAGAGCTCTGCATGCTGTGGTGCCTTGTAGGTTTCACTCTAGTGATGTCCATCGCCATGAATTGAGGTCCAAGCACACACGCTAGCTTGCTATCCCACTCCTCAGTCCTCCTGTGCTGCTAAATTCAGCAGTGCACTGTTGCAGCAATAGATGTCATTTGTAGTTAGTTCCAACCAACGCGCACCGGTTTCACCATTGGACATGAAGTTGCACTAAATTCTGTGCACTGCATGCTCCTACGTACGTACGCAGAGATTGCATTTTATTGTGTTTGTACTTTGTACGAGTAGCATAGAAACTGAAAAATATCTAAGCAAAGGAGGATCAAAGTTTTCAATCTTGTAGGAGTATAGACACATGTATGTTGTATCATCTTTAAATTCCTCCATCCATCTGCAATGCAAGCCCCCCACCATGCATCCTTAATAACTCGAGTCCAGCCCTGTAGTGTTTAACTCCCCAACAGAAGCCACAACCAACATCACCTCTGTTACAGCTGCATGAGCTAGGTGATCCAATCCTCACACTACAACTTACTACTGGGCTTGTAGTAGTACTAGATTTTGTGGTGGCTCTCTCCTGGGGTGTGTGGCATTATGAGGTGTACAGTGGGGGCATGTAGTAGAGCAAGGAGGACTTAAATGGGGGAGGAGGTGGAGAGATTTGAGTCATTTAAGGTCACTCTACTTGTCACCCTTCAATGCCTGCTGGCCTGCCCTCTCCTTAATGGGGTTGGATGAAGGCCATTGAAGAACCCCTTCTTTAGTGTCCACGCCCTTCCCTGCATGAGCATGACCCCATCAGTCGTGTACAAGAGACTCACTCAATGCTCCTCCTCACCTCCTTCTTCGATCTCCCATAAACTTCCCACCCTACAGTCCACTGTCCACATCTATATAAGGCGGAGGAGTGGAGTGGTGGTATCATCATCCAAGATCATGACCACTGAATCCTTGAGACTGATCATGAGCGAGGTGAGCGCGAGGAAGATGGACATGCAGATGCAGCCGGAGCTGTCGCTGGGGCCGACGTGGCCGGCGCTGGGCTTTGCCTCCAAGAGCTCGTCGTCGTCCGAGTCGGACGGCAGCTCCCGGAAGAAGAGGAAGCACTACACCTGGGAGTGGGAGGAGCCAGTGTCGCACCTGGAGCTCCATCTGGGTGATCCCCTGCCCCTCGACTGGGAGCAGTGCCTTGACCTCCAAGTGAGTTCCTTTCATATATAGCTCCCCTTGTACTGTACTATTTGTGACGCCCACGATAGATGCATCTTTTGCAGTAGCAAGCACGTTGTCTAGAAGATGCAAGTATAGAAAGTTCATGATTGCCTCGTCATTTGATAGTCCTACATTATATATGGTTCCTTATTATTAATTTAAGGGATGTGCTGCGTCCGCTATGTTTTTTGCAGTCTGGAAGGATGTATTACCTGAACAGGAAGACGCTGAAGAGGAGCTGGAACAGGCCCAAGGAGCAGGACGTGAACCTGGAGCTCAACATGTCCACCACACCGACGACGATGAACGTCATCGTTGGCGCCGCTGCTCCCGCCCTCTCACAAGCAGCTGGAACAAATAATAGAGGCAGCACCGTGGTGAGCAGCTCCGGAGGAGGCAACATGATCGCGGTGCCATGCGCCAACTGCCATCTCCTAGTCATGCTCTGCAAGTCATCCCCCTCCTGCCCCAATTGCAAGTTCGTGCAGTCCTTGGCACCACCACCGGCGGCGGCAGCTCATCGCAGCAGGATCGACGCCACCGTGAAGCCGCTGCAGACCCTGAGCCTTCTCCACTAGGCAGCAGCAGATCCAATTAAGTAGCTAGACCATGGGTTAGTATTCTGGGGACGGATCGAGCGATCGACTATGTCAATCAAAGGGCGTGGACATAGACGTACGAGGGCAAGTAAATCTATAATATAATTGTATCAAGTATAATTAATTAATATAGTAGTAATGGAGTGGTACTAAGGAGTATTAGCAGAGGATTGATGCATGAATGCTACGTGAGTACACTCACTCACACACTGTTGCCATGGCCTTGAATGAAACTGGGGCAATAGGGCAGTGAAGGTGGTGTCCTTGCCCCCTGTCTTCTCCATTAAAGAAGAGGGTGGACGACCGGTGGTGCTACTAGCTCTTCGGCGCCGCCATAAAGGCCTTCACTGCGCCACACGATTTGGGCCGACGGAGAGTGAAGAGGAGCATGAATGCCACACCTACTCGATCGACTACCCTCGGTTGCGTTGCATTGCACGTTCTATTCTCTTCCATGTATCCTATCCCCAAAACACAACGGGGGGCGGGCAGCCGCACTGAATCCGATTCTAATAACCTGAGATAGATACAGGGAGGGACTTGGGGCACTCGTGAGATCAAGAGGGTGAGGGATCCTAGGTAGGAGGGTGCAAACTGTGAGTGCTGAGTGCCTAACCACTAAGAGCAAGTACAATAAGATGACATCAGCTGACTATAAGACATTAAATAGTATATTTGTGCTGAGTTGGAAGAGAGAAGAGGAGAGAGAAGGAGATTGAGCTCTCATGCAAGAGTCAGCTCTAGCACGTGCTTCTAGGCACTTTGTGAGAGTGAATTGTGGACCAATTATTGATAAAGTAGTACACTCATACTCCATCTGTCTCAAATTACTCTGCGTTTTAGGTTTAATCAAAGTCAAACTTCATAAACTTTGACTACGAATATAAGAAAAAATATCAATACTCCCTCCGTCCAGGTTTATTAGGCTATTAGCCCTGTGCAGCGCGACCAAGGCAGTTTGTTATTGGGCTGAAAATTTTCCATTTTAGCAAGTTGCTAGCGTATGTTTCTGCCGTCATAATGGCGAGGAGGTGAACAATCAATCTGGGTTTGGTTTGAGGTGATCGCATGCAGCCGTAGATGAGATGGCTTGGCACTGATCTGGTCATGCACCGGCTGATCCGGTGAACAGTCCAACGGAAGCATCCATCATGCAAACAGATCCGGTAAGCATTAATTGGAAAGAGGAAACGAGAGGAGTAACTGATCACAATTAAAACTGCTATAAGTCATTTTTTTTCGTCCAACTTTAAAATGGCTAATAGCCTAATAAACCTGGATGGAGGGAGTACCTAATAAAATATGTAATAAATATAGCTAGACTCACCATAAAACATACTTTTATATTATATATAATTAATATTATAAATATTATTGTTCCGTTGAAGGTGTTTAGTCAAGTTTTAACATGTTTGACTTTGACCAAACCTAAAACGAAGAGTAATTTGGGACGGAGGGAGTATAGCTTGTTATTATACATATTAACTATTTGGTTGACTATAGATGACATGGCACTACCTTATAGTCAGTAGTTGGCTATACTATTGTTCTTGTTCTCATACTTTGTTCTTTTTTTAAAGAGTGTATATTAATATATTAATATCACGAATATATCAATTACAGCCTCTGCAACAGCATCTTAGCGGGCTTACGAATGCAACCCGGAAGAAAGAAAATTGATTTTTTTAAAAAAAACCCTGCTACAGCGAACAGATTCCTGTAGCAACGATATTAACACCACCAGAAGTCCAATTTCTCCAATAGCGACACCTTCGAAAAGGGAGCTCGGCCTAACTTTTTCTCCCTATGGGGCAACAGAGAAAGTAGCGATTGCTCGTGCATTAGCTAGATGGTTAGCAGTGAGTATGTGCCGAGTTAAACTGTGCACAATCACTACACAATCACTACATGAAAACAGTGGTGTGCTGAGGGACAGCTGCCCTCGGCACAATGCCTTGTCGGCAGAGGAATTACCGTCGGCATAGGCTATGTCGACGGCTTTGCCCTCGATGTAGCCTAACGGCTGGTTGTAATTTTTTTGAATTTTTCTTTTAATTTTTTTTAATATTTGTATTGTTTAACTCGTTAATCTCTCAATTCAAACATTAATTACACTTAATCGTCGGTTAAATTGTAGTCTTGGTCAAATTTTCTGGTCTGTCATCCATCTTGACACTACTCCACCCCTAACATGCTTAACTTCTCCGTTCCTTCTAGACGATTTTCTGCGAAGCAATTTATACCTTGTTGTCAATATTATCATATCAATCATATTAACTGTTATATCATTATGTCACACGTTTTAATTTTTGAAACTACAAATAATTATTTAAGTAAAAACAATAAATAAGTAATAATATTATTGAATTCAAATAAAAGTATAATGATTTAATTTTTTTGTATTTTTTATTTAATATGGAATAATTAATATCTTTAAATCCGTAAGTTGGAATTCGATAAATAATATGTCTAAATCCATCATAAAAATGAGAGGAATCCAAATATAATATCCATTTCATCTTATTACAAACTATGCCATAATTCTAGCCAAATTTCTTTTGTCTGTTTTAAACTATGGTCAAAATGGGGCATAAAGATTCTTAGCCCAGGGCTAAGCCTCGCTAAACTTGCAATGGATCTCTGATGAAATAACATATTATGAACCTAAAAATGATTTTTCCAAAAAATCATGAGCACTAGATCATGTATATGTAGTTCAAATCTGACTAACTTTCTACTGACTCGGCAGAAATTTATCTTTTTTATGAGAGGTGGACAGAAAGGTTTAAGATATATCGGTTTGGAAATTGTCTATTTAAAGTGGTCTAGTATTTTTGAAAAATAGGTTATTATCAATGTGAAACTATTATTTGGTGGTTGCTTCACAAAACGTCCCGTTTTTGGGACTCAGAAAATAGAAAATGACTTTTTGGTGCGATAAAAATAAAAACTTCCTCCTGCAAGATTGTAAGACATCCCAAGATATACATGTGTGCACAATATTGGCACATTATCATAAACTTTCCCACGATTCTAGCCATAACATTGGTCATTTGGCTTGAAAGCCTGAAACCTCGAGCATGATAGCTCATTTTGAGAAGTTCTTTTATGATATTTATAATATTCCAAGTTTGATATTTTCCTTGCAACTATATCACATATTATGATACCACGCAAAAGTTTTACATTGTTTGGATAGTTTTTGAATTTCTTATGTCCGTTTCAAATTATATGTAATGTTTTTATGTTTTATTTAATTTTTATTTACAAATATGTAATATTTGAATGCAGATAGATAGATTTTATATTTCTGTAAATTTTGATATATTATTTGTATTTTTGTGAATTAGAGTGAATTAGTTATGAGTTTTCTAAGATTAATGTGGTAATAAAGAAAATAGCTATGCCGAGGGCATTGCCGTCGGCGTAGCTATGAAAGTTATTATGCCGAGGGTATTGCTGTCGGCACAACAATCCTACGCCAATAGAAATCCTATGCCGATGGCCAACTTCGTGAGGTGTCCGGCTCGTGGCCTATGTTGACCCCTTGGCGCCTTCGAGTTTTCTTGTAGTGAGTGACAGTATAGCACTTACACGGTTGCACTTGCACCCCCTGTGAACGTTGACATGTATCTCCTTGTGAAGTGCTCTGTGGTGCAATAATGTGCCGAATGTGTGTACAAATACACAGCAGAGGCGGCATTCACTTAGGTATTTTGGCGTCTGCACCCTATTAGGATGCTCGTCGCCAAGAATGTTAGGTGCTGCGTACCCATTAATTTTGTTAGGTCTTCAAGGTGTGAAGGATATATATATAGTCTAGATTTTAACAAGGAAGAGGAAGGTGGAAAATATATATTGGAGTACTAGTTTACAACATTACAGGTATACAGGTATATGTAACTGTAAAGAATCTGTTCAATGTCTCAACTATAAATAACTAGTAACATTTCCATATGACTCGGCTATTGATACTTCACCGACAAGAACAGCAGCACCTCTAGCAGCAGGACATGAAACTGGTGTACCTTCATCATCAATTAGAGCAAACATTTCCAACCGACGCTTATCTGAATATTTTTCTCAAACCCGCAGAACCTTATGGGCAGTGACGGACCTTGCATAAAATTTCGCGGGGGGGGGGGGGGGGAGGGGGGGTGGGGGCTACAACATGACATGTACATTTATTTTGGAACGCCATATCACATGACAACAAGAAGATAGAATTTGTAGCATTTTTAGAATTTATGTAATTAGACCGATCTTGTTCACGAAATACATTTCTAATATGAACATGTGTATAAGCTACTCCAAAACAAAACAAAAGAAGCCATATCTACTTAACAAAAAAAGCAAAATTAAACACCTTGAGTGTATTATTTTTTAGATAGTAAGTGTCCCCGAAAAGGAAAGCGCTGGTTCCATTAACTCGAATGAAACCAGCAGCTCAGTGAGTGTGTAGTACTCCCTCCGTCCCAAAATAGATGTCTTAGATTTGTTAAAATTTAAATGAATTTAGACACTATTTAATATGTAGGTTCATTCAAAATTTAAAAAATCCGAGACACCTATTTTGGGACGGAGGGAGTATATAATATTAAAATGAAATACCATCATACACTACAGGAGAAGCTGAATACGCCGATGGCCGGGTCCCGTCGGCGTAGGCCCTAAATACCGTCGGCATAGGCTGGCCCGACGGCTGCCGTCAGCGTACAGCCCCGTAGGCGTAGCCTCTGCTCCCGTCGGCGTAGAAAAGCCGTCGGCGTAGACCATATGGGGCCCACCTAGATGACTAACGGCCGTTTGGCTACGCCGACGGCTCTACCGCCGGCCTAGATTTTTCAAAAAATAATTCCAATTTTTTTTTCAAATATTTTTTAACATTTTTGTATTGTTTTACTTGTTAATCTCACATGGACATTTTTAATTCTAAGTATACTTAGTCTCAAGTCAAATTGCACAATTAGTCAAACTTCCCAACCGGTCACCCATCCTAATACTACTCCAGCCCCAACACGCTTAACTTCTTCGTTCCTTCCACATGAGCTTCCGACAAAGAAATTAGAACTTGTTGTGAATATTATCATATCAAACCTATTAACCATTACACTATAATGTTAGACATATTTGTTTTTTTACATTCCATACAATTTTTGAGTAAACAACAATAAATAAGTAATAATAATCTTGAATTCAAATAAAAATAAAATAAATTTTATTTATTTTGCTTTTTTATTTAAATTTGAATAATTCATATCTACAAATCTGTAAATCACAATTCGACAAATAATATATCCAAATCGATCAGAAAAATGAGAGAAATCCAAATATGACATCCCTATCATCTATTTAATTATATATCATAAATTTTAAATATTAGACCAACTGAAACTATGTCAAGATTCATTAAACGCCCCATTTTTTGCACTCGGAAAATGAAAAATGGCTTTTCGGTGTGACGAAAAGGAAAACTTTCTCCTGCAACATTGTTCACCATCCCATGATACACATGTGTGCACAATTATCGCAAACTATACCGCGATTATAGCAATAACATTGGTCATTTGACCTGAAATCCAGAAAACCTCGATTGAGATTAGGGGTGGGCATTCGGTTTTTCCGGTTAATTCGATTCGGTTTTTCGGATTTTTCTATAATTCGGTTTCTACAAAATAGGCACCGAAATTATTTCGGTTTTCTAATTAATCGATAGTTCGGTTAGTGGACAATTCGGTTCGGTGTTCGGTTTTTAACCAAACTTCTGGAAATAACAACATTGTGCCATAATTTATGTCAGATCCATACGAGCAAGCAAACTCCAGGTCGGCGAGTACCTGAAGCAATACATTGCTAGCTGATGTCTTAAACGCATGTGTAGAAAAAGAACATAATAAGCATGATTGCTTGTTCAGAAAAATAATGTCTATATTCCAAGCCGTATACATTCAAAAAATTATATGTGTTGAGAGTTTAGCTAAAATACATAATTACATTCGAAACACGAAAACAATTGAAAGGCTTCCAATAAAATTCATAGACACAATTAACAGTTAAACTACGAACATGTACGTGCATGTGGCTGAAGACATACGTACATGCATGGGCTGCATGCCTGGCAGCTTTTGCATGCTTGTCTTTTTGTGGCATGAGCTAGTATCTACGTACAGTAATGAACGCCTGGAACAGAATCACGAATATATTTAGCTCTATCACGTATAATTTTCGGTTTGTACGGTTATTTCGGTTAACAGAGAGTCAAAACCGAATTAATATTTATAAATTCGGTTAATCATATTTACTAACGAAATTAGTTTCGGCTAATTCGGGTTCGGTGTATTCGGTTTCGGTTCCGGTTAATTTGGTTTCGGTGTTCGGTTTCGGTTTTTTATGCCCACCCCTAATTGAGATAGGCCATTTTGTGAAGGTTTTTTTAATACTCAATGAATATACCAAGTCTGGTATTTTTCCATGGAACTATGTCGTATAATATAACACCACGCGAAGGTTTTGCATTGTTTCGATCGTTTTTTAATTTTTTATGCCCATTTTAAACTATCATCAAACTTCCTAAATCGAGGGGCATGATGATTCTTAGCTCGGGGACGAGTCTCACTAAACTTGCGTTAGATATCTGATGAAATAGCATATTGTGAACCTAAAAATGATTTTTATAAAACATCATGAGCAATATATCATGTACCTGTAGTTCAAATCT
Organism: Avena insularis; assembly: GCA_023614405.1. Taxonomy (NCBI): domain Eukaryota; kingdom Viridiplantae; phylum Streptophyta; class Magnoliopsida; order Poales; family Poaceae; genus Avena; species Avena insularis. Next base: position 412,449,392 of record CM042691.1, read on the forward strand.
AACTCATTTCCTACCGATTCAGCAGGAATTTGTCTTTTTCACGAGAGATGAACGGAAAGGTTTGAGATTCCTAGGTTGGGAAATTGTCCATTCAATATGGTCTAGTATTTTTGAAAAATGTGGTATTATCATTTTGAAACTTTCGTTTGGTGGTTGCTTCACAAAAACACCCCGTTTTTTGTACTCGGAAAATGAAAAATGGCTTTTCGGTGTGACGAAAAGGAAAACTTTCTCCTGCAACATTGTTCACCATCCCATGATACACATGTGTGCACAATATGGACACATTATCGCAAACTATACCGTGATTATAGCAATAATATTGGTCATTTGACCTGAAATCCAGAAAACCTCGATTGAGATAGGCCATTTTGTGAAGGTTTTTTTAAGACTCAATGAATATACCAAGTCTGGTATTTTTCCATGGAACTATGTCATATAATATGACACCACGCGAAGGTTTTGCATTGTTTCGATCGTTTTTTAATTTTTTATGCGCATTTCAAACTATCATCAAACTTCCTAAATCGAGGGGCATGATGATTCTTAGCTCGGGGACGAGTCTCACTAAACTTGCATTAGATCTCTGATGAAATAGCATATTGTGAACCTAAAAATGATTTTTACAAAAAATCATGAGCAATATATCATATACCTGTAGTTCAAATCTAACTCATTTCCTACCGATTCAGCAGGAATTTGTCTTTTTCACGAGAGGTGAACGGAAAGGTTTGAGATTCCTAGGTTGGGAAATTGTCCATTCAATATGGTCTAGTATTTTTGAAAAATATGGTATTATCATTTTGAAACTTTCTTTTGGTGGTTGTTTTACAAAACACCCCGTTTTTTGCACTTGGAAAATGAAAAATATGTTATACGAAAGTATTTGTATTTTTTATCTATTTTTTTAAATAAAAATATATAATATTTGAGTTTATATAGATATATCTTATTTTTATGCAAATTTTGATATATTATATGTATTTTTATGAATTTAAATGATTTAGTTATGATTTTTCTAAGATTAATGTGGCAAAAAATGAAAAATAGCTACGCCGACGGCAAAGCCGTCAGCGTAGGTCTGAAACCTTTGCCGTCGGCGTAGACTTGACGCCGTTGCTCTGAGCTACGCCGACGGTCATGTTTACGCCGACGGCGGCCGTCGGCCTATTTATTCTACGCCGACGGCAAAACTGGGCCGACGGCCCGTCAAGCTACGCCGACGGCCCCGACATTTTGCCGTCGGCGTATAAAATGGCCGTCGGCCTATTTAGTTATTCCCGTAGTGATACTCTGGCGATAACATTATTTTAAAAAAATTGTTTCAACCATTTAGATAGATAAGCCAACTGGCGTATTTTGACACATTTTCTCTAAGTTTACATATAGCTGGTACTCGTACTACCATAGATTTGATCTAAAATTTGCATTAGGCAACATTCGAGATTGACACAGTTCGGCGTGAAATGCTAGTATGTTATATTTTTCTTTTGATTTTTAATTAGAAGGTATAGATAACCAAACTCAAATAAACGAGAAGTTAGTTCGGAACCAGACTAGGTTTATGTAGTACTATATATATATATATATATTTTTCCTTGACAAACGGTGTTGGACCGGAGGGAGGTGTGCATATGTGTCACGTGGGCAACGACGACCAGGGACGGCACTGTATCTAATCGGCTGCCTGAAAAAACGGCCGATTGAAGCCACAAACGGCAGCTGCGAGCAGGGGCGATGGGCAACAGATGGAGTGCTGCCGAACATCCGAAATCACAAACTCAACCAGGATCGGTCGATTTCTTTTGCTCGACTAGCCCGACGTTTCTTCCTCTCCCAAGCTCCCGGCTGGGCTGGGCAATATGAGGGAGTAGGCTACATGATTTATGGCTGACCTCATGGCTCCCCTGGGTAGAAGACTTCATCGCTGCTTCACTGTTCTGGCATAGAGCCCTAGAGTCTAGCACCAAAGAAAACTGTTACAATTGCGACAAGAAGATAACGAAGAACGAAAACGGAAAACACAGCAAGGAGACACAGATTTAACGTGGAAAACCTCTCCAACAAAGAGAGGAAAAAACCACGGGCGCCAGCCAGCGAAACTTCACTATATCGAGGAGTGTTTACAAACGCCGGGGATTTCACAGATGCAACTCATCCCAACCGGCGGCTTACAAGGGGTTTATATATCGGTGGAAACCTAGGTCTTCGACGATCTGTACCGTACCGCGGGGGGCGACGGGCCTCGCTCCACTCGTCAGAAGTTGGCCTATACTTTGTAGAATTTGGATCAACATATAACAAAAACAGCCTAGGCTCAGCGTAGAGAAGGAGAAAGAGGAACGCCAACTGTACCGCCGCCACCTCCGCTAAAATTAGCGTTAGGGCTAGGGTTAGGGAGGCCGAGGGGATGGCGCTTGAATCCGAGGCCTTGGCGGCCGCCGCCCGCCACGCCTGCCGCCAGTCCTCGCCATCGGCGCCGCCCGACTCCTGCGGGCCCCCTGCCCGCCTCCTTCCTGCCGCTGCGGCCATGGCGTCGTGGCCGTCCCGTGCCCGCGTGCAACCTCTCCAGTGGCATGCACTGGCGGTGCCCGTCCTCCTGGGGTGCCGGCCGGTGCCCTCACCGGCATTCCTGCTCCTCCGCGCTGAGGCCCGGAGGCTTGTCCTCATCTCCGATTCGGAGGAGGTGCTCGACGCGCGGCCTCTCATCCGCGACGAGTGTAGGGGTTCGTAGCATGGAAAACAAAAATTTTCTATCGCATACAAACAAACAAGCCAAGATCTATCTACTAGATTGCAGCAACGAGTCGATAGAGGAACTCACCCTCGAAGATTCCAAAGCGGTTAACGAGAGCAGATTCTCGTGGGTGATGTAGTCGTACTCTTTCCGATCTCAAGATCGCGTAGACGATCCTTCCAGCGCCACGTTCCGGCAGCGCCTCCCAATCGGTCACACGCTCGGTACTCGACGAAGACCTTCCTCTCCTTGTTCCAGCGGCAATGGAGGTTGTAGCACTCTCCTCATGATTCCTAAGACAACGGCGTGGTACCGGAGGTAGAGGAGATCCTGCAGGCTTCGCCTTAAGCCGGTGCGAGTATGGTGGAGCTTATGAGAGAGGCTATTAGTGGTCTAGTAATTAGACACACCAATTAGAAGGCTCTAAACCAATTAGAAGGCTCTAAACCGAATAGCTCTAAACCGGGGTCTAGATCTAGGGTTTAGATTAGAGGATAGGAACTTGTGTGTCATAGGAGGGGAGCCCTGCCTCCTTATATAGGTGGGAGGGGCTGGCGCCAGGGAGGGAGTGAGTCCCTCCCCAACTCGGCATTGGAGTTGGTCACGGTTGGAGGAGGTCTCCCTCCAACCTCGGTTTCCCTCTTCTCCTCCTGTTTCCTCTTTCCAAAACTTGCAGTTTGACTTTCAAACTAGCCGTTTGACTTTTCAATTTATGATTTAAATAAACCCTTTATTTTGGACAGCGAGAACACTTAGTACATGATGCAATCATTCCAATTTGCAATGACACATTCATGTACCCTTCCTCCGGAGTCTTGACATTCCGAACATTCTAGAACATTCCCGATGAAAACACCTAACCATTCCCCAACTCCGAAATGGGACTTTCCTTATATGAATCTTATTCTCGGACCATTCCGGATCACCTCGTGATATCCCGGATCCCATCCGAGACTCAACAACATTCGGTCTCTTTCTCATAATACCATAACTACTCAAACAACGTCAATCCTTAAGTGTGTCTCCACGGTTCGTGAATTATGCCGACATGATCGAGACACTTCTCCGAACAATAACCAATAGAGGAATCTGGAAATTCATATGGCTCCCACATATTTCTACGATTACTTTGCGATCGAATGAACCACTTACATACGATACCAATTTCCCTTTGTCTCACGATATGTTACTTATCCGAGGTTATGATCGTCAGATCTCCGCATACCTAGTTCATCCTCACATCGATAAGTACTCTTTTCTCGCTCCGTGATATGTGATCCCTTGTGACCAAGTCACATGCTTGCAAGCTAATTGGATGACATTTCACCTAGAGGGCCAATAGAATATCTATCCGTCATGTGGATGGACAAATCCCACTCTTGATCCATGTGTTTCAACCAATACTTTCCGAACACTCAATGCCACCTTTATAGCCACCCTGTTACGGTGTGGTGTTTGATGACATCAAAGCATCCATCCAAAGAAAGGCAATATGCATGATCTCATGGTCGAAGGAATTAGGTTACTATGTATCAGAAAGCATATAGCAATTGAACTATTGAAATGACTTGATCTTTATGCTACGCTTATCTATAGGAGTATGTCCACCATATCATTCTCCTAACGATATGATCTTGTTGTTGATAACATCTCAATGTTCATGATATGAAAACCTCAATCATCAATCAACCAACAAGCTAGTGAAGTATAGAGGCTATACTAGGGACTTCAAATTAAGTTTTACAAATCACACAAGTATTAATGGTTTCCTTGTTAATACTATTATAGCATGAATGTAAACATTTATCATAAGTGTGAAGATATGATAATAACCTACTTTATTATTGCCTCTTGGGCATATCTCCAACAGTCTCCCACTTGCACTAGAGTCAATAATCTAGTTTCAAACCTTTGTGTATTCAACACCTATGGCTTTCCGGTGTTGTATGTACACGATTGCTAGTGGTCAATCGATCTCCTGATCCGACACTTCCGTGTCCGTGTAATTGCATGTCTTTGCGTCTCTATGCATCACTCATTCTCTAATGAGATGGCTTTGTATAAATTTGGTCTTTTGGTGTGACCTTTAGTTCTTTGGGGTTAAAACATGTTGACAATATTGTCGTACAATATATCTTCATAGTATTATCCCGCTGTGAACTACACCTAGTTTGATAACAAACTACTTGACACAAATGCCCTCTTTTGCTGCTATAATAGCAGTCATATACTTAGCCTTTTGTTGTAGTATCTGTCACAATGTCTTAACTTTGGAACTCATCCAAATCCATTATGGAACTCACTTTCCATTATATTGTGCCACCCTTAGTTTAGATTTGAGATAAACTAAATTTGTACTTTGTGACAAAGCTAGTATCAATGTAGTTCTTTTACAATGAACTTAACCATCTATTTGTCACTTCTACAAATAATATACTCTTAGTTCTTCCAAAAGATCATAAGAATATCCTTACTATTGTCCAATGATCATCTTACAAATCATTCGTATATGCTCACAACATTTAGAGCATAGGACATATCTGGATTTGTACATATCACAGTATGATTGATATAAACACTCTTTGTGATTTCATACATCAAGTATCAATCTATACTTGAATCTTTGTTTCACTTACCAAGTGCCAATACACTTGAATATATCATCAATATTGAATTTATTCAATCCTTTCTGTGCGACAAGAACCTTTCTTGTAGTTTCTATATTGAACTCATTCAATATCTTGTCTATGTACTTTTGGCACAACCATATTAGCATCTATTGATGCCAAATATTTGGGTTTTGCCTAAGTCTTTCATCGGGATGAAATTCTTAATATGTGTTAATAAAAGATACATTATTTCCAATCAACAATATGTCTTCCACATAATGTATTAGAAACATGTCTTAGCGCTCCCACTTAATTTCTTGCAAATGCAAGCATCTTCATTGTCTCCGATGAAATTAAACTCTTTTAACAGTTTCATCATAGTGAAGATTCCAACTCCGCTTATGCTTACTTCAACCATTGAAGTTTGCATATGCTTTTAGCATCCTTTGAATTAACAAAACCCTTTGGACCGTGTCATGCACACGTCCTAGGTAACCATTCTATTAGAAGAACTTGTTTTGTTTATTCTACTACCACATAACAAATTATATGTAGTGGTTGTTACATTAATCCGTCTAGACTAAAAATCGCTATGAAAGATCAAATCTTGTCATATACAACCTTTGAACATTGTTGTGAACTCTTTCCCAACACGTCGACTATTTCATAGATGTGAAACATCCATGTCTACTTCTTTATAGATCCAAACACAACTGCAAGGTCTTACACCTTTTCGAGGGTCCTTCAAGTTCAAAACTTGATTTCTCTGTATGGAACTATCACGGATTATATGGCTTCAAGCCATTTGACGGAGTCAGGGCCCATCATTGCTTCTTTGCATGTAGTAGGTTCATTATTCTCAAATAATGATTCAACCCTCAAATCTTGGTATTTGATTGTTCATCCGACCTACTTGTTTCAATAGAAACTTAGACCTCCGTGACCACAACCTTTGAGGCACGTGAGCCATGAGCATTGTTGCCTCCAACACTTTTCTGGTGCGCTTAACTCTGCACATATAGCTAAGGTTCCTTTAACCTTATCAAAATTCTATTGTCCTCCCACTTAACTTTTCACGAAAAATTCCTTCTCAAAGAAACTTGACGTTCTAAGCAAAACACTTTTGTCTCCGGTGTTTATGGAGGAATACTTAACATTTATACAAAGACAGGTTTATCCGACTTTGGTTGCACACATCTTTCTTATGCATAGCATACCAATGTTTTAAGAAAAGACTACTTGGGTTTTATCCCAAACCATAACCTTATATGGTGTCATTTCAGGATTATGATGGAGCTCTTTTCAGTGGAAAACGGTAGTCTCTAAAGCTTTTAATCTTTAAAATATAATAGCAGTTTTATGAATTATACCTTCGATCTTACCATGTCAAACAAGGTTTAATTACATATCTCGAAAGCTCCATACTCTTATGGTGTTTCGGAAATGCAAATCCACTAACGATTCCTTAAATCTTAGGTATTATGCTAAACTTGTAATTCAAATATCTTCCTTTATGATCTTATCATAAACTATTCATATTCTTGTTACAATGATTTTGCACTTCATCTTGAAAGTCTTTTGAACTTTTCAAATATTTCATACTTCATCCTTATTAAGTAAATATTCATATATTCACTCAAATTTTCGGAGAAAGCATATGAAGTTGAAATCCATCGCTCTTGACTACACATAATGGAGTTCGTACAACAATATGCACAAGTTCCAATAAGCTAGTCTTTCGTTCCCTTTTGGCCTATGAACGAAGTTTTAATTATCTCTAGGAAAGTTTCACAAACCGTCATTTGATCAAAAATCAAAAGACTCCAAAATTCCATCCACATGGAGTTTCTTCATGTTTTCTTTCCAATATAATTTAAACGGCGATGTCACTTCCTAAGTGATCTTTCAATCAATTTGTCTTTCGACAATTTTAGCACTAGTTTTATGGATGTGATTTCTCCAACGAGATTTGTGAATCATCCATCTTTTATGGATTACGGCAATTATTTGAACAACCCATTTGTTCTCATAATACCGATAAAACAAATCCTGAAGGCAAGCTTTGATGTTTAACGAGCAACACAATAACCCTTTATTTGTTTTCGAGGAACATCATCACATATTCTTTTGCTAATTACTTAGGCCATTGTAGTTCATGAATTGTGTTGTTTCGTATGACGATTCACACCAACAAATTCAGTATCAAATACTTAAGAACCACATTGTTTAATAAGCAAAGAATATAGCCATAACACGTATATCATCTATATACTTAAACTGAACAATTCTAGTCTTTTCTTTTCTGCCATATACTTATGAGATTCTCTTTCAGTATTTCCTTTTCTGTTTGAAAGAATCTATCAACATCAATAGTGGAGTCATACATATGACACATAATCCAAAGCGTGTATAGTTAAATACCAATGTCTTTGAACTTGCACTTTGAAGTAGATCACCATTATCAAATATTTGGTGTTCTTTCAAATTCCTTTCTTTAGTAATCTCTTGGTGTAGTAAATATTTTACCTACATCAAATATTCACCTTATCATGGACTTATCCATGATCAAGCTACTTTTAGCTTGTAACGATGAATTATGAGTATAATGTTGCTATCCAAAACCTTTTGGAGGATTAGGACAACAAGTGTCTCCAACCCTTTGTAAATTCTCATCAAAATATGAGAACATGACTTTTGCCATATTATACTCTATCATGTTGTAACCAAAACTTCGTTTCAGATATCACAATATCTTCCACACATCATGGTTTCTGAAACAACTCTTTCAGATCCTAGATAACCTTGATATTAAGACAATCCTTTGAATATCAAGAATCATGGATACAAACATGATACTCAAACACTAACACTTTGGAATTGTCACTCTTGTTTTAATACCAATTATTAAACTTCATGGAGTGACCGGAACTTACTGAAAGTTTGCAATAGGACTTTAAACTTTAGATTAACACTTCAAAACAATACGATACCAGTTCGTAAAGTAACTAACCAGAATTCTATAGTTCTATCATCTCAATTATAACTAAGCGCAAGGTGGTAAACGGATGCCAATGACTACAACAACTATGCAAATTCACTTTGATTTAGTTTATGATAAATTGAGTTCTAATTAATAATTAAATTAATCTAGGTGAACTCCCACTCAAAACAATATCCCTCACATTGTTTTAGTGATCACACGAACCAAATCCACCACATCAAAACCGATCATCACGAGAGTTGATATAGCTTCAATGGCGAACAATCAACATGTTCATCATATCTACTATATGACTCATGCTCTACCTTTCGGTAATCCGTGTTCCTGAGGCCATGTCTGTACATGCTAGGCTCAAAGATCAACCTTAGCTACCGCATAAGCAAATCTGGCTTGCTTACGTTGTATTCACCATGAATCAAAGACACCCGATCATCACGTGGTGCTTGAGCGCAAGCTTTGGCAACGTGCATACTAAGGGTGAACACTTTAGAACTTGAAATTTATGTGCATGAGGGATCATCTTATAATGCTACCGTCGTCTACTAAGCAATACAAGATGCATAAAGGATTAACATCACATGCAATTCATAATATGTGATATGATATGGCCTTTCTTCTTTGTGCTGTCGATCTCCAGCTTCAAGCACGAACATGATCTCCAGCATCACCGCCATAGCATCAAGGTCAATGACGCTTCTTCATGGTTGTCGTCCACCAGCTTCAACTATTACAACCACTTTGAATAGACACGCAGGTCTTAACAGAAATTAAAGACAACCATATGGCTCCTGCCGGTTGCCAACTTACAATAAGGAACATTGCATACATCAAATATAATCACAATCATGGCCATATCATATCATTTGACACCTGCAAAACAAAGTTAGACGCCTCTACTTTCTTTGCATATTTTACGTGGTTTGGGGCTTTCAATAAGTGTCGTTCTAACTTACGAACAAGAACCACAACATTGATACTAGTACTGTTGATTACCCGTTGTAAATTGGATCTTTACTATGCTAGGAGAAACAGGCACCCGCAAAGCCACTTATGCAATACAAGTTGCATGTTAAGCGTGGAGCAAGTCTCATGAACGATGTCATGTAAGGTTAGCCCGGCCGCTTCATCCCAACATACCGCAAGATGCAAAGTACACAAAAGCAATCTACAATAAAGCATCAACGCCCACAATGACCATTGTGTTCTACTCGTCAACAGATCTACATATAGACACGGCTCGATACCTTTGTGGGGTTCGTAGCATGGAAAACAAAATTTTCTATCGCATACAAACAAACAAGCCAAGATCTATCTACTAGATTGCAGCAACGAGTCGATAGAGGAACTCACCCTCGAAGATTCCAAAGCGGTTAACGAGCAGATTCTCGTGGGTGATGTAGTCGTACTCTTCCGATCTCAAGATCGCGTGAGCGATCCTTCCAGCGCCACGTTCGGCAGCGCCCGCATCGGTCACACGTTCGGTACTTTCGACGAAGACCTTCCTCTCCTTGTTCCAGCGGCGGAGGTTGTAGCACTCTCCTCGCGATTCCGAAGACAACGGCGTGGTACCGGAGGTAGAGGGAGATCCCGCGAGGCTTCGTCTTAAGCCGTGCGAGTATGGTGGAGCTTATGAGAGGCTATTAGTGGTCTAGTAATTAGACACACCAATTAGAAGGCTCTAAACCAATTAGAAGGCTCTAAACAATAGCTCTAAACCGGGTCTAGATCTAGGGTTTAGATTAGAGGATAGGAACTTGTGTGTCATAGGAGGGAGCCCCTCCTTATATATAGGTGGGAGGGCTGGCCAGGGAGGGAGTGGAGTCCCTCCCAACTCGGCATTGGAGTTGGCCGGGTTGGAGGAGGTCTCCCTCTCCAACTCGGTTTCCTCTTCTCCTCCTCTTTCCACTTTCCAAAACTTGCCGTTTGACTTTCAAACTAGCTTGACTTTTCAATTTAGGATTTAAATAAACCCTTTATTTTGGACAGAGAACACTTAGTACATGATGCAATCATTCCAATTTGCAATGACACATTCATGTACCCCTTCCTCCGGAGTGGGACATTCCGAACATTCTAGAACATTCCGATGAAAACACCGAACCATTCCCCAACTCCGAAATGGGACTTTCCTTATATGAATCTTATTCTCGGACCATTCCGGATCACCTCGTGATATCCGGATCCCATCCGAGACTCAACAACATTCGGTCTCTTTCTCATAATACCATAACTACTCAAACAACGTGAATCCTTATGTGTCTCCTACGGTTCGTGAATTATGCGGACATGATCGAGACACTTCTCCGAACAATAACCAATAGAGGAATCTGGAAATTCATATGGCTCCCACATATTTCTACGATTACTTTGCGATCGAATGAACCACTTACATACGATACCAATTTCCCTTTGTCTCACGATATGTTACTTATCCGAGGTTATGATCGTCGGTATCTCTGCATACCTAGTTCATCCTCGTTACTGATAAGTACTCTTTTCTCGTTCCCGTGATATGTGATCCCTTGTGACCAAGTCACATGCTTGCAAGCTAATTGGATGACATTTCACCGAGAGGGCCCAGAGAATATCTATCCGTCATGTGGATGGACAAATCCCACTCTTGATCCATGTGTTTCAACCAATACTTTCCGAACACTCAATGCCACCTTTATAGCCACCCTGTTACGGTGTGGTGTTTGATGACATCAAAGCATCCATCCAGTAAAGGCAATATGCATGATCTCATGGTCGAAGGAATTAGGTTACTATGTATCAGAAAGCATATAGCAATTGAACTATTGAAATGACTTGATCTTTATGCTACGCTTATCTATAGGAGTATGTCCACCATATCATTCTCCTAACGATATGATCTTGTTGTTGATAACATCTCAATGTTCATGATATGAAAACCTCAATCATCAATCAACCAACAAGCTAGTGAAGTATAGAGGCTATACTAGGGACTTCAAATTAAGTTTTACAAATCACACAAGTATTAATGGTTTCCTTGTTAATACTATTATAGCATGAATGTAAACATTTATCATAAGTGTGAAGATATGATAATAACCTACTTTATTATTGCCTCTTGGGCATATCTCCAACAACGAGTTCATCTCTATCGGTGCCATCGTCGTCCTCCCTGGCCATCGGGTCTCCGTCGGTTGTCAGGTACGTGCTAACCAGTCGCCTTCCTCGCGTAGGTCGTCGGTGGCCAAGCCGTCTCCGTCGTCGAGCAAGGAGGGGCCTTTGCCCGCGACGAGCCTTCTGCCGGATCTCCCCCAGCTCTCGGCCGAGGAGCTCGCGGCCGCGGCCAACCTGCAGGGCCGGCGATGGGCGGATGTCGAGGACAAAGACGAGCCCCCGGGGGCGGCGACGTTGGACTAGTCATCTTCGGTGCCGGCTAGCTGGGCTCTTCTCGTCGACGAACTGGGGGTCGCGACCCCTCGCTGCCGCTCCTCGCTTTGCCGGTCGTCGCTGGGAGAGTTCCTCTCCCTGGCGCGGCCCATGCGGGGTGGGAAGCCGACGGCTGGGGGAGTGGCCCCGCATGGCGTGCGAGGTTCCTCGCCGGCAGCGCCTTGGCAGATGCGTGACGCTGGGGGTCCTCCTGTGGGATGTCCGGCTCGTGGTTTGCGGGCCACGACTGGGCCTCGGCCTGCTAGAGGCCTGCTTGCCACGGCCATCCCACGGGCTGGACCTAGGCCCGTTGTCGCCCGGTCGAGTGGGGATCTAGGGTTAGGTCCGTACCCCCAGTCTCGCACCCTGAGCCGCCTCGTTCGACTCCTCCCCCAGTACCAACCCGTTCGTCCCCGTAGCCGCCCTCCCCATCGCCGTGCGGCGCCAGGAACCCGCCGCCGCACTTTCTCCCGTCGTCGCCGTGTCTCCCATCTCCTGGCCGCTCCTACCGCGACGCCCTCATGGCTCAGAAGCGCCCCCGTAGTCTCCCGCCGCCCCGTGTCCCCTCTCCGTGCATGCAGGAGCTCTCCTCCCATCGCCGCCCGTCCCTTGCCTGTCGGAGCCCTCCGCCTCGTGCTACCGGCGGCCATCTCCCCCGCTCCCCGTGCCATCAGGTCCCAGCCCGTGGCCAGCAGGGGGTGGCCGATACCAGCACCGGCGGTCCCCTCTGCCATACCGTGCACCCTCTCACCGCCGGCCCTCCCGCTCCCCTCCCCAGCAATAGCGTCGGGAGGTGGACCAAGGACAGCCGCGTGCGGGTAGGGACTCGACGCCGGAGGCGGTCCGCCAGGAGGTCGCGCTGAGACAGCAAGCTCCTGCCGTCCGTAGGAGCGCGCAGGGGGCCCGCGGTGAGCCAGGTCGCTCTAATGTGGCCACCTGGAGGGAGGGTCAGAGTTCTCGCCTGGGAATGCCTCCTTCGGCCATCCCTAAGCCGGCTAGAGCTAGCCCCGCTGAAGCTCAGGAAAGAAGAAGAAGAAACCAAAGAAAAAGAAGAAGAAGGCTGTTGTGTCGTCTAGGGTTCCCATGGGTATGGCTCAGCCGAGTGCATCCTGTCCCGGGCGTGAGTGTCTCGAGTACTACGGCCACGCGGTCAATGGAGGGTTCTACTACATAGACATGGGTGGCGTCCAGATGATGGTCCCTGAGACTATGGCCATGGTGACGGTGCTAGAGCAGTCCCCTCCTTTGCAGGTGGAGGTGACGAAGGCTTTGATCCACCAGGAAATTTGCGAGGTTCTCCCAGGGCACGAGTGTCCAATGCAGAGGATCTCGGCCACAGAGTTTGCGGTCTCCTTCCCCTCAGTGGCGACGCTGCGCATGTGCGCCTTTGGTGCCTCCTTTACCCTGCCGATCCACCAGTTGAAGGTTTTGATCAGGCTGTCATCTGTTGACCTGGATTCTTCGGCTTCTCTGTCTGAGATCTGGATTCGCGTGTTTGGATTTCCTGTGGAGGCGAGATAGGAGGGGATTGTCGCCCTTATCACCCAGACGGTGGGCAAGTTCCTAGAGGTGGATTCTCGCTCACCTTCGGGACACGAGGCGATCCGCGTGCGCATCCTCTGCCCGGACTCCTCCATGTTCCCTGTGTCGGTCTCATGCTTCTTCTTCGGCCGCACTAGGCGGGACCTGCTGATAGAGCTGGACGTCTCTCCGGACTCCCCTGGCGCAGGCTCAGGCAGATGACCCCGGGGAGGGGCGGGGGGCCTCGTAGGAGGATTCCTCGAGTGACGAGTCTGCTGAGGAGGACAAGTCCGCGGACAGGGAGGCACCTCCACCCACTCCTCCACAGGCCCCGCAGGGCCCCGGGGGGGAAGGGGGTGCGGCCTTCCAGTCTGTCGGTGGCGTGTCTGCCCCAGTGGGTCCCTTCTTCTCGGATCGTCGCCCGCTGTCCAGGAGTGCTCCCGCCAAGCTGGCGCCGGTTGACTTCTCGCACTGCTCTCGTGCTACTACGCAGACCCACCTCGACTTCGACATCGCCCAGTACGGTTCCAATCTCGACATACCTCAGTTCTGAAGGGTTTTGCGGCATAGTAAATCAAAATTTTCTACGGAAGCGAACAGAGGGAAGCCAAGATCTAATCTAGGAGATGCAAACAACGAGAGATATTGGATTAGATCTTCATACCCTTGAAGATTTACTGGCGGGCGTTACCGGAACGTGGGTGATGTAGTCGTACTCGCTTCTCCTCCTCGCGATCCGATCCGATCTAGCACCACAAGTGGCGATGCCTACGTGAGATGCACACGTGCAGCACCTCGACGTCTCCTCCTTCCTTGGTCTAGCAAGTATGGTGGAGAGATGGGTTGGATCTACAACGCGACGGTGCGGTGCAATTGGTGGAGAATTTTTGCAGCAGGGCTTCGCCTACAAGCAGTCGGGAGGGAGAGAGGAGGGCAGTAGGGCGGCTAGGGTTGGAGGGGAAGGTGTGGGGGGTTGGTGCGCCCCCAGCCCTCTATATATAGAGGGGTGGGCGCAGCCCTAACCCCTCCCCCAAGCCCTAGGCCGGCGGCCAAAGGAGGAGGAGTGGGGGGCAAGGAAACCCCCCCCTTCTAGAAGCTCTATCTAGGGTTTTACCCTAGCTGGCCGGTTGGGCCCTATGGGGCCTTGTGCCCCTGGCCCAATGCGGCCAGTGCACTCCCTCATAGGCCCATGCCCCCTCCCGGAAGGTGGGGCCACGTTGGTCCCCTTCCGGAAGGTTCTAGAAGCTTCCGGTACAATACCGATTAACCCGGAACAATTCCGAACTCCAAAAACTGCACTGCCTTATATGAACCTTATTCTCCGGACCATTCTGGAACCTCTCGTGATGTCCCGGATCCCATCCGAGACTCCGAACAAAAACTCATAAACCAATTATCCAATCTATCCTAGCGTCGAGACACGTTAAGTGTGTGACCCTTCGGGTTCGAGAATATGCAGACATGATCTTCTATCAATAATCAACAGCGGGGTCTGGAAACCCATATTGACTCCCACACATTCATCGATGATCATATCGGATGAACCACGATGTCATGATTCAATCAATCCCATATATATATTCCCTTCGTCTCGCGATATTTTACTTGCCCGAGATTCGATCGTCGGTACCATCATACCTAGTTCAATCTCGTTCACAGCAAGTACTTTACTCGTTCCGTAATCCGATATCACTTTGTGATTAACTCCTTAACCACATGCTTGCAAGCGGTGTTGATATCGACACGAGTGGGCCCAGTATATCTCTCCGACTTGGGAGGGACAAATCCATCTCGATACAACCCAATGTACTTTCCGATCACCTGAGAGACACCTTTATGATCACCCTCTCATAGGATGACGTTTGATGACCTCAAAGCTTTCTTCCGATACCAGGGAGTTGTATTATCTCATGGTCTAAGGAATACAATATTTGACATAAGAAAAGCTTCGCAAAGATGAACACGATGACACGATCTAATTGCTTCACTTAGTTTGGGTCTGTCCACCATATCATTCTCCCAATGATATGATCTCATTATTAATCGACAACTCATGTCCATGGTTAGGAAACCTTAACCATCATTAATCAATGAGCTAGTCCATAGAGGCGTACTAGGGACACGGTGTTGTTTACAAACCACACAAGTATTAATGTTTCCGCTTAATACAATTCTAGCATGGAATATAAACTTTATCATGAACAAGAATTATAATAATAACATCTTTATTATTGCCTTTAGGGCATAATTCCAACAAGTTCTTCCTTGGAGGGTCCTAGCCGAGGGGTGAGGAGGCCCCAATCCCCCCGCCCCCACCGGCTACTTCCTCCGCGAACACCTCTAAGAGTGTGGGGATGGACGTATTCCCTCAGTCCCCCCCCTCGCTCTCCGGGTGTGGTGTGCTACTCCCTCGCCCCCGACACGCCGGACCTCTCCTCCGGGGGGTTGGCCACGCCGGCTCCCTCCCCAACTGTGGCCAGCTGTAGGGGGCGCCGCTCTTGGGGTCCTCGCCAGCCGCCTCCGCCGCCGTCCCGCCATAGTGAGCGTCTTGCAGGCGCTCGGGTTGGTGGGCCTGGCCCGGAACCCACGGTGGCCGAGAAGGCTTCCCAGCGGGTAGCAGCTCGTGACGAGTTTTTAGGTACGCCTCCGCCCTCTCCCCCTTCTGCTAGTTCGTGTTCCCTCTCAGGGTCCAAGTTTTCAGTTCTTGAGGAGGTGCCTTTGGAGCATCTGAGCTTGGTCGCTTTAGACAGCGGTCTCGTTTTCCATGGCGAGAAGGGCCCTCGGTTAGAGCAGATTGCAGCCATCAAGGCTAGGGAGGTGTATGAGGGTCAGATCGTCGCTGCCTGTGCACGCGATGCACGGGAGCGGGAACGAGCCCTCTTGCTGGCAGGACCTGGGTCAACTGACCATGGGTCTAGCACAGCGCCACCTCTCCAGCCTGATAGTGGTGGGAATCTGGTGGGGTCTCCTCTTCCAGGGATACCTCCGGGAGACCCCCTAAGGCCCTGCCTTGCACTACTCCGTCAGGCCGTACCCAAAATTCTGCTCCCAGTAAGGGGGCCATGCTCGAGTGCTTTGCATATGGACATTCTTCGAGCATTTCGGGCTTTCATCTAGAACATCCGGGGGTTCGGCCAGGACGGCCGTCGCTGTCAGATTAAAGAATACCTTCGACAAGAGGATGTGGATATTGTGGGCCTCCAGGAGACCATCCGTCAGGACTTCTCGATGGTCGAGCTGGAGGCCTTGTCTAGACACAAGTTTGTCTGGACTTGGCTTCCGGCAAACTGCCACTCGGGGGGCATCCTCCTTGGTGTGAAGGAGGATACCTTTGAAGTGGAAGATATGGACCGTGGGGAGTTTTTTGTGAGCATGGTGCTCACCCATAGACAATCTCGCCTTAAATGGGAGGTGATTATTGTCTATGGCCCCGCGGACCATAGGAGATCCCAAGAGTTCTTGCTCGAGCTCAAGGATAAGGTGGAGCGCACTGAGACCCTGGTCATTGTGGCAGGGGACTTCAATCTAATTCGCTCTGCTGAAGACAAGAGCTCGGCAAACGTGGATCTCCATAGGATTCGCATATTCAACGACTGCATCGCTGACCTTGCTCTTCGAGAGATTACTCGAGTCGGCGCCAGATTTACTTGGACCAAAAAACAGCTTAACCCGATTCGCATCATTCTTGATCGTGTGTTTGTCTCTGTGGAATGGGAGGTGGCATTCCCCTTGTGTTCGCTTTGTGCAGTCACCAGGGTCGGTTCTGACCATACCCCCCTCCTCCTGTCCTCGGGCGGGGGGTCGCCTCCTAGACTAAATCGCTTTCACTTCGAAAACTTCTGGCTAAAACAAAGATGTTTCGTGGAGGCGGTTCGGGCCAGGTGGGTAGAGGCAGCGACCGCTCCCCCCCCCCCCCCGCACATATTGTGCTGTTGATATCTGGCATCACTGCGCCCAGATGTCACGTCAACTTATGCGGGGCTAGGGAGAAAACCTAGGGGATGCGATACGTGGACAAAAGGACGCCATTCTGTAGGAAATCCAAGCCCTGGACCAGGAGGCGGACATTGTGGGGATCTCGGATGACTCCTGGTCCCATAGGTATTCCCTTGAGACCTCCATTATGGAGATCTATAAGGGTGAAGAGGCATTCTGGAGACAGCGGAGTCGCCAGAACTGGACCCTCCAGGGGGAGTCGAACACAGCCTATTTCCATGCCATTGCAAATGGCAGGCGTAGGAAGTGCTCAATCCCCTGCCTCTGGTACGCAGATGATCTCCTGGAAGACCAGCAAGAGATCTCGTCCCATATTTACTCCTTCTACCGGGACCTGTTCGGCAACCCCAAGAACATGACTAGCGCTGAGTGGGGACTTTTGGACTGCGGAGGCCAAGGTGACTGCGGAGGAAAACGGGGAGCTGACCCTCCCGTTTCTCCATACCGAGGTTGCCGAAGCTATTAAGTCCATGAAGACCAACTCAGCTCCCGGTCCGGACGGGCTACCAGTGATTTTCTTCCAAACCTTCTGGGATCAGCTTCGCCCGATGATTATGCCGATGTTTTAGGAGTTCTACACTGGAACTCTTGTCATGTCTAGGCTCAATTTTGGTGTGATTACCCTGATCCCCAAACTAGTGGGGGCCACGGATATTCGCCAATTTCGTCCAATCACTGTGATCAACATCATCCAGCGGATTTTTTCTAAGGTCTGCGCCATCAGACTCGCCCCGATCATGGAACGCTTAACTCATCCACTTCAGTTTGCCTTCTTGAAGGGACGCCTGATTCATGATGGTGTACTCGCACTGCATGAAATCATTCATGAGGTGAAGGTTTGCCATCAGAAAGGGGTCTTCCTCAAGTTAGACTTTCAGAAGGCCTATGATAAATTGGATTGGGCCTTCCTTAGACAAGTCCTCGAACACCGAGGGCTTGATGATAGGGTGATTTCTTGGATCATGCAATTTGTCATGAGTGGTAGCATAGCGATTAATGTAAATGGGGAAGTGTGGCCATACTTTCGGCCCTCCTGTGGAGTTAGACAAGGGGACCTGATCTCTCCCCTGCACTTTAACTCCGTGGTGGATTCCCTAGCAGAGATCTTGGACAAAGCCAAGACCGTTGGCCAAATATCGGGTGTGGTAGGGCATCTTATCCCCGAAGGTGGAATCTCCCACCTCCAATATGCAGATGATACTAT
The DNA here is from genome assembly GCA_023614405.1 of Avena insularis. Taxonomy (NCBI): domain Eukaryota; kingdom Viridiplantae; phylum Streptophyta; class Magnoliopsida; order Poales; family Poaceae; genus Avena; species Avena insularis. Next base: position 412,467,859 of record CM042691.1, read on the forward strand.
GATCATGGTGCAGGGGTCGGAACTTGATATTATTAACCTCAAGTTCCTGCTCCTGTGCTTTGAGTCTTTATCGGGCCTCAAGATTAACTTCGACAAGAGCAAGGTTATGATCCTGGGCTTCCCCGAGGACGAGAAGCAACGCATCGCGGATTGCTTGAACTGCCGGTTGGCGGAATTCCCCATAACCTACTTGGGGATGCCCATGCGTGATTCTCGAGTGCTGATCAGGGATCTCGCCCCCATGGTTGCGAAGGTTCGGTCCAAAGCCGAGTCGTGGCGTGCGCGCCTTACATCCAAGGGGAGCAAAACGATCCTGATTAACTCCTGCTTGTCCAGCCTCACCATGTATCAGATGGGCCTTTATTTGCTCCCTGAAGGAACCCACACAGACTTTGCGAAAGAGCTGTCTAGGTTCTTCTGGGCGGGCAGAGATGGGCACCAGAAATTCCATATGGTGAAGTGGGCAGATATCTGTACCCCCAAGATTCTTGGGGGTTTAGGAGTCCTTGACTCACGTCGCTTCAGTGTGGCATTATTACTGAAATGGGTCTGGCGGATTCTCCAGGACGATGGTGGCCTCTGGCTCAAACTAATTAAGGCAAATTACCTGCGGGGCCGCCCCCTAATGTCGTGCGAACGCAGGGAGGGGTCCCAGTTCTGGCGAGTCATCCAAGACATTAAGCACCTCATCCGCAGGGGTTCCTCCTTCGTGGTGGGAAATGGGCAGGAAGTTCTGTTTTGGCTGGACCCCTGGCTACAAGGGGTCTCCCTCTACCATGAATTTCCTGCACTGTTTGCCATCTGCGCAGCTCCCACGATGTTGGTTGTCGAGGCAGCCCATGGAGGCCTCTGGAACATCCCATTCCGGAGGTCCTTCAATGATGCTGAGGCGGCTGACTTCTTGAGGCTACGAGGCTCCCTACCCTTGTCCCTATCGGAGGAGAGGGACAAGGTTACATGGGGTCATTCTCCCTCGGGAGCATTTTTAGTTAGTTCGGCCTATAGGACCCTTTTTCAGGGTCCAGAGTTACCTTGGACGTCGCACCTTTGGAAGGCTCCCTTTCCCTTGAGCCTGCGTATCTTCCTGTGGCAGCTGCTACGGGATCGTCTGCCCTCGGGGGTAGAGGTGTCGAAACGCAACGGTCCCGGTAATGGGTTGTGTCCGTTATGTGGGATGCCAGAGACTTGCACCCACATTATGTTCACATGTCCCGCCGCTCAGTTTCTGTGGAACTTTGTTCGAGAAGCGCTAGGGCCTGCTTGGCAGGCCCAAGACCTCGGTGAGTTCCTATAAACTGAGGCGAACCATACCAGTAGGAGGCGCCACCTCTTCTGGTTGGTGTTTGCGGCCATCACTTGGACACTATGGACCATTAGGAATAAGATGGTGATCGAAAGGATCTTTCCCCGCCGTGCTTCTGACTCCGTTTTCGCTTTGCTTGCCTTCTTACAGCAGTGGTCCCCCCTATCTAGACAGAGGGACCGGGAGAGCGTGGACGGCATCTTGCTGGCTCTCAGGGCGTCGACGCAGCGCTTCGCGGCTCCTGCTAGTGCTTCTGTGGCCTCGTAGGGGGAGCACTCCTCCAGCTTCCCCTTCTGTTTGTTTTTTTGCTCTTTTCTTTGGGCTTGTTGTGCTGTGGCCCCAGCGGACTCTTTTTACTTTCTTTTGACGCCTGGGCGTCGGTGACTTGCATGTTTTCTGGATGGTCGTTGCTTTATTTATAAAGCTGGGCGTAATGCCTGTTTCGAGGAGGGCTAGGGTTAGGACATTGTAGCAACTAGCAAGGAAATGACCGCACCAACAGTTGCATGGGCACTAGCACAACGAATTATCCTAACAGACATGACCAGCTATCTCCATACGATGCAAGTCATGGGAAAATTTGGTTTGGCCAAAATTTATTCAAACAGACCCCTCTTGATAGTTGTCTCCCCAACTTTTTGAAACGTTCTAATTACAGCAACTTTGACCCCTTAGAGCACGGGCTTATCAACTGCGGGACCTCTAAATAACCTCTCCCTATAGGATGCAATATTTAATTTTGGTATCTCTATGCTTTGCGTAGATAGCCCAATAAGACAATGTGTATTTGTTTTTTACGATGGAGTATACAAACCCATGGGAGATGGGACTATCCTCCGGGCCTCGTCTGGGCTATTCCTAGCTCTCTTTTTGTTTTGTTGGGCCATAGTGATGGTTGAGGAAAGACAACCACTAGTCCGGTAGTGCCTGTTAAACTATGCGTGTTGCTGGAAGATTTTATTTTCTTCGTTCATTTCTTTCAACCACAACTTGTACTTGTTAGGCGGATCACCGGGTATATAAACAGATTAATATCTCTTTACGTAACTAGCACGGGACTAAAAAATCAACAATATGTATAAACTAGCAAAATGCCCGCGTGTTACGGCGGAAGAAGTTAGTCTTCTTTGATGTGCCGGTAGTGAGTGTTCTTTTAAATCAGGGGCACGTCACAGTATAGGCATTTTTTAACTTGCTCGTTGACATCCGCTTCTCTATCAATTGATTGTTCCAATTCGTAAACAGAATATTTCCTTTCTCTAAACCCCCTCTTCCTCTTTCTTGACGTGTTTCTCTTTCATCTTTTTGTGAAGTCACATCGCAGAGCTTGCTACTGAGATTTTCTTAGAAAAAAGAAATTACCGGCTTTGTTGACATCCAAAAGAATTAACTCACAAATTTAAACAATGACATCTAAAGAGATTGCTTCTGTTGTCATGTATTAATAATAGAGCTGCATGCATACGTATCCTAGTTGAGTCCATAGATCCAGTTGGTTGGAAGCGCATGTGCAGCAGCCAGGATCCTACGTCTAGGAGAAACCGTAGGCCATGCCCATGTAGTGATGTAGCTGAGCCAGGCCGTGATGAGAACATGAAGAAGGCGGTGGATATCGTCCATGGTAGCCAAGCGAGGTTCACTACAGGACGCGCGCGCTACGCCGAGGGCAAAAAGCCGTCGGCGTAGGCTAATATGTCCTCGGTGTATGGTACGCCGACGGCTGCCCTCGGCGTAGCCTCCTCGACAAAGGTCTCCCTCGGCGGAGCACGTAGAGGCCGTCGGCGTACCAAAATGCCGTCGGCTTAACTTCCTCGTTCCTTCAGAATCTGTTTCCGCAAAGTAATTCATACATTGTTGTCAATACTATGATATCAATCCTATTAACCTTATATCAACATGTCACATGTTTGTATTTTTTGAAATTACAAACAAGTATCTAAGTAAACATTAATAAATAAGTAAAAATATTATTGAATTCAAATAAAAATATAATAATTTTACTTTTTTCTATTTTTCTATTTAATATGGATAATTAATATCTTTAAATCTGTAAATCAGAATTTAACAAATAATATGTCTAAATTGATCAGAAAAATGAGAGGAATCCAAATATGATATCCATATCAACTAATCACAAACCCTACGTTTTTTGAATTATCTATTTGGTGGTTGCTTTAAAAAATTCCCTTTTTGCGCTCGGATAATGAAAAATGGCTTTTTGGTGCGATGAAAAGAAAAACTTGCATTGAATCTTTAATAAAATAGCATATTGTGAACCTAAAAATGATTTTTATAAAAAAACATGAGCATCGGATCATGTACATGTAGTTCATATTTGACTCACTTCCTACCGATTCGGCAGGAATTTTTCTTTTTTACCAAAGGTGGACGGAAAGGTTTCGGATACCCCTGTTGGGACATTGTCCATATAAGGTGATATAGTATTTTTGTAAAATGTGGTGGTAGCATTTTGAATTAGCCATTTGGTGGTTGCTTCACAAAATCGTCCGTTTTTTGTGCTTGGAAAATGGGAAATGGCTTTTTGGTGCGACGAAAAGGAAAACTTCCTCCTGCAACATTGTTCGCCATCTCATGATGCATGTGTATGCACAATATAGGCACATTATCACAAACTATGTCTTGATTCTAGCCATAACATTGGTCATTTGACCCGAAAGCCAAGAAACCTCGAATGAGATAGGTCATTTTGTGAAGGTTTTTTTGAGACATAATCAATATATCAAGTTTATTATTTTTACTTATAACTATGTCACATAATATGACACCACGCGAAGGTTTCGCATTGTTTCGATCGTTTTTGAATTTTTTATGCCCATTTTAAACTATCGTCAAACTTTGTCGAACGCCGGGCATAAAGATTCTTAGCTCGGGACCGAGCCTCGCTAAACTTGCATTGGATTTTTAATAAAATATCATATTGTGAACCTAAAAAAGATTTTTGTAAAAAAACATGAGCATCGGATCATGTACCTATAGTTCATATCTGACCCACTTCCTACCGATTCGGCAGGAATTTGTCTTTTTCACCAGAGGTGGACGGAAAGGTTTCGGATCCCCTTATTGGGACATTGTCTATATAAGGTGGTAAAATATTTTTGTAAAATGTGTTGGTACCATTTTGAATTAGCCATTTGGTGGTTGCTTCACAAAATCGTCCATTTTTTGTGCTCAGAAAATGGAAAATGGCTTTTTGGTGCAACGAAAAGGAAAACTCCCTCCTGCAATATTGTTCGCCATCCCATGATGCATGTGTATGCACAATATGGGCACATTATCACAAACTATGCCTTGATTCTAGCCATAACATTGGTCATTTGACCCGAAAGACAAGAAACCTCGAACGAGATAGGTCATTTTGTGAAGGTTTTTTGAGACATAATCAATATATCAAGTTTGATATTTTGACTTATAACTATGTCACATAATATGACACCACGCGAAGGTTTCGCATTGTTTCGATCGTTTTTGAATTTTTTATGCCCATTTTAAACTATCGTCAAACTTTGTCAAACGGCGGGCATGGAGATTCTTAGCTCGGGGCCGAGTCTTGCTAAACTTGCATTGGATCTTTGATAAATAGCATACTGTGAACCTAAAAATGATTTTTGTAAAAAAACATGAGCATCGGATCTTGTACCTGTAGTTCATATCTGACTCACTTCCTACCGATTCGGCAGGAATTTGTCTTTTTCACCAGAGGTGGACGGAAAGGTTTCGGATCCCCCTGTTGGGGCATTGTGCATATAAGGTGGTATAGTATTTTTGTAAAATGTGGTGGTAGCATTTTGAATTAGCCATTTAGTGGTTGCTTCACAAAACCGTCCATTTTTTGTGTTCGGAAAATGGGAAATGGCTTTTTGGTGCGACGAAAAGGGAAACTTCCTCCTGCAACATTGTTCTCCATCCCATGATGCATGTGTATGCACAATATGGGCACATTATCACAAACTATGCCTTGATTCTAGCCATAACATTGGTCATTTGACCCGAAAGCCGAGAAACCTCGAATTAGATAGGTCATTTTGTGAAGGTTTTTTTGAGACATAATCAATATATCAAGTTTATTATTTTTACTTATAACTATGTCACATAATATGACACCACGCGAAGGTTTCGCATTGTTTCGATCGTTTTTGAATTTTTTATGCCCGTTTAAAACTATCGTCAAACTTTGTCGAACGCCGGGCATGAAGATTCTTAGCTCGGGGCCGAGTCTCGCTAAACTTGCATTGGATTTTTGATAAAATAGCATATTTTGAACCTAAAAATGATTTTTGTAAAAAAACATGAGCATCGGATCATGTACTTGTAGTTCATATCTGACCCACTTCCTACCGATTCAGCAGGAATTTGTCTTTTTCACCAGAGGTGGACGGATAGGTTTCGGATCCCCTTATTGGGACATTGTCCATATAAGGTGGTATAGTATTTTTGTAAAATGTGGTGGTACCATTTTGAATTAGCCATTTGGTGGTTACTTCACAAAACCGTCCGTTTTTTATGTTCGGAAAATGGAAAATGCCTTTTTGGTGCGACAAAAAGGAAAGCTTCCTCCTGCAACATTGTTCGCTATCCCATGATGCATGTGTATGCATAATATGGGCACATTATCACAAACTATGCCTTGATTCTAGCCATAACATTGGTCATTTAACCCGAAAGCCAAGAAACCTCGAATGAGATAGGTCATTTTGTGAAGGTTTCTTTGAGACATAATCAATATATCAAGTTTTATATTTTTCCTTCTAACTATGTCACATAATATAACACCACGCGAAGGTTTCGCATTATTTCGATCATTTTTGAATTTTTTATGCCCGTTTTAAACTATATATAATGTTTTATGTTTTACTTAATTTTTATTTACAAATGTGTAATATTTGAGTGTAAATAGATAGGTCTTATTTTTCTGCAAATTTTGATATATTATTTGTATTTTTCCGAATTAGAATGATTTAGTTATGATTTTTCAAAGTTTAATGAGATAAAATAAAAAATAGCTACGCCGAGGGCAGCCGTCGGCGTAGCATAGGATATGCCGAGGGCAATTCTACGCCGACGGCTGCTTGGCGGAGCTGGCCTAGACGATGGCTACGCCGACGGCCCCGACGTTTGGCCGTCGGCGTAGCGACCGGCCGTCGGCGTAGCTTCCCATTCCTGTAGTGGTTGAGGGGGCATTACTTTGTGTAGGCAGCGCTCGAGCGGAAGGTGCGGCCAAGCAAGGAGATGGTTTCAGAGGAGATTGGTGCGCATACAGAGTACAGTGACTTCGAAATTCAGAATCCAAACTAAAGCACTGTGCCTGCATCTTGGCATCAAAGGCCAGCTCTGCTCCTGCACGAGTCACGGGCGCATCCCTCACATGGTGGAACACCGAGAGGAAGACGTTTCAGCAACGATCGTCCATGGTGTAGGATTCGACGGTGCGGCAATAGAAGAGATCACCCTCAAGGTTTAACTTGGCTCTCTCTGATCTTGTCTTCCGAGGTCTGTGATTTCGCGGCGGCGGGGAACGATCCGGAGCAGACTGGCGATTCGCCTAGGGGTCGTTCGGCTCCGACGCTTGGACCTCGATCGTGAGGGCGTGGGATTAGCTAGGTCTTAATTTATAGACTACAATTATTCCAATTGCCATTACGTGTAGAAAACTCAGTTTCATTAGTCACAAAGTGCGATGCCATTATATGATCATAGTGTTAGAGTACGTATATGTGTATAGACTAGAGATAGACTAGGACTCTACATCTTGTACTCCAAGTCTCCTCCTACCCCGTGTACGTCTATATATACTCTCCGTGAGGGTCAAATCAATACATCAAAATATTAGGAATTCAATATTTTCCACATAGTATCAGAGCGGTTAGCCTTACGGCGCCGATCCTAGGTTCTTCCACCACTTCCGCAACACGCCGCCCCCGGGGAGATTACTCCTCGGGGGCGCGGCACCCGGTCTCGATCAAAGATCAGATCGGTTCTTTAGAATAGATTAGATCAATTTCGAATCTCCAATTCTATAGATTGGATCTAGTTTAGCAAAATAAATCCCTAAACCCACACAATCTTACAATCCGGTGAAGAACCGTTCAGATTTGTACATGGCGAAGTGTAACTTCGGCGGCAGATCTTCCTCGCCTGGCTCTTCCGCGCGTGCGGCACACGGTGCAGCAGATCGAGAAGAAAATAAATCATCACATCGACGTACACACCCGGGCACGGGCACGGGCGCGGCCTCACACGCCTCGTCCAGGCGCTGGCCGCGACGCGAGGGCCTCGTCCATGCAGATGTCTACGGCCAGCTTCATATGCGGGATTACAGCAGGAAGCAGCACCGTGCATATGGACTCAAACCACTGGTGTCATGCACTAGAGGACAAATAGCTTGGAATACCTGCATCAATTCCACGTCTGATACGCCTCCAAGATCAACTCGCCCCGTGTGTGACCTGCCTGACTCGGCATCGACATGACAACACCACGCGCAGATCCAGGTTATCGCGCACGCCGGTGTCTACGTTAAAGTTATACAGATCTGCAATGCTTCGACACGACTACATCAACACCAAGATCTGCACTGCATCAAGCCGGACTACATCGATTCGGACATCTACGTCAAGTTGTACGACTACGTTAGACTACACGCCAAGATCTTCGTCGAGCACATCCACGGAGACGCGACAACGACATCATCCACACGCCAGGCCGGTGTGGAACACTTTTACGCCGACTTCTCCGACATTAAGGCTTCAAGATCATCGCCGCCACAAGGGACGCCTTCGAGCGACGATCATCGCTGACACGCCTACTCCATCAACGATGACACATCATCGCCAAGGTCTACATCTACATGGTCTTCATCAACATCTTCGTCAACACATCGCCGCCGCCGATATACCGTCCTCATGATGGACATACGACTACGACGCCCTCTGACAGTACACGTACTGCAAGGCATGACGACGGCATTGCTGCGTCCACGACCCCAACGACTGCATCAACAAACCGGCATCACAATTGTGACGCCCCTACGACCGCGCATATGGTTCTGGCAAAACCATTTGTGCTTGGTGGGTTCCTCCGGTCCTGGCAAAACCGGTGGTCTCACTTATGACCGCGTCCAAGAGACGCCCCGACGGTACCTCTACAAGGTGCAAAACGTCCACAACTGCAGCTTCGTCAACAACAACAAAAAAACCGCGCAATTTTTTGCGCCTCTGGCAATGGCGGCCACACCACTACGACGTCTACGATATCGACCACACCTACCTCGACCACGGCTACGTCACGATCGGCTACCTCGACATCGACATCAAGAACAACGTCTACAACAACTCAAGAACTCCAGTCAACAGCGTCCGCGTCGTCACTTGCGTCCACGCCACTCCCGCTGTGACTGCGGGAGGGAAGAGAGGCACTAGAAGGGGACGCAGTCACCACCCCTAGATGTCAGTCATGATCATGTTCACGTAGGTGATGATGACAAAGAGGTGAAGACGACGGAAGCGCAAGACTTCATATCCAGTCGCAAGCGTCCGCTTTACTCCCGCTCCGACTGAGGGGATGTTAGAGTACGTATATGTGTATAGACTAGAGATAGACTAGGACTCTACATCTTGTACTCCAAGTCTCCTCCTACCCCGTGTACGTCTATATATACTCCCCGTGAGGATCAAATCAATACATCAAAATATTAGGGATTCAATATTTTCCACACATAGTTAGTGCATCTTTTAGTGGATTAACTACAGAAGCAACACATCGCGAAGGGACGACCCAGAGCGCGCCCTGGTTGTGCAGGTGGCAATTAACACCGCGCCTGCCGGCTGCCCGCTCCAACCAAGCTGCACACTTTGCTTTATCCGGCCGGCCGGCCCTCCTGCCACCTTCCCACTCTATTCGTTGTGGAAGGAAGCAGCGACTACAACTGTCAGGGAGATCGCAGGCGGTCAGAATCTCGGGGTCAGGGGTGTGGTTCGGTGGCAGACGGTTTGTGTTCCTTCCATAGAATGAGAGAGGCGCGCAGCAGGCCAAAGATCGATAGCACATTGGAAATGGACAACCGCGTATATGTGGAGAGGCCGCGAGAATGCGCGCACTGGCCGGAGATCCTGCCTCCTGTGCTGCACCAATAATCGTTGGATTTGACTGGTACTCTAAGAAAGGATGCATCTTGGTGCGTCTGCGCTGCAGCAGCGGTGCAAAGGAGCCTCTGCACGGGTAGAATAGAAATATTGATTTTCGGCAGCGTGTGCAGCACCTGTGCTTCTTTTACAACTGATTCAGGAGAGATCGGTAACTTGATGTACCGTAGCGTAGATAGATCGATGGAAAATTCGATGGCAACGACATGAAGAGTTGCTGGCGTGTTGGCTGCTGCACGGCTGCGACTACGGGAGAAACGGAGTGCCGCCATTGCTAGGACGTCGGGTCGGGCATTGGATGTCTGTCGGACCTTTTGAGGATTCTGGAAGACACCAAGGTATATCACGTGCTTTTCGTGCAGCCGAACAAGGTCATCGTCGAGTTCCTATTCTCCCTCCCGGCCCTCGTCGTCGACACGGCCGTGACCCATGAAGCTGCCCAAGGCGCGGATCCATGGTCGACAGCTCCTGCGACCTCATCACTAGCGCCACGAAGCTCGCTGCCACCAACGTGGCAACGTCCTTCCTCGAAGAACACATCCAAACTCGCGCTTGAAGTCAACAGCCTCCCTCCTGTCCTCTCGATTGGTGCTCTACAGAGAGGAATACAGGAAGGGGGATCGCGGGCGATGGCGCGTCGCGGCAGGAGGCTGATTGCGTTGGTGCAGCTTTTACTTAAGCGATCAAGGTGCGGGAATGGACTTTGTGTTGGATGTTGGATTCAACTTCAAATCAAATTGGTACTCTCAGGATCAATACCGAGCGGACGGGAAGCATAGAAGCTCAATTTCGAGCATGAATTCCGGCGAGCTTGTGCGATAGGTTTGGTAGGATTTTTTTTAGGGTTTCTGTGAAAATCAGGCGTGGAGGATAGGCACTATATATGGGCTGATTTTTCGTGAGCAAGGGGCAAAAAATTGAACGGAAATCGATAAGGATCACAGATGAATTAGGAACTCGTTCTATTTTCTTATGAAGGAACTCGTTCCGCTGGTTGGATAGGTTGGGGAAACCAGGGAACGATTATTTCCAGCGAAGATTTTTTCCGGGGAAGGGTACTTACCGATGGTAGCAGTGGGTAATTTTCATCAAATTGCAGGGGCAAAACGGTCTAAAAAAAGTGTTGGGCCAAGAGAAACACTTCGTGATTTATTATTAGGTACTAGCAAAGAGCCCGTGCGTTACTACGGGTTAATACTCCATAGTCAACGCTGTCCCACCTATCCAAAGGAAATCATGTTGACCCATACCGTTTGTCCTACCCACCAACGCCGAAAGAACTTGCGCAACAAAAATCAATTCCATCTTTGGCGCCTCCCATCCTTCACCTTCCACCAGTGAACAATGTTGGCATATTCCTGCTTGATAGCCCTTGGGCCCCCACCCCCTCTCCCCTCCCTCTACCACACATATTTTTGTGCTCGACGACAACGTCCTCCCATCCTCTTCCTCGTAGTCTTCCGCGCAAGCCGTCCACCTCGATCGTGGACCTGTCGGCGCCTAATGTTTTGTAACAATTATTTTGTCTTCTTGACAGACTTATTAGATTTTTCGGCACTTTTCTAAGCAGTGTACTACGCGTCTACGCATAGTCGAAGTTGCGTAGTACCGCTGAAGTACCCCAAAAAATGTGTATTATCGATTATTCTTTATTTTTAGAACTTTTTACATGACAAATTCACCCGTTGACCTAATTAGTAAACTATCATAGACAAACAACTTTTTTAAAGCTATCATAAGTTAAATAGTTGTACTGCAGCATATCTAATGCTTCTTCTCCACACATCTCTCGTTCTCTCTCCATGAAGTGCAATCAAATATTTTGGGAATCTTTGTTTCAGCACAAGCGAGTTGTAGCCTCGGGTCGCATCGTTAACAAAAAAAAATCGGCGCCAGCTTCTCTCTGCATGTTCTATTGCATAGCGCTAACTAACTTTTCAAGAAATTAGTGACATTTTTCCTCTATCATCTCTGAACTTCCAAAATTGAATTGCTTTGCCAACTATTTTTTGAAATTGACATGCAATTAATTCTGTCATAATAAATTAGAAGTAGCAGCCACACACCGCCACAGAAAAATTGATCAAGAGCAGTGGAACTACAACAATCCAACTAACCTAGCTAAGAAACAGTGATCTGGCAAGTATTTCTTCCAAAGGAAATGAAAATGAATCATGCGTATATGGTATTTATCAGCAGAAACATATCGCTACGTAAAAAAGGACCAAAATCATGTCTAGATGCAAACTGAACTTGTCAACAGAACAGCCTGCGCACACTGCAACTTCTCCAATCGAGTTTCAGTCAAGGAGATGGAGACAGAAGCACGGATAAATCTAGATCAATCACCAGCAAGATGGATCCCAAAAATCGTTGTCGACGACATGCTGGTGGCTCAAGGAGACGGCGATGCAGGGGTTCGGGTTCCGTGTGGCGGCTCGCCGCTCTCACGCGAAGAAGCGACGCTTGGGCTCGGATGCTTTGCTGCGGCGCCGTCGCCGATGAAGGAGCCCGACGCGGGTGCCGCCGGTGCACGGACTGCTGATAGTCGGGGAATCAGGTGCCTGAGGACGTGTTGGAGCACGATTAATTCAGCGGACTAACAAGTGTTGTGTCGGGAGGTTCTCCATGGAGAACGCGCTACCCCGATGATACTCGCCGGATCGGACGCGCCGCACTTCTGCACGGAGACGGCCGTGCCAGGGCTTCGCCGGGCTTCCTCGCCGTGGATGTTGGAGCCGCGCCAGGAGCCTCACCCCAGAGGGCGCGTGTGCTGCGTTAGGCGTCCTCGCCGTGGAGATGCGGGCCACACACTTTCCTCTCCCTCCGTCTTGATTCCCTTCGCTGTTCGCGCCACCCTGCAAGTAGACGCCGCCCCCACCCCTGCTTATCCTCGTCTACCTCCCTGCAGCTCTAACAGACAGGAGTTGGCTGTTACGGCCAGCTAGGGGAGAGATGCCTCTCCAACGTGGGGTGAAGGGGGAGGGGCAGAGGACAGCGGCGTTGTATACGATGGTGGGAGGGATCTCCGACCGGCGGGGCGGCGGAGAGCTCGGGAGTGGGGATTTGACTTGCGGTGGCAGGGGCTGTAATTCAGCTGAACAATCAGGGGCAAAATCGTCCAAAAAAAATCGGAACCAAATTTTCAGACGGACGAACCTACCTCAAAGTAAATTAGTAGATAGATAGATAGATAGATAGACTAGTTCACAACAACCGCAGGCGGAACAAACCTGTAGTGTCTGAGGTACAAGCCTCGTCTACAAGGGAAACACAAATTTACACAACATGAAACTAAACAACACAATAATTGGAGTAAAAATAATAGCGCAAAGGAACGAAAATATACACTTGAAACTAAGAAACAACAAAAAACTAGGCTAAGTGAAATCAAATTTTGGCATCCATGTAAAAAAATCATGACGACGGGAGAAACAATAAAAATTTTTAGACAAACACAGTTATAATATAACAAATGGATAAACACCCATGTTGAACAAAATTTAGACCGAAACAAAACTTCATAGATGATGATACAAAAATCGCATTATACAAAAAAATCATGAAAAAATATGATCTAAAAATGTTTTAGGAAAAAAGAAAAAGCAAAGACACACCAAAAAATATGAAAAAGAAAAAATAAACAAAAAATATACGTGAAACTGAAAAGAACAATATGAGACGCGATGAACACCATAGGCACGCGTCATGATGGGCCGGCCCATATAGCATCACTATCGGGTGAAACTGCACTAAGAAACGCCCTCGTCCTATGTCCATGTATTGCTTGCCTCTGTGGGTTGCATATAGACGACATAGAAGCAATTTGATGTTTAAATGAATGGACTGCATCCAAGAAGGGCCGGGTAGTCTGATGGACCAGGTCTGTTGTCTTTATGATTGACTGGCCCAACGTATAAAATACTCCATTCCCCAGAAAAAAAGACATATATGTGTGCATTTTTATGGGGAATTAGTGTAGATGAACATACTGTCTGAATTAGTGTAGTGTTAGCTAAAATAAACAGCATACATTGATGAGCAGGGTAGTGACAATGAAATATTGCTAGTTGCATTTCATGGAAAAAATTGTGTCTTCCACTAATGCTAGCAACTTGTTTGATTACGATTATATTAATCTTTTGGCAAAATTTTCTTTGGGTGGTAACTTTTCATTCAGTACATTGCACTTTGACACTGGTCGCAATTGCTTTGGGGGCCTAGTTGATAGCATTCTATACTTAAGCATGACATAATCCTTGACCTGGGTGTGTAGTGTAACTTATCGTGTTGTATCATCATATCTAAAGAAATATATAATGGTTAATTCTGTGGGCGGAATTCCTTGTGACCCTGTTTCTGAAGATGTACTTATTTTAGGAACTAGCTAGATAGGGACATTCTTTTTTCAGATATATGCCACACGGCAACGCTGTTGCCTAGCAGCTTTAAAAAAACTCTATAATGCTTTTAGCTAATATTCAGTTACACTATACTTGAGGGGAAAAACAATAACTAAAAAAAGTATGCCAGATTTTCGTATATACTAATTTTTTGTTATGAAAAGAACGGCTTTATGCTGTATAATTTTACATATTGTTATTTTATTAATTAGTTACAGGAAGAAAGCTAAAGCTAAGGCTAGCTAGTGAGAGACGTATACACTACTACTACTTTGTTTCTTCCCAAATTATTTTTTACCAGTGGTTACTGTCCTAGCTTGCAAAGTGCATACTTAGCTAGTCGTTCTTTTCTTTTTCTTTTTGCAAAAGTTCTTTTTTTCTAACGTGAAAGCGAAGATAAGGGAGGAGATAATCTTGGATGTCTTCAATTAATTAGCGATACGTACGTACGAGATCCTGATGAAATCGCGGCTGATTAGAAAAAACAGGATAACCCCATCCATCCTTCCATAGATCATACTGATCGATCATGCTCGTGTCTAGTGATCATCTCATGGACGCCAATGGTTTCAGCGGCCATAAATTAATTGATACCGTCACGCTAAATAATTAAAATTCTTTCTTGCTTGTTTTTACTTAAGCATATTTTGTTGTTTTGGCGTGTTTGGATGGTTCTGTGACACAAGTGATCGGCATCTAGATGCACCAACCCCGGCCGTCGGGTGAGCAAGGGTTAGTCTAGTTAATTAGTCAGTAATGCTGATAACCATGACGCCAATTGTGTTTAAGTAAGTCCAGATCTAATCGGTATCTGCGTGCGTCAGTCCAGGACCTAATGGACATCTTTCTTGTCGTGGGATGGGATGCGTGTTTCATGGTTCATTCCTATGCTTTCAGTGATGTTTGTTTAGTTTAGGCGATGTCCTGAAATAAAAGTTCAATGCGGGCGTTGCTAGTTGACAGACAGGGAAAAAGTTTTAATGTAGATAGGTTGTAACATAAATAAATCAGCATTAGAACAAAATTTAGTTTAAGCCGCAACACAAAATAAAGAAAAGTTTTATGGTGAATACTAGCTTCATCAATTATTCTTCAACAATTATTTATCTACACAATTCTATTTATTGACAAACTTGTATTTTTCTAATTTTTATGTGTAAAAGTTTTTTTTAGTGATAGATACCTGTTTTGTTGTTGTTGTTAAGAAAAATTCAAATAAAATCATAATTTCATGATTGTGCTACAATACATATATATGGTAGCACCTAAGAGATTTGGAGCACTAAATTTTCTCTCATTGCTAGTGTATACTTGGCTAGTCTATTTATAAGGAAAGGAGGATTATCCATCAACTGATGCACATAACCATCTTACTGCAAAGTTAAAATCTCACCATTGAATTTGGATGAAACAAAATAAGATCAAACAATAGTAGATATGATCACATTCAACGCTCATGCCTAGTGAACTTATTTCTAGAATATCATCCATATTGATTGAGCAAAGTACGGTAGCATAGATCAACCCTATGAACACGGGTCAAACCCCTAAAAACATGATGTTGGGACTCTATCCAGGTGTGAATTTGTATGACCATTGTGCATATGTGGCTAGATGTGTGAGTTATGGACCGTTGTGATCCATACACATGTGGCATAAATCAAGGGTGGAGCTATAGTATAATAACTGGGTTTAGATGAACCAAAAAAAATTCCACATAGTTGATTAATCTAGTCTTTATAATTTACTATTAGTGAAAATTAGACCACAAATAAGGAATCGTCCCAAATGGCCAACACACTCTAACTTTGGCACTAGCATATGTTGAGCGAGTTTCACTAATATACGGTATGGGGCTACGTCACCAACTATGGTTCTTTGTGTCCCTTTAGTAGTTAATTTAAATTCCTGTCCAAGACAATACAGCATGATAAAAAACCCAAATATGGTACTAGCTTAAAGGGGTAAATGGAACAATCATAATCCTAGCAGGTTAGTATGCATGTGTTATCTAATCAGTATCAAATAAATACCAATAAATCATGAATTTACAACTAAGCTAAAGTTGCATTTTATACTCCCTCCATTTCAAAATATAAGATGGTTTAGCTTTGTAAAGCAAATGTATCTAGACTTCCTTTAGTATATAGGTTCACTTAGGTTTGAAGTGAATCTACACACTAAAAAAGTCTAGACACATTTTATTCACAAATCTAAAATATCTTATATTGTGAAACGGAGGGGGTAGAAACCAACTTATATATGTAAGAAAATATTGTGCATATTAGGATTAACAAAACCAAGAAACCAATGCTAATGGTTCCCTTAGTTTATGAGAGAAAAGTAACAACCAATTAATGTTCATGGATGGTGTACCCCGAACATGGGCAAGCATAACTGAATTATTTGTGATGTGTGTAATAAATTTAGGCCCAATATAATTAAGTAAAGTATTCACAACAATATCATTTGTCTTTGCTCTAATATGGACTACGTGGAGACAACAGTTAATAAATTAGCGAGGCGCGTGGTGTAGCGTCACTCTGAGAATCTTATCTTGCTTAATTGCCATGAATTGCCGAGGCATTTCTGTGATAGGGTAGTGCCCTTGAGTGACATCTAGCTGGCACAACTAGCTAGACGCATCATGTGAATCCATGGTAGAGGTCGTATAATATATCTATTCTGGAGGAAGCAATTAAGTGAAGAAAAAGTGAGAAGATGAGGTTAGCAGGAGCACCACATGTACAAGAGGGCGCACCACTAAGAGCAAGAAACAAGAAAGGTTGTGACGAAGCATTGGGTATCCATATGAAGTAAACTATAAATGACCAAGATAATACTTGAAATAACGCAAATAGTTATAGAAAGAATGTATTTTTTAATTTATTTGTAAAATAATTTATTTGTATCTTCTCATGATAGATATTTCTTTTGTCATTGTTTTGAAGAAAACTTTGTGATTGTGTTTTAGTACATAAGGTAGCACCAAAGAGATTTGGAGCACTAAATCTTGTCTCGTTGGTGCATACTTGGCTAGTATATTTGTAAGTAAAGGAGGATTATCCTTAGACTCTTCATTGATTGATGCACACAACCATCTTACTGCAAAGTGAAGGGAATATGCCTTGAGAGGCAATAATAAAGTGATTATTATGTATATTCTAAATATATGATAGATGTTTATTTTGTATGCTATAATTGTATTAATACGGAAACGTTAATACATGTGTGTTTAATAAACAAACAGAAAGTTTCTAGTTATGCCTCTCTTATAAACTAGCTCGTTGATTAACAAGATGATCAAGATTTCCTGATCATGGACATTGAATGTTGTTAATAATAAGGTCACAATATTATTGGAATGGTGTGATGAACATTCATCAGAAGTATAGCATTACGATCAAAGTCATTGAGTTTATATTGCTATAACATCATACAAAGTAATCCTAATCCTTATGTTGGAGATATGCCCAAGAGGCAATAATAAAGTGGTTTTTATCATATCTTCATACTTATGATAAATGTTTACATACCATGCTATAATTGTATTAACAGGAAACATTAATACTTGTGTGTTTTGTAAACATAAAAGAGTCCCTAGTAAAGCCTCTTGTTAAACTAGCTTGTTGGTTAATATATGATCATGGTTTCCTGATCATGAACATAGAGATGTTATTAACAAGTGGTCATATCATTAGGAGAATGATGTGATGGACATACTCCTATAGTTAAGCGTAGCATAAAGATCAAGTCATTTAATATAGTTCATTTGCTATAATCTTTCTGATACATAGTAACCTAATTCCTTCGACCATGAGATCATGTTAATTACCATCACCGGAAGGATGCTTTGATGACATCAAACACCACACCGTAACTGGGTGGCTATAAAGGTGGCATTGAGTGTTCGGAAAGTATGGTTGAGGCACATGGATCAAGAGTGGGATTTGTCCATCCATATGACGGATAGATATACTCTGGGCCCTCTCGGTGGAATGTCATCCAATTAGCTTGCAAGCATGTGACTGGCTCACAAGGGATCACATATCACGGGAACGAGAAAAGAGTACTTATCGGTAACAAGGTTGAACTAGGTATGCAGAGATACCGACGATCATAACCTCGGATGAGTAAACTATCGTGAGACAAAGGGAAATTGGTATCGTATGTTAGTGGTTCATTCGATCGCAAAGTAATCGTAGAAATATGTGGGAGCCATATGAATTTCCAGATTCCTGTATTGGTTATTGTTCGGAGAAGTGTCTCGATCATGTCCGCATAATTCACGAACCGTAGGGAGACACACTTAAGGATTCGACGTTGTTTGAGTAGTTATGGAATGATGAGTGAGAGACCGAATGTTGTTCGGAGTCTCGGATGGGATCCGGGATATCACGAGGAGATCCGGAATGGTCCGGAGAATAAGATTCATATAAGGAAAGTCCTGTTTAGGGGTTGGAGAATGGTTCCGGTGTTTTCATCGGGAATGTTCTAGAAGGTTCCGGAATGTCCGACACTCCGGAGGGGAAGGGTACATGAATGTGTCATATCAAGTTGGAATGATTGTATCATGTACTAAGTGTCATCGCTGAACAAAATAAAGGGTTTAATCAAATCCTAGTTTGAAAAGTCAAACGCCAATTTGAAAAGTCAAACGGCTATTTTGGGAGGTGGAAGGGAAGTAGGAAACCTACTTGGGGAGGAGTTCCCTCCACCGCCCACTTGGAGATCGAGTTGGGAGGACTCCTCCCTGGCGCGCCCCTCCACCTATAAAAGGAGGGGCAGGGCTGCCCCTCCAGGGACACAACACCACGCCCCTCTAAACCTAAACCCTAGCCGCCGCCGCCCACCATAGCCGCCGCCTAGGATTTCTCCCCTAGCCGCCGACTTGGGCTGATCCAAGCCCTAGCCGCCAGCCCTAGACCCTCCTCCTTGGTGTGTCTAAACCCTAGATCGCCGAGGATCTCTCTCATAGTCCACCATACTCGCTCCGGCTTAAGGCGAAGCCCTGCGAGATCTCCCCTCTACTTCCGGTACCACGCCGTTGTGCTGCCGGAATCGTGAGGAGAGTGCTACAACCTCCGCTGCCTGCTGGAACAAGGGAGAGGAAGTTCTTCGTCGAGTACCGAACGTGTGACCGATCTGCGAAGCGCTTTAACGCAGCTGGAAGGATCGCTCACGCGATCTTGAGATCGGCAAGAGTACGACTACATCACCCACGAGAATCGCTCTCGTTAAACACTTTGGAATCTTCGAGGTGAGTTATTCCATCGACTCGTTGCTAAAATCTAGTAGATAGATCTTGGCTTGTTTGTTTGTATGGTAGAAATTTTTGTTTTCCATGCTACGAAACCCTACAAAGGGTATCGAGCCGTGTCTATATGTAGATCTGTTGCACGTAGAACACAATGGTCATTGTGGGCGTTGATGCTTTGTTGTCGATTGCTTCTTGTGTACTTTGCATCTTATGGATGGTGGGATGAAGCGGCCCGGGCTAACCTTACATGACATCGCTCATGAGACTTGCTCCACGCTTGACATGCAACTTGTATTGCATAAGTGGCTTTGTGGGTGCCTGTTTCTCCCAACATAGTTAAGATTCAATTTACAACGGGTGATTGACAATACTAGTATCAATGTTGTGGTTCTTGTTCGTAAGTTAGAACGACACTTATTGAAAGCCCCAAACCACGTAAAACATGCAAAGAAAGTAGAGGCGTCTAACTTTGTTTTGCAGGGGTGTGCTGTGATGTGATATGGCCATGATTGTGATTATATTTGATGTATGCAATGTTCCTTATTGTAAGTTGGCAACCGGCAGGAGCCATATGGTTGTCTTTAAATTCTGTTAAGGCCCGCGTGTCTATTCAAAGTAGTTGTAATAGTTGAAGCCGGTGGACGACAACCATGAAGCAGCTTCATTGACCTTGATGCAATGCCGGTGATGATGGAGATCATGTTCGTGCTTGAAGATGGAGATCGGAAGCACAAAGAAGAAAGGCCATATCATATCACATATTATGAATTGCATGTGATGTTAATCCTTTTATGCATCTTGTATTGCTTAGTTTACGACGGTAGCATTATAAGATGATCCCTCAAACACACAATTTCAAGTTTTAAAGTGTTCATCCTTAGTAAGCACCGTTGCTAAAGCTCGTTGTTTCGAAGCACCATGTGATGATCGGGTGTGTTAGATTCTGCAAGTGTATACAACGTGAGCAAGCCAGATTTGCTCACGCGGAAGCTAAGGTTTGATCTTGACGAGCCTAGCATGTACAGACATGGTCTCAGAACACGGATCACCGAAAGGTAAAGCATGAGTCATATAGTAGATATGATGAACATGTTGATTGTTCGCCATTGAAGCTACATCAACTCTCGTGATGATCGGTTTTGATGTGGTGGATTTGGTTCGTGTGATCACTAAAACAATGTGAGGGATATTGTTTTGAGTGGGAGTTCAACGGCAATATGATTAAAAGTTGAACACTATTTATCATAAATTAAATCAAAGTGAATTTGCATAGTTGTTGTAGTCATTGGCATCTGTTTACCACCTTGCGCTTAGTTTTAATTGAGATGATAGAACTATAGAATTCTGGTTAGTTACTTTACGAACTGGTATCGTATTGTTTTGAAGTGTTAATCTAAAGTTTAAAAGTCCTATTACAAACTTTCAGTAAGTTTCGGTTACTCCATGAAGTTTAATAATTGGTATTAAAACAAGAGTGACAATTCCAAGAGTTAGTGTATGAGTATCATGTTTGTCTCCATGATTCTTGATATTCAAAGGATTGTCTTAATATCAAGGTTATATAGGATCTGAAAGAGTTGTTTCAGAAACCATGATGTGTGGAACATATTGTGATATGTAAAACGAAGTTTTGGTTACAACATGATAGAGTATAATATGGCAAAAGTCATGTTCTCATATTTGATGAGAATTTGCAAAAGGTTGGAGACACTAGTTGTCCTAATCCTCCAAAAGGTTTTGGAGAGCAACATTATACTCGCAATTCACCATTATAAGCTAAAATTAGCTTGATCATGGATAATTCCATGATAAGGGTGAATATTTGATGTAGGTAAAATGTTTACTACCCCAAGAGATTACTAAAGAAAGGAATTTGAAAGAACACCAAACATTTGATAATGGTGATCTACTTCAAAGTGCAAGTCCAAAGACATTGGTATTTAACTATACACGCTTTGGACTATGTGTCATGTGTATGGCTCCACTATTGATGTTGATAGATTCTTTCAAACAGAAAAAAGAAATACTGAAAGAGAATCTCATAAATATATGGCAGAAAAGAAAAGATTAGAATTGTTCAGTTTATGTATATAAAGGATATACGTGTTATGGCTATATTATTTGCTTATTAAACAAAGTGGTTCTTAAGTATTTGATACTGAATTTGTTGGTATGAATCGTCATACGAAACAACAGAATTCATGAACTACAATGGCCTAAGTAACTAGCAAAAGAATATGTGATGATATTCATCGAGAACAAACAAAGGGTTATTGTGTTGCTCGTTAAACATCAAAGCTTGCCTTCAAGATTTGTTTTATCAAGTATTATGAGAACAAAAGGGTTGTTCAAATAATTGCCGTAATCCATAAAAGATGGATGATTCACAAATCTCGTTGGAGAAATCACATCCATAAAACTAGTGCTAAAAATGTCGAAAGACAAATTGATTGAATAATCACTTCGAAAGTGACATCGCCGTTTAAATTATATTGGAAAGAAAACATGAAGAAACTCCACGTGGATGGAATTTTGGAGTCTTTTGATTTTTGATCAAATGACGCTTGTGAAACTTTCCTAAAGGTAATTAAAACTTCGTTCATAGGCCAAAAGGGAATGAATGACTAGCTTATTGGAACTTGTACATATTGTTGTACGAAGTCCATTATGTGTAGTCAAGAGCGATGGATTTCAACTTCATATGCTTTCTCCAAAAATTTGAGTGAATATATGAATATTTACTTAATAAGGATAAAGTATGAAACATTTGAAAAGTTCAAAGACTTTCAAGATGAAGTGCAAGATCATTGTAACAAGAATACAAATAGTTTATGATAAGATCATAAAGGAAGATATTTGAGTTACAAGATTAGCATAATACCTAAGATTTAAGGAATCGTTCCGTGGATTTGCATGTCCCGAAACACCATAAGAGTATGGAGCGTTCGAGATATGTAATTAAACCTTGTTTGACATGGTAAGATCGAAGGTGTAATTCATAAAACTGCCATTATATTTTAAAGATTAAAAGCTTTAGAGACTACCGTTTTTCCACTGAAAAGAGCTCCATCATAATCCGTTGAAATGACACCATATAAAGTTATGGTTTGGGATAAAACCCAAGTTGTCCTTTCTTAAACATTGGTATGCTATGCATAAGAAAGATGTTTGCAACCAAAGTCGGATGAACCTGTCTTTGTATGTTATTTCGAATAACTGTTAAGTAATCCTCCATAACATGAGAGACAAAAGTGTTTGTCACTTAGAACGTCAAGTTTCTTTAAGAAGGAATTTTTCGTGAAAAGATAAGTGGGAGGACAATAGAACTTTGATAAGGTTAAAAGAACCTTAGCTATATGTGCAAAGTTGCGCAGCGCCGAAAAATGTTCCGGAGGCAACAACAATGCTCATGGCTCACGTGCCTCAAAGGTTGTGGTTACGAAGGTTAAAGTTTCTATTGAACCAAGTAGGTCGAGTAAGAAATCAAATACCAAGATTTGAGGGTTGAATCATTATTTGAGAATAATGAACATACTAGATGCAAGGAAGCAATGATGGTCCCTGACTCCGTAAAATCGCTTGAAGCCATAAAATCCGTGATAGTTCCATACACGAGAAATCAAGTTTTGAACTTGAAGGACCCTCGAGAAAGGTGTAAGACCTTACAGTTGTGTTTGGATCTATAAAGAAATAGACATGGATGTTGCACATCTGTGAAATAGTCGACATGTTGGGAAAGAGTTCACAACAATGTTCAAAGGTTGACTATGACAAGATTTGATCTTTCATAGCGATATTTAGTCTAGACGGATTAATGTAGCAACCACTACATATAATTTTGTTATGTGGTAATTGAATAAACAAAACAAGTTCTTCTAATAGAATTGTTACCTAGGACATGTGCATAACACGGTCCATAGGGTTTTGTTAATTCAAAGGATGCTAAAAGCATATGCAAACTTCAATGGTTGAAGTGAGCATCATGAGTTGGAATCTTCACTATGATGAAACTGTTAAAAGAGTTTAATTTCATCAGAGACGATGAAGATGCTTGCATTTGCAAGAAATTAAGTGGGAGCGCTAAGACATGTTTCTAATACATTATGTGTAAGACATATTGTTGATTGGAAATGATGTATCTTTTATTAACACATATTAAGAATTTCATCCCGATGAAAGACTTAGGCAAAACCCAAATATTTGGCATCAATAGACGCTAAAATGGTTGTGCCGAAAGTACATAGATAATGTATTGAATGAGTTCAATATAGAAACTACAAGAAAGGTTCTTGTCACACAGAAAGGATTGAATGAGTTCAATATTGATGATATATTCAAGTGTATTGACACTTGGTAAGTGAAACAAATATTCAAGTATAGATTGATACTTGATGTATGAAATCACAAAGAGTATTTATATCAATCATACTATGATATGTACAAATCCAGATATGTCCTATGCTCTAAATGTTATGAGCATATATCAAAATGATTCATAAGATAGTCATTGGACGATAGTAAAGATATTCTTATGATCTTGTAAAAGAACTAAGAATATATTATTTTATAGAAATGACAAATAGATGGTTAGTTCATTGTAAATGAATTACATTGATACTAGTTTTGTCACAAAGTACAAATTAAGTTTATCTCAATTTAAACTAACGGTGGCACAATATGATGGAAAGTAAGTTCCATAATGAATTTGGATGAATTCCAAAGTTAAGACATTGTGACAGATACTACAACAAAAGGCTAAGTATATGACTGCTAATATAGCAGCAAAAGAGGGCATTTGTGTCAAGTAGTTTGTTATCAAACTAGGTGTAGTTCACAGTGGGATAGTACTATGAAGATATATTGTACGACAATATTATCAACATGTTTTAACCCCAAAGAACTAAAGGTCACACCTAAGGACCAATTTGTACGAAGCCATCTCATTAGAGAATGAGTGATGCGTAGAGACGCAAAGACATGCAATTACACACGGACCTGGAAGTGTCAGATCCGGAGATCAGTTAACCACTAGCAATCGTGTACATACACCGTAAAGCCATAGGTGTTGAAAACACAAAAGTTTGAAACTAGATTATTGACTCTAGTGCAAGTGGGAGACTGTTGGAGATATGCCCAAGAGGCAATAATAAAGTGGTTATTATCATATCTTCATACTTATGATAAATATTTACATACCATGCTATAATTGTATTAACAGGAAACATTAATACTTGTGTGATTTGTAAACATAAAAGAGTCCCTAGTAAATCCTCTTGTTAAACTAGCTTGTTGGTTAATATATGATCATGGTTTCCTGATCATGAACATAGAGATGTTATTAACAACAGGGTCATATAATTAGGAGAATGATGTGATGGACATACTCCTATAGTTAAGCGTAGCATAAAGATCAAGTCATTTAATATAGTTCATTTGCTATAAGCTTTATGATACATAGTAACCTAATTCCTTCAACCATGAGATCATGCTAATCACCATCACCGGAAGGATTCTTTGATGACATCAAACACCACACCGTAACTGGGTGGCTATAAAGGTGGCATTGAGTGTTTGGAAAGTATGGGTTGAGGCACATGGATCAAGAGTGGGATTTGTCCATCCATATGACGGATAGATATACTCTGGGCCCTCTCGATGGAATATCATCCAATTAGCTTGCAAGCATGTGACTGGCTCACAAGGGATCACATATCACGGGAACAAGAAAAGAGTACTTATCAGTAACGAGGTGGAACTAGGTATGCAGAGATACCGACGATCAAAACCTCGGATAAGTAAACTATCGTGAGACAAAGGGAAATTGGTATCGTATGTTAGTGGTTCATTCGATCACAAAGTAATCGTAGAAATATGTGGGAGCCATATGAATTTCCAGATTCCTCTATTGGTTATTGATCGGAGAAGTGTCTCGATCATGTTCGCATAATTCACGAACCGTAGGGAGACACACTTAAGGATTCGACGTTGTTTGAGTAGTTATGGAATGATGAGTGAGAGACCGAATGTTGTTCGGAGTCTCGGATGGGATCCGGGATATCCCGAGGATATCCGGAATGGTCCGGAGAATAAGATTCATATAAGGAAAGTCCTGTTTCGGGGTTAGAGAATGGTTCCGGTGTTTTCATCGGGAATGTTCTAGAAGGTTCCGGAATGTCCGGCACTCCGGAGGGGAAGGGTACATGAATGTGTCATATCAAGTTGGAATGATTGCATCATGTACGAAGTGTCATCGCTGAACAAAATAAAGGGTTTAATCAAATCCTAGTTTGAAAAGTCAAACACCAATTTGAAAAGTCAAACGGCTATTTTGGGAGGTGGAGGGGAAGTAGGAAACCTACTTGGGGAGGAGTTCCCTCCCTCCACCGCCGGCACACTTGGAGACCGAGTTGGGGAGGGACTCCCCTCCCCTTGGTGCGCCCCTCCACCTAGGGACACAACACCACGCCCCTCTAAACCTAAACCCTAGCCGCCGCCCAACATAGCCGCCGCCTAGGGTTTCTCTCCTAGCCGCCGACTTGGGCTGCTCCAAGCCCTAGCCGCCGGCCCTAGACCCTCCTCCTTGGTGTGTCTAAACCCTAGATCGCCGAGGATCTCTCTCATAGTCCACCATACTCGCTCGGGCTTAAGGCGAAGCTCATGAGATCTCCCTCTACTTCCTACCACGCCGTCAGGCCGCCTGTAATCGTGAGGAGAGTGCTACAACCTCCGCTGCCTGCTGGAACAAGGGAGAGGAAGGTCTTCGTCCGAAAATTTAACGATGTGACCGATTGTGGAAGCGCTTAACGGAGCATGGCCGGAAGGATCGTCTACGCGATCTTGAGATCGGCAAGAGTACGACTACATCACCCACGAGAATCTGCTCTCGTTAAACACTTTGGAATCTTTGAGGGTGAGTTATTCCATCGACTCGTTGCTACAATCTAGTAGATAGATCTTGGCTTGTTTGTTTGTATGTGGTAGAATTTTTTTGTTTTCCATGCTACGAAACCCTACACCTTAGACCATGAGATCATGTCAATCACTAACATCGGAAGAGTATCTTGCTAACATCAAACGTCACACCGTAACAGGGTGATTATAAAGATGGGTTCAGTACTACTAAAGTGTTATGTTGAGGCCCATGGATCGAGAGTGGAATTTGTTCATCACGATGATGGATAGATATACTCCGGGCCCTCTCGGTGATATCAAATTGGTTAGCTTGCAAGCAAGTGCTTTGATCACTAGAATGTTATATCACGGGAACAAGAAAAGAGTACATGTCAGTAACGAGATCAAACTAGGTATGGAGATACCGATAATAGAATCTCAGACATGCAATATATCGCGAGACAAAGGGATTAAGTTACTAACGCAAAAGGTTCTCACGATCACAAGAAAGTCATCGCTGAATGTGTGGAAGTCAGTATGGATCTCCAGATCCCGCTTCTGATTATTGATCCGAGAGGGGTCTCGATCATTTCCGCATTATTCACGAACCGTAGGGTGACACACTTAAGAGACACCGACACCATTTGGAGCAAATAGTTTCATGATGAAAAGAATAACAAAGCGCAGGAATTTATTTCACTAGACACCAAAACTATTTTGGGTGAAATTGCAGAAAGTTTTCTGCGTGTGAAATGAAATAATAGAAAGGGGTTATATGTGAATGTTTGTCATTAAGGTAATTGACAAAATTCTGAATAAATAAAAGGAATTTTATTTAAGAGAGAATTTTCATTAAATTTGGTGGAAATTTAATGCGAATTTGAGTGGGATTTTTGAGTGCAGAAATGAAGGGGAAATTTTGTGAGTGGAGCTTCCACCACATGAATGAGGGAGAGGTGGGGGCACCCTCCATGGCCGGCGGCCATGCCCCCATGGGTTGCCCCCCTTTCCTATATAAGGAGGCCCTCCTCTCACTTCTCACTCACACCTCCTTGTAAAGGATCTCTCTCCCCCTCTAGTTTATCCCCCATGGTCTCGGACTAGCGAGATACATGTTCCGGTGGCTTTTAGGCAAGAAAGAGTTGTGCTTCCGCTGCGTCGATGGAGCGAGGAAGCGAAGGTTGCTCGGTGCCTCGGACGTGTGTGCGAGCACGGATGCGCCGCTGATTTGCGGCGCTAGGACTTCCTTTCGAACTTGAGATCGGCAAGAGTTCGTCTACATCCACCACGAGTTCAACATCGTTAAGTTTTATCGGTCTTCAAGGGTATGTTCTCTATGGATGTATATCCGTCCGTTGCTTGTATCTAGTAGATAGATCTTGGTACATAGTTGTTCCCATCGTAGGAATTTTTTTGTTTTCTATGTTGCGAACACTACATAATGAAGTCCACAAGCATAGAGAAACCTTATGAATCCATAAGTCATTGATATAGCACTCACGAAAACAATGTTTCGTAAATATTACATCCCTCTACAACAAAAAGATTGTGGGATCTAATATTTCATATATTCATTGTCACAAGCCAAAAGTGTAAAAAGTTTCGAGATCTCCTTGGTCCAATGAGGATTCACGGGTAAACTCCAATTTAAATTCAAATTCACTCGCTTGAAAAAAATGGTAGTAATCAACCTAACACTATTGGAGCCTAGCAACTTATTTCATAAATTTTTATGCTATTCGGCTCATCTAACATATACTAGCTTTAACTAAGTTTTAGTGTTTACATATTCGTGTTCAGCTCAGTAGACTATATCATAGTCTACACCTTCTGTGACCCTAAAAAGAAGTGGTTCCTCATAGTAGATTTCTCCCCTTTCAAGTTCTTCAAAAGCTACCTCTTCGTTCTTCTCACAATCTAAGCAAGGGTTTAAGAAGATACACTTGAGTACGAGCGTACTTAACATGTTCTAAATAAGTTTTGTGTTTGACGCACTAACTAGAGTCGTGGATCATAGATCCTATGCATTTGGAACTTTTCCAAAACAGTTGCTTCAAAAGGTAAGTTTTTTTAGAAAACCTATGTTTGTTTGTCTTTATGGGTTTTTAGGCATTCATAGAGTCACTTTAACACTGTGATTGTAGTTTGGTTCCCCGAAAAGGGATTAACAAGACATATTTATTATAATTGTAGTCCATGGTCTTATTTCTCTAATTCACACATCCTTGTGTATGAGGCTCGCACCAAGTATATCAGATTCAAGCCGAGTTCTTCTCCACGACCTTGTTATCCACCTTTTGTAATGAGTTTCGGTTAAAAAAAACTACACTTAGTTACCCTCCCTTTAAAGACAGTCAAGTCATCGTCCTGCAGAACAGGATGGGGACATTATAGGCTCCCACCCGCTGCTCTCCTCTTTAGATTATAGACTAGCATTCGAATACATACCAAAGGAAGAAGGAACTTGTGACTAGCAGGCCTCATAACAAGATCTATGGTCAGCTCCGCAAGAATGACTAACTACATTAGTTGTTAATTTAGTCGTATATGAACTTCTCTTGTACAATGTAACCTCCACCACCGGTTTTCTAGCCCGTATTCCAACCATAGTTCCACCATGCACTACATTATAGTTTATCTATCATTCACAAAACTATTTTTTATTTTGAATACAGGTGATAATAATTTTTTTTAGTAGTTTGTATAAAATATTGAAAAGACATGAAAAATTGAACTTGCCTCGTGTTGCGAGATAATGCAGTTTGGAAGTTCTATTTGACCCCGAACCTTGGGTTTTTAATATAACATGTTTAAAGAACTAATTCATATTATTATGCATAGATATGAAATGCATTCTTGGTGTGTTTGAAAGTTCGAAATTTCTATCTCACCCTTTAGTCTGGATTTGATCTTGTTTTATTGTTTGTTTACCAAATTGTTAGGGTTTATGTATATTTATAATATTTTAAATGACAATATATTATTTAATTGAGTGAATTCAACATTTAATATTCTTGAAAATTCAATAATATTATTTAGTCAATATTAGTGAATTTTATTAGTGAAAATTCAAGAATATCATTTAGTCAATTTAACATTTAATATCCTTGGAGTGTGCACATGTGTGAATCATGTTGGTATGTTTAGCTGCTATAGTTTCTTTCTTTTCCCAGCAATAAGATACATGCTTGCACATGCTCTACTATTACTTTGCAATCTCTCAAGTGGACTCAGGATCCATTAGAGCAATCTCTCAAATTCCATTGGGTAGATCATATTTTGGTAGGTCGGTTTGAGATGGAATATTGTCCTCTTGTTTATTTTTGCATTTTCCCAAGTGGACTTAGTATCCATTATATTTTTAAGTTATAAATCAATAAGCTTGTTGTGGCTTTTAGATTGTATATTAGAGTCTTATTGACTATTAATGTCAATTTAGATCAACTTTGATTAATTAGTGGCTATCTTTTTAATTGGATTGAGCTAAGATTGAGTACTAAGTTGACTATTGTTGCCTAATGATACGTTTGTTCAATTTGTTTCCTTTGTTGCCTTCTATTGGTTATCTAGTGCAAGAAATCTAAATTCCAATCTCTTTATGTTCCCAAAACAAAGTTAATTATGAAATTTCCGCGCATTTTCAGATACATGTAATGCAAATGCACAAATTATAAATCTAGACATTTCATGTCCAAATTATTCGGTTGTTAGAAAATAAACCTTTGTGCGTATCTGGCTAGACGTGTTAGTTATGGACCGTTGTGAGCCATACATATGAGGCATAAGCCAGGGCTAGAGCTGTAGTATAACAATTGGGTTTAGACGAACCAAATAAAATTTCCAAATGCGTTGATTAATCTAGTCTCTACAATTTCCTATTACTCAAAATTACACCATAAACAAGGAACTGTCCCCAATGGCCAAATACTATACTTCTCCACTAGCATATGTTGAGCGGGTTTCAGTCATATGTTGGGTCACCGACTATTGTTCATTGCATCTCTTATTAGCTCATTTAAATTCCAGCCGGAGACACTAAGTTTCATCATTGGTTGCTAACTATACTAGACACATTTGTGTCTTAACTAAATTATATATCCAACTAATAGCATGATTAGAAGCCTAATATGGTTAAATACTAGCTTAAAGGAGTAAATAGAACAATCAAAATCCTATAAGTTAAGTATGCATGGGTTATCTAATTAGTATGCAATAAATACCAAAAAGGCATGAGTTTTATAACTGAGCTGAACTTGTAATTCATAGAAACCAACTTATATGTAAGAAAATCTTGTGCACCTCGGGATTAGCAAAACCAAGAAACCAATGTTAATGGTGCCCTTTGTTTAATAGATAAAAGTAACAACCAATGATTGTTCATGGATAGTGTATACCGGAGAAAGGCAAGCATACCCGAATTTGTTGTGATGTGTACACCAGATTTAGGCCTGGTAATTAAGTACTCCAATATTCACAACAATGCCATTTGTCTTTGCTGTAATATGGGCTACGTGGAGAGAGCGGTTAATAAATTAGTGAGGCGTGTGGTGTAGTGTCACTCTGAGAATCTTAATATATCTTGCTTAATTG
Source organism: Avena insularis (assembly GCA_023614405.1). Lineage (NCBI taxonomy): Eukaryota > Viridiplantae > Streptophyta > Magnoliopsida > Poales > Poaceae > Avena > Avena insularis. The sequence continues at coordinate 412,498,465 of CM042691.1, forward strand.
ACATGAATTGGCAAGGCTTTTCCATGCTAGGCTAGTGCCCCTGTGTGACATCTAGGTAGCAGCTAGCTAGGGAGATCGTCTGAATCCATGGCAGAGGTGGTATCATATATCTATGCTGGAGGTAGCAATTAAGTGAAGAAAAAGTGAGAAGATGAGGTTAGCAGGAGCACCACATGTAGAAGAGGGCGCACCACTAAGAGCAATAAAAACAAACCAAAGGTTGTGCTGAAGCACTAACAGGTAGCCAGATGGAGTAAACTAGCAATGACCAAGATAATACTAGAAATAACTCATCAAAAAGCAACATGCCGCTGCTTATCACACTAGCTAAGCTAGCTAGTACCTTTTTGTCACCAGCATTGTTAACTCCATGCTCCCTTATCACAACCACCTGGACCTCTCCTTAATCTTATTGAATTCCTCACGGCTTTGCAACTTGCAAAAGCAGCTGATCACGCACTCAGCAAGCAGTACTGCAGATCATCGGAGGCAGCCAATATTGTTTGACATCGATGCGGGGGATTCATTTGGAATTGATTGATCGATTGGGGTGTCATGAAAATGATAGGAAATATTGCTTCTAGAGAAAGCAGGACAGGGACAGGCACGGTTCTGGTGAACACACCTTCATCAGGTCCGCATCTTGCTTGCTCAGTTACTTGTTCTTGTCGACCTCTCTGCAGGTAAGAAGAACAGATGATTCTAGTAGCTAGCTAGAACTTGATGCAATTATTAGATTCTGGCACGGCACGGGCGATATCGATTGATTGATGGGTCTTGGAATACATCTCTTATGTGGATTCTTCTTCTTTATATTGTGAAGTACTTGATCGAATATGCTTCCACTTATATATACAACAACGCCATGTTGTTTCAATATATATGGAACCGAATGGAATAATCCGGCATGAACATCGTCATCTGGATGAATCTGCTACCGTACCATAAGTGTGTAATATATCTTAAATATAAATGGGCAGAACGAATGAGGAAATGTTTGTATCATAATAAGATCTTTATTTACAAAGTACTATCATGCATCTGAATTCTCAAGTAGTATAGTTGTCCTACTACAGTGTGTAGCATATTAAACATATTAGTACTCCAACATTTGAGAGATATTAACAATAATAGTAGTACAAAGGAGATAACAGCATGTACAAACAAAATGGGAACTAAGGATAGCTAGCAAGTCTCGTTGTGGAGCCAGAGAGTGATCCATCATGAAGAGCTCTGAATTGGACGTACACATGCAAGTACACATCTTTGGCTAGCAGCTAAATTCTATCTTGCAAAAACAAAAAGATCCATGATCGATGCGGGAACGTGCTCGATCATGAGGCGCCGAGCATCTTCTTGTACTCGGCCACCTCGTCGTCGGCTGTACCCCAGAGCGAATCCGAGCAGCAGTAGTCCCACACCGGCGACGAAGGCACCATCAACGGCACGGTGCCCATGCCGCTCCAGGCGCCGCCCATGTCGATGTCGTTCCAGAGCAGGCTGTCCATGCCGATGCCAGTGTACAGGAGGGGCTCCTGGTTGGCCGCCGTGGCGTCGTCGCCGTGATGGGATTGGTCGTCGTCGTCGTCGTTGCTGTTGGACGACGAGCTCGATGCTGGCGATGCAGACATGGACGTGGCCGTGGAAGCCGAAGCTGAAGATGAACCGGTACCGGTGGCGGCGCGCTGGGTCTTGTCCTGCTTGCGTGTGTGGGTGCGCCAGTAGTTCTTGATCTCGTTGTCGGTGCGTCCGGGCATGGCCTTGGCGATGCGCGACCATCGGTTTCCCCACTTGGCGTGGAGCTCCACCACGAGGCGTTCCTCGTCGGGGCTCATCCGGCCGCGCTTGAGGTCCGGGTGGAGGTAGTTCACCCACCGGAGCCGGCAGCTCTTCCCCGTCCGGTTGAGACCTGCACGCCAACCAAGAGAAGCAACACGGTGCCGACCGGTGGAGAGCAAGCGTGTTAGCGCACAAACCATGGCTACATATATTTGGACCCCATGCATGTGTCGAGCTTGGAGGACTCGAGCACGCATGGGTTCACCCTCCACCTTGCAAACCTGAGACCTTAGCTAAGAAATCCCATCGGCGCTCGCCGAAGAGCCGCACAAACCATACCAGCTTCATGTCCTCCTGCTCCGTCCATGGGCCCTTCCGGTACCCTCCTCCCCCTTGTTGAGCTACCTCTTCCATCCCTTGCGGCGTCGTCGTCTTGGACTGCTTCGTCGGCTTCATCCTTGGATCGAGATCGAAGAAACCACCACCCTGCAAGCTCGAAGCTAGATAGAGACGAAGATGGTGGCTCTGGTAGGGGTAGTACGGCTGGTGGAGGGGATCAATTAAGAGCCGGATAGCAATGGAAACGAAATGGAATGGAATGATCAAGAGTCCACTTGTGAGAGAGCGTGTGGTCGACTACTCCACTTTTTATAGCCGTCGACATGGGCTGAGGATGGCGATAAGCTGCGGCCGGCCGGCCGGCAAGTGGACGCTGATGTCAATGCACATCCATCCATCCAAGTGTGCCGTGCATCATGGATCCATAGGCCTGTTTTTAAGGGGTCGTCCTTGCTGATGATTACACCTTTTTACCATGTTCACAACACGCACCATCCTGCTAGCTAGCTAGCGAGCGAGCTGGCCCTCCGTTTGCGATTCCACTTGGTCCTAATCTCGATCCTTCCTTCTCTATTGCCGTACCTGATGTCACCAACTAGCTAGCTTGTCGCATCTGTCAATCACTCACTCACTCACTCACAAGTCTCCGTCCATGGTCGACTCTCATATTCTTCCTTTCTGGCTTGTGTGTAATATGCGTGCAACGTACGGTCCAAATCGCATCCCCGGTGGGGGACGCACGGCACACCAGGACCAGGCCACCTACCCGAGATAATACCTTCTTATGCTAGTTTGGTATTCGAACCAACTTATATATATATATATATATATATATATATATATATATATATATATATATATATATATATATATATATATGTCGCATAGGGGCGATTGCACTGGCGGTACAACAACTTGTCGCAGTGGTGGATCCAAAAAGTTAGCTAAAATTGCAAAGATGAACATATATTTTCAAATCCATTGCTGGCGGTCTAAAGATAGTCAGAGCCTCCCATGCATGAACTCATCAGCAGTGAGAAGACTATTGGCATTGGTAACACGGTATGCAAAGTTTGTCATAGTATTGGTTCGGTTTTAAGATCGATGGAGAAAATCTCTTCACCTCCTAAAACATAAAATCGATTTCAGTAATCTATTATATACTAAAAGCAATATAAGGATGTGTTTCGAGGCACTAGGGTGATCCACATCATCTAATTTATTTGGACTGTTAGATGTATAATTAGTGGTTATGATTTAATCTGAGTTGTATATTATGTAACAAGTTAGACGTGACAGCCGGGTCACCAAAGGTGTAAGTCGTTAAGTGTCCATGTTAAGTTAATATACGAAGCCGCAGGGGTATGGGTCTGTATATCTCCGTCCACGTTATATACGGAAAGGGCAAAGGCCGGCATTTATTTTAAAGAAAAAAAGCAAAAGCCACCGCTACCAAAGGAATCTATCGAGACCATCTTAAACTAGCTAGCTAGCTAGCTAGCTAGCTCTTTAACCTGATCGATCAACCCGTAATAGATCAGCTACCTTAGTATGTGAACGAAATGTTCATTGAAAGTTTGCGCATATAACCTCCAAGACTAATTTAATACCGCCTGTTTTTTCAAAGCTTTTTGTTGTAAAGGCAAACTAAAACGTTAGCAGTACATATTCATTCTCCCCTGGCCTGGTAGCACATCTCGAAGGATCGCAAATCAGATCACGCACTTACTTCTCCCCCGCCAACACAGATGCATGCAGTAATTGTTAATACGTCTAGGTCACGCAGCACACATGTAATGACAAGTTTATAGAACTTATCAGGATAGATATTTAGAAATGTACAAACCAACTTCATGATCATATATCCCAGCATCCAAAAGATTAGGAAAATATTCAAATGACATAAAATTTTACAGGCTAGCATAAATAATATTCAATGAAACATCCAAAACCAATGTAGAAATTCGAAAAGTACAAGGATAACTTCTATAATATTGCACTCCAAGTTCAGAAAATTCTCAAATACAACTGTAGAATCTTTTGCATCTTTTTTTAAGGAAGAGTGCTCCTGTGCTTTCCGTCTTTTTTGGGGCACGTTTTCCAAAGCAGCCTGACGGCTGAGATTAAGGGTGCTAATCACACCTGGTTTATGTTTGGATCATGCGGGTCGGGATCTGATGTCAGTTCCCTTAATCTCAGCCGCTAGACTGCTTTAGAAAGCGTGCCAAAAAACAGACGGAAAGCACAGGAGCACTCCACTTTTTTAAGATGTTTTCCCCAAGGTATACATGCCTCTTATTCTTATCTCTAAAGAACGATCATGTCATATTAGTTTGTTCCTAAGAGATCGAAACAACTAAAACAAATGCCAAAAATAAAAATTCTCATAAAATCAAAAGTCACGTTAGGTTGCCTCGAAGTTAGTTTCTAGGTTCTTCTATTTTTATCTTGAACATCTTCTCGGTAGAAAATGTAGACATTATTATATGTCCCTGGTGACGAAACTGCATAAAACAACACTAGCCTCACATGGTTTAATAGAGATAGAGGCACCCACAGCAAAGAGTGGAACCTAACTAAGATTGTTGAGCACATATTTCCTAGGAATGCACTATTCGAAAGGAAGCCTAAAATGCTACTCCATCCCTGAACTACCGAGAAGGAAAATGAGATCACAAAGAGAGATATTAATTAGTTCCATGGAGATGCTCATAAATGCAAAAGTCACATTAGGTTGCATTGAAGTTAAAGTCTCTAGATTCATATTTTTCATCTTGAAAAACTTTTTGGTAGAAAATGCAGACATTATTCTCTGTCTCTGGTGACGAAACTGCATAAAAAACATAAAAGCAAACAGACTTACATGGTTTAAAAGCCATAGAGACACGCACACATCAAAGAGTGGGATCCTAACTAAGATCGTTGATCACATATTTCCTAAGGATACAATCCTCAAAAGGCAGCTTCCAAATTGCCGCTCCATCCCTGAACTATCGAGGAGGAAAACAAAATCACAAAGCGAGATATTAATTGGTTCCATGGACTAAATTGCCTAGGTCACGCCATGCAATAGAATCTAAACTACATTCACAAGCTGAACAATGATTACTCTACATCCCAACACCTTTCGGTAGAAAAACATAAATATTATTCTATGTCTCCGGTGATGAAATTGCAAAAAACAGCCCATAAAAACCAGACCAGGCTCACATGGTTTAAAATCGGGAAAGAAATCCACGTAAAAGAGTGGGACCCTAACTAATATTGTTGACCATAGATTTTCTAGGGATATAATCCTCGAAATACATCCTTCCAAATTGTTGCACCATCCCTAAACTACCGAGGGCGAAAACAAAATCACAAAGAGAAATTAATTGGTTACATGGAGAAACTTCCTTCATCACACCATGCAATAGAACCGAAACTACACTCTAGAGGCCAAACAATGGTTATCCTAGATCTTGACCCCTTAGGGGGTGATCAAGTTGAGAGGAATCAGTGGAGTTTAAAATTGAGGACTATTAACCTGGTGTCCATCTTACTTGAGCTACAGAGTTTGAATGTTTCAAAATGATGTGAGCAAGTTAAAACTTTTCAAGTTTCAATCCTAACAAAAGCGATAATTATCGTATTGCCTATATATCTTATATTAAAAGTCCATTCCAAATGGAATCATGCTCAACACATTTGCAAGATCGTTAGAGAAAATATCAATAGATTACAGCACAAACTATGAAAATCAAGAATGTCTCACATATATCTATATATCTATTTAGGTGGACTATGTAATTGTATTATCTTCTATAGCATAATGATAATATCGAAGAAAATATAAATTGATCTCAGAGTCTTTTTCAACAAACTAAAGTTGATACCCTCGCATTTGCGAGGGCCAACATCCTAGTTGTTAACCAATAATATACTCTCTTCGGATCATATCAATTGGCTCAAATTTGTCTTGATTTGAATGAATCTAGACACTATTTAGTATATAGGTTAATCTAAATTTTAACAAATCAAAATTAATTAATATGAATTAGAGGGAGTACGTACAAATAAATCCAATTGAAGCAGTGGAGAAATAGGATGCAGAGCCGCACGCCCACAGGCCGCTGCAATCGGGCGGCGCCGGCAGTTTTTCGCCCTGCAGAGGACTGGAGGAGGGCGCGGGTACTGGTCAGGACCGCATGAGGCGGCGGCTAAGCGACGGGCGGGCGGCAGCGGACAGGCTGGGAGAGACGAGACGAGGACGAACAGCGTCGTGGACTCACGGTCGAGCGAGGAAGGAAGGAACGAAGGGAGGCCTTGAGCGGCGAGTTGGGCTAGACCTGTGCTGCTCTCCGGGCCAAAATTTTGTTTCTACAGATGGCAGGCCGAAATTTTCGTTGCGCCCCGGGCCATGGCTCTGGGCTAGATCCGCCACTGACTTGTCGTGTAGGTTCCTTTTCATTGTTACACCAACTTGCAGAATCCACTAAGTTAGTCCGCACATTCTCAGCAGTTTGTTCCAAATCACGCCAGGTCACGCTTATAGCACCTATGTACATGGCAAATGCCACACGTGTGGCCAAACCAAAAACATGGCTCGCAAGCTTACTTTGATCTAAACCAATCGATCTACTACGTGGTCCAAACTGAGTTGGCCTTTGCCCATGACTAGCATGGTAATAAATTTATCATCGATTTTGACATACCCATCCGGAATCCTATATATGCACCGCAGAGGTGACCTTACGCCATGAACGGCCGTCGATCGATCGCACCCATCTCTAGCACAAACTACCACTGCAGCACTGATAGCACGCTAACAAGGAGTTGGACGAGGCGCGCTAAATGTCTCAAATGAGGCACACCCATTTACGGGTTGCTTATGTGCCATGCCAAGTAGGTGCAGTTAGCCCTAGCTAGCGTGACTGGCCACTCCGAACGAAATGATCGTGGCATCCTAGTCTATTGTATTTTTCAAGTTGATTGAAGGAATAAATGAAAACCCATGCCACCGGCTCAATTTCTGTGGGCGCAATTACTCCACCTCTATTGCATAGAGGATGTATGTCTTCCAGGTTAAGATACCAACATCTCTAAAGTTGGATTCCATTAATATACTACTCCCGCCATTTCATAATAAAAGGCTATTTTAACAAACTAAAACAGCTTGCTGGAAAGGTTTATATTGTATAACAGAGTAGTACTAGGCAATCTGGCGCGCGACATAGACAATCTTTTTATCCAAGTGCATAATTGAGCAGAAAGTTGTTCCGGTTTTGAATAAGTGCAGTACAATGAATAGTATTAAGATTATCAAGCGGTTGATAGATATATTCAGAACGGATAACATGATAGATTATAGCTTATTAGACAACACTGCTAAATACGGGAGCGTAGTTGTTTACTCTAAACTGTGCTACTGCTGGTAAGCAGAACTATCCAAACTGCATCACTGCATCAGCTTATACAAAAGGGGATACAAACTTGGCAGTGTAAATGGATCAATAATCAAAATAGCTCTTTATGAGATTAATCATTTTAAAATTTAAAATTGAGTGAATTTCATTTTTTACCCTCTATTTATACATTTGAGACACTAATTACCCCATTTAGTAGAAGTTGTAACCGAATGTCCCATTTAAGAAAATTATGAGCATGATTTTGTCCCGTTTTAGCATTTAACACGTGTTCTTGGATAAGGCCGACATGTTAGGATGATGTGCCGTAAAAAAATATGTCAAGATCGGAGAACGTCGTTGTTGATCATAGCTATCTTCTCTGCATCAAATATTCTATTCTTTGTTGCCATCTCAATAATTTTGAGGTTTAATCGTCACCTTACTCCTTGCCTAATAGATATGCATCAGAAAACGAGGGTTTAAAGTTTACGAACATGGTAATTTAGATGAATTTTCACTACCTAAAATAATTAGTGTCATAAATGGGTAAAAAGTGGAATTCACTCTTTTAAATTTAAAAATAAATAAGATGATGTCATCCTGACATGATCCTTGCATGCATGCATGCGGCTCTTTTCTTTTGGGAAAAAGACATGCACACCGACCCCCACATGAACAGGAAACCAGTGCTACACTTATATACTAGATAGATCTCCCCAAGAATCAATCATAGGGCGATCGTTCTACATATATTACTTCCATCTCATGTGCGGTATTATTACATGATTTTTACCAAAGGTGTGCAGAATGGAAAACATATATTGTCGAACATAGCTTTTCGGCTATGTGCTATTACCGATGGGGATCCCTGCGGCAAGCCTCTCTCTGAGCACCTTTCTCAGGATCTTACCGGCAGCACTCTTGGGAATTGAGTCCGTGATAAAAACTTTACTGATCCTCTTGTAATATACAACCTGAAAGATATTAAAATATCTGAGGTTCGTGCTTTGACATATCTGGGTTAATAAACATCCTATGCCACTCAATTGAGCAACATACTAATTGTAATGTAAACATTCTGTGTTTTGTAGTCATGGACGGTAGATTCAGTATCTTCCTAGCTAATAAATCCGTTTATGGAATCTTTGTTAATTATGTTCATTATGAACTGTATGTTAGGTATTTAGAAAAATTGACAACTCAGGATTACCTCCTTCGCAACGAATTGTTTGATCTCGGTCTCACTGATCTTGGAACCTTGAACCCGCACAACAAATGCAACTGGCACTTCACCAGCAAGTTCGTCTATCAAGCTGTAAAATGAAAAGTACCATATATATTATCCATCAAACTATATTCACATGGATCATGGCGATCCTAAATTCGTTTAACCGGAAGGTTAACTTACGGGACGACAGCAGCATCCTTTATTTCAGGGTTTGTGATGAGAAGGGCTTCAAGTTCCGCAGGTGGTACTTGGAATCCTTTGTATTTGATTATCTCCTTTAGCCTGTCAACAATGAAGATCTCATCGTCATCGTCAACATAACCAATGTCTCCAGTGTGAAGCCAACCATCCTTGATGGTGTTCTTTGTGGCCTCTGGATTATTCAGATAACCTGCAAACCAAGTCAAAATACTTTGTCATTTGTATGACCTGTAACCTATATAGATTTGGATGCAAATTAAGAATTATATTTTTTTAACTTTCATTTGTTTAGGGATATATTGTAAATGGATAAAACATCAATTAGTCAAAGCTAACAACAAAACTTTCAGCAGAAACATTACTCAATTTTATAGAACAGTCAACTTCAGGTAGAGATCATAGGCTACCACGAGATAGCATGCAGAAAGCTGTTTGCGAAAGAAACATATTGATCACTATCAAAATTTTAAAATAGAAGGGTCATGAAAGAAATGTTTGATTTAAGTGTTGTCTTCTTGGTATCAGAAGCTTTTGCACTCATTTTGTTGTTGTTTGTAAATTCTAGTTATTGAAGTATGGCATCACTTCCAATATATTTCGGAAAAGGCAAGGAATAATTAAATGGAAAGAGTGGAAATTCTGGATAATCCTTCCTACCACATGGGTTGCTTGATTTTAATTTCTAGCGAAAAGAATGTACTACGTACCTATAAAGATGACGTGTACTAGCTGTTGGGGAAAAAAATCGAATCAGGTCACACCGGCCGGTGTGAAGTCTACGTACGTACCTTTCATGATTTGTTGTCCCCGTATACAGATCTCCCCCGAGTGGTTCCGGCCAAGGGACACGCCAGATTCAGGGTCAACGATCTTCACCTCCGCATTTCTGACGACGGTGCCGCACGAACCGGACTTGACCTCAAATGGCTCCTTGGCGAAGGCCAAGCACATGGCGATCACAGACCCAGCCTCAGTCATCCCATAGCCCTGTACAAGAAACGTACAGAGGTAATTAAGAGCGCGATTGAAACGCCACAGGATAATCGCTAGTGTAAATAAGACTCAGCAGATCCCGCAATTTAGACAAAAAAAAGTTAAAAAATGTTTACCGCCGGTCCCCTCAAACCAAGCCCGAGCCGCAACAAACCCCTCTTTGTCACCGATCCATCTACCGCTTCCCTCAAATTAACCAAACCTCAACGTGACAACAGTTAACGCGCCCATGCCGTCAAGCGATAACTCCGCGGTGCCAAGAAGATCCCTCGACGACAGCTGCACCAACCACACCCCTTCTTGTGGCTCATCGTTTCCGTCCGCCCGAGTTTACCCGAGCGACCGCCGTGCATGCGGTGTAGATCCCGATCGATGGGAGATGACATAGCACTCGGAAGGGCTGCCTCAAACCATTTTTGACCCACTTCGCCGAGTAGCATGCACCCGCCGCAGTTGTCGTCTCTCGCCGTGATTTGCTCACTCCATCGATGTAGCAGTGTACGCCACCGCTGATTTGGCACTGTCCTACCACGGGCAATGGTCTCACCATGGGGGGGGGGGGGGGGTACTATCTAGATGACAACATCTATAATTCGTGGTGAATATTTTTGAAGACCATATAAAACCCTCAACATAAAAGGGACTCTCACTTTGCCCAATGTCAAGAAGCTTGCCATAAGACACCGAGGGAGATTTTGGTATGTTGCAAACTTGGTCTACTCGAGGCCCTTCTCGTTACTATTGGGATAAGAAATGCGTCACAAATATCATGACGCCATGTGTGATTCTACACATCATCGATGATGAGAATGAATTGGACTTGGAGTTTCTCTTTCACAATATTTGTAGCTTTGTCAAACTTTGAATTTATCAGAACCGTATTGGCAGATTGAAGCAAGGGGTATGCATACGGTATACGTAGCTTCGTGCTGATCTCGTTGAGCGGAGATTTGCCTCCCAATTTAATCATTTGATTTCTTTTTTATTCATGCGCTAATTTGAACGATTGATTCTGTTGACCATTCTTTATTTGTTATTAAATAATGATTGGATTTGAACTATTGGGTCATTAAATTTGGATTGTTGGTGTATTAGATGATGTTAAACATTAATTATTTTATTATAGTTTGATTTTATATTCTTGTATTGTTTGGTGCGGAAACATCAAACCAGCAAATTAACCTGCTTTACGTTATCGCGTGAATGGCTTAATTTTGTGGTATGGCATTTTAAGTAATTAATCTCCAATAGATGCTCTAATTCAGCGACGATTGCTTGTGTGCAGTGGCGCGAGCGAGAAACGAACCTGGCCCATGACGGCGTTGGGGATCTTGGCCATGAAGGCGTCCTGCAGGTCCTTCCCCATAGGCGCGGCCCCGGAGATGACCATGCGGATAGACGCGAGATCGGCGGCGGTCGCGCTGGGACTCTTGGCGATCTCGACGACAATGGGCGGGACGAATGGCGCGACAGTGACGCCGTGCGTGCGCACCAGGTCCACCATTGCCCCCAGGTCGAACTTGCGCATGGTGACGATGGCGCAGCCTGCGCGCAGCGCCGGAAGCAGCACCGAGTTGAGCGCGTAGATGTGGAACAGCGGCAGCACGCACAGCAGCACGTCCTCCTTCTCCAGGTGCAGGTTCGGATTCTCCCCGTCCACCTGCACGCACGTACCAAAGTTTTCAGCAATTCCGAACCGATCCATGGCGTCCATCCCGATCGAGAGTCGTCACCTGCTGGGCGACGCTCGTGACGAGGCCGCGGTGTGTGAGCATCACTCCCTTGGGCAGCCCGGTGGTGCCAGACGAGTACGGCAGCGCCACCACGTCATCCTGCTCGACCGGCTCGTCGGCGGCGAGCGGCTCCGAGGCGTCCAGCAGCACCTCCTGGAACCCGGGGCTGCCTTCCACGCACACCACGGCCATGCCGCGCTCGGCTGCGAACTCGCGCACCTTCTCGACCGCGCAGGCCTCCGTGACGACCACCTTGGGCCTCGCGGCGGCCGCCTGTCGGTGGATCTCCTGCGGGGTGCAGAACGGGTTGGCCGAGGTGGTTGCGGCCCCGAGCCGGGCCGCGCCGAGGAAGGTGAGCACCAACTCGGGGCAGTTGCGGAGTATGGTCATGACCACGTCGCCCTTCCCGACGCCGAGCGTCCGAAGCCCCGCGGCGGCGCGACGGGAGAGCTGGTCCACCTCGGCGTAGGTGTGCACGGCCCCGGTCTGCCCGTCGATGAGGCAGGGGCGGGAGGCCACCTCGGGGAGCCGCTCGAAGCAGTAGGCCTGCAGGGAAGCGTGTCTCGGAATCTCGATGTCCGGGAGCTTGGACCGAAACACCACCACCGGCGGCTCCACAGCCGGGTGTACGGAATTGGAACCCAAGGACTCCGAGAGTATATCTGCCATTTCGTCTCTCAAGGAGGGCAGCGTCTCCTCCATCTCCGAGACCATCACCTTGAACCCTCCCCGCCGCCTGTCGTCGGTGGAGCCGTAGGGCAGCAAGAAGCACGGGTTGGTGCTCCCGAGGAGCTCCGAAGAGAGCGGCACCACCACATCCGGGCCGCCCCACCCGAAGTCCACCTCCGAGTGGCCGAGGCGCCGCCAGTCTGTGAACGCGCTCAGCGCGCGCCCGGCCGTGACCCCCGTCCCGCCGTGAAGATACTGCAAGTCGATGTAGGACCGAACGTACTCACTGTCCACCTGCTTCTTGCTCTTCTTGATCAGAGAAGCTATCTCTGCTAGGGGCCGGCCGACCAGGTCGCCGGCGGTGAGCGCCACGTATACTGGGACACAAGAGTTGCCCCAGTATCCTTCCGGGAGCGCCGGGTCGAGCACCCTGCTAATGTTCATGGAGTACACCATCTTCACCAGCTCCTCAGGGCTTGATCCGTTGGCCTTGACCCTGTTTGATCACCATGTCCATGGAATGACATGGCAGATATAGTTAGCAAGTAATCGGCCAGATGAATCAATCAGTTCAGCGGTGAGTCCTCACCTGGCGCGCCAGATAAACGCCACGATAACCTCGAAGGTCGTGAACCTGATGCCGGCCTCGTCGGAGAGCTTCGCCCTCAGCGTCTCCACGCGCGCATCGCTCACATGGAAACACTCCCTCGCGAGCTTCTCATGATGTCCGTTGCTCGCGACCGCGGCGGCGTCATTGACGGGCTCGAGGAAGCGGTCGAACGGCGTCAGCACCTGCGGCGGCTGCCTCGGTCCCAGCAGAGCCTGGCGCTGCCACACCGGCGCCACCAGCTGTTCCTCCTGCCGGGCGAACCGCGCCGCGGCGGCAAGAAACTTGGTGGCGCCGGCCCCGTCGGAGAGCGCATGCGCGAACCGCATTCCCAGCGCGACGCCCCCGCAGGCGAACCGCGTAGCCTGGAGCGCCAGCACCGACCCCGCCCCGCCGGCGCGGTCAGCCGGCACCAGCTGGTCGAGCGCCGCCGCGTCCGGCCTGTCGGCGTCGATTTCGGCTGCCCTCATGTCGGACACCGCGAGAACGAGGGGAACGGCGTGAGTCCCCGAAAGAAGGACGCTGCTGTCGTGGAGGGAGCCGGCGACTTCGGGGAAGAGACCCAGAGCGGCCCTGAAGGCGCGCTGGAGAACATCGAAAGGGTCGACGTCGAGCGGGGGCGAAGGGAATAAACGGAGCGTGCGGAAGTCGACGTCGAGCACGTTGCGGTCGGCGTCGAGGACGGAGAGCGGGATGGACACCGGCTCCCCCGGAGCTGCAGGTAACGGGACAAGCTGGACCGTATCCACGACACGCAGCTGCGGCACCATTGCTAATAACCAGGGTTTTCGCTTGATGGAGTATATGGAGTTGGATGGAAGGAGGCGCTCTCGATCGGCCGGGCTTTGCTGGCTTAGTGATTAGTCTCCCGCTTATATATACTCCATATCATATCAGTAACTCTGGTCTTGCCTCTGAGACCTACAATTATTCGCATTTTCATGTTCTTTACCATGTTTGTCTAGCGGATCCAAAAGAGTGCGGCAGTTCTAGCATGTACGGAATATACCGTTCATGCCCCCACACTCTCTCCTGATACGTTTTGTTGATTTGTAGTATGAGTTTTATGCCTCCTCTTTCTCACTTTGAGTATGAGTATAGTTCTAAATTTGTACCTTCAATTCTAAACCATAAGTTTAGTTTCAAAACAGTTTGAATATTTAGGTTCCTAATTTAGAGAGCTTCAAAACAAGATTAATATTGAATATATTTTAATAATATTTAAAATAAGACTTAAGAAAATTGGTGAAACTTTGAAAAACCTTATGAAATCTAACAAAAATATTTTTTTTGAAACAATTAGTTTCACTTTGTTTCAAATTTGGTTCACCGCAATTAGAAAACAACTAGCAACTGACTTAGAGTTCATAGTATGTGTAACGAAGAGGTTTATTGTGCATCATCATGTTTGAATGCCGTTCAAAATCCATCACGATGTTTCATTTTTTTTCTTCGAAATTCAGCTTTTTGAATTTTGGCAAAAGAAAACTTGTTTAAAAGACATCGTGAGAATAAATTCATAGCTTCAAACAGATTGTTTTTTGATAATTATTTTGACGCATACAAACCTTTCAAATATAGTATTAACTATGTGTAGTAGTAGATAGGAAGAGAGTTCAAGTGGATGCATGCATAGTAAAATGTGCATGCAAAAATGGCACAAAGTTGTCATGAGAGATTCTATGTTCCTAAAAACCCTAAAGTACTCACAAGCTATCGGACGACGCATGCATGCACGGTAAATGACGTGCACGCTGGAGTTGGCTTTCTACGATCCAAAGGCACAACATCATGGTAAAACAATTGAATTAGGAGGAACAAAAGCGAGGAGGGGCAACCCTAGCCTGCCGCCTCTCCTTTCCCCCTTTCCCTCCCCCCTCACCTTCACCACCGGCGCGGTCAACCAGGTGTTTCTTGTGCGGTGAAGGAATAGGCGACTAGAGCCCCCCCCCCCCACACACGTGTGGAGCCATGGCGCGGCATACGACGGTGTTGATTGGGAGGCTTAGGATTGGATGGTGGCTGAGATTTGATACGACACGGAGGTGTAGGCTCTCCGATGGTGGCAAGGGAATGCGGAGATGGTGGGGCGGTGCCCGCTCGCCCCAGATCTGGGCCCTACAGGCTCCATCTGGTGGCGGCGGCCCGACCTGCATGCTTGACGTGGACATGCGATTTTCTCGAATCGTGGGCCATAGTTGGCATCCACTCCGGCCGGGCATAATATCTTATTCTCGTGTTTTGGATACTTGCAGCAAAATATCCCCTTGTATTCTTAGTCCTAGGACATGAAGATGCAGACTCCCCTCAAACACCTCTTCCCCAAGCAAGTGCATACATGTAGTTAAGATATGCTCTCCCCTTGTTTTCTTTCATCAAATCTTTAGATCTGCTGGGATCTAGCAATTTGTTATTTGTTTGCGTTGTTCATATTTTTTGTTTCTAGTAATAAGATCCATTTTTTGGGTAGTGTTCTTTTGTTTATTTGATCTCGTGTTTAGAAGAAAAAGGAACAATATTGTGAGTCAAAACAAGAGAAAAGATAAGTGAAAAAAGGGGAAGTGAAGTGCATTGAAGCTTGCAATTCATTTCAGTTAGGTGAAAAATATCAGAGTCTATAGAGGCAAGTGTTGCACCCAAACACTAAAAAGTATCCCCCATACGTGACATATTTTTGGACGGCATAAGCCAAAAGTATCTGGACAAGTATTTTACACTACATATGAGGGTTCATGGCGGCTATCGAGGGAGGCGCACATATTTACACCATGGTATTACTGATAAGGGCACACAATTGTTGTGGTAGATGGTAGACAAGTGCGGCACTGCAGATTGTCGTGGATGACTCGACGCAGGAATATTAACCGGCGCCGTTGATTATAGGCGACCTACAAAGTGGGTCTGTTTGGGCTGGTAGGTTAACCACGTCCCACTAACCGCTGAGCCCCACCACGGAAGGGAAGCGTCACCTAGGTGGTTATAAGTATCTCGTATGTGCTCTTCAAATTCCGTCCACTCCCCACTTATCTTCACCATCTCTCTGCACGAAAGCTTCAGTCAGCGGCAAGGCGAATCCGACGAGAGCTAGGCGGCATGCTAGAGAGATTGATTGTGAGATGGATCTAAGTGTTTTTTCTTGTTTTTAATTTTTATTTAGGAGGATATTTGGGATTTCTTGATCGAGATCCATCTGGGTTTTCACATTTGGGGGAAAATCTTGTTTCTTCGCATTTCATCACCCTCCTGTACATTTTTCCTGGATTGCCACCTGATGCTACTAATGACAACCCGCAATGGAATGTCGTCGACATGGATACACAACTTCTTTGAGGGTGTGGACTTCCATAGTTGCTCAGAGTTATGTGGAGATATTTGATCATTTGCCCCACTTTACTTCGAAATTTGATCATTTGCCACATTGACCACCACATGATAGTGACACAGGGTGTGGCAAATGATCAAATTGAAAAATAAAACGGGGCAAATCGTCAAATCCCTCAGTTATGTATGACCCTAGACAGAGCAGTGACACTGGACACTGGTTCCTTCGATGCGGCCAGAAGAATCCTATCCGAAGTGCCATTGTATGGTCTAATCCGGAGCACAAGCCTCCGTACCTTTGCGCTTGTTGTGCTGTCTTTTAATCAAGTTAAACATAAGGAAGCACTGAGAGAGCAACGAAAGGCACTTCACTATGAGCAATTCAACAATAGAGCTCAAATAAGAGGCGGGCTAGTTACCAACAGATCTCCTTCTAGATGTCGGACGTTATTGGTAGTATGAGTTAATTAGAACATTGTAATGTGGATGAACTGCAGGATGACGATGTAACTTCGTTACCTATGTTGTGTCTATTGAGGAGGATTAGCGGATAAGGAGTAGTAGTTCATATGTTTTAAATTAATTTGAACATGTATTTTATAATTATTATTTTTGGATTTGTATTGTACAATTATTGTGTAAGTACTTTATTGCATTACTTTGGTTTTTTGTGAATTATTGTCTCTCTCTCTATCTGATTTTTTTAGAATTCATAGTTTTCCTACTTGTCTACATGTCTGCAAACTTGTTTTGTGGGACAGAACGACCAAGTCCACCTAGCTTTGGATCTCAACTTTATCCAAAAGAAATCACGTAGTTCTAGATCTCACTTTCACTCTCCACCTCTAGATCTCAGCTTCACCCTCCACCTCTCCGCACAACAACCACTGCGGCGGTGTGCATGCACCTCTCCAGCGCCCTCGACCACGGGTATGCACACCTCTTCGGTGTCCTTGATAGCGGCTACATGCACCTCTCCGGTATCCTCGACCGCGGTTGCGTGCTCCTCTGTGGCGTCCTCCCTGGTACCTAGTTCTTGTCCACAATTTGTCCTAACGGATTGGTTTATATATTAGTCCATGATTAAATCTCGTTGATTTCAATGGTATCTTTATGTTAGGAATTTCTATTACAAGAGAATAAAGTAGCTTTGTTGGACTCTCTAGGTTAGGAATATCTATTGTGGAGAACAACCCTGACATGATATCTAGTTCTTGTCCGGCCATGCCCATGGCCAAGAACAACATCTGTAAAAGAAATATAGTAGCTTTCTTATCACAACTAGTAATTGTTTCCTTCTTTCTATTGATGTTAATACTTACCACAATCATTAATTATTTCTTTCTTTCTATGTAGTACTTTCCATGCATTTTTCCCGCATGTTTCTTATTCCTCACATTCATGAAGATGGAGACAAGATCAAAGATAACATCATGGGATACAACATCCCAGGGATTTATTAGGTTCTGGATGATGAAATTTGTATGATTTTCACATGGAGTTGTACAAAAGGTTTGAAGCCTTGGTTAGACGGTTTGGTAATCTTTAACGTACAACAAGTGGTGGGGTTCAATACCAACCTAAACCAACAACCTCGCTCCTCCCCGATAACGGATGAATTACTGTCAGTGACAAACTCTCTAGTGGCCGTTCAGGCGTTCACGGACTACATGTGCATGTATCAATGGTGCCCTTTCTATTGGTGCTGATCAAAGGCGTGATGAGAATGTTGCACACACCATGTGGTTGTGCAACATGGTGGAGGAACTCGCGGGCGATGCTTTGGCCACCCTATGGTTTGACTATGATCCCCGATGGTGTTCTACACATGTTGACACCACTGCCTTCTAGAACAATCCCCGATGGTGATTATTGCTCCTTTTTGTTCCATGAAGCGCAAATTAATTCCAGACCTATGTAAGAAAGAGTGTCCACCACCCAAAATTCCACATATCAAGTGACCAAAAAATCGAGTTGAGAGGCTCCACCAAACATAAGGAAGAGCGAACTCCACACAAAATTATAGAGAGAGGAGTGAACCACCAGATAAGATAACGCAGATTGTCTAAGTCCACCAAACGAGAGGATGAGATGGTTGAAAAGAAGCATAGAGAGGCAAGTTCTCCACAACACAAAATTACCCAAAATCTCGAGTGATATTGTTAGTGAGTTGTGTGATTCCACCAAACGTGATGATAAGTCTATCAGACATAATGCTAGAGTGATGAGTGAAACACAATGTAAAACTCCACCAAATAAAAATGAAAGAATTACCGAGCTGAGTGGCTCCACAAAATGCGAGACCGGGGTGATTCCAAAACAACAATGAAAAGTTGAGTGACTCGACCAAATGTGAGTCTAAGATTATTCCACACAAGATGAGAAAGTTGAGTGACTCCACCAAATTTTAGGTCGAGAAAATCTAGTAATAGATTGAATATGAGCTCACCAACGACACGACATACATGGTTGATGAGGTGGATATAAGCCACTACATCTGGCGGGGTCGACGGTGGAGATAGGACAGAGGGTGGTGAGGGCAAGGCCGATGGGATCTCAAGCAGTGGTGTGCGGTCGAGGATGTCCGTAGGCGTCATGGTCGGGTCATAGGGTTTTGCAGTTGCTAAATTCCCTCAAACTTACTTTGTGTTAGCACTCTCTGACAAGAAGCTTTCTAGGGAGGCATTCTTACAATATATCGACTCAATGAAAAGAAATATCCATTTCTATGCTAAGGGCTTATCACTAGATGTGGCAATCTTGCGTTGACCAAGTTTGCATTATCATCGTTGGAGGCTTACCACATGTCCTGCGTTATCATACTGAAATGGGTCACCATATAAAAGTGACAGAACTACAAAAATCAGCAACATATAGTATAGAATCCATATGAATCCTACGGATTAATTAATTAATTAATAGTTATTTATTTATTAATAGGTGTATATGATCATTTATTAGAAATATCAAGTACGAATAATTTTTCCAACCGAGCTTCACACCCCTTTCCATTAAGCAACAGAAATATACAACCTTGTTACAAATAGAGAGATAAGGGATAGAAAACTAGAAAAGAGTTGGTGCAATAACAGGAAACCCACCGAAATATGTTCACCATGGAACACCCTCTATGGGGCGAAAAACCTGTTATCACGGATCACAAATGTGAATATAAAGACTTGAAAGCAAAGTGTGGTAACGAGGTGTTACGCGCAACGGTATGCGATGTGCACGAGTAGAAGCGGCGTCTTGCGATAGAAGTTGATTTTCCTTCCTCCTCCATGCTCACGTCCTCCGGCAGCATCCCTTCGGGCAGTGTCCACTGGATTTAGCATAGCAGATTGGAGAGCATGAACTCCACCGTGGCTAGTCCCATGGAGATGCCTGGGCATATTCACCGCCTCGTGCCAAACGGCAGCAGCTGAGGGTGCTCCCCCTTCAAGTCTATATCGATCGCTTCGGACCTATCAGGGTTGAACTCTTCTGGGTCATCGGGCCAGTTCGCCGGGTCTCTACTAATCGTCCATGCGTTGACGTAGATCCCTGTCTTTCAAATTCTGCCAAGATACTCGGCAATTCAAAATGTAGACGTCAAAGAAATGCACTCTATAAAATTCCAAAAATATACGCACAGCAAAAGAAAATGCACTCGGAAAAAACATGCACTCAAAGTCACGGGGACAAGTGGCTTCCTCCAGGTAGTCAGCGGTGCCATCCCGGAATTTATCTTTGCCAAGTGTTTTGAGGTTTTCACTCGGCAAAGTTTCGCTCCTTTTCCTGCTAGCCTTCCCGCGCCAACATTATGGGGGGATACCCTTTTTGCCGAGTGTAAATACACACAAAAAAGAGGTGCACCTCTCTGCCAATTGTTTACACATGACAAAGATGTCATATACACCTCTTTGCTGTGTGTATTGTCTCTTTTTTTCCTTTTTCTTTCTTTATTTATCTGTTTTCATTGTAATGTGCCTAAAATTTATCAAAATAAGCTCATATGTTAGGGTTTTTATTTTCACCAAAATCAATTTTCCATTTCCTAATTGCCAAAAATTATTTTTTTGAAACACTAACTAAAAGCTAGGACATGACCTTAGCCATGACAATGTTTGTCAGAGCAAGCCTAAATTGTGATACGCGTGCATCTTAGGATTCTCCACAATGTTATGAATGAAGTATCGCTTCAAGGTTGTGTTTTGGATTTTCATATTTAAATATACCTTACATACTCATACACAAGTACTTCATGCTAAGAAGAAAGGGTTTCTAAAATCTTTTGGCATGAATCATTGCACATATGCATCCCGTTTAATTTTTTTCAATGCGACCCCTCCTACCTAGAACAAAACATGCTACCTTTCACATAGTGAAGCTTTTTTGTGACTTTCCTCTTTTGAATGCTAAACTAATTCATAGTAATGGTACAAACTCATATATAAGAGAACAAGCTATATGAAATGTTAGTTTGGTCGCTTCGAAGTGGGGAGTTTTCCACTTTAGTCTTGAATCTTCCTATGAGATAGTTAGTACTCTATTTATGAATGAAGTGTCTCTTTTTGTTTTATCTCTTCCTATTTACAAAAAAACATTCGTGAGTACATATATATACCCTATACCAAGAAGGAAGGATTTTCGAACAACTTTTGGCATGAATTCATGCATGCATCCCCTTAATTTTATATTGCATTCCCTTAACAAAACATGCTAGCTTCAAAATGAGAAGTGGTGATTTGATGTGACTTCTCTCTTTATTATGTTGCACTAATTATATCATAGAACAGTACCAACTAAAAAATAGGGCACTTGTGATAACAGTAGTTTTGATCGCTTTGAATTGTGGTTTTCTCACTTTAGTTCTTAAATTTTCTGTGATATATATAGTCCTTTTATGAATGAATTAGTGCCACTTTAAATTCATGTTTTGATACATTTTGGATTTTCCTTTCTGCACCACATCAACGTTCCATATATTATCATATAAGGACTATATGCCAAGAATAAAGGGTTTTGAAAGTGTTTTGGCGTGCATGATATATGCCACCCACCCCAAACGAACACAATACTAGCATTATTTGAGAAGAGGTGCGTTTATTATGTGACTTTCCTATTTTTCTAAACTAAGTCATGAGGAAGTACCAACTCAAAATGAAGCCAAATTGTGACAAAAGGTGGTTCATATGCATCGATATCTAAGTGTTTTTTTCCACTTTAGTCATGAATCTTCCTACTATATGGTATATAGTTCTTTTTATGAATGAAGTGCCACTTTTTAGGTTGTGTGTTTTGGATTTTACTATTTACATACCAGCATTAGACTCTGTGCCAAGAAGGGAAAGTGTTTACGAATGTTTTTTTGGATGAATTCATACGCCCCTCTCGTCCCCTCCCCAACGAAACAAGGTGTAGCTTTTCACGAGGAAGCAAAGTGAGTTGATGTGAGTTTCCTCTTTTTTATTTGAAAATACATCATTGGAACAATGCAACCTAAAAAAGTAGATCAAGTTGGGATAAAAGTAGGTTCAGCTTCGAATTGGCTGCTTCACTTTAGTCCTTAATCTTCTTGTTTGATATGTATATAGTCATTGTATGTACAATGAGTGGCACTCGAATTATGTATTTTGGATTTTCCAATATATACATTGTACCTCGGGTAAATCCTCACACTAGGTTAATCCTAAGTCTGCGTTGTTCTGTTTAAAGAAGGTGCTAATTTAGTTGAGTTCGCGCAGTTATAGTAATGATCTTGTATGTTCTTCATTGTTGTTATTTTGCTTCTTGGATGTCGCTAGCCGTTGCACATCTGAGCACTACTCTGCTTTCTTCCACATCTGAAATCCCTCAAGACCCGCCATAGGAACATGTCCACCCAGCAGCAACAGCACATGATCTCGTCGTAGACTCGGGCGGTTCCCCGCAGGAGCAGGAGCCCACCGTCCTCTCCGATGTTGGTTCCCAGCAGCAGCACGACGCCCTTGGTGTACACTCCGACATGGACCGACGGCTGGAACTACTGTACATGGCCGTGATTTCACCGGCGGCGGTAGTGGCGGGATGCATTTGGTTGCGTGCGAAAGTTTGGATTGGCGGTTGGGCTGCGCACAGCTTGTTTGGATTTTGGAGCGCGCAACAGTGTGTGTCGTAAATATGCCGTGTGGGATTATATTGGGCATGCCCAAAAATATTTTTGGCACATATCCTAGAATTAGGCATCTGCCGCTATTTTTATTTTGCCTCTCGTGTCCTAAAAGGCTGCTTTTGGGCACCAACTGATTACAGGGCATCTGCTGGAGATGATCTTAGGTGGGCAATACGACAAAATAAATTGATGCCCCTTGTCCAACATGAGTACGTAAGTGGGTTGCTTCAAAGATGTAGAGAACACAGATAAATCACAATGGCTAGCTACACGACATAACATTCTTTCAATTATTGTGTATTGGTTAAATAATAACTGGTCTAGTTGTGATCTCATAGGAGGCTTATCTGATTCGAATCTGAACCACTCGTTAATCAGCATAACATGAATTTTTTATGATGATTCTTAGGTGGTTAATACGATTTGATGCCCCTTGTCCAACATGACTAAGTTGGTGGGATGCTTCGAGGATGCAACACAGATAATCAAAAGGGTATGCTTTCAGTACATGCTTTCAATTTCAATTATTGGTTAGTAAACCTCATCCCGGGCTTCTATAATTGGATTCTGAACCACTCTTTAATCATCTCAACTTTATATTTTGATGATTGTTAGATGGGCAATGCGTAAAATGACTTGATGCCTCTTGTCCGACGTGAGTAGGTAAGCTTGCTACTTCAAGAATACAACAAGGATACACAAGGGCTACCTACACGTTGGAAGATGCTGCACGGGTTAGCTATTTTTATATCATCATTATTTCACGCATCGTACCTGGTGCTTAGAATACACAATATTAGGCATGATGAACTCAAGGTTGACAACTTCGTTACCTGAAGAAATATACTTGTATTGCAGTTAGTATTCATGCCTAAAAATGTAAGTTTTCTCTTTGTGCGGTGCCAAGTATATTAGGAGTAACAGATCGAATTCTCCAAAAAAAGGAGTAACAGATCGCATTCTATTGTCAGTGCAATATTCAAAAGAATGTTGATAACATATAAGCTACTCTAAATAATAAACTAAAATGGATCGATGTAAGGAAATTGTCGGTCTGAACACTATGACAATCACCTTGCATGTAAAAAACATTTTGAGATATGCATCGTATAAATAAGTAAGAGAATACTTGCAAATATAACCATTGGGCCTCACTATAGAAATCATGATAAATGGAAATAACTGCAGCACATGAATTGTGGACTCTCATCGGAAAAACAAAATAAATATGCATGTATATTTTAGACTTCATTTGGCGCAGATAAACTACAATATTATTATAATTGGTGCAAAAAATGCGGCTAGGGATATATAGAGTTTATTTCATCTTGCAGAAAACTGTAACCTGCACAAAAAATATGAACAAAAATCTTAGGCACCTGCACTATGTCTCTACATATATTATCTTTTCCAACGAAGGTCTAGCAAAACAGAATTAAATAACATTATCACTGTCTACTAAAAGGGCACCCCAGTCATAAATACCGAGGACTGCGCTCTTATTTGCAGTAGTAAGTAAGTAATTTTTTCCTGCAAATAGTTCACAGTACGTGCTAAATTCGTCACAGCATGGTAGTCATCGTAGAATCTACGTAGTACTCTATGAGTGGCATATAAACACCCTGACTGATCCACAGAACTATTGTAAGTTACTATCCAAAGAATTGTCATTCCAATGAGGAGAAGGGAAAAGAATTACCGAGTATTAACTACAATGGAAGTCACTAATTCAGCAAATACATTGCTAGATTAGATTGTCTAGCATCATAGGGGTAGATTTTGCGTCTGTACATTTGTAGGGGGTGAGTGTACCTGCGTGTATATGAGCGTCTTCTACATACTGTGTTTTTCACATGAAAATGCTGCCGCGGCAGAGAACGGCTAGTCCCGGCTCGTAGTACGAACCGGGACTAAAGGTCCTCCACCCCTGCTCCCCTGCGCGGCCACGTGCAGAGCCTCAGTCCCGGTCCGTAACAGACCCGGGACTAGAGGCTGGCACCTCTAGTCGCGATTCCGTAGTCCCGATTGCAAATCCAGAACTAGAGGTCCTCTAGGACCGGGACTAAAGGCCCGTTCTGCACTAGTGTAACTAAGAGCTAGGACATGATCTTAGCCACGACAATGTTTGTCAGAGCGAGCCTAAATTGTGATACGCGTGCATCTTAGGATTCTCCACAATATTATGAATAAAGTATGGCTTCAAGGTTGTGTATTGGATTTTCATATTTAAATATACCTTACATACTCATACACAAGTACTTCATGCTAAGAAGGAAGGGTTTCTAAAATCTTTTGGCATGAATCATTGCACATATGCATCCCCTTTAATTTTTTCAATGCGACCCCTCCTACCTAGAACAAAACATGCTACCTTTCACATAGTGGTGCTTTTTTTGTGACTTTCCTCTTTTCAATGCTAAACTAATTCATAGTAATGGTACAAACTCATAAGAGACCAAGCTATATGAAATGTTAGTTTGGTCGCTTCGAAGTGGGGAGTTTTCCACTTTAGTCTTGAATCTTCCTATGAGATATTTAGTACTCTATTTATGAATGAAGTGCCTCTTTTTATTTTGTCTCTTCCTATTTACAAAATAACATTCCATACTCATGTGAGTACATATATATACTCTATACCAAGAAGGAAGGATTTCCGAACAACTTTTGGCATGAATTGATGCATCCCCTTAATTTTATATTGCATTCCCTTAACGAAACATGCTAGCTTCAAAATGAGAAGTGGTGATTTGATGTGACTTCTCTCTTTATTATGTTGCACTAATTATATCATAGAACAATACCAACTAAAAAATAGGGCACTTGTGATAACAGTAGTTTTGATCGCTTCGAATTGTGGTTTTCTCACTTTAGTTCTTAAATTTTCTGCGATATGTATAGTCCTTTTATGAATGAATTAGTGCCACTTTAAATTCATGTTGTGATACATTTTGGATTTTCCTTTCTGCACCACATCAACGTTCCATATATTATCATATAAGGACTATATGCCAAGAATAAAGGGTTTTTGAACGTGTTTTGGCGTGCATTCGATATATGACACCCACCCCAAACTGTAACATCCCAAAAATATTAATCAAGGTTATCAAGTTCTAATCACCCAAATTTTGGGTTAACAAAAACTTTTGTTCATTAAAATCAATATGAATGCATGTGTGTATGTGATGAATGCATGAATACTTGTATGGACTTGTGTGATTGTTATGAATGGCAAGGATTGGTTTAAAGATGAAAACAACATCATCTAAATAATTTCCAAGCATAATCAAATGAAGAGAAATTCAAAAAACAAACCATATAAGCAAATGGTCATTTTTGCCAAACTTGTTCACTAGACCACTTTGAGTGTTTCTAGTCCAAGATTTCTAACAGAAACAAATCCAATAATTTTCACCCCTTGCTAGACAAAGTAAAAGTGAGCCCAAGCCCACCTTGCAAACCCACAGAAACCTTTTGCAAATCTATGCCAAGGACAATTCAAAATTGAATCTAGTTCATATGGTAAGATCACCATTTCTCAAAACCCAACCAAACCAGTTCACCTTGACAAATCCAAACAACCAAAGACTACCAAGTATGTGCCCAGTACATCCACCAAGTTTTATCCAAAAATTCAAATATAAATTTCTTTCGGTCATTTCATCAAACACTTAGTGAGCATAGTAAACCTACCTAACTAACACTGTGTTTGATCAATGCTTTGTTCCCTCTTTGCACCCTACTCTCACCCCTTGTCTCCCCCAGTGAGCACACTAGAATTGAATCAACCTAGCAAGCTAGCATTGCACCATGTCGTGCATGCCCGAGCCACCCCTTGCCAGCCGACCATGGCAAGCTGACAGGAGCCTTCACCGCGCCTAGCCACCATGTCCAGGAGGTAGGCCACTGTCCACCGCCACCCCCTGTCCAGCCCTCGAGCCTTGCCAAGCCGTGGACCACAGAGAACATGCCGCGACCAGTTCGTCACTGCCATGCCGAGAGCACGCTAGAGCGTCGCGCCCGACACGCTCGCACACGCCGCGCCTCGCCTTCGTGATACGTCCAATTTACATCACATTTCTATATCATAATTTGCCTCTATTCATTGATATATATATATTATGAGGTGTTACTTATGTCTTTTCCTCTGTTTTTGCATGTTGGATGATTCTTGGAGGATGGACTGCTGGAGTCTGGATTCTGATGGAAAAGGAGGTGTTTTGATGCAATTTCGCAAAGATCAGAAAAATACCAGAAAAATATTTGAAAATCATATTTTCCCAGAAGACGAAGGAAGTCAGAAGGGGAGGCGTAGCTGGGCCACAGGGGGCCCACACCCCCTAGGTGCGGGTCCCCCTGGGCCGCGCCTAGGGCATGTATGGCCCACCTGGCCAGCTCCCGACTCCGCCCTCTCGCCTATATCATCCTCTCGGAACCCTAATACTAGGGGAGCGACCACAAAAAGATTTCCGCCGCCTCTGCGGGGCGGAAAATACCAAGAGAGAAAGATCTCTCTGGCAGATAGATTTCTGTCGGGGAAATTCCTTCCCGGAGAGGGCAGATCATTGCCATCAACACCATCGTCAAGATAGGCTTCATCGGGATCATCATCATCCACACCATCATCTCCACCAGCACCATCATCACCACTTCATCCTGCTGTAGCAATCGTGTTGAATACTTGCTTAGTTCATTAGGGGAAACTTTCCCGGTCTTGATTACTATTGTAGTTGATGCTTGTGAGTGGAACCATTTCATTATTGATTATGTTTAGATTGTTATCCATTACCATATAATCTTTGATGTCTTGTGAGTAGTTCATTTAGTTCTTGAGGACATGGGAGAAGTCATGTTGTTAGTAGTGGATTTGTGTTGAGTTATTATTCAATGGTTTAGTATTTAAGTTATGGTATTATTCTTATAGTGGTGTCATGTGAACGTCGACTACATGATACTTCACCATTTATGGGCCTAGGGGAATGCATTGTGTATTTGGCTACTAATTGTGGTGTTGCCGGGGTGACAGAAATCTGAACCCCTGTTAGGACACCTTTGCACAAGGGAGCATAGGATCTCAGTGTTTAAGGCTGTGGTTAGGTTTATATCTTAATTACTTTCCTGTAGTTGCGGATGCTTGCAGAGGGTTTAATCACAAGTATATATTAGTCCAAGTAAGGTCTGTACATTAGCAAAGGTTCACCCACACAACACTTACAACACCAAAGAAGAGTACTCAGCTATTTGAAGAGAAAGCACTTGACAGAATTCCCATGTGTCCTCGAGAACGTTTGGTCCTTATAAGTATTTCCACCGGCTTGTCCTTTGCTAAGAAAGGATTGGGCTGCTTGCTGCTTTTGCTCGTTGTCTTTATTACTTGCACCTTGTTTTGTTGGTTTATCAGAAAACCCCTAAAAATCCGTTTGCTAAGTATTTATAGAAGAACCAGTAATCAACACCTTCTGCTCCTCGTTGGGATCGACACTCCTATTTACCGAAAGTACTGCGATACACCCCCTATACTTGTGGGTCATCAAGACTATTTTATGGCGCCATTGCCGGGGAGTGAAGTGCTATTGAAGAGTGGAACTGGTAAAGGAAACTTCTACTATGAGTATTGCTTTTGTTTCTGTTTGTTGCTTTGTTTCCAATATGGATAACCCACTTGGTTTTCTGTTTGGGAAAACTACTACCATTGTTAGGGTAGTAGATGAGCCACCACCTATTGAGATAGATCCTTTTAAGATACCTACAAGTATTGTTGATCGTGTTATGGATAATTATTATTTAGGGGATGGAACTGTCCATCCTGGTGATCATTTGCTTTTTATCCATGAATTATGTGGGTTGTTTAAGTGTGCAGGTATCACAACTGAACATGTGAAGAATAAGTTACTCTCTATATCCTTGAAAGGGAGAGCTGAAGAATGGTATAAGCTACTGAAGAATGGACAATCCATGGAATGGGAGGAAATGGCATCTCTATTTTATTCTAATTTTTATCCTTCCAGTGATATTCATAAGGATAGAAATCTGATATATAACTTTTGGCCTCGTGATGGAGAGAGTACAGCTCAAGCTTGGGGGAGATTGAAGTTACTAATGCTTAAATGTCCTATTCATGAACTCCCTAACAATATTATTATCAATAACTTTTATGCTAGGCTTTCTCTTCATGATAAAGATTTACTAGATGCTTCTTGTACTGGATCATTCACACGTATGAAGGAAGAAGCTAAATGGGATCTCCTAGACCGTATTCAAGAGAATACTGAAGCTTGGGAGAATGACAAAGAAAGAAAGTCAGGTATAAACTATGATTATGAATGCATTAAATCTTTTATGGGAACTGATGACTTCCGTGATATTAGTAATGAGTTTGGTCTTGATTCCCAAAGTATTGCCAACTATTTTAAGGCCTTTGCCTCTTACATAGAAATTACCAAGAAGAAGTGGAATAAGTACCATGCTCCTTATAAAGATGTTGTTAGTCATGTTCTTGTTAGAAGTACTAAAGTTTGTACTACTAATCATATTGTGCCTGAACGTCATGTTGATAAAGTTCCTTTCCCAGCTAAGGTAAAGGAGTATTCTATGATTATTAGTGCAAATAACAAAGGTACAATGAAAACTGTAGAACCTAATGAGCAATTGAATGTTGAACCTATGGTAGCTATTGTGAAAGACCCTGTCACTAGAAATATAGAGGATGAGCACATTGTCTTTTGTGAAGAAGCTTCTAATATTATCTCTCATCCTGGTAAAGCTAGAAAAGCTAGTGTTCCTATGCTTTCTATTAAAATTGGTGATCATTGCTACTATGGTTTATGTGATATTGGTGCTAGTTCTAGTGCTATTCCTTATGAGCTTTACAGGGAAATTCTGCATGAAATTGGTTCTTGTGAGCTTGAGGAAATTTATGTGGTTATTCACCTTGCTAATAAGGAAACCATTTGCCCCATTGGTATTGTAAGAGATGTGGAGGTTCTCTGCGGTAAGATTAAGTATCCTGCTGATTTTCTAGTGCTTAATTCAGCAGCTAGCAAAATTTGTCCTATCATTTTTGGTAAACCTTTTTTGAAAACTTGTGGAGCTATTATAGATTGTAAGAAGGAAAAAGTTTTAACTAAGTTTGATGGAGATTCTTATGAGTTTAACTTTTCCAAATTTGCTAAAGCTCCTTGTGAAAATAGCTTGCCTAATAAAGATTTCAGGATGGAACAACTTGCTTCTATTGATCCAGTTTATGACCTTGGACCTCTTTTTGATGACTGTAAGTATGCTTATTCTGATGATAAAGTTGTTGCCAATGACAGTTATATTGTCAACTTTATTCAAAGTGCTACTGAAAGTTATCATGAGAAAGGGAAACATGGTTCTATGCACCTCAATAAAGTTTCCCCGTTTTATGTTGAAAGCTTTGAAGTTGCGTTTGTTTTGTCTTCCTATGCTAGTTACTTTTTGTTTCAACAATTCATTTTCTGATGATACCCCCATGCATAGGAAGTGGGTTAGACTCAAATGTGTTGGTTATTTGCTTCTTGATGCTCTCTTTCACTTCAAATATTTATCTCCTATGTGAGTATCTTTGAAAGTTTCAAGCCTAACTTAAAGGAATTAAAGAAAAGTACTTCTTGGGAGATAACCCAATAGTTTTGTCGAGTCTTGAAAGTTATTACTTCAGTAATAACCGCTCCTTATCCTTTTTGTTTTGGTTTTTGTGTCAAGTTCAACTACTTTTGAGAAGTGGAGGAGTTGTGAAAAGTGGCTGTCCTGGGACAGATTTTTGTGCTGCACTGTAAAAATTCGTGAGGGAGATAAGTACTTCGGATGGAGCTGCATTTTTCTGTGCTTGTTCTCCAAGTTGTTTACCAACTTTCATTAGTTCTGCACTTGTTTATTTGAGCAACAGAAGGTTTTCGAAAAAATCAATTTTTACCTGCTGGTCTGTTTTGACATATTTCTATTATCATTTGTATTTGCCTCTTACTAAAGCTTTTGCTTTGATGGATTTCAGTTGAAGTGTGCACCTAAAGGTTTATTGTTTTTGCTTACACTAATGTTGCCTTGAAGTTTGTGTATTGCCTTGTGAAGAAAGGAATTTCTAGGAGAAAGAGGAAAGGAGTCTGCAGAGTTCGTCTTTGAGTAGGTAAAAATGGTGAAAACAGAAGGTTCGTGAAAGCCTAATATTTTTATATTTTTCATGTTTTTAATACATAAGGAAAGTTACAAGACGGAACATAGGAAGAAACGGAGGCCGGGGTGGCCAAACCCACCCCAGGCGCGGGCCCCAGCTGGCCGCGCCTAGAGGGGGTGTGAGTCCCCCAAGCTCCGTCTCCGCCTTGTTTTCGTACCAGCACCTTCCTTATGCATTGAAACTTCGTAATATATAACCCCCCAGATCCCCCAAGGTTCGTGCATCATGTTCTCGTCGTGTTTTTGTTTCGATCTATTTCTGTCAGGAAATCTTCTCAAGTTTAGAGCACCATGGTCTTCGCCAACGACAAAGGCAAGAAGCCCGTGGAGGAGATAAAGCTGGAAGAACAAACCATCGCAGGGACAAGGGCAAGGAAACCTACTTTTGTATGAGAAACTAACACTAGACGTGCTTTTTCTCGTAACATGCAGGGGATCATAGCCTTCGGTCCAGAATTCAGATCCCGCCCTGAGGCAGCTGAAGCCCTTCGAACCACTGACGAGTTTTGTGATAAGTACCGCGCTTTGAGGATGAAGGTGGATATGCTTCAAGAGGAGAATAACAAACTTTGTAAGATTCTGGAGGATTTTCTAACCCTAGACAAGAGAACACCACCACCGAAGGAGTAATTCATCATCAGGTTTGGCATCCCCTTGGCTTGTTCCAAGCTTGGGGAAGTGCCGCGGTATCACCATCATTATCTTTTATCTTTTACCTTTTTAATGGATTTATATCTTTGGTAGTGAAGTTATCTTATAGTTTGGTTTGCATGTGGAAGTATCTATCCTTTAGTCGATTAACTATGTATCCCTTGGTGTGAGTGCCTTTATGGAATATTAATGAGAAGTCTCATCTTTTACTTTTTGCACTTCTTATTTTAGTTTGCAATATCTATTATATGATGGATCTTGTTGATCAGTATTGGCATCACTTTGGGAGCATCAAGTAAATCTAGATTGGTTTTGACAAACCGAGCTCTGGTCAGTAGCAACACTTTTTAAGGTTTGAAAGGAAAAGAGAAAAAGCTTACATGTATTTTGTATCATTTGTTTTCTTTCTTGTTAGCTCATAAGCTTAGTATTCTTTATTTAAGATCTTTTGTGTCTTCAAGGCAGATTGCATGTTTAGCTTTATCACTTGTAGGTTTGCTTGTTTCTTTTAACTCTTTTGCTTGCTACCCAGTCTTGCTAGCCAAAAACCTGTTTTGAGAAGGCATACTTCTCATGTTTCCAACTCCTTTGAACCAAAACCTGTGCCATTTGTGTCCACCATATCTACCTATTAGCAATTGCTATTCCAAGCAAATTCTCAAGCTTCATCTATCTTTCGAATTAAAAAGTATTTTGTTATGTGAAAACTAGTTAGTAAAGCTCTCACGAACTTGATGACACACCTTATTTTCTTGCCTCTAATAGACTTGAACCATTGTGTCATCGAAGTTGTATATGCTTGCATCTATACGTTGGAATTAGCAGAACCGTGCTGTCATCATGGGGAACGCTTTCAACACCTTTTCGATACATAACTAGTTGATATCATGCTCTTTTGTTTGCGGATGTCGATAGTGTGAAATAAAGAGGGAGAATTTGTAAGTCCATGGAGTGATGTATGTGTGCTAGAGAAACGCCTGGGCCGCTAGCCTAACCCATGCCTAATCATGGTGGAAACTTGCAGCATCACCATAATGAGCATTCTGTGAAGCATCCTCAATAAAAAGCGATGCATATAGTAAATAAAAAAGATCGCTGAGATGCTCATTGTCTGCTTGCCTTGTCATTTTGGTTATGGGATAGGTCATGTACCATGTGCAAGGGGTACCCGTTGGCGGTTCTCTATGATACGCATGTACTTACAATGACAAGAACTTACCGGTGACTAAATTTGAGTAGCATGAGAAGTGGCCCTCGCACTCAAGGGACATGAGATTGCCAACTTATATTTTGTCAAGCATATACTCCATCCTTGTTCACTTTAACCTTAATCATCTCAAGATGCTTATGATAGGGGCAATGAGGGATCAAAGCTAGTAAGTACCATAATCTTTTGGAATCTCGTTATGACTTGTAATCCCTGCTTCACTCTATGAAGGAACCTTTCTCCTATTTTCCAAGTTGAGTTAGTAAACCTACTTCCTCTCTTTCTCCAGCAAGCTTTTGAGTTGTTGTGTTTCAAGCATTCATATGGTGATTTATTCAATCATGTTCTTTATCTTCCTTGTTTGCACAAAACTCTTATCTATTGAGTATTACTTTGAAAGCCATCATTGTGAAAAACCTTTTTGAGCAAATGAAGGGTTTCACAGCATAGTAAATCAAAAAAATCTACGGATGCGAACAAGAAGGCCAAGATATAATCTAGGAGATGCAAACAACAAGGGGGAATAGATGAGATCTTCATACCCTTGAAGATTCGCACAGCGGAACGTTCAACGGAATGTGGTTGATGTAGTCGTACTAGCCTTCTCCTCCTCGCGATCCGATCCGATCCAACACCGCAAGTGGCAATGCCTCCGAGAGATGCACACGTACGGCACCTCGACGTCTCCTCCTTCCTCGGTCCAGCAAGTGGGGTGGAGAGATAGATTGGATCTACAACATGACGGTGTGGTGCAAAGGTGGAGAGTTTCTGCGGCAGGGCTTCGCCTACGCGCAGTCGGGAGAGAGAGAGAGGAGGAGGGTAGCAACTAGGCGGCTAGGGTTTGAGGAGGTGTAGGGGGGAGGGTGCGCCCCTGCCCTCTTTATATAGAGGGCTGGCCGGCTGCCCCCTTGCCCCTCCTCCAAGCCTAGGGCCGGCAGCCACATGGGAGGAGTGGGGGGGGCAAGTTCCCCCCTTCTAGAAGCTCTCCCTAGGGTTTCCCCTAGGGCTTGGCCGGCTGGGCCTATGGGGCCTTGTGCCCCTGGCCCAATGCGGCCAGGGCACTCAGAGGCCCATGCCCCTCCCGACAAGTGGGGCCACGTTGGTCCCACTCTGGAAGGTTCTAGAAGCTTCGACAATACCGAACAATCCAAACAATTCAAATCCAAAAACTGCTTTCCTTATATGAATCTTATTCTCCACCATTCCGAACCTCTCGTGATGTCCTGGATATCATCCGAGACTCTGAACAAAAACTCATAAACCAATTATCCATTCTATCCTAGCGTCGAGACACGTTAAGTGTGTGACCCTACGGGTTCGAGAATATGCAGACATGATCTTCTATCAATAATCAACATCGGGGTCTGGAAACCCATATTGACTCCCACATACTCATCGATGATCATACCGGATGAACCACGATGCCAGGATTCAATTAATCCCATATATATATTCCCTTCGTCACGCGATATTTTACTTGCCCGAGATTTGATCGTCGGTATCGGCATACCTAGTTCAATCTCGTTCACAGCAAGTACTTTACTCGCTCCGTAATTTGATATCACTTTGTGATTAACTCCTTAACCACGTGCTTGCAAGCGGTGTTGATATCGATTACCGAGTGGGCCCGAAGTATATCTCTCTGACTTGGGAGGGACAAATCCCATCTCGATACATACAACCCAACAAGTACTTTCCGATTACCTGAGAGACACCTTTATGATCACCCTCTCATAGGATGACGTTTGATAACCTCAAAGCTTTCTTCCGATACCAGGGAGTTGCATTATCTCATGGTCTAAGGAATACAATATTTGACATAAGAAAAAGCTTCGCAAAGATGAACACGATGACACGATCTAATTGCTCTTCTTGATTTGGGTCTGTCCATCATATCATTCTCCCAATGACATGATCTCATTATTAATTGACAACTCATGTCTATGGTTAGGAAACCTTAACCATCATTAATCAATGAGCTAGTCCATAGAGGCATACTAGGGACACGGTGTTGTTCATAAACCACACAAGTATCAAAGTTTCCGCTTAATACAATTCTAGCATGGAATATAAACTTTATCATAACAAGAATTATAATAATAACATCTTTATTATTGCCTCTAGGGCATAATTCCAATAGTCTCCCACTTGCACTAGAGTCAATAATCTAGTTTAGATCTGGCAACAATCTAACACCCATGGCACTAAGGTGCTGATCATGTTTTGCTCGTGGAAGAGGTTTAGTCAATGGATCTGCGACATTCAGATCTGTATGTACTTTGCTTATCTTCAGATCTCCATCTGTTATATAATCTCGTATTATATGAAACTTGCGGTTGATATGCTTGGTCTTTGGATGATATCTTGGTTCCTTAGCCAGTGCTATGGCGCCAGTGTTTCACACAATATTTCCAGTGGGTCTAAGGCACTTGGAACCACACCAAGCTCAGTGATGAAGTTCTTGATCCAAACTCCTTCACTTGACGCTTCTGCAGCAGCCATGTATTCCGCTTTCATCAGAGATCCGCGATCACGCTTTGCTTGCATCTTCTCCAGCTCACAACTCCTCCATTCAAAATATAAACGTATCATGTATGAGATTTAGAATCATCCTTGTCGGTGTCGAAACTAGCGTCGACGTAACCTTTTACGATGAGCTGTTCATCACCTCCATAGACTAAGAACATTTTTTAGTCCTATTTAAATACTTTAGGATGTTCTTCACGGCTGTCCAGTGTTCCACTCCTGGATCACTTTGGTATCTGCTCGTCAAACTAAGAGCATTGGACACATCCGGTCTAGTACACAGCATGGCATACATGATAGAACCTATGGCCGAGGCATAAGGCACTTTGCTCATAGCTTCTCTATCGTTTACCATAGCTGGACACTAAGCCTTGCTCAATATCTTACCTGACAACATAGGCACTGAACCTTTCTTTGCCTTATCCATTCTGAACCTTTTCAGAACTTTGTCTAGGTATGTACTTTAGCTTAATGCTATCACGCGTCTTTGTCTATCTCTATTGATGCCCAATATATAAGCAGCTTCCCCTAGGTCTTTCATGGAAAAACATTTGTTCAAATAACTCTTCACATTGTTAAGCATGTCAATGTCATTTCCAATAATCAATATGTCATCCACATATAGTACCAAAAATGTCACTGAGCTCCCACTCACTTTCTTGTAGATACAAGCTTCGTAGAAATTTGGAACAAATCCAAAGCTCTTGATCACTTGATCAAAACGAAGTTTCCAACTCCGAGATGCTTGCTTCAGTCCATAAATGGAACGCTGAAGTTTGCACACCTTATCAGCATCCTTAGGATCGAAAAAACCTTCGGGTTGCATCATATACAACTCTTCATCAATTTTGCCATTGAGGAACGTAGTCTTGACATCCATCTGCCATATTTCATAATCATGAAACACAACAATTGCTAATAAAATCCGAATGGACTTAAACATCGCTACGGGAGAGAAAGTCTCATCGTAGTCAACACCTTGAACTTGTCAAAAACCTTTCGCGACAAGTCGAGCTTTATGGACAGTAACATTATCATCCGCGTCCGTTTTCTTCTTGAAAATACATTTGCACTCAACGGCCTTTCGGTCGCTAGGAGGGTCCACCAAAGTCCATACTTGGTTTTCGCTCATGGATCCTAATTCGGATTTCATGGCCTCTAGCCATTTCTCAGAGTCTGGGCTCATCATTGCTTCCTCATAGTTCGCAGGTTCACTGTTGTCTACTAACAAGACAGTCAAGACAGGGTTACCGTACCACTCAGGAGGGTCACGTGACCTTGTCGACCTGCGACATTCAGTAGTAGCATCGTCCGAAGCTTCATGATCTTTGTCATTAGCTTCCTCTATTGTTGGTGCAGACGGCACTGGAACAATTTCAGGTGCTGCGCTACTCTCCAACTCAAGAGAAGGTTCAATAACCTCGACTAGCTCTACTTTCCTCCCACTCACTTCTTTCGAGAGAAACTCCTTCTCAAGAAAGGATCCGTTCTTTGCGACAAACACTTTGCCTTCGGATCTGTGATAGAAGGTATACCCAATCATTTCCTTAGGGTATCCTATGAAAACGAATTTCTCCGCTTTGGGTTCGAGCTTGTCCGGCATCAACTTCTTGACGTAAGCTTCGCATCCCCAAACCTTAAGAAACGATAACTTAGGTTTAGCACCAAACCACAGTTTATACGGTGTCGTCTCAATGGATTTAGATGGTGCCCTATTTAAAGTGAATGCAGCGGTTTCTAATGCATAACCCCAAAATGATAACGGCAAATCTGTAAGAGACATCATTGATCGCACCATATCTAATAGAATTCGATTCCGGCGTTCAGACACACCATTGCGCTGTGGTGTTCCGGGTAGCGTGAGTTGCGAAACGATTCCGCTTTCTTTAAGATGCGTGAGAAAATCATAACTCAAATATTCACCTCCACGATCGGATCGTAGAAATTTAATTTTCCTGTTACGATGGTTTTCCACTTTGTTCTGAAATTCTTTGAACTTTTCAAATGTTTCAGATTTATGTTTCATTAAATAGATATACCCATATCTACTTAAGTCATCAGTAAAAGTGAGAAAATAGCGATAACCACCGCGCGTCGAAACACTCATTGGTCCGCATACATCGGTATGTATGATTTCCAACAAGTCTGTTGCTCGCTCCATTATTCCGGAGAACGGGGTTTTGATCATCTTGCCCATGAGGCATGGTTCGCATGTGTCAAATGATTCAAAATCAAGAGACTCCAAAAGTCCATCAGAATGGAGTTTCTTCATGCATTTTACATCAATATGACCTAGACAGCAGTGCCACAAATAAGTCGTATTATCACTGTCTACCTTGCATCTCTTAGCCTCAATGTTATGGATGTGTGTTTTATTGCTTTCGAGATTCAGAAGAAATAAACCATTCACGGCAGGTGCATGACCATAAAAGATGTTACTCATATAAATAGAACAACCATTATTCTCCGATTTAAATGAATAACCGTCTTGCAATAAACACGATCTAGATATGATGTTCATGCTCAACGCAGGCACATAATAACATTTATTAAGGTTTAAAACTAATCCCGAAGGTAAAACTAAAGAGAGCGTGCCGATGGCCATCGCATCAACTCTTGATCCGTTGCCAACGCTCATCGTCACCTCATCCCTTGCTAGCCGTCGTCTATTCCGTAGCTCCTGTTTCGAGTTACAAATATTAGCAACTGAACCAGTATCAAATACCCAGGCACTACAACGAGGGCTAGTAAGGAAAACATCAATAACATGTATATCAAATATACCTTTGATGGTGCCAGCCTTCTTGTCCGCTAAGTACTTCGGACAGTTGCGCTTCCAGTGACCCTTGTCCTTGCAATAGAAGCACTCAGTGTCCGGCTTAGGTCCAGACTTGAGCTTCTTCTCAGCAGGGCAATGCGCTTGTCGCTGCCCTTCTTGAAGGACTTCTTTGCACCCTTACCTTTCTTAAAGCTGGGGGGGCTTGTTGACCATCAACACATGATTATCTTTCTTGATATCCACCTCCGCAGCTTTCATCTTAGCGAAGAGCTCAGTGATCGTATCAGTGGAACCAATCTGATTATG
Source organism: Avena insularis (assembly GCA_023614405.1). Classification (NCBI taxonomy): domain Eukaryota; kingdom Viridiplantae; phylum Streptophyta; class Magnoliopsida; order Poales; family Poaceae; genus Avena; species Avena insularis. Next base: position 412,536,514 of record CM042691.1, read on the forward strand.
AGTAACTACAAAACCTCTATAGCTAGGAGGGAGTGATTGCAGAACTATGTCAATCTTGAGCTCCTCTGGAATCTTGCAGTCCAGTTGCTCAAGGCGTTGAGTGTAGCCCGACATCTTAATGGCGTGCTCACTAACGGAACTCCCTTCCTCCATCTTGCAGTTAAATAATTTCTCAGAGATCTTATATCTCTCAGAACGGGCCTGAGTCTGAAACATAGTTTTCAGTTCCTCAAGAATCTCAAAGGGCCCGGGGAACTCCTCAAAACGATTTTGAAGGTCCGATTCCATAGCAAACAACATGGTGCTCTTAATCACACCATAATCATCCTTGCGCGACTGATAAACAGCTTTCTCATCAGCCGGCGCATCTACAGCAGGGGCGTCACCTAGCGCTTTCTCAAGGACATAGTCCTTTTGTCCGCCAGAGAGAATGATTCTCAGATTGCGGAACCAGTTGGTGAAGTTAGACCCATTATTCTTAAGCTTTTCTTTCTCAGCAAAAACGTTGAAGTTGAAGTTGGACTTAGCCATTTGATCTACAAAATTTGCATGTATAATTTAGACTATGTTCATGATAACTAGTTCAACTTAATCAAATTACTGGATGAACTCCCACTAAATTCAACATCCCTCAAGTTGTTTAGTGAACACGATCCAAATTCACCACACCTAATCCGATCTTCACGAGAAGAGATGTGGTTTCAATGGTGGACAACAAAGTGTCGATCATATCATTCATATGACTCATGCTTAACCTTTCGGTTCGTGTGTTCCGAGGCCATGTCTGTACATGCTAGGCTCGTCAAGTCAAACCCAAGTATTTCCGCGTGTGCAAAACTGTCTTGCACCCGTTGTATGTGAACGTAGAGTTTATAGCACCCGATCATCACGTGATACTTGAACACGACGAACTTTCGCAACGGTGCATACATGGGGAGAACACAGTTTTATCTTGATCTTTAAGTGAGGAATCATCTTATAATGCTATCGTCGCGATCTAAGCATAATAAGATACATAAAAGGATAAACATCACATACATATAATTTTATGTGACATGGTATAGCCAATCTCCACGCAATGATCTCCATCTTGTGCGTGCTAGCATGATCTCCATCACTCCACAATGATTGCCTCCACCCCGAATAGCAACTACAACTATTGCTAACTACTTAGCGATAAAGTAAAGCTATTACATGGCGTATAAGAAGTTGACACACAGGTCATACATAATTATAAAGACAACCATATGGCTCCTTCCGGTTGTGTACTCATCGACATGCAAGTCGTGAAACATTACAAAACATGATCATTGCATACAACATACACATGACATCTTGGGCCATACCATATCACAAAAACACTCCCTGCAAAAACAAGTTAGACGCCTCTACTTTGTTGTTGCATGTTTTACCTGGCTTATGGGAGTAACAAGCTAAGAACGATTCTTACCTACAGAAAGCCACAACGGTGATATTATGGTTGCCAACATCCGGTGTAAATCCCATGACAACTATAGTGAGAGAAACTGGCATCCACCAGCCGCATGTGTGGAACAAGCCACACGTCAAGTGCGGAGCCGGTCTCGCGAACGAGGTCGCGTGAAGTTGGCCTGGACCGCTTCGATCTCACTATACCGCGTCATAAGAAGTACACAAACAAGAGGCTTGCAACAGAAAACATCAACGCCCGCAACAATCATGTTGCGTTCTACTCGGGAAACACATCTACGCATAGATCTAGCTCTGATACCACTGAAGGGTTTCGCAGCATAGTAAATCAAAAAAATTCTACGGATGCGAATGAGAAGGCCAAGATCTAATCTAGGAGATGCAAACAACGAGGGGGAATAGATAAGATCTTCATACCCTTGAAGATTCGCACAACGGAACATTCAACGGAACATGGTTGATGTAGTCGCACTAGCCTTCTCCTCCTCGCGATCCGATCTGATCCAACACCGCAAGTGGCGATGCCTCCGAGAGATGCACACGTACGGCACCTCGACGTCTCCTCCTTCCTCGGTCCAGCAAGTGGGGTGGAGAGATAGATTGGATCTACAACACGATGGCGTGGTGCAAAGGTGGAGAGTTTCTGCTGCAGGGCTTCGCCTACGCGCAGTCGGGAGAGAGAGAGAGAGAGAGAGAGAGAGAGAGAGAGAGAGGAGGGCAGCAACTAGGCGGATAGGGTTTGAGGAGGTGTAGGAGGAGGGTGTGCCCCTGCCCTCTTTATATAGAGGGCTGGCCGGCTGCCCCCTTGCCCCTCCTCCAAGCCTAGGGCCGGCGGCCACATGGGAGGAGTGGGGGGCAAGTCCACCCCCTTCTAGAAGCTCTCCGTAGGGTTTCCCCTAGGGCTTGGCCAGCTGGGCCTTTGGGGCCTTATTCCCATGGCCCAATGCGGCCAGGGCACTCACTCGTAGGACCATGCCCCCTACCAACAAGTGGGGCCACGTTGGTCCCACTCCGGAAGGTTCTAGAAGCTTCCGGTACAATACCGAACAATCCGAAACAATTCCGAAATCCAAAAAGTGCTTTCCCTTCTATGAATCTTATTCTCCGGACCATTCTGGAACCTCTCGTGATGTCCTCGATCTCATCTGAGACTCCGAACAAAAACTCATAAACCAATTATCCATTCTATCCTAGCGTCGAGACACGTTAAGTGTGTGACCCTACGAGTTCGAGAATATGCAGACATGATCTTCTATCCATAATCAACAGCGGGGTCTCGAAACCCATATTGACTCCCACATACTCATCGATGATCATATCGGATGAACCACGATGCCAGGATTCAATTAATCCCATATATATTCCCTTCGTCACGTGATATTTTACTTGCCCGAGATTCGATCATCGGTATCGGCATACCTAGTTCAATCTCGTTCACAACAAGTACTTTACTCGTTTCGTATTACGATATGACTTTGTGATTAACTCCTTAACCACGTGCTTGCAAGCGGTGTTGATATCGATTACCGAGTGGGCCCGAAGTATATCTCTCCAACTTGGGAGGGACAAATCCCATCTCAATACATACAACCCAACAAGTACTTTCCGATTACCTGAGAGACACCTTTATGATCACCCTCTCATAGGATGACGTTTGATGACCTCAAAGCTTTCTTCCGATACCAGGGAGTTGCATTATCTCATGGTCTAAGGAATACAATATTTGACATGAGAAAAAGCTTCGCAAAGATGAACACGATGACACGATCTAATTGCTCTGCTTGATTTGGGTTTGTCCATCATATCATTCTCCCAATGACATGATCTCATTATTAATTGACAACTCATGTCTATGGTTAGGAAAACTTAACCATCATTAATCAATGAGCTAGTCCATAGAGGCATACTAGGGACACGGTGTTGTTCATAAACCACACAAGTATCAAAGTTTCCGCTTAATACAATTCTAACATGGAATATAAACTTTATCATAACAAGAATTATAATAATAACATCTTTATTATTGCCTCTAGGGCATAATTCCAACAGCAAAGAGTGCTCCTGTTTTGAAGACTTCTACAAAAATCTTTCTGTGAAACTGTTTGCCAACTGTTCTCTGACCAAGAACAAAGTTTGCCATTTCCAGTTATGATTTTTCTTTATGCATCTCTATTATGACTCATATACTTGTTGTAAGCTAAGTTATATAATGGTGAGTTGCTTTCTTCTATGAGTTGTGCAATGGTAAGTGTGATGCTTCTTGTCCGTATTATTTTATCGACACTTCACTCCATAAACCTGTGGACATGTTTACTAAGCTCAGTTTTCACTTGGGGACAAGCGAAGGTCTAAGCTTAGGGGAGTTGATACATCCAATTTGCATCACCATTCTATATCATAATTTGCCTCTATTCATTGATATATGTGTTCTTATGAGGTGTTACTTATGTCTTTTCCTATGTTTTTGCATGTTGGATGATTCTTGGAGGATGGACTGCCGGAGTCTGGATTCTGATGGAAAAGGAGGTGTTTTGATGCAATTTCGCGAAGATCAGAAAAATATTGGAAAATAATATTCTCCTAGAAGACGAAGGAAGCCAGAAGGGGAGGCGTAGCTAGGCCACATGGGGCTCACACCCCCTAGGCGCGGGTCCCCCTGGGTCGCGCCTAGGGCAGGTGTGGCCCACCTGGCCAGCTCCTGACTCGGCCCTCTCGCCTATATCATCCTCTCGAAACCCTAATACTAAGGGAGCGACCACAAAAAGATTTCCCCCGCCTCTGTGGGGTGGAAAACATCGAGAGAGAAAGATCTCTCCGGCAGACAGATTTCTGCCGAGAAAATTCGTTGCCAGAGAGGGGAGATTGTCGACATCAAAACCATTTTCAAGCTAGGATTCATCGGGGTCATCATCATCATCCACACCATCATCTCCACCAGCACCATCATCACCACTTCATCCCGCTGTAACAATCGTGTTGAATACTTGCTTAGTTCATTAGGGGAAACTTTCCCGGTGTTGATTACTATTATAGTTGATGCTTGTGAGTGGAACCATTGGATTATTGTTTATGTTCATATTGTTATCCATTACCATATCACCTTTGATCTTGATCCATATGATGTCTTGTGAGTAGTTATTTTAGTTCTTGAGGACATGGGAGAAGTCATGTTGTTAGTAGTGGATTTGTGTTGAGTTATTATTCAATGGTTTAGTATTTAAGTTGTGGTGCTATTCTTCTAGTGGTGTCATGTGAACGTCGACTACATGATACTTCATGATTTATGGGCCTAGGGGAATGCATTGTGTATTTGGCTACTAATTTTGGGGTTGCCGGAGTGACAGAAACCTGAACCCCCGTTAGGACACATTTGCACAAGGGAGCGTACGATCTTAGAGTTTAAGGCCGTGGTTAGGTTTATATCTTAATTACTTTCCTGTAGTTGCAGATGCTTGCAGGGGGTTTAATCACAAGTATGTATTAGTCCAAGTAAGGTCGGTACATTAGCACAGGTTCACCCACACAACACTTACAACACCAAAGAAGAGTACTCAGCTATTTGAAGCGAAAGCACTTGACATAATTCCGATGTGTCCTCGAGAACGTTTGGTCCTTATAAGTATTTCCACTGGCTTGTCCTTTGCTAAGAAAGGATTGGACCGCTTGCTGCATTTGCTCGTTGTCTTTATTACTTGCACCTTGTTTTGTTGCTTTATCAGAAAAACCTAAAAATCTTTTTGCTAAGTATTTACAGAGATTTCCTGCTCCATACCACTAGTCAACAGCTTCTGCTCCTCATTGGGATCGACACTCCTATTTATCAAAAGTACTGCGATACACCCCCTATACTTGTGGGTCATCACTTCGCCGCCCATGGCTGCGATCACCACCGTCCCTGGAGACCACCAGACATGCCCGTTCGCCGCCGCGCGACCAGGAGCACCTGTGCGTCGTCAAAAACATTGTTGGTGCCGCTCAAAGCATCGCACGTTTCAGACCAAACCACACCACCCCTTGCCGCGCCATCAAGCCGTTGAGCACTACGAGGAGACCGCACACCATCCTAGGCCCCGCGCCATGTCCGTAGCTCACTATAACGCTGACCTCGACGAGCTCTGTCCATGCCTCTCGGACTCTCTCGCTCGCCTATAAAAGGAGGCCTCCCCAGCTCGATTTCTCCACACCATCTCACTCCCCACCTCTCACTGATCCTTACCACTTCTTCCCGGAGCAAGGCGAGCTCTCTCCCGCCGGAATTTCATCGGAGACCGCCGCTGCTAGAGGAGAAGGGCGCTGTCGATTGCGGCCACCCCAAGAGACGCCGCCACTACCAGGAGAACCACCGTCATCGACAACCTTGTTCGCCCCCATCGCTGACCCTAGCCTAAGCCTCGGTAAGCCACCCAGACCCCCACTGGCCGTGCTAGGGTTAGTCCCCGTCGTGTCCTGTTCCGATGAGGACGACGACCGTGAGCCGTTAATCTTGCATCTAATCCTACGGTTGTAATTGCCCCATAGCCCTTCGCCACCCCTCTCTCACTGACCAGTGGGGACACCACTTAACCCGCCCGCGTGTGCTGTGCGCAGTGGTCCGGCCCATTAACTCTCCCGCGCGACCCAGTTAGTTTAAATTTAGAAATTTCATTTTGGTTTCAAATCTAGTTATGTCTGTTGATTCAAAAATCAATTCAGAGAGTTTTACTTAACCAAATAGCATGAAACCAATTTTGTTAGAAAGGTATTAGAATCCTTAATCCAAGCCCGTTGGATTCAAACCATTTGGAATTATAGATCACCTATAGTAAAAATAACAAGGCAGAGACTTTTTTGCATTCAAACATTTTTCAAAAATCAACCATAAATACCTTTGAGTTGATTCCAACTCTCAAAAATCACATTTGTCAGAGCCTTTCTGAATATATAAAAATATCTAGGTTTACTTGCAGTAATAATGGACAAGTAATAAAAGAATGCCTCATGGGCAATTCTAGTCACTTTAATTAATTTAAATAATAAGGTTAAACCTTATTAAATTGTGACACCACTTTAAATCACATTCCCAAGTATTAAAATATGTGGTGATGACATGTGTAAATATGATCCCATATTTTAACTGGAGAATTTTAAATCTTAGGTAGTTTTTCAATGAGTAGAAATTGCTTTTCTAAAATAAAATAATTAAGACTAAGTCTTTAATTCATGTGATGATTGTGATGATGCTAGATCATATAGTGTGAACCTTTGTGTGTCAAATAGAAGTAGTTAAGTAATGTTTGGTGATTGTGTACTTCGTATTTATTTATAGACGCTAGTACCGACCAAGGATACGAAGAGGAAGGAGACTACTACGAGGAAGAAGGAGAAGAGAACTTCAACCACTTCACTACTTAAGGCAAGCCTAACACTACAAGTTGATTTTTCAAGCTAAGCTAAACCATGCAAGTCTTACTTGCAAGCCTAAACCCACTAGGTTAACTTATGCAAGCTGCATTAGACATGCTTTGGTTATACCACTTGATCATACCAAATCTCAGTTTTACTTGCAAGCTATATTCTTTTATTTCTTTATCAAAGCTCTTTATTTTTGTTTACTTAGTGACTTGTGAATTAAGGAAAGATATTAGAGGAAGCATAAAGAGCATAAAACTTGGCCTAAGTTAGATAGAACTAGATATCATACTGAGGCATGAGATTAGACTTAGATGAGTCACACTTGATTATCACCCCTCATTAGTGATTACCCCCAACTGTAGTGGCTAGTGCTAAGCATAAAACTTAATCACTTTAGATGGGAATATTTGGTGAAAATGATTATGAAAACCTTAGAATGATGAGTCATTCTAATGAAATGTTTTGACATGTGTTCTTGAACACCAGATGATTTTGATGGTGAAAATGTTGAGTCATGATCCTTAGCCCTTTATAAAACTGATGGTTGTGTTCGGATGCGATACCATTCCAATTTTACCATACAACCACAATACCCGAATTTGGGTAGGGCTTGACTGGAAATTTATATATCTTAGTATGGGTTCCCTTGCGGCCGAGGTTTGAGCTGAGGCTACCTCGTGATGATTGACCACCTGTGCAGTTCCCAAAATGACAGATGGTAATGGTTGGGAGGTCAAACTCATAGGAGAGGTACCTATACTAGGGTGTGTAATTGAAAGGTTAGGATTGATTATCCGCATATTGAGTATGGTAATTCAGGATTATTCCTGATGGATGTATCGAATGTTGTGGTAAAAATGTATCACCTCTGAAGAGTGTCAAACTATTCGAATAGCCGCGTCCGCGGTTATGGACAGTTGGAGTGGCCATACTGTTCCGTCGTCAGATATTTTCAAAATGACTTGTCAAATGAATCATGACTTGACTTGACCACAACAGGATTGTGATATGAAACTTAATTTCCCACTTAGGTATTGTAAAACTCTAAACTAGTTTTATTTACTTCTAAACTCAGTTAGAGATAAATCTGGCTTTTTGCAAAACAACCTAGAGCTTGGCATTTCTACTTGAACCACTTCACTTGTTAGTCTGGCTATTCCTATGGCCAGACTATGAGGAGGACTATCAGGATGATGGACAACAGGAAGTCTATGACAACTAGGATCATCTCCCTTTGTCAGTATTGCCTATGACCCTGAAGATGGAGCTTCGCCCATGCTACCGTTATTATATTATTCCGCTACATTGATTGTATTAAGACTGGATCATGAGATCCTTTATTTGTAAGACCTTTATTATGGTTTGTAATGGATGATGAACTATGGTACCAATCTGTTATGTCTCGCAAAAATGGTAATCCCGGGATTACGATGTATGGCATAACAGGCATCTGGGATTAAAAATCCGGGTGTTGACACAAACGAACACAATGCTAGCATTATTTGAGAAGATGAGGTGAGTTTATTGAGTGACTTTCCTATTTTTATAAACTAAGTCATGTGGAAGTACCAACTCAAAATGAAGCCAAGTTGTGACAAAAGGTGGTTCATATGCATCGATATCTAAGTGATTTTTTCCACTTTAGTCATGAATCTTCCTACTATATATATAGTATATATTTATTTTTATGAATGAAGTGCCACTTTTTAGGTTGTGTGTTTTGGATTTTACTATTTACATACCAGCATTAGACTCTGTGCCAAGAAGGGAAAGTGTTTACGAATGTTTTTTTGGATGAATTCATACGTCCCTCTCGTCCCCTCCCCAACGAAACAAGGTGTAGCTTTTCACGAGGAAGCAAAGTGAGTTGATGTGAGTTTCCTCTTTTTTTATTTGAAAATACATCATAGGAACAATGCAACCTAAAAAATAGAGCAAGTTAGGATAAAAGTAGGTTCAGCTTCGAATTGGCTACTTAACTTTTAGTCTTTAATCTTCTTGTTTGATATGTATATAGTCATTGTATGTACAATGAGTGCCACTCAAATTAAGGTTGTGTATTTTGGATTTCCAATATATACATTGTACCTCGGGTAAATCATCACACTAGGTTAATCCTAAGTCTGTGTTGTTCTGTTCAAAGAAGGTGCTAATTTAGTTGTGTTCATGCAGTTATAGTGACTATCTTGTATATCCTTTATTATTGTTATTTTTCTTCTTGGACGTCGCTAGCCGTTGCACATCTGCGCACTACTCTGCTTTCTTCCACATCTGAAATCCCTCAAGACCCGCAACAGGAACTTGTTGTGGACTATGACATGTCCACCCAGCAGCAACATCACATGACCTCGTTGTAGACTCAGGACGGTGCCCCGCAGGAGAAGGAGCCCACCGTCCTCCCCGATGTTGGTTCCCAGCAGCAGCACGACGCCCTTGTTGTACAGCGATTTCACCGACGGCGGTAGTGGCCGGATGCATTTGATTGCGTGCGAAACTTTCGATTGGCGGCTGGGCTGCGCACAGGTTGTTTGGATTTTGGAGCGCGCAACGGTGTGTGTCGTAAATATGCCGTGTGGGATTATATTGGGCATGCCCAAAAATATTTTTGGCACATATCCTAGAATTGGGCATCTGCCGGTATTTTTATTTTGCCTCTCGTGTCCTAAAATGCTGCTTTTGGGCACCAACTGATTACTGGGCATCTGCTGGAGATGATCTTAGGAGTTAGGTGGGCAATACGGCCAAATAAATTGATGCCTCTTGTCCAACATGAGTACGTAAGTGGGTTGCTTCAAAGATGTAGAGAACACAGATAAATCACAATGGCTAGCTACACGACTTTACATTCTTTCAATTATTGTGTATTGGTTAAATAATAATAACTGGTCTAGTTGTGACCTCATAGGAGGCTTATCTGATTCGAATCTGAACCACTCGTTAATCAGCGTAACATGAATTTTTTATGATGATTCTTAGGTGGTTAATACGATTTGATGCCCCTTGTCCAACATGACTAAGTTAGTGGGATGCTTCGAGGATGCAACACAGATAATCAAAAGGGCATGCTTTCAGTACGTGCTTTCAATTATTGGTTAGTAAACCTCATCCCGGGCTTCTATAATTGGATTCTGAACCACTCTTTAATCATCTCAACTTTATATTTTGATGATTGTTAGATCGATGGGCAATGCGTAAAACGACTTGATGCCTCTTGTCCGACGTGAGTAGGTAAGCTTGCTACTTCAAGAATACAACACGGATACACAAGGGCTACCTACACGTTGGAAGATGCTGCACGGGTTAGCTATTTTTATACGATGCGTGGAAATTAAGTCTATATTCGTCGGGATGCATGTCTTTTAAGTTTATTATATTGCCGACAGAGACATGTTTCCTATACGGACACGATACGTGGAACTCGATCACGTCCAGCTCTATGGAAATAAACGCTGGCCTCAGCCGTCGTGATTAAGATTTGATGGTACGATTTTGTTCTCCAGCGTTTCTCTCGTGGTGTCTCCTTTCATGCCTTCCAATTAGTAAATATATATGAGATTGCCTCAGCCTAAGATTTGTGATTAGGATCTGTACTCTCCAGCGTTTCTCCAGTGTGGTGGCTCCTTTGGTTTTTGTTTTTTTTTGGAAATGGACGTATTTATTAACAAAACTGTTTAATGTTTACACCCGACCTCTACATAACCAAAATGCACACAGACACACAAACGACAAAACTAAGGCAAAAAGTAGACAAGCATTACAAAAAAGGCACTATAAAAATAAATGTCTAGAATCTAAGGTAGATCAATCCTCGGATCACGCGGCCATCCATGTCGGGAGAAAATATTCCTCGCCGTGTCCTCCAATCGCGTACATCCCTCCACAAATAAGTCGCGAAACTCCATGCGTTGGAGAATATTCCATGATCGATGGATAGCCGTGGCTCGATAAATAACCTGTAGAGGAGAAGACACAATGTTATTAAAAATCTTGCCATTTCTACAAAACCATAGCGACCATATAATGGCAAGCGTTTCCACCCTAAACAAAGTTCTGTACTTATCAACAATTCCATGCAACCAATTACCAAAAAAATTGCTTACAGAACGTGGAGGAGATAAACCAGAAGCTATTTGGATGAATGGCCATATAGAGCGAGCAAATTTGCAATGAAAGAATAAATGGCGAATTGTCTCATCTTGATGACAAAAAACACATTGTGTACTTCCATGCCAATTTCTCTTTGCAAGATTATCTTTTGTTAGAATTACCCCTTTCCGTAGATACCATGCAAATATCTTCGTCTTAAGGGGTTTTTTCATTTTCCAAATTTTACTATTATCATCGATCGGGATATCAGGTTGGACCAAAGCTTTATATAGTGAGCCAACAGAAAATTTACCACTTTCTAGTAATTTCCATTTGAACACGTCAACACCGTCCAACAATTGTATCATGGATAATTGTAATAGTAGATTGTTCCAAGATAACAGTCTATGCCCAATGAGACTTTTTCTGAAAGACACATTAGGAGGATAGTCTTCCATCACTATGGAAATTGTATCCCCTTTGTGTCTAACAATCGAATATAGAGCTAGATATTGTTCGCGAAGAGTAGTTTGGCCAAGCCACTTATCTTCTCAAAACCTAATATGTGATCCATCCTTAATCTCGAAAGCACCAAAACGAAAGAAATGTTTCTTGGTGGCCATAAGACCCGCCCGAAAATGTGAATCCCCGGGTTTTTAAACCACTTGAGACACAGCTTTGGACCCCACATATTTCCGCAATAACATGGTTTGCCAAACACCATCTTTTGTAAGTAGTTTAAAAAGCCATTTGCCCATGAGCGCGGTGTTTTTGACTTGCAAATCGTGTATGCCCAGTCCACCAAACTCCTTCGGGTGGCAAACCACATTCCATCTGGTCAGTCGATATTTTTTTCTCACTATCCCCTTGCCAAAAGAATCTTCAAAGGAAATAATCCTCTTTGTTGAAGACCCCTTTTGGTAATTGGAAAAACAAGATCATATATAGTACCATATTAGTAAGTACTGAATTTATGAGTACTAGTCTTCCACTAAGGGATAACAATTTACCTTTCCAACTATTAAGAAGTTTTTGTAGCCTGTCCTCAACAAGTTTTCATTCAGCAATTGTGAGACGCCGATAATGAATCGGTATTCCCAAGTAGTTGATTGGAAATGAATTGTGACCACAGCCGAAAAGATCAGCATATAGGTGGGCCTAATTTTGGGCCTCGCCAAAACAATACAAATCACTCTTATGGAAATTTATTTTAAGCCCAGATAACTAGAATGCTGATAATATTAATTTCAGATTCTTAGAATTCTCCAGATCATGTTCCATAAAAAGGATTGTGTCATCGGCGTATTGAAGAATAGAAAGTTCACCATCAATAAGATGTGGAACTAATCCTTCAATTTGACCATCAGCCTTTGCTCTCTCAATAAGGATAGCCAACATATCAGCCACTATATTAAATAGTAAAGGCGATAATGGATCCCCTTGTCTCAGTCCTTTCTTGGTCTGGAAGTATTTGCCAGTATTTTCATTTACTTTAATGGCAACACTACCCCCAGACACAAACAACTGAATAAGAGTTCGCCAGTCCTTAGAAAAACCTTTTATGCGGAGTGTTTGCTGGAGGAAAGACCAATTAACTTTGTCGTATGCCTTCTCATAGTCAATCTTGAACAGTACACCATTTAATTTTTTTGAGTGTAGTTCATGGATTGTTTCATGCAGAATTACAATACCATCTAGGATATTTCTTCCTTGCATAAACACAGTTTGAGACGGACTAACAACATTGTCAGCAACTGAGTTTAGTCTAATCGTGGCAACTTTAGTAAAAATCTTAAAGCTAACGTTAAGCAAGCATATTGGACGATACTGTTGTATACATTCTGCATTGTTAACCTTAGGCAGTTAAATTATATTGCCAAAGTTAAGTCTAAAGAGATCCAATTGACCGACTTGTAAAAACCCAAACAAATTAATCAGGTCCTCCTTGATAACGTTCCAGAATTTTTGGTAAAATTTCGCTGGGAAGCCATCAGGTCCTGGTGCTTTGTTATGTTCCATTTGAAAAACCGCTTTCTTGACCTCTTCCTCGGTATATAAGAAAGTTATAAAGCTATTTTCTTCATCAGAAACCTAGGGGATATCGGTCGTTTGGGACTCATCTAAAGAGAAAGAATTTTCCGCTATGGCCCCAAACAAGGATTTAATGACTGGTTAGGTTTTAGCTTTTCCACTGCCTTATGAAATTGGAATTTAATGTTGAAAATATAAGCAGAATTTCATATGATTTAATCTAAATAAATTACTGATATAACATGATCATATAAACATTAATTAAACTAATCGTGCATACTAACAGAGTAGATGAATAAACTGCATCTAAGTTTTTAAACTGATCATATATCTACTCTAAACAATAGAACAAGGAACTCTAGCAAAATATAAAAGAGGAAGTTCAGAATCACATACGGTGCACATGAGAAGTAGTGGCGACAGCAACAGTAGCAGCAACGGCCGTGTTGTCACCCATGTTGAGGTTGCCGAAGAGGTCATTACCGTATGCAAAGAAGTCCTTATTGGGGAAGTCATCGTCCAAGGACACCATAATGCCAGTAGTCGTGCTAGAGCGCTCCCCAAAAACCTTACCGCCCCTCACTCGTAGAGGTTCACGAGAGACAAGGTTCTAGAGGACTACTGTCCCAGCCTGCGGTGCACGCCGCAAACAGGATGGAGAAGATGGTGGTAGTGGCATAGGGTTCTAGAAATAGGCAGTCACATAAAGCATGTACCGACTAGGGTTCGCGTTTGTGTTTATATAGCAGATGCTATGAGCTAGCATTTATATAGTAGCCGTTATGACAGAGAGGCGTTTATCACCATGGGCAATATCTCGTGAATTAGTAGATGCTATGTCGGAGAGGTGTTCACCACCGTGGAAAAATCATAGCATGGGTATCAAGCCCATCTCCCTCAGTGCATTGTCTATCACATTATATGATAAACCCTTTTCTAACATATTTCAATCTCCTCTTGTCTTGATGAATTTATATTATCCTTAGAACAATTTACTTTGATGTTCATAGTTTGATTATTATAGTTCATCGGGATGTCAAGTATCAGTTTTTCAACTATAGGTAAGTACATCAATAGCTCACTAAGACACTTTGCTTCAAATTGTCTCTAGTGCTCTGAGTTCTTCCATTATTGACCTTGTTAAGATGGTTTGCTTGCAAGACTTGCAGGAAATAAAACCATCGACAAATGTAAACAGATAACCACTTGTGGCCTTAATCCTCATCACCATCAGATATCCATGAGTCACTATAACCCTCAAGTACCTGTGGATACCCCATAGTGAATACCATAACCCGCGGTGCCTTTCAAAAAGCGCAAAACTCTCTCCAGGCATAAATCTACTATGTTTTCTTACAACAAAAGAGACGCCAGGCTTCTTACGCTGGCTAAATACATAAGTGATCCAATGATTTGACAATATCTCAATTGATCTCTATCAATCCTTTGATTCTTTCAAAATATAACACTTGGATCATAAGGCGTTGGAGAAGACTTGTAGTCGCCATACCCAAAATGACTCAATATATTCTCCACATATTGGGACTGAAGTAGTGTAATCCAACCATTGTCATACTTTACTAGCTTGATTTTAATATTACATAAACTACTCCCAGGTCCTTCATCACATAGCAGCGAGGCGGGAATTCCTTGACCTCCACAACAATAACAAGGTTGGTCCCGAATATCAATATGTCATTGACATAGAGACAGAGGATAACTCCCTCTCCCACAGAGTGGTGATAGTCACCCACTGATGCATACATGAACTTTGTAGTTTATTGATAAATATTCCCACATATTTGCAACACATATAATGTAATATACATGTTTTATATTTATTTTTGGGATTTACCAATGATCTCCTTTATTTTGGTATAACTCGGCAGGATAGGAAAATCCTGTATTGTGTATTTTTATCTTTCAGATACCTAAACGATGTCAAATGGAACTAAGATTTCGAGAAAGCCAATATTTTGTGAAGAGTGATGATATGGAGTGCTTGGACATCACGAGAGGGTCTAGAGTCCCAAAAGAGCTCAGGTGGCGCGTCCTCCCCCACTAGGCATGCCACTAGATGCCTTTTGGCCCTCGGTCGTCCAATTTGCTTCAATCTTTCGCCCACGGACTTGATTTGACCTAAAAACTCCTATATAAAGGGCCCCTAGGAATCCTCGAGAAGAGTGCCACAAAAACACAGGAAAAACAAATCGGAGATATAACCAACGAAGATTGGAGGGGGAAACTCCACTGGAGCCGTCGCTGGAGGGATCTCTACCTTCTCCAACATCTTCAACATCATCACCATGATGAAGAGAGAGTATTACACCCATGTAGTAGCTCTTGTTGGTTCAAACAAATGACTATAACATGCTATCAAAATTTCCTTCTCATAATTTATCAATATTTTGTTGGTGTGAAAGCCCCTAAAATCATAATAGTGGTACAAGTATCATAGAACTCAACCTAATTCATACATATAATACAATAATCATAAATCAAAATCACTTCAACTATCATAAAGTCTCAAAATCTAATCAGATATAATTCTCTCTTTGGACCAAAGGAAAATGATGATGCAATAAATGCAAATTATGGAATTAAGAACCTAATATGCGTGTAGGAAAATAAAAAAAGCTAAAACTAAGAGATATATTAAAAGGTGTTATAGATCTCCCCAAGATTGGAATCAAGCCGGTGCGATCAAATAATCTCCCGCAATTATTTGATACCATAATGTTCTTTAGTGTGAGAAAGGTGTTGGAGACAGCCGCATGAAGCTTTTTGTTTGTTTAGATATGTGGCGAAGGCGCTTCTGCAGGTCAGAACGCATGGAGTACATTGCATCAACAACCTTACCCATAATTTCATTGTGTTCCTTCTTGCCCTCCAAATCTAGGAGGATTTTGCGCACGACTTCACGAT
Organism: Avena insularis; assembly: GCA_023614405.1. Lineage (NCBI taxonomy): Eukaryota > Viridiplantae > Streptophyta > Magnoliopsida > Poales > Poaceae > Avena > Avena insularis. Next base: position 412,552,396 of record CM042691.1, read on the forward strand.
GGAATTTTTTTTCTTTCTGGTTCTTCTCTATCTTATGAAGGTGTTGCTAAGTCTCTGAGATTTGTGAGGCAACAAGTACATCAGTGATGTTACAAATCTGAATCATCATGTGGCTTCATGCTCATGCGGGCGTTCATGGTGATATTATTTGTTGTAGATGTGTTTGTCGTGGTCTCTTGATAAGTTCCTGCATCAACTCAGTTAACTTTCTTACGCTTGGGAGAAAGTAGTTAGTGGCGATGAACATGAGAGACTCTGTGCATCCCTTTCCATGTGGCTTCCTTGCTTCCTCTTCATTTTCAGGCCTCACCATAGCGAGGTAGTCTGGTTGCCTCCATCCTCTCGTTGTTTGCTCCATGAAGGTCTCAAGCTGCTCATCATCGTAGGATACCCCCTTGTTCTTAGGGCTAAGGCCTTGCGCTTCACGGTCATCGGCTTTAATGGAGGGGGTCTGGAAACTATCCCACGAAGGAGCCATGAGACCTAAAGGTTTGCCTTTGCCTGGAACTACGTAGCGCATGAAGGAGATTGGATCTGTTGATATAAGAAGGAAGAAGACCCTTGGGAAAGCTTATGAAAGGTTATAAATAGGGAAAAACTCGCGCTGAAAAAAAAGAGGTGGACAAGAAAATAATTCCAACAAATTAGAAAAGAATCGAGAAAAAAAAGAAATTGAGAGTGTAATAACCAGCGGTACCGGTACGACGCGCCCGTATCAGACAAAACTTTCCAAGTAATCGGTACTGGGTGGGATCGGACCGTACGGTCCAACCGTACGAGCATTTACCGGCCCTTCTTACGCCGGTAAAAGGTTTTTAAGTAATAAATAATGAAACAAATGAAAACTAAACGAAATGTACTATTGGTTTAACGACCCTTCTGGTGGGATCTGACCGTACGGTCCGGTTGTACCATTCTTTAGAGAAAAACGTCAGAACTATAGAAGGATTCTGCTTGCTTAACGACCACACTGGTATGGGCAGATGCGCCCGTACCATCCGGACGTACCGGTTTCGAGAAACTTGCATTAGACTAAGAAAAATGCAAGGAGTTCAAAAATACAAAGGGAATAGCAAAACAGCAATTAAGACATAGAAAAACAAGATTGGGAATAACTTACTCATCTGGTAATAATGAAATTTACTTAGATGTTTTTCTTCCTTTAGCTTCTGGGTTATCTTCTTATTCCCTTTGAATATGGTTAGTCGCAAGAAATTGCTAAAACCATTACAAAGAGAAACAAAAAATTTATTTTGGGATGGATAGTCCCTGATGGTATGCAAATTGATGACACCCTTTCTTGTGATCTCGTCTCTTCAATATCCATTGGCGTGTTGACCTGTTCTTCTCTTCTTTGAAGGATCTACAAGTCAAATTCTTGCAAAAGTAAGGTCCAACAGATCATTCTTGGCTTAACATCAGTTCTTTCAAGGATTTCTTTTAAGCCGTTACAGTTAGTACGCACTCTTAATTTTGAATCAATTATATAAGACCTAAACTTATCACAGAATTAAATAACATCGAAGAGTTCTTTTTCTGCCATAGGATAAATCTTTCGAGCACCATTGAAGGTGCGACTAGCGTGATGAATGATATTGAGTTCATCACCATCATGCTGGTAAAGAATAGCTCCCACTGCTTCATGGCTGGCTTCAGAAAACAAGTCAAAAGGCGTTTTCCAATTAGGTGGTTTAACGATAGGAGCATTAAGAAGGGCTTGCTTTAATATGGTGAAAGCAGTAAGACAATTTTCATCAAAATCTAAAGGAACGCCCTTTTGTAAAGGGTTGGTTAATAGTCTTGCAACCTTAGAGAAGTTTTTAATAAACCTTCTGTAAAATCTGCATGACCTTAGAAACTTCTTATACCTTTTATATCGTGAGGAGGGGGAAGCCTTCCTCTTGCTTCTATCTTTCCTTTACCGACTTCTATGCCTTTACCTGAAATCTTATGACCAAGCACTAAACCTTATTGAACCATGAAGTGACACTTCGCCCAATTCAAGACCATGTTAGTATCTTCGCATCTCTACAAAACTTTATGAAGGTTATGGATACAATGGTTAAATGAAGTTCCATAGATTGAGAAATTGTCCATGAATACTTCCACTATATTTTCAACATAATCAACGAATATATCACTCATACACCTTTGGAAGCTGGCAGGAGCATTACAAAGGCCAAAAGGCATACGACGATAAGCATATAAGCCAAAAGTACATGTGAATGTTGTCTTTAATTGGTTATCTAGATGGACAGCTATTTGAGAAAAACCGGAATAACCATCTAAGTAACAAAAATGAGAGTGCATAGCAAGTCTCTCTAAGGTTTGATCTATAAATGGTAAAGGTCAATGATCCTTCTCAGTTTCCATGTTAAGTTTCCTATATCAATGCACATCCTATGACCAATGACAGTTCAAGTAAGGACCATTTCATGATGTTCATTTGGGACAATGATGAATCCACCTTTCTTTGAAACACAATGATCAAGACTTATCCAGTCACTTTCCTCCACATGAAAGATTATACCTGCATCTAGTAGGTGGATTAACTATTTTCTCACCTCCTCTTTCATATGAGGTTTGAGTCTTCTCTGTAAGTCTACAATCGACTGAGCTCCTTTTTCCATAAATATTCTATGAGTCGCTATCGAGGGACTAATCCTTCCACTTCCCTTTTCTGCAAGATTGGGAACTTATAATAACATGATATTTATTAGTGCCATCAAGAAACCTGTATTTTAGTTCTTTGGGAAGGGCTTTGAGTGTAGGAGGTGTAAGCTCATCTTCCCCTTTTATTAGGGTGTCTCATAGATTTGATTCATTGCAGGGGCAACTATAGGGGTTGGATTAAGATATTCGTCAATTTCCATTTTATCTATATCTTCAGGAAGGTTATCATTATCAACTAGGCTTCTTGCAAACTTATCGTCGGGAGTTTCAATAAACACAACAGCAAGACTAGTAATGTTACCTTCTTGTTCTTTCTCTTTCTCATATTCTTCAAACTCTTCAATAGTTGGCCTATGATGAAATATAGATAAATGGAAATTCATTTTATCCTCGCCAAAATGGAGAGATACCGTCTCCTTCTCGCAATCAATATTTTCCCCTACGGTGTTCAGAAAGGTTCTTGAGGAAATAATTGGACAATAAACATCAGTAGGCATATCAAGAAGTACAAAATCGATAGTGTATTTGTAAGATCCAATATAGATTGGAACATCTCTAATTATCCCAATAGGGATTCTGAGTGTCTTATCTGCTAGCATAATTGTCATATCAGTTTGTTCTAATTCAGCTAGGATGAGTTCATTTTGGATTTTCAAGTAAAAATTATAAGGTATTACATTAACATCTGTTCCGATATCACAAGGCCATATTAATAAGATTCACCAAGGGTGCAAGGAAGAATAGGTTTACCAATATATTTAGCTTTTACCTTTCCTTCACGTATTGAGAAGATTCGATGTCTACCTTGATTACATTGCAATGTCCAAACATGGTTAATATATCTTCTTTAGTTGGCTCACCCATTTCTTGCATACCTTCCTAATTAATTTCTTCTATTTTTGCCTCTTCCTCTAGCTTCTTGAGGAACATTCCTACCTCTTCCAGCTGTTCCTTATGTTTTTGGGCTACCATATGTTTTCTCGACGTCCTTGAAAAAGGAAGGGGTTCAACATAAGATGCTTCTTTATTTAATGGCTCTACATGGGCAAATTTTTTTATCTCAACATCTTCAACTTGCTCGGGTGATGGAGTATATTGAAGCCAATATTTCTTTGGATCTTCATTGTGTTCTATAAAAGACTAAAGGATTTGCAGAATAATATTATCATTAAGTTGAAGTTCATTAGAAGTTTCCATAACCTCACCGGATTCCTTATAAGCATTGAGACAATCATATTAAATTTCTATCGCCACCTAAATTAAATCACCAAGTTTCTCTACTACGACGAATTCATTCTAAGAGTTTCCAAGCTTTAGTTATAGTTAAGTCCATAAAAGAACCTCCTAAATTAGTATCAAGTTCACGCTTAATCTCTTTATTAAGTTCCCCATAGAAAATACATAGAATGTACCATTCAGGTAAATCATGATGGGGACATCTATTAAGGATGGATTTATACTTTTTGAAGGCTCTTACTAGACCTTATCCTGGGAGGTTCTTGAAATTTGTGATTTCCCTCCTTACCTCAACAGTCTTTACTTTGGGAAAGAATCAAAATAGAAATTCTCCTTTTGAGATTTTACCAAGTATCAATTTCCTCTACATGGCAAATTCTATACCAAGCTAAAGCAGTCTTCGTTAGAGATTGGTGATGCAGCGCTGAGTTGATGTAGGAGCGTTTCGTTGGGAACCCGAAGAGCAAGGTGTGAAGCATCACATCAGCAAGTTTTCCCTCAGTAAGAAACCGAGGTTATCGAACTAGTAGGAGGAAGGAAACGTCATATAGGTGTTGCAAGCAAAGCGGAGACCTGCACAACACAAACTTAAGACTTTGCCCCAACGAATCAGTGAGATTGCCAAGCTCACCGGTTTGCTGTAACAAAGGATTAAATGTATAGTGTGGAAGGTGATGATGGTTTGCAACAAGTAAACAAGTAACTGCGGAAGATGTATCAATGGTAAAGATTGGACCGGGGTCCATAGTTTACTAGAGGTGCTCTCCTTAGATAAATAACATGACATGAAGGGTAAACAAATTACAGCAGGGCAATTGAAAGGAACTGAGCTAGGCATAACAATGCAATACTAGACAAAAATATCCTATGAGATTCGATTGGGCAATACAATAATATACATAGACCGCCATCCAACTGCATCTGTGACTAGAAGTCCACCTTCAGGTTATCATCCGAACCCCCTCCAGTATTAAGTTGCAAGCAACAGACAACTGCTTTAAGCAAAGTGTGTAAGGTAAACAATCCACTTGTTCCATAAACAAGAGACCGTTGTTTTCTCCCTAGTAGCAACAGTACATCTACAACCGAAGAGATTTCTGTCACTTCCTTTGAAAACTAGAGGCATGAACCCACTATCGAGCGTAAATACCCCCTCTTGGAGTCACTAGCAACTACTTTGCCAAGATAGCTACTAACAACGGAGAGCATGCAAGATCACAAACAACACAGACATGATAGAATCCTAAGACAAAACCATTAATCAATCTGACATAGTAATCTCAATATCCATCGGATCCCCGCAAAAACAACATGCATGATTACAAATAGATTAGATATTGATCATGAACGGAGCTCACAAGATCTATACATGAAAGAACAAGGAGGAGATACAACCATCTAGTTACTACATGGACCCGTAGTCCAAGGTGGAACTACTCACGCATCATACTGGAGAAGAAGGCCCCCGGGATGATTTCCCCTCCATCAGGGTGCCAGGAAGAACTTCAGATCCCCCGATCTAGGGACGATGGTGGCAGAGGCTATAGAAGGTTTCGTGGAGTTTTGATCGGGTGCCTAGGATTTCTGCACCGGGGGCTTCTTATAGGCGAAGAGGCGAGGCTGGGAGGCGACCAGGGGGCCCACACCCTGCCCAGGCGCGGGCCCACACTGGCCGCTCCTAGGGGGTCTGTCCGCCCTGGATCGCCTCTCCGTCCCGTCTTCTGGATTCGTGTCGCCCACGGTAAAATATTGACTTTGGCTTTTGTCCCGTCCAATTTCGAGAATATTGATTTTCTGCCTTTCTAGAACCAAAAACAGAAGAAAACATGCAACTGGCACTGTGGCAACTTGTTAATAGGTTAGTTCCAGAAAAGATATAAAAACAACTCAAAGTATAGACAAAGCAAAGCAAAGTAAATACTAAACAAGCATGGAACATCAAAAATTTTAGATACGTTTCTGACGTATCAATTGGCTAAACTATTTAAGTTTCAATTTATCATCAGAATAGCCTCTCAATTCAAGTGTCCAACATAACTCAGTAAAATGCATTAGATGAGTTTAAGGGTCCTCATCTAGATTATCTCCTGCAAAAGTTTTCTCCTTAATAATAGTGATAAAACGAGGGTTAACCTCATATTCTAGGATGCTCCTACTCAGAAATTTCTTAACGAGTTCTCTATTAAACTTCCCAAGGTATTTATTTGCATCAAGATGATTCATCAGCCCGAGTGCAGTCATGGTGCTTACCTAAAACTAGTAAACACCTTTAGTAAAATAATTAGTAGGATTAGCAACTAAGAAAAAAGACCAAAAGCGCTTAGCTTCCCGACAACGCCGCCAAAAATAGCTTGATGACTACAAGAGCACAGATGATTTCAAGTAAAGGGTGTTTGGTTAAGGTCTTTATGCCCCTCGTCATTATCTATCAAAGGATACTTGTAAGCTGCCTTTGATTCCAAGTAAAGGGTGTTTGAAAGGTTTTGTGTTTGTGTGCAAGAAAATAATAAAAGCAAGTAAAGTAAACAAGTAATGAAAATGTTGGTAAATAGTGTTGAAACTCAATAAGGCTAAAATATTAAAATATTCTCGAAAATGTAGGATACACCAGTAGCATATGATAATTACTCATGATTAGGATAATGTATTTTTTTGTCATGATATGTATGGAGAGAGCTGCATAATAAGATGTTCACTACAAGACTCGTGAGCAGTCGCTTCTTGAATCGGGTATTGAGGTCATCTCTAAATAACTATTGCGATGTTTGAGAGTAATCTCACGTCCCAAGGGTATTTCCCTCTCTTTTGTTCGAACGACAAATGATATGTGACCAATTTCACATACCATCTAAAGAGAGAGATCTACACAATATCATAGATTATTGGGTCATAGACCAAAGTAATGGATCATCTTTATTTCATTTCATAATAAGCTAGGGTTTCTCCACCTCCCCGCGAACAAAGAAAACCACTCACATATAGAAACAATAAACAATATCATCATATTCACATGGGACGGTTAGCTTGAATGATCAGTTTCAACGTCCATATTGAGCAAGAATGAAGGGCACGGGGTGGGAGTATGGGACAATGCTGACACAGTGGCGCATGGCCATGGTGGCAGAGAGGATAGGGCATTAGGCGTCTGTGTTTGTTTAAGCAAACAAAGATTCTAGGCATCGGGACTGTATGTTTCACGTGTTATTGGAGATTGTTTTTGAGAGACATGTTGTTGGACTTGAGAGTTTTCTTGGTTGTGTATTCTTGTACGTGTACAACATTTCTATCTAACGTGACAACAATTTATTTAATATTTAATATTTTACATCTTGTCCATGATAATTAAGATCAATGGTACGTATAATTTTAGTAGATGTGGATCAACCTCATGCCTCCAAAAACCCTTTTATGTTGCTATCAGTATATAACAATAGATGTTTAAATATTTTTCCAAACGAGCTTCACACCCCTTTCCATTAAGCAACGGAAATATATAGCCTTGTTACAAATAGAGGGATAAGGGAAAGAAAACAAGAAACGAGTTGGTGCAATAACAGGAAACCCACTGAAAGATGTTCACCATGGAACATCCCCTATGGGGCGAAAACCTATTACCACGGATCACAAATGCGAATATAAAGACTTCAAAGCAAAGTGCGGTAACGAGGTGTTATGGGCAACGGTATGCGGTGGGCACGAGTAAAAGCGGCGTCTTGCGATGGAAGTTGATTTTTCCTTGCTCCTCCATGCTCACGTCCTCCGGTAGCATCCCTTCGGGCAGTGCCCACTGGAAGTAGCAGAGCAGGTTGGCGAGCGTGAACTCCACGGTGGCCAGGCCCATGGAGATGCCCGGGCAGATCCGCCGCCCCGTGCCGAAGGGCAGCAGCTGAGGGTGCTCCCCCTTCAAGTCTATGTCGCTCGCCTCGAACCTATCAGGGTTGAACTCCTCGGGGTCGTCAGGCCAGTTCGCCGGGTCCCTGCCGATGGCCCATGCGTTGACGTAGATCCGTGTCTTGGCCGGCACGTCGTAGCCGCCGACCTGGATGTCCCGTATGGTCTCGCGCGGCACCAGCATGGTGGCCGGCGGGTGCAGCCGGAGGGTCTCCTTCACCACCATCCTCATGTAGCTGAGCTTGGACACGTGCTCCGGCTGTACTCGCCCCTCGCCGCCCACCACGGCCCTCACCTCGTCCTGCGCCTTGCGAAGCACGCGCGGGCACCGCATCAGCTCGGACATGGCCCAGGTGATCGTCACCGAGCTCGTGTCGATGCCGGCAATGAACGTGTCCTGATGATGAGAGGAGAAATGACGACGAGGGTGGGTGATTAGTTAGTGTCATGCATATGCATGCATGTCAGCAATCCCATATAGTAGTACTAGCATATATAACGGTCTTAAGAGAGTCAAATGGTTAATTAGCGTACAAATAATATGGCCTTGACGTGGTCTCTGGTGAACCCGTTGCGCCCATCCTTCCAGTGGGCGATGAGCACGTCGACGAGGTCGCCACCGCCGTCGGGCGTGGCGCGCTTGGGGTCGAGGTGGTGGTCGATGACCATCTCGAAGAAGCCGTCGAGCTGCTCGAAGATCCGCTGGCGGCGGGCCACGACGCCCGTGACGCGGTCGATGAGCCGGCCGACGGCCTTGGGGAAGAAGTCCTCGGCCGAGGAGCTGGACAAGACCTCGGCGGCCTCGTCGAGCGCGTGCTGGAAATTCTTGCTCTCGGAGAACATGCTGCTGCCGTAGATTTGGCCGAACGCCACCGTGCCGATGATGCCGTCGGCCAGCCTCAGGATGTGCCCGTCCAGCGCCACCGGCTGCAGCCCCGCGCCACGGAGCGTGCTCATCAGTTTGTCCACCTGATCGATCATGCGAACGAGTTAGTGAAGAAGCAATAGAAAACCAACTGTTTGGAGCTGGTTTGATTAAAGTAATCGGAGAGCGGAGCGGACAAAGGAATCTGTATCTTTGCAACCTGCTCCTGGCGTGCGAACCATGCTGCCTTGACGCGGCGCGCGCTGAGCAGCTCCACCACGAGAAGCTTACGGATATCGCGCCAGTAGGCGCCGAACGGCGCGAACGCCACGTTCTTGAGGCCGTAGGTCAGGAGCTTCGGCCCCGGCGAGACGGGCCTGGTGCAGCAATCCAGGTCGTGCTCCTTGAGCGCCGCCCATGCCGCCGCCGACGACGACATCACCACGGTGGGCGCTGTGCCGAGCCGCAGCTGCATCACCGGACCGTGGATCCGGGCAAGGTCTCGCAGCGCCCGGTGCGGCAGCCGGCCGAGCTGGTGCAGGTTGCCCAGGATAGGCAGCGGCGTTGGGCCTGGTGGGAGGAGCTTGGACGACCCGCCCTGGCTACGCTTCCACGCACGGAGGCACATAACAGACACCAGTGCTATGAAGATGAGCACCCATTGCTCCGGCAGAGACTGCAGCAGCGACGCCATGTCCATGTGTGTTTGTCGGAAAATGTAACGCACCAGGCATGTATATATAGGTCACTCTCTCCTGCAAAACACCTACTACTACTACTACTAGTGTGGGTTTGTCTACTAAGCCTTAGCTCACTGAGAAGTAAGCAGCTGACCTCAGCCTACTTAACTGCCGGCGTTGTTGGTTTAACAACTGAGATCGACTGCACGATCGTGCGTGCATGGCCCACCTCGCGAGAGCGATCTCACCAGCGCATCTTTTGACTAGCTACTTGGCCCGAGATGCCCTAAACAGTGGTCCAAAATAGGCTAGAGGCTTTGCCATACATACCGGCATAGGCGTTCAGTCGACGTGTCGGAACGGTCAGTGCCCGTATTGATAAAATGGCTACTTAAAAAGTGGCAACTTCCTCCTAAATGTGCAAAATAAGAAAATTATCACACATGTCCAAAAAGTTGGCAAGTTTCTCTAAATTGGCATTCGTCTATGCCATTGCCCTTCAAGCATCACAGGCTCACATGATCTTTAATTTGCTTCTTCTCGATCCAAGCCCTTTGTTTGGGGTTGACGATGCTATCCAGGACAGTCATCAAGATTTGGTTCTCCTCGGCTATGACCTTGGTTTCAGCCTCCACGAGGTAGAAACAAGGCAAGAGTATTGATGTGTCGGCCGTAGAAACGATGCAACTCCAGTTACCTTTAGGATTTTTTTACTTGAACTACATAATTGTTATATTTACTTGTATTAAATAGAAACATCATTTCCGCTTCATGTTTGATAAAGCAAGGCCATGAGTTGAATATTAAGAACAATGCATGTTCATTGTATTTGAGTAATACATTTCGTAGCTTTGCACCAGTACAATCCGAACCTTTTGTGCTTGATCTTGAATGTAAATCGGTCCATAACTTAAATGTAAAAAAGATTAAAGCCGAATTATCTTAGTACTACTTATCTGTGGCATTGGAGGCTTGGTCATATCAGACGGAAACACATGAGGAAGCTCCATGGATATGGACTTTTGGATTTGTCCGTCTTGAAGCTATTTGATACAGGTGAATATCAAGTTTCTGTGATCAGATCATGGAAGAGAGTTTGATAGCCACTTCAAGGGTTGTGGAATAGTTCCATAACTCACTCCGCATGGAACACCTTAGAGAAATGGTGTGTCGGAAAGGCAGAACTTAACCTTGTTGGACATGGTAAGGTCAATGATGAATCTTTGTCATTTTAGGGTTTATTGTCTAGATACAGTGGCGTTTACACTAAACAAGGTACCATCTAAGTTGGTGAAAAAGACACGACATGAGATGTGGAGTGGCAAGAAACACACCTTGTATTTTATGAAGATTTGGCGATGTGAGGCTTTTATCAAGAGACTTCAGTATAACAAGCACAACCCCAAGTTAGATAAAATAGCTTTCTTTGGTTACCCTAAGGAAACCTTGGGTTACTATTCTACAACCGTCAAGAGGGAAAAGTGTTTGTCGCTTGAAATTGTGTCTTTCTTGAGAAAGAGTTTCTTAGTTGGAAGGACAGTGGGAGTAAGGTGTAACTCAAAGAAATTCGAGATCTTCCGCCTCATGGAAAGTCGACAACCTTGGAGGTTGACCGGGAATTTTTCCCAAGCTAGCAAGTGCACCTGAACCACGAAGATCAACGTGGTTACATGGTGATGTACTTTTGCTTTGATGGTGATGATCCGACTACTTATAAGGGTGTGATGTGAATTAATGATTCTAAGTCATGGCTCTTGGAGCCCTGAGACCCGAGTCAAAGTCCATGGATGACAATCAAGTTTGAAATTTGGTTGATTTACCAGATGGTGCAAGATGCATTGAGTGCAAGTGAGTATTTAAGAATAAAATTGACTAAGACGGAAATCTTTCTACCTATAAAGCTTGGCTTGTCACGAAGGGTTCTGACAAGTTCAAGGAGTTGACTACAACGATATCTTCTCCTCGATAGCGATGTTTAAGTCGGTTAAGATCATGTTAGCATTATCTACGCACTTGAATTGGGAAGTGTGGCATATGGATGTCAAAATGGATTTTCTTAACAGAAATTTAACTGACGACGTGTATATGATATAGCTCGAGGTTTTTGTTGATCTAGCTAACGCGAACAATATTTACAAGCTTTGGAAATTCATCTATGGACTGAAGCAAGAAAGTTGGAGCGAGAACATTTTCTTTGATGAAGTGGTCAAATTATCTGTCTTCATCAAAAGTGAGGAAGACTCTTGTGTATACAAGAAGTTCAGTGAAAACTCATTGGCATTTCTACTACTGTATGCAGATGATATACTATTATTTTTTAGAAGTTCAGTTGATATACATTTCTCCTCCATTGAATTCTTAACTCCAGGCATGAGTCTAGGTGTTATATAGAGCATACCATTCTTATAGGTAGTGTCTTGATTTGAGTTTTATTTCTCGTCATTATAAGATCTAATTGAAATGAGATCATTTTCTTGTTTAACTATTAATCCACCCAAAGATCATCATGTAGTGAAATCAATAATTTTCTTAGATTCATTGTTAAGCCCATAGTAAAAATATTGTAGAATTGAATAATTAGGAAATCCATGATTAGGAACCAAATTAACAAGTTTAGTGAATATATCCCAAGCCTAAGCAAAGATATCTCCAATCCTCTGAAGGAAATGGTCTATCTTTCTCTTGATCTGAATAAGATTATTAAATAAAGTAAACTTTTCTATGAATAATCAAACACAATCTTCCCAACATGTTATAGAATCATGAGGAAGAGGTTTTAACCAAGCAAAAGATTTGTCTTTCAAAGACCAACGAATTAATTTGAGCGAACAAATTCCTTGGATAGTCCCCTCGGTCCGAAGATCTCACAAAGATTGGAGACTTCATTTAGATGGTTTCACGGATCTTCATCCTCTTGTCCTCCAAAATATATTTCCTACAAGATAAGAATAAGTTGAGTGTTAATTCAGTATTCTTCAACTTTAGGTTAAGTAAATCATATAGTTTTCCAAATAACTTGTGTTGAAGGGGCACCATATTCTCTCAGAGATTTTCCAGGCTTCTTTTGAAGTCTATTTGTGATGTTCATTGATGCCATGATGTAACTCAAACTGTTCACGTCTATAGTACGTGATCGTAAACGGTTTTCAAGAATCTGTAGACGTCTTTGGACTAGTACATGTTCAAGATACTCTTGCAAATAGGTCCTACCAGCGTGCACAGATCCTTTGTCTTCAACATAGAAGGATCCTGGATGGACATCAAGTCCCCTCCATGGACCCTTCAATAAGCCAAATTGAGCCACCTGCCATGGCCTACGCGCTAGATTTAACTGCCCACTGCAGCTTTAGTAGCACCCAAGGCTAAAGAGCGGTGAAACTTTGTGTCAACACATACCAAATCAGCTCCCGTCAACAGTAAGAGACCAGACCTGCCTTAGGCCCGAGGACGACCGCAGTCCATTGCCCAAGAGGGCAAGGCGCTGCCCCACCCGACCCTCTATGGGATAGAGCCTTACCCGAGGGCTATTGCCGCTCCCATGTAAACCAGGGGTGTATGGTCCTTCAAGCATGGACCGATCTGTCCCCAGGGCCGGAAGGAAGGAGTTAGGCCGCTCTCCGAGCGATCTGGGCTTCGGGCTTCTCCGAAGACTAGGAGCGCCCGAGCACCACTCATGACAAGTACAAGCTCGAAATACCGGGGATGTACTCGGCGCCCCGGGGAGAAAGCCCGAGGAGAGAGGAAACATACAACATCAAATGTTTCACCAAGAAACCCATCCCACCTTTGCGCATGCACAAAATGGCACACACACTGACGGTAAATAGAGCAGGGTCGCCACGTCGGGGCCATGCATGCATCGCCCCGCCGCATGGCGTCTCCACCCCGCCATGTGAATCCGGCGTATGTGGTGTCCCCTTATCTTTATAAACGGAGGCCCAAGGCGGCAGAGGAGAGGTGAGAGGAGATATAACTAGCAAATAGATTCCCAGGAACAATCTTTATAACCCCCAGAAAGATCATAGTTGCAATACATAGGGTTTCATAGAATGCGGCCCGAACCTAGGAAAAAACATGTGTATTTGTGTGCTTTTGTGTTCTTCTCGTCCACCGATCAAGCTCGCTGCACTTTGTGCCCCTAAATGAACTCAAAAGGTCCCTAAATGAACTCAAAAGGGGACCTTCCGTCCCCAGTGTCAAAACCTTGGACACGACATATTACAATATATGGTTTAGATGTTAGAAACCATTGTTATAATTTGACAACTTCGGATAAAGATATGGCCGACTTAGTAGTTCAGGTCTAAGAGCATCTCCACTCGTTGGGCGTACCCAGGCCGAAAATCGGACCGATTTTCGGCCGGACGAATCGTTTGCCTAGGGTACGCCCAATCGCGTATCAGGCCGCGTTCTGTGTTCGCTAAATTCACTCAAACTCGGTGAATATGGGCGAATATAGGAGGAATTTCATTAAATTAGGCGAGGGGAACATAGTACATCGGTTTAACTAGGAAAGGACGCCGCCGTGGTTGCCGCCGGACGCCGCAACTACAGGCCGAGGCGGGGGTTGTTACCGGCCTCGATGTGCGCCATGAATCCGGCGAGAGTCCGCCCTGGAACGCTCCACCAGCGGCGGCGGTAAGCCATATTGGTACGCGGCGGCGGCGAGCCCGGCGGTTTGTCGTGTTGGGCGAGTTCCTCGAGGCGCCTGTCGGTGAAAAACTGCCTCCAGAAGACCAAGTTGCCCTAATCCTCAGCGAGATCCGGGTCTTGCATGGCAGCGATAGCGTCCTGGATCTCTCCGGCGAGGTCTGGGTCTTCCATGGCGGCGATAGTCGCCTGGATCTCTCCGGCGAGGTCCTGTCCGTCAGGCACCGGCGGAACAGGGATCCCACCAGCGCTGAGTGTCCAGCCTAGGGGGAGGCGAGTGTCCGGCGGGGCCGCATAGCGCACCTCCCGGCCGGCCATGGCTTCTCGGCGGAGTTGGGGAGGAAGCAAGGTGCGAACGTCTGAAGTTCGCCGGAGTTGTGGTGGTGTGAGGAACTGTGAAGAGAGACGGCGAGATGTACGACTTTTTATAGGCCGGAAGAATGGCGGGAGGGGTGTGGTGGCGAGGGCGGGAAAAGGAAAACGGCGGGAAGGATGGCGGCGAGTCGGCTTCTGTCGCCGAAGAGCTGGCCCACGCCCGTTCTCGCTGAGTCCGGTGTCCGCAGGGCGTACCCGGGATCCTGGGTTCAGCCTGGGTAGTCCGGACCAAAGTTGTCCCAAATCCGGCCGAAAACAGGTCCCTGGGTACGTGACTGGGCCGATTTTCGACGTCCGGACATAATTTCGGCGTCCGGATCGGCCTCCTGGGTAGGCGAGTGGAGATTCTCTAAAGCCTCAAACCCGTGACAAGTTGAACATTTTGACTTTCTGACTGTCGGATAGGTTCAAGAGAGGGCTTTGGCTCATGAAAGGCCGGATAAAAAAGTGAGGGATACATAGCGGGTGCATCGAAGCCGGATTAATACTATCGAGTCACGCAATTCTGATGAGGAAGCCGACGTGTAGGCCGCTCACATAGTTTGGCATGTTAAAGGAAAACCATACATATGCGATGACCTAAAGCCGGTCCATCATAATTAGGAGGGTTTCAAGTGTACTTTTTACATAGGAAAATGTTACAAAATATTTGATGCCATGTTAAAATATGATGTCTACACACTTCTATTCTTGTAGACAGTTGTTGGGCCTCCAAGTGCAGAGGTTTGTAGAACAGCAGCAAGTTTCCCTTAAGTGGATTACCCAAGGTTTATCGAACTCAGGGAGGAAGTGGTCAAAGGTATCCCTCTCAAGCAACCCTGCAATAAAGATACAAGAAGTCTCTTGTGTCTCCAACACACCCAATACACTTGTCAAGTGTATAGGTGCACTGGTTTGGCGAAGATATAGTGAAATACAAGTGGTAACGATGCCAGAAAATAGCTTCGATGGAGATTGACGTGGGAGAGACTAAAGGCAAACTGAAATAAAGATGGAAGCAAGCAAACATGCAACAGATCTAGTTGTGAACGGTGTTTCAATGTTTAGAAACAAGGCCTAGGGATCATACTTTCACTAGTGAACACTCTCTCATATAAATATCTTCTCTTTATGATACTACCCTAAACTACTCTTCGGTTGAACACTCTAATCCACAGTAGGCCTACAAAAGGACACCTCAAAGTCCTCTTCCCCATCTAGATAACCCCACATTGTCACCTTGAGCGCTAGATGGTTCCAACAAACACCACAATTTCATAAAGACATCCAACTCCAAATATAACTCATAATAAGGATTTAAGAACTCTGGCCTAAGTGCCACCATGGCGTGCACGCTGTCACTTTTACACACATGGGGAGAGCAGAGATCTATTGAAGCACTTGTGTATTTATGTAAACCATAGCCTAGGTGCCACCACGGCGCGCACGCTGTCACTTTCACACACATGGGAAAAAGCATAGATCTATTAAAGCACTTGAGTAGCAGAGCAGATCTAATTGATTACAAAGCTCATGATCACAATAGGATCATGCATAGAGAGAGATGAACACATAGCTACCGGTAGAGCCCTTAGCCTCAAGGAAGAACTACTCCCTCCTCATCATGGGAATCAGCAATGGTGATGGAGATGGTGGTGGAGATCGATGGAGATGGCTCCGTGGGCACTTCCCTGTCCCGGCAGGGTGCCGGAACAGAGACTTTGTATCCCCCGAATCTCCTTTTTGGTGGCGGCGGTGCTGCCGAACTTTTCGTGGCTTTTTGGTCGATCCTTTAGGGTTTTTGGGTCGGAGGCTTATTATAGGCGAAGGAGGCAAGGTCCGTGGAGGGCCAGGAGGGCCACACCCCCTGTGGGCGTGGCTAGGGTGGGACCCGCGCCCACCTAGGTTGTGGCCACCCTGGTGTCCTCCGTCTCGTCTTCGATTTTCTGTATCGTTCAGGGAAAATATGAACTTTGGCTTTTGTCCTGTCCAATTCCGAGAATATTCTTTTTGAGCTTTCTAAAACCAAAAACAGCAGAAAACAGGCAACTGACACTATGACATCTTGTCAATAGGTTAGTTCCAGAAAGTGTATAAAAATACCTCAAAGTGTAGACAAAACATAAGACAAATGATATAAAACAAGCATGGAGCATAAAAAATTATAGATACGTTTACGACGTATCAAGCATCCCCAAGCTTAACTCCTGCTCGTCCTCAAGTAGGTAAGTGATAAAAAGAATAATTTTTGAGGTGACATGCACCATCAAATTCAAGATCAAACCATTTGCAAGCATTGAAAGCTGGGATCAAAGTACTCTAAACATGAGCATGAAATATGAAGTTCTAGCAATAAGACATAGCAACTATGCATGCAACATGAAAGGTTACAAACAAATATCATGAATAACATGCATTGAAAAATGTTTGTTTGTTTTACAACAGAAAACATGGCATAGTGGCATTCATCTTGTCCCTCATGGAGTAGCAAAACATAAATGCATATGACACCTTCAAAGTTTATAACAGAGACTAGATACAAATAGCACAAGAACAAGTAATATCAACAATATGAATCAATCAGTAAGTCTTGGGACAATGCACATAGAACTAAGAGTGGCAACTATGCTCTCATAATTGGTGCCTGTAGATAGAAGGTGGAGACTAAATATAATAGTGGAAGAAAGGCCCTTCAAAGGGAAGCAGGTATTTCATGTTTCAAAAAGAGCTTCCAAAAATTATGGTACTTGTTAGCTTTCAGCCCTGATTGCCCCTATCATAAGCATCTTGAAGTGATTAAGGTTAAAGTGAACAAACTATGAAGTATATGCTTGACAAAGTATAAGTTGGCAATCTCATGTCCCTTGAGTACGAGGGCCGCTCCTCATGCTACTAAACTTTAGTTACGTGCAAGTTCTTGTCATAGTAAGTACATGCGTATCATAGAGAACTGCCAACGGGGTACCCCTTGCACATGATACAGGAGCTATCCCATAATCAATATGACAAGGCAAGCAGACAATGAGCATCTCAGCGATCTTTTTATTTGCTATTTGCATAGGTTTTTATTGAGGATGCTTCACTGATTTCTCATTATGGTGATGCTGCAAGTTTCCACCATGATTAGGCATGGCTTAGGATAGCGGCCCAAGCGTTTCTCTAACACAAAATATATAACTCCGTGGACTTACAAGCTCCCCTTTTATTTCACACCGACGACATCCATAGACAAAAGAGCATGATATCAACTCTGTACAAAGTACAGGTGCAATGTTGAAAGCGTTCCCTGTGATAGTACGGTTATGCTAATTCTAAACTATAAGTGCAAGCATATACAACCTAAATGACACAATGGTTCAAGTTTATTAGGGGCAAGAAAAATAAAGTGTTCCATCAACTTCGTGAGATCTTTGATCACTAAGTTTTCACATAACAAAATACTTTTTAATTGGAAGATAGATGAAAACAAGAATATACTTGGAATGGTGTAACACACAATGCATAGAAATTTATAGTGGAAACTTTGGAATAACTTGGTTTTTTGGGAGTTGGATGCATGACTAGAGCTTACTCAGCAAAAGTGAAGGCTAGCAAAAGACTGCGAGCGACCAACTAAGAGAGCAATAATAGCCATAATCATGTAGAGCGACAAAACATTACTAATCAAAGCATAAAGTGGTACCACAAGTCAAGGACAAAATGATCATATAGTCTAATGGTGACTTGTTAGAGTCATAACATGGTTTGAGCATGTGCCAAGTCAACCCGAACAAAGCATCAAAGGAGAATACCACAATACTATGCTTTTGTATGCTAAAACAACGCATGATTCTTTCAAGGCACATTAAGCAATCTCAGTTGTTTGGAAAAAGTCATGCTACAACAATAATCACTAATCATATGGTCAAAACAACATCTAGCATGACATGATAAAGTCTAAGCCACAGTCAAAGCAAGCTCTCCTTTGTACCACTATAAGCATGAAATCTCCTACTCTTTTTCAACACCAATCGACTTATTTGAAACAACTCACAAAGATAATAATCAACAAATATCAGTGAGATTGTCTCACAAATCCACAAAGAAGAACTAAAAAGTTCTAAGCTAAAAGCACAAGAAAACTAAGGCTAAAAACAGTGCTAGCAAAAGAGAACACTCACAAGACAATAAGAATGAAAACTAGAGTGTTCTAGGCAATAAAACATAGTGTGTCTCTCTCCAAAAGAAGTGTGCTGGGATCCAACCAACTTATTGCAGCAAACCAAGCAAAATAAAACTAAAAACAAAACAAATATGCTCCAAGAGCAACACAACTGTGCATGAAACAATAAAAACGAAGTGTCTAAAAAGACCTGAGATTTTTATTCATGAAGAGAAGGCATCCACGAGCTTTAACGCTTGTACCTCTTGAATATTTATTGGGGTGACACGGGGTGGCATCCCCAAGCTTGAGATTTTGTCCATTCTTCATCTCATTACATCATTCTTTCTCTACACCTGAAAATTTTCCTTCATACATAACTTCACACAATTTTCATTAGCAACATTAGTGTATTCAAAAGATAATAGACCTTTGGTTTTTGTTTCAAAACATAAAACTTTCACTAAAGACACAAGCTACTATAGCAGTTCCCTGAAAAATCTCAATTTCTCAAAAAGAACCCAAAAAGGAATCAATAAGAAGCAAATGCAAATAATGGCAGAAATCTGTCAAAACAGACCAGCAGGTAAAAACCGATTCTTTCGAAGACCTTTTGTTGCTCAAATCAAAAAGTTTTGAACTAACTAAAGTTATCTAACAACCTGAGGGATTTACTCAGAAAATTACAGCTCAATCCGACATATATAGATTGCTCATGAATTTTTACAGTGAGATATAAATATCTGTTTTGGGACAGCAACTTTCCCAAATCTCACTTCTCTCTCATTAGAGGTTATTCTTGGCACAAAAAGCAAATAAAAAGGATAAGGAGAGGTTATTAAAGAAGTAATAACTTCCAAAACTCAAGAAAACTATTGGGTTATCTCCCAAGAAGTACTTTTCTTTAATGCCTTTAAGTTAGGCTTGATAATTTGAGAAGATGCTCACATAAGAAATATGAATTGGAGTAAAAGAGAGAATCAAGAAGCAAATTCAAAACATATTTAAGTCTAACCCACTTCCTATGCATAGGAATCTTGTAAAGAAACAAGTCATGAAAGCACAAAGCAACAAGCATAGGAAAGCAAAACAGGTGCAACTTCAAAATTTCAACATAAAGAGGGAACTTAATATTATTGAGATGCATAAAACCATGTTTCCCTCTCTCATAGTAACTTTTAGTAGCATCATGAATAAAATTCACAATATAACTATCACATAAATCATTCTTATCATGAGCCACATGCATAAAATAATTATTACTCTCCACATAAGCATATTCATTTTTTATTAATCGTAGTGGGAGCAAATTCAACAAAATAGCTATCATTGTCATTCTCATCACCATAATCATCAAATATAGGAGGCATATTTTAATCACAATTAATTTTCTCCTCAATAGTATGTGGACTGAAAATATCATATTCATCATTGTAATCATCATATATTGGAGGTAAACTATCATCAAAGAAAATTTTCTCCTCCGTGCTTGGGGGACTAAAAATATCATGCTTATCAAAACCAGCTTCCCCAAGCTTAGACTTTTCCATAGCATTAGAAATAATGGTGTCCAAAGAATTCATACTAATAACATTGCTATTAGCATGCAAATAAAGTTTCATAGGTTTTTTAATTTTCTCTTCAAACACTTCCTGTCCTAACTCAAGATAAATGCTATAGAGCTCTCTAATTTTGTTGTTGTTTTCCATTAAGCCTAACTAGTGAAAACAAGAAACAAAAAGACAAAATTGCAGAATCTAAAGGAAATAACTTTGAGCACTCACACACTAGCAACAGTAAGTAGCCAGAGGATATGAGTACCTTTTACCTTACCTCCCCGGCAACGGCTCCAGAAAATAGCTTGACGGTAAGGTAAGGTAAAAGGACCAAAACCTCCCCGGCAACGGCGCTAGAAAATAGCTTGATGTCTACGCACTTCTATTCTTGTAGACAATTCTTGGTCCTCCAAGTGCAGAGGTTTGTAGAACAGCAGCAAGTTTCCCTTAAGTGGATTACCCAAGGTTTATCGAACTCAGGGAGTAAGTGGTCAAAGGTATCCCTCTCAAACATTCCTGCAATCAAGATACAAGAAGTCTCATGTGTCCCCAACACACCCAATACACTTGTCAGGTGTATAGGTGCACTAGTTCGGCGAAGAGATAGTGAAATACAAGTGCTAACGGTGCCAGAAAATAGCTTTGATGGAGCTTGACGTGGGAGAGACTAAAGGAAAATTGAAATAAAGATGGAAGCAAGCAAACATGCAACAGATCTAGTTGTGAACGGTGTTTCAATGTTTAGAAACAAGGCCTAGGGATCATACTTTCACTAGTGAACACTCTCTCATATAAATATCTTCTCTTTATGATACTACCCTAAACTACTCTCCGGTTGAACACTCTAATCCATGGTAGGCCCACAAAAGAACACCTCAAAGTCCGCCTTCCCCATCTAGATAACCCCACACTATCACCTTGAGCGCTAGATGGTTCCAACAAACACCACAATTTCATAAGGACATGCAACTCCAAATATAACTCATAATAAGGATATATGAACTCTAGCCTAAGTGCCGCCATGACATGCATGCTGTCACTTTCACACACATGGGGAGAGCAGAGATCTATTGAAGCACTTGAGTATTTATGTAAACCATAGCCTAAGTGCCACCACGGTGTGCACGCTGTCACTTTCACACACATGGGGAAAATCATAGATCTATTAAATCACTTGAGTAGCAGAGAATATCTCCTTGATTATAAAGCTCATGATCACAATAAGATCATGCATAGATAGAGATGAACACATAGCTACCGGTAGAGCCCTTAGCCTCGAGGAAGAACTACTCTCTCCTCATCATGGGAATCAGCAACAGTGATGGAGATGGTGGTGGAGATCGATGGAGATGGATCAGGGCACTTCCCGTCTGGCAGTGCTTGGAGCAGGCTTCATCTGAATCTCCTTTTTGGTGGTGGCGGCGATGCGGAACTTTTTGTGGCTTTTTTGTCGATCCTTTAGGGTTTGGGTCGGAGGCTTCTTATAGGCGAAGGAGGCAAGGTCGGTGGAGGGCTAGGGGGCCCATACCCCCTGTGGGTGCGACCAGGGTGGGACCCGCGCCCACCTAGGGTGTGGCCACCCTGGTCTCCTCCTTCGTCTCGTCTTCAATTTTCCGTATCGTTCAGGAAAAACTATGAACTTTGGCTTTTGTCCTATCTAATTCCGAGAATATTCATTTTTTAGCTTTCTGAAACCAAAAACAGCAGAAAACAGGCAACTGGCACTATGGCGTCTTTTCAATAGGTTAGTTCCAGAAAGTGTATAAAAATACCTCAAAGTGTAGACAAAACATAAGACAAATGATATAAAACAAGCATGGAGCATCAAAAATTATATATACGTTTACGATGTATCAAAATACAACATTATTTAAGCTCGACCATGTTATACCACCGCCTTATGTATTAAAACGACGAGTTTATTGGAAGTATCATCATTACTTTGCTCATAAAACAAATAATTTCAATACCTTTCATTGAGATATCCAATCGTCCATTAATGAAGAACAACTGAGACTTGTTGGCATGGTCATTGATTAGAAGCCGTTCCCAATGCATGCCCTGGATATGCAAGGGAAGAGGGTGATCATTCGTCTAGAGGCGGCCTAATTTTCTAATATAGGTAATGTTGTTGTTGCATTGTTGGTGAACCCATGGACAACATGATCAAGGACAAAACTGATGCTAGAGCACTCCATATAAAGAAGAAACCCAATAGGAAGGACATAATTTTGATCACTATTCGGAATCCTTCACCTTGGGGGGCAATAGTAGCATTCCATATCTTATCAGAGGTTTATCAAACTGAGGAATCTGGAGGTTGGAAAATGGAAGCCTTAAAGAATTGACCCGAAACCACCGAAAACCTTGGGGCAAGGTGGAAAGCAAAGCTAATATTTCCTCTTTGCTAAGTACATGCCCAAGACGATCGGTTCATGTAGAAACCGGGCTAGATATGTGGAAAATGACAGAGATCACCACTAGAGGATAGACCAAGCAGGAAGCATAGACCGGCTAATAGAGGGTCTGATTCAAGGAACAAGCCTCCAAATAGTCCTAGTACTACGGGAGAAGAGGGATATGCCGACGGCTATTTGTTGGGGCCATCCGCGTAGGCCCTGAGGAGGGCAGCCGAGCAAACCTGTCGTCGGCCTAGGTTTGATGTCGGCGTAAGGCGGGATAGACCGACAGCAGCCTTCAGTGTATACTGGGCCATCAGCGTAAGGATTGGACTTGACGGCGATGCGACGGCGTCAAGTCTACGACTACTGCCATTGGCCTAGGTTTCACATCTACACCGACGGCAAAACCATCGGCATAGCTATTTTCTATTTTTGCCACATTAGAAAAATCATAACTAAATCATTCTAATTTAAAAAATCCATATAATATATCAAAAAAATAGACAAATAAGATCTATCTAGCTAAACTGAAATATTACATATTTTTGTTTAATAAAATATAAAAACATTACATATACTTTCGTATAACACATTTTCCATTTTCCGAGTGTCAAAAACGGGGTGTTTTGTGAAGCAACTACCAAATGGAAGTTTCAAAATGGTATCACAAATTTTTCAAAAATACTAGGCCACCTTGCATGGATAATGTCCCAACCGGAAAATCTTAAACCTTTCCTTCCACCCCTCATGCAAAAGACAAATTCCTACCGAATCGGCAGGAAGTGAGTCATATTTGAATTACAGGTACATGATCTAATGCTCATAATTTTCTAGAAAACTCAGTTTTAGGTTTAAAATATGCTATTTCATCAGATATCCATTACAAGTTCAGCGAGGCTCATCCCTGAGCTAAGAATCTTCATGCTCGCTATTTTGACCATAGTTTGAAATGATCATAAGACATTCAAAAACGATACAAACAATGCAAAAATTTCGCGTGGTGTCATATTAGCTGACATAGTTACAAGGAAAAATATCAAACTTGGTATATTGATTGCATCTCAAAAACACCTTCTTAGAAATGAACTATCATGTTCGAGGTTTCATGGTTTTTAGGCCAAAAGATCAATGTTATGGCTATAATCGCGACATATTTTGTGATAATGTGCCCATATTGTGCATACATGTGCATCATGGGATGGTGAACAATGTTGAGAAAGTTTTCCTTTTTGTCGCACCAAAAAGCCATTTTCCAATTTTTGAGTGTCAAAAATGGGGTGTTTTGTGAAGTAATCACCAAATCAAAGTTTAAAAATGGTGCCACCCCATTTTTCAAAAATACTAGCCCACCTTGAATGGACAATGTCCCAACTGGGGTATCTTAAACCTTTCCTTCCACCCCTCGTGAAAAAGACAAATTCCTGCCGAATCAGTAGAAAGTGGATCTCATGCTCATGATTTTTTGGAGAACTCATTATTAGGTTCACAATATGATATTTCGTCAGAGATCCATTTCAAGTTTAGTGAGGCTCAGCCCCGAGTTAAGAATCTTCTGCCCGCCGTTTTGACCATAGTTTGAAACGGGCATAAGTAACTAAAAAACGATCTAAATAATATAAACCTACGTGTGGTGTCATATTATGTTACATAGTTACAAGTAAAAATATCATACTTGATATATTAATTGCATCTCAAAAAAACTTTCTCAGAAATGAGCTATCATGTTTGAGGTTTCATGGTTTTCAGGCCAAAAGACCAATATTATGGATAGAATCGCGACATAATTTGTTATAATGTGCACATATTGTGCACACATGTGCATCATGAGATGGTGAACAATGTTGCAAGAGGCAGTTCTCCTTTTTATCATACCAAAAAGCCATTTTCCATTTCTCGAGTGTCAAAAACAAGGCGTTTTCTGAAGCAACCACCAAATGAAAGTTTCAAAATGGCACCACTCCATTTTTAAAAATAATGGGCCACCATGAATGGACAATGTCCCAACTAGAGTATCTAAATCCTTTCCTTCCACCCCTTGGAAAAATCATTTTTAGGTTCACAATATGCTATTTTATTAGAGATCTATTGCAAGTTTATCAAGGCTTAGCCCTGAACTAAGGATTTCTTTAGAATCCTCAAATTTAAAAGGGAAATTTTAATATGATTTTTTGAATATTTGAAAAGTATTAAATGATTTTTAAAAAAAATATATATGCATGGTTAAAAAGATGATAGGGATGTCATGTTTGGATTGTTCTCATTTTTTGATCGATTTGGACATATTATTTGTTGAATTCTGATTTACGGATTTAAAGATATGCATTATTCCATATTAATTAGAAAAAGGCAAATAAAATATTAGTTTTATTGTTATTTGAATTCAAGGTTATTACTCCCTTCGATCCATATTACTTGTTGCAAAACTAGATACATCAGTCCAATAACAATCAATATGGATCGAAGGGAGTATTACTTATTCATTTTTATTTATTTAAATAATTGTTTGAAATTTAAAAAATAAAGGCATGTGCCACCATGGTACAAGGGTTAGTAGGATTGATATGGTAGTATTGTCAATCGGGTATAATTTTCTTATCGTAAACTCGTCCAGAAGGAAAAGAGAAGTTAAGGGTGCTAGAGCTAGAGTAGTGTAAGGATGAGTGACCGATCGAGAAGTTTGACCATAAGTGCAATTTGATCAAAGATTAAACATACTTAGAGTTAAAAAGACACTTGTGAGATTAATGAGTCAAACAAATCAAAAAAAAATACGTGTGAGATTACAGAGTCAAACAATTGAAAAATGATTTTGAAAAAAATAACTAGGCTGACGGCAATGCCGTCGGCATAGCTACCGCCATACCAAACGGCTGTCAACCTAGGACGATGGCATTGCCGTCAGCATAGCTAACGCCATATCAAACAACCGTTAACCGCCGATATGGGCCTGGAGGTGCTATGCCGATGGTTTTTCTTACACCGATGGCAATATGCTCAAGGCCTACGGGGGAAAATGCCGATAGCAGCCTCTGCGTCACCCCTTCGAGCCATAGGGCCTCCTCCTTGATCCTCGCCTACTGGCTGCCAACGCGCATCACAAGAATGTACGCACCGGTGGCCTCTAGCCGCTGCATCGACTTGCGCCATGCAGCTATGCTTCCTCATTGGGTCATAGCGTCGTTCAACGCAGTCTACATCGTCGTCTTCGTGCACCGACGTTGTAGGCTATCTCCGCGCCACTCCCACAGTGTGGGTAGCATACATTCGAGCATAGTCTTCGTCACGTCGGATTCTTCATCGCCAACTTCATGTATCGTTGCCGCGCCTCACCACGCCTCCCCACGTAACCTGCACGGCCACCCCCGGTTGCCGCTTGTTTTGACATCGATATCTTCGCCATCCTCCACTACAACTTCATCACCAACGTCACCGCCTCCTCTCGGCAACGCCTGCACCCCGGCATCGCAACCTCCCAGGCAACGACACCACCACGGCAACGCCCCTGTCGGCAATGCCACCGACTCCACCCTCGCGTCTACTTTGACAACCGTGTACTGCATTGGCACCTCCCTGTCTTTGTTGCTATGTGCCTCGCAACCGTCATGGAGACCTCCTCTTCTAGTCTATCACCGACATGGCATGACAACCGTAGTAGTCCCTCTCTACGTATGCTCAGTACTGGCAACACTGCCACATGCCTTCTTCCCCGACGCATCCCCAAGCATGGCAAGCTAAGGTCGGCACCTCGTCTTCATCGGCATCGACAACGTCTTCTTTGGTATCGACTCCTATGACTGCCTCGACTATGTCACTAATGGTTCTTCTTGCGTACTCGGTTCTTGCAAATCCGTAGTATGCTTACGCTCCCGATGTGTGCCTAGTTCTGGCACAACTATGGCCGCATCTCATCCTCGACGGGTCAGACTGCATCAAGTTCGGCATCATCATTCTCGATGTCTGCCTGCAACGCATCTCCGTCATCATCACCACGACGCCTTCTTCGTGTCGACGGCTTCACGTGCGGCTACCTCGACACTGGCATCCCCGACCACGACATCGACAATGGCGTCCTGTCGCAATGCCTACCCCAACCTCGGCACCGCCTCACGCTCTCGGCTCCCTCGACATCGGCACAAGGGCTACCACCTTGCCTAAGCATTTATCGGCTTCCTCTACAATCCAAGAATCCGCGCCGCGACGCCGACCATGATGTTCCCGCTCGGACTGCGGGGGATAGATGTCAGCCTGCTGGATGCTACTTCGATTTATCCTCAGTATGACCGTCTGCGACGTTTTAGTTGTTCACGATGCTATCGCTACTACTGCGGGAATATTCACTGCGGTGGCCGTCGGCGTAGCCCCCTCGGCGTACGTCCTCGTCGGCACAGCTCCGTGGCCGTCGGCACAGCCCTCCCCCTCGGCATAGAGTCTTCCAGCGGGCCCCGCATGTCAGTCAACGGCCGTCTTCGATAATGGTCTAGCCTGGAGCTACGCCGACGGCCAGGCTGTCGGCACAGGAATGCAGCTACGCCGCTGGCCGCCGGCATAGCCTAAATTTTTTTTAAATTTTTTTTATTTTTTTTATTTTTTTATTTTCTTAATCTTTGAATTGTTTGACTCCTTAATCTCTCGCTTTGATCATTTTAACACACTTTATAGTTAATAATTGATTAAATTGCAGTCTTAGTCAAAGTTCCCGTTTGGTCACCCATCCTAGCACTACTCCAGATCTAGCACGCTTAACTTCCTCGTTCCTTCAGAATCTCTTCCCGCAAAGCAATTTACACATTGTTGTCAATACTATGATATCATTCCTATTAAGTCTTATATCATTATGTCACATGGTTGTATTTTTTGAAATTACAAGAAATTATTTACTAAACAACAATGAATAAGTAAAAATATTATTGAATTCAAATAAAAATATAATAATTTTATTTTATTTTGTATTTTTATTTAATATGTAATAATTAATATCTTTAAATCTGTAAATCGGAATTCGGCAAATAATATGTCTAAATTGATTAAAAAATGAGAGGAATCCAAATATGATATCAATATCAACTTATCACAAACTATGTCGTAATTCTTATTATAATTTCATTTGCCCGTTTAAAACGGCACGCATAAAAATTCTTAGCTCGGGGCTGAGACTCGCTAAACTTAAAGTGAATCTATGATGAAACAACATATTTTAAACCTAAAAATGACTTTTTTTTAAATAATGAGCATCCGATCATGTACCTATAGTTCATATCTGACCCACTTCCTACCGATTCGGCAGGAATTTGTCTTTTCACCAGGGATAGACGGAAATGTTTGAGATCCTCCTGTTATGACATTATCCATGTAAGGTTGTCTAGTATTTTTTTAAAATGTGACGGTAGCATTTTGAATTAGTCATTTGGTGGTTGCTTCACAAAACCGTCCGTTTTTTGCACTCGGAAAATGGAAAACAGCTTTTTGGTGCGACGAAAAGGAAAACTTCCTCCTGAAACATTGTTCGCCATCCCATCATGCACAGTTATGCACAATATCGACATATTATCATAAACTATGCCTTCATTCTAGCCATAACATTGGTCATTTGACCCAAAAGCCAAGAAACCTCGAACGAGATAGGTCATTTTGTGAAGGTTTTTTGAGACATAATCAATATACCAAGTTTGATATTTTTCCTTCTAACTATGTCACATAATATGACACCACGCGAAGGTTTCGCATTATTTGGATCGTTTTTGAATTTATAATGCCCGTTTTAAACCATCGTTATACTTTGTCGAAGGGCGGGCATGAATATTCTTAGCTCGGGGCTGAGACTCGCTAAACTTGAAGTGGATCTATGATGAAACAACATATTTTGAACCTAAAAATGATTTTTGTAAAAAATCATGAGCATCCGATCATGTACCTGTAGTTCATATCTGACCCACTTCCTACCGATTCGGCAGGAATTTGTCTTTTTTACCAGGGATAGACGGAAATGTTTGAGATCCCCCTGTTATGACATTATCCATGTAAGGTTGTCTAGTATTTTTGAAAAATGTGACGGTAGCATTTTGAATTAGCCATTTGGTGGTTGCTTCACAAAACCGTCGGTTTTTTGCACTCGGAAAATGGGAAACGGCTTTTTGGTGCGACGAAAAGGAAAACTTCCTCCTGAAACATTGTTCGCCATCCCATTATGCACAGTTATGCACGATATCGACATATTATTACAAACTATGCCTTCATTCTAGCCATAACATTGGTCATTTGACCCGAAAGCCAAGAAATCTCGAACGAGATAGGTCATTTAGTAAAGGTTTTTTTGAGATATAATCAATATACAAGTTTGATATTTTTCCTTCTAACTATGTCACATAATATGACACCACGTGAAGGTTTTGCATTGTTTGGATCGTTTTTGAATTTATAATGCCCGTTTTAAACTATATATAATGTTTTATATTTTACTTAATTTTTGTTTATAAATGTGTAATATTTGAGTGTAGATAGATAGATTTTATTTTTCTACAAATTTTGATATATTATTTGTATTTTTCTGAATTAGAGTGATTTAGTTATGATTTTTCAAAAAATAATGAAAAAGGAAAAAAATCTGGAGGCCTATGCCGACGGCCTGGCCGTCGGCACAGACCAAACAAATTTTTTTAAAGAGCTGTGCCGACGGCCTGGCCGTCGGCACAGCCTGTCTGTCTAACACTGTTTCCGTCGTCGTGTCTGAACTGGGGCTACGCCGAGGACCACCGTCGGCACAGACCCCGCTACTACGCCGACGGCCACACTACGCCGAGGGCTACCCTCGGCACCGTCATCTACGCCGACGGCCGGGTTGGTCGGCTGGCCAGAGAAGACAGCTACGCTGACGGCCCCGACCTTTGGCCGTCGGCGTAGCCGGCCGGCCGTCGGCGCCTTACTTCTTTCCTGTAGTGATTCTAGTATTATACGAACACACTTATTATCCACCGGAAATGGCACTGTATAGATGGAAACCACAACAAGTATACACTAGCCAGCGTTCAGGTCAGTGACCAGGAATCCACTGGTTTAGCCCACATGTTCAGGGCAAATTATCCATGCGAATTACCCATGTAGAGCGGTGTGTTCCACGTGGAAAATTCAATCGGCGGGGTAGATGCGGACTAACGAGAAAAATATTGGTATGGATTGCGTTGGGTAAATAGGCTAATTATATTGCATGCGGTGTGGGCTGGACCGGTTTTGTCCATTCTCAGCCTGACCCTCAGCCGTTGTGATTAAGTTTTGAGGGTAGGTTTTTTGTTTTCTAACGTTTCTCTCGGAATTAAGTGGTGGCTTCTTTGATGCCTTCAATTAGTATAGTAATAATATAAGATTGTCCACCGAGATATGTTTTCTTACACGGACATGCATGATATGTGGACATCACGCCTCGCTGTATGGAAATAAACTCCGCCCTCAGCTGTTGCGATTCAGATTTGAGGTTAGGATCTTTATTATTCTCTTGTCGTTTCTCTCAGAATTAAAGCGGATGTCTCCAATTAGTAAGTATAAGATATAAAATTGAGTAATGACTGGTTAGGTTTTGGACTTTTCACTTACTTATGCAATTAGAATCTAAACTACTGTTTCGTCGTCTCTACTTAATATTTTTATAACGGCTGTTAGATGGGAATTATGCAAAAAGGGATTTGAAGCATAGTATCTTACATGAGTTGTCAAGTTGGCCGCGTCAAGGGTGCAGACAATGTAATCACAATGGCTTGCTACACTTTTTAAGATGCTTTCACTTATCACTTCCTCTACATATTTTATCTATACACTAATAATGTGTTTAGATACATATGAATCCATATAAATCTGTGATATTATTATCTGGATAGAGGGAATCTATTGGATAATAAATAATGAATGGTCATGCAGTGACATTATCACTATTTTTAGCTATTGAAATCTGAACCACTTTAATCAGCGCAACATCATTTTTTTGATGATCCTTAGGTAGCTAATAAGATTTGATTCCTCTTGGCTAATACGATATGATTTGATCATCCTAAAAAATTAATGGTCACGCAGATGGAGGTTTCGTCTGGCGTTCGAGGTGGGCACTGGGCAGGGTGTGTTGCATCCTATGGCCGGCCTTCGCATGGGCTCCATGGCCCGGGCGCGTTGATGCCATATTTTCTTGTGCCTCGATCAGAATAAAGTTGGTATGCCCTGTTGTTCTCATGGGCACCGCTGAGGTGGTGGTCTTTACAACGGTTGTTAGATGGGAATTATGCAAAAGAGTATTTGAAGCATCATATCTTACATGAGTAGTCAAGTTGGCTGCGTTAAGGATGCAGACAATGTAATCACAATGGCTCAGTAAACTTTTGAAGATGATTTCACTTATCACTCCCTCTACATGTTTTATCTATACACTAAAATGTGTATAGATACATATGAATCCATATAAATCTGTGATATTATTATCTGGATGGAGGGATATATTGGATAATAAATAATGAATGCTCACTCAGTGACATTATCACTATTTTTAGCTATTGAAATCTGAACCACTCTTTAATCAGAGCAACATCATTTTTTTATGATGATCCTTAGGTGGCTAATAAGATTTGATTCCTCTTGGCTAATACGATATGATTTGATTATCATAAAAAAAATGAATGGTCACGCAGATGGAGGTTTCGTCTGTCGTTCGAGGTGGGCAGGGTGTGTTGCATCCTATGGCCGGCCTTTGCATGGGCTCCATGGCCCAGGCGAGTTGATGCCAGATTTTCTTGCGCCTCGATCAGAATAAAGTTGGTTTGCCCTGTTGTTCTCATGGGCACCGCTGAGGTGGTGGTCCTAGGGTTTTCTCGTGCCAATATAGTGGTCCTAGGGTTCTTCTCACGCCAATACAGTGGTCTGCTTTCATTTAAACGTTGTCTCAGAAATCTTAACAAAGTTTTGCAATGATGCAAAGGTACTAATCTTGGATTGAACTAGAAGAAATGCTACTCTATGGTGATAGAAGGAATAGTTCTCGGTCACAAAATACCAGGTAAAGGTATAGAAGTTGACAAAGCAAAAGTAGAAGAAATAGAAATATTACCACCTCCACGTGACGTGAAAGGTATACGGAATATTCTTGGTCACGCATGTTTTTATAAAATGTTTATTAAGAACTTCTCTAAAGTCTCAAGATTGTTAACTGAACTCTTGCAAAAGAAAGCTCATTTCGTTTTTGATGATAATTGTATTGTTGCTTTTAACACACTTAAGCAAGCTCTGCTAAAGGCTCCTATAATAAAATCACCTATTTGGGAAGAACCTTTCTTATTTGTGAAGCTAACAATGAAGCCGTTGCAACTATTGTAGGCCAACGAGATGGTAATAACTTCAACCTTAGTCATCATGCTAGTCATACTCTTAATGGTGCTGAAAAGAACTACCCTTTAGTTGAAAATGAACTATTTATTGTTGTTTTCTGTTGTAATAAGTTTAGATCCTACATTATTGATTCTAAAGTAAGAGTTCACACCGATCGTGATGGCTTAAAATAAATTCTAGAAAGAATGTTAAGTCAAGAATGATTCGTTGGATCCTTTTATTTCAAGAATTTGAACTACATATTACGTAGATAAAAGAGGAACCTCGAAATGAATCAAAGACGGAGAAAGTGGCAAGCATATATGTGTGCCTCCAGATACGATCGATACAGTAGAAAAGAATTTCAGTTACTCTTTGTGCGATAATTTCAGTGGTATTGTGCCAAAAGTCACGGCAATAGGATAAATAAGGCATCATTCAAGAAAAAGAAGGTGAACCATGTATTAAATCTACCATGAGGATTGGAAAGAGTGTTACTGTTTTTTTCTTTTTGGATTTTCTTAGTTTAGATTTTTGTTCTTAATTAAGTTTTCATTTGCGTTTACTTATTCCTTGGATTTTCTGAGGGAAATGAGAGTTTTCTGACTCTAGTACATGCGGGTGGTACGGGCAGCCACGCCCGTATTAGTGGTCGTTAAACATTCGGGCTCCTCTCCGTCTAGAGTATCGATTTGGTATGGACAGGGATGTTCGTTAATCTTGCACTAACCTTGTTCATTTTCTACCTGGTTTTAGCCCGCGAAAAAGAGTTAAGTTAACATGTGACAAGTTTTGGTTAAGAAATGCCGTACGGGCGCGTCCTGCCCTTACCAAAACTCGGCAATTTTACCTAAGTCGAGAATATGAAGGATTTGGTAACAAAATCGGGTACGGCACTGCTCGTACCGATGATCACTCCTGAATTTCATTAATTCTACAAAGTATAGGCTAACTTCTGACGAGTGGAGCGAGGCACATCGCCGGAGGCTTGGGCCGAGTGTAAACCCCTTGTAAGCCGCCGGTTGGGATGAGTTACATCTGTGAAATCACCGGCGTTTGTAAACACTCCTCGATATAGTGAAGTTTCGCTGGCTGGCACCCATGGTTTTTTCCTCTCTTTATTAGAGAGGTTTTCCACGTTAAATCCGTGTCCCCTTGCTGTATTTTTCGTTTTCGTTTTCGTTATCTTCTTGTCGTAATTGTAACAAGCGGTATCAGAGCCCCAGGTTCTAATCTAGGGTTTGCGACATGTCGTCATTGAAGTTCGATTTACCACATCTGGACTACACCACAAGATTCTCCTTGTGGCAGGTGAAGATGCGGGCGATTCTCGCCCAAACTTCTGATCTGGATGAAGCGTTGGATGGATTCGGTGAAAAGGATGCCAAGACCTGGTCCGCCAAAGAGAAGCGGAAGGACCGTAAGGCTTTGTCTTTGATTCAACTTCATCTGTCCAATAATATTTTGCACGAAGTACTGGAGATAAAATCTGCTGCTGCCCTGTGGGAAAATTGGAAACGATCTGTGTGTCAAAGGATCTAACCAGTAAGATGAACGTGAAGATGAAGTTGTTCTCGCATAGGCTGCAAGAAGGTGGATCGGTAATGAATCACATATCTGTTTTTAAAGAGATTGTTTCAGATTTGCAGTCTATGGAGGTAAAATATGATGATGATGATTTAGCTCTTCTACTCTTATGCTCATTGCCTAGTTCCTATACACATTTTCGTGATACAATATTTTTGAGCCGTGATGAACTAACCCTTGTCGAAGTACATGATTCCCTCAAACAGAGGGAAAAGATGAAAACTTTGGTAGGGTCAGATGGGACGTCATCCAAGGCTGAGGCTCTACAGGTTCGTGGCAGGACCGAGCAGAGAAATAACAACTATGGCAATAGAGATAAGAGCAAGGACGGTAGAAGTCGTTCAAAGTCCAAGGGAAAGGACAAATTCTGCAGGTATTGTAGGAAAACTAATCATGTTATTGATGATTGTTGGAAGTTGCAGAATAAGGAGAAAAGGAACAGAACTTACCAACCGAAAGATAAGTCTGATGGTTCTGGTAAGTCTGCTATTGTTTCTGACAGTTCTGATGGTGAATGCTTAGTTGTTTTTGCTTCTTGTGCTTCTCGTGATGATGAATGGATACTTGATACTGCATGTTCGTTTCTTATTTGCTGTAACAAAGATTGGTTCAGTTCATATGAGTCTGTGCAGACTGGAGATTTTGTGCGTGTGAGGAATGACAACCCATGCCATATTGTTGGTGTTGGATATGTTAAGATCAGGACACATGATGGTGTGACACGCATGTTGAGTAAGGTGAAGCACATACCAAGCATGGCCAGAAATTTGATCTCCCTGAGTACCATGGACGTTGATGGACAAGTATGCCGGTGGGCATCGAGTTCTGAACGTATCAAAAGGTTCTCTTATTCACATGATAGGTGATATGAATTCTGCTAAATTATATGTTCTTAGAGGTAGCACTTTGCCTGGTATTGCTGCTGCTGTTACTTCTAATGATTCTGATGATTGTGGTAAAACACATCTGTGGCATATGCGTCTTGGGCATATGAGCGAACAAGGCATGGCAGAGTTGGTCAAGAGAGAGCTGATTGATGGTTGCAACTTGAGTAAGTTTGAGTTCTATGAGCACTGCATCTTTGGTAAGCATAAAAGAGTTAAATTCAATGCTTCCGTTTATACCACCAAAGGCATATTAGATTATGTGCATGTTGATGTATGGGGTCCGTCCCGTAAGACTTCTATTGGTGGTGCTAATTACATGCTTACTATTATTGATGATTACTCAAGAAAAGTGTGGCCTTATTTTCTGAAGCATAAATCTGATGTTTTTGATGCTTTTAAGAAGTGGAAAGTTATGGTTGAAAAACAAACTGAGAAGAAGGTAAAGGTTCTACATACTTGACAATGGTATGGAATTCTGTTCTAATGAGTTGGAGGAGTTTTGTAGTAACGATGGCATGATTAGGCATCACACCATCTCATATACTCCTTAGCAGAATGGCGTGGCAGAGCGCATGAGTAGAACCATCATCTCGAGGGCTCGTTGTATGTTGTCTAATGCAGGTATGCATAGGCGTTTCTGGGCTGAAGCAGCCAACACAGCGTGTTACCTCATCAACAGGTCACCTTCTATTCCACTTGAGAAGAAAACTCCCATTGAGGTATGGTCAGGTTCGCCTACTGATTATTCACAGTTGAGAGTTTTTGGCTGCACTGCATATGCTCATGTTGATAATGGAAAGTTAGAGCCTAGGGCTATTAAGTGCATATTACTTGTTTATGGTTCAGGAGTTAAAGCATATAAACTATGGAATCCTGAAACTAAAAAGATTTTGCTAAGTAGAAACGTTGTTTTCAATGAGTCCGTTATGTATCATGATAGCTTGCCATCAGATACCTCTCATGTTGTTGTTGGAGAGGAGGGAGTTAGTGTGCAGGTGGAGAACCTGCAGAAAACTGTTGATAATGATGCTATCGTTGAAGATACACATGAGGAAAATATTGATGATATTGTTGTTCAGCACTCACCTACTGTTTTGCAGCAGCCACATGAGTCCATTGTTGCTGATAGACCGAGGCATAATTGTGGTCCTCGTCCTCGTTTAATTGAAGAGTGTAATCGTGTTCATTATGCTTTGAGTTGTGCTGAACAGGTGGAGAACGATTTTGAACCTGCTACATATAATGAAGCCATTGCATCCGTTGACTACGAGAAGTGGGTTCCTGCTATGCAAGAAGAGATGCAATCGCTTGAGAAAAATGGCACATGGGATGTTGTGCGCTTGCCTAAACAAAAGAAGGCGGTCCGCTGCAAGTGGATCTTCAAGAAAAAGGAAGGTCTGTCTCCCAAAGAGCCTTCAAGGTACAAGGCAAGGTTAGTAGCAAAAGGGTTCAGCCAGATTCCAGGTATTGATTACAATGATGTGTTCTCCCCAGTTGTGAAGCATAGTTCCATTCCTATTTTCTTTAGTATTGTGGCTATGCGTGATCTTGAGCTTGAGCAGTTAGATGTCAAGACTGCTTTTCTGTATGGAGAGCTTGATGAGGAAATATACATGGACCAACCAGAAGGGTTCATAGTGCCGGGTAAAAAGGATTTTGTGTGCAAATTAAAAAAGTCTCTTTATGGCTTAAAGCAATCTCCAAGACAGTGGTATAAAAGGTTTGATTCATTTATGATCTCAAATGGCTTTGAGAGGTCTAAATATGACAGTTGTGTTTATATTAAGTTTGTTGATGGATCACCTATATACTTGATGCTATATGTTGATGACATGTTAATTTTTGCCAAGAGCATGAAAGAAATCACTACTTTGAAGGCACACCTAAGTAGTGAGTTTGAGATGAAGGATCTTGGTGCTGCTAAGAAGATCTTAGGTATGGAGATTACTCGAGATAGAAAATCTGGTTTGTTATTTCTTAGTCAGCAAAGTTACATTAAGAAAGTTCTTCATCGTTTTAATATGGATGGTGCCAACTCAGTTAGTACTCCTATTGCTCCTCATTTTAAATTGTCAGTTTCTCAATGTCCTACTACCGATGAAGAGTTTGAGTACATGTCAAAGGTGCCATATTCTAGTGCTGTTGGTTCTTTGATGTATGCCATGGTTTGTTCTCGTCCTGATTTATCATATGCTGTGAGTTTGATAAGTAGATACATGGCTAATCCTGGTAAAGAATATTGAAAGGTTGTTCAGTGGGTTTTCAGGTACCTTCTTGGCACTTCCAATGCTTGTTTGAAGTTTGGCAGGATCGGTGAGGGACTTGTTGACTATGTGGATTCAGATTTTGCTGCCAATTTGGATAAGAGAAGATCCCTCACAGGTTATGTGTTTAGTGTTGGTGGTTGTGCTGTTATCTG
Organism: Avena insularis; assembly: GCA_023614405.1. Classification (NCBI taxonomy): domain Eukaryota; kingdom Viridiplantae; phylum Streptophyta; class Magnoliopsida; order Poales; family Poaceae; genus Avena; species Avena insularis. The sequence continues at coordinate 412,589,073 of CM042691.1, forward strand.
GAAGGCTACTTTGCAGGCTGTTGTTGCACAATCTACTACTGAGGCCGAATACATGGCTATGGCTGAAGCTCACAAAGAATCTGTTTGGTTGAAAGGTTTGTTTGCTGAGCTTTGTGAAGATGATTCTTGTATTACTTTGTTTTGTGATAGTCAAAGTGCCATATACCTTACAAAAGATCAGATGTTCATAAGAGAACTAAGCACATTGATGTCAAGTACCATTTTGTTAGAGACATTGTTGATCAAGATAAATTAAAGGTATGCAAGATCAGCACCCATGATAATCATGCTGATATGATGACTAAACCTGTTCCTGTTGCTCGAACTTAGTTGGTTTAACTGATTAGCCCAAGTGGCTATTGGCGTCGAAAGTATTTGCTTTGTTTGTTCAAGGAGATGGTTGCTGTTGATGCTATAAGAAGGAATTTGTCTCAAGGTGGAGTTTGTTATATGTTGATCCAAATTCTACAAAGTATAGGCCAACTTCTGACGAGTGGAGCGAGACCCGTCACGGAGGCTTGGCCCGAGTGTACGGTACGGATCGTTGAAGACCTAGGTTTCCACTGATATATAAACCCCTTGTAAGCCGCCGGTTGGGATGAGTTGCATCTGTGAAATTCCCGGCATTTGTAAACACTCCTCGATATAGTGAAGTTTCGCTGGCTGGCGTCCGTGGGTTTTTCCTCTTTTTGTTGGAGAGGTTTTCCACGTTAAATCTGTGTCCCCTTGCTGTGTTTTTCGTTTTCGTTCTTCGTTATCTTCTTGTCGCAATTGTAACATTTTGCTGATTTTGTTCTAAGTCTATTAGGATGCTTTTCTTGCCGGCTTCTTGACTCGCCTGACGAGATTTTCTGGCCTATGACCCCTTCATATATTCTCCCAAAGGTCTTTGTCTTCTCATATTCAGATCTCATCTACAATAATATACTTTGCCGGGTTCCATGCAAGAAGAAGCACCTTATCCTCATGGATCCGTCCCAAGAAAAATGTCATCCTCCATCGAAGGAAGACCAAGAGTACTCCTAAGACTCTTACGATGTTGCAGCTGGGGACCAAGATGACGATCGTACTGGGAAATCAGGCTATGCACCACCGCGTCAAGTGGATTAGCTTTCAATAAAAAGCTATCACTCGGGAATATGACACCAAAGGAAATATCGTGACGGTAAAGTTCATCACTACCGACCACCAAGCTAAAAAGCGGGAACATATCCGACATGAACGCCCACGTGGAACTTGAAGAATAACCACGCCTTCCTGAAATCCTACTACGTCCGTGACGAGCCGGTTTTGAATCTGGAGCAACGCCTACATGATATTGAGGTACATATACCAATAAATCACTCGCAAGAACTCTAAAAAGTTGGATCAGGATCTATGTGAAGATCTCCGTGCAACCTGAGAACGGGTTTCTTACCTAGAGGAGCACAACAGATTGCTGAAGCGAGCCTTCAATAACATGCCTCCCAGATCTCCTTATACAAGAGGCAATGATACCAAATAGTCGCAAGGAATTATTTGATCCCATCTGGCTTAATTTTAAGCTTAGGAAAATCTTTGAAACCTTGTAATATGTCTTAAATTTTTAGCATGTTTATTTTTTTACATGCACACTGGTTTATAATTAAAAGTTTTGCATAACAAGTTGCAACTTTAGCTCCCTTGCACACTGGTTTATAAATTTTCCCTGCAATTAGTTCACAGTATGTACTAAATTTGTCGCAGCATGGTATACTCACCATAGTAGCATATCTATGCAGTACTGTATGAGTGGCATTAAAACCCTGACGGAGCCATCCTCCTCGAAACAGGCAGACGCCCAGCTATATTAATATAGCAATTACTATTGAAACCGCTGTGGGCCAGACATCACAACGCCCAAAGGAAAACGACAGAGAAAAAGAAAAAGAAAAGGAAGAAGAAAAGAAGAGAAAATAAAGCCGACAACAGTGGCTCGACGAAAACGAAGATGACCCGCGACCGCTGCGCCCTCCGAAGAATTCCCGCCACGCTCCTAGAACTCCGAAGCATCGCGTACCAAGCAACACCTCCAAGAAGGAAAGCGACGACAACAACACTGCTGCCCGTACTGGTCCTAGAGTTTCCCCTGATACGCAACAAGAGGTAGGGAAGAGATACTCCCGACGCCCTTGAGGAAGGTCGGCGACACCCGCAGGCGTCGCCACATCGGTGTCGGAACGACAAGGATTTCTCCTGATCCCTCAAAAAACCACGCTCTTGGATGCTTCGGATAGCTCCACCCCGCTCGCCGCCCACCTGTACACGCCACCACGGTCTTGCAGTCACCATCGCCGTCTCACCGCGACCCACGTTGCGAGACTGGTACAACCGAAAAGAAGGAAACCTCGGTGGGGGTCGGCGGTACAGTAACTCACGGGAGGGAACTACATCCACCGCCAGGGGCGATAGCCGACCGGATACAGCAACCAGGGCAAACCCGACCCTCCTGGCCTGGCCGAGCCTCAAAGGACTCGTGAAGCCCTGCCGCCACACTGCAGCATGGGTGTCACCGTTGCCGCCAACCCTAGAACGAGCCCCTACTCCTCCATCCCCCAGTGGATCCGCCGCCACCGCAGATCCCGTCGCCAAGGAGTAGCGAAATCGCTACCGTGTTCACCCGGTCCAATCGGACTATCTTCGGTCTGAGGAGAACCCTGGTTATAGCCCTGGCGTCCCTTCCATCGCGGACGAGGGAGGACAGCACAAGACCCGGCCCACCTGGCCCCGATCTCACCGGCACACAGGTAGCAGGGTGCGACAAGCATGCTCGCCCAGAATGCAACCCCACAGCACCACCAAGGATCTGCCCGGTGACCACCAGAATTTGGCCCTCCTGGCCTAACTCTGGCGCCCCGGCCAAGTAGCCAGGGGGTAGGCTCCCGAGCCCCGCTGCCCGAGACCCGCATAGGCCACGCCCGGTGCACCCAGATCGAGCCCAAACGGGCCAAGATCTGGGCCGCACTGCCCAGCACCATGACCTACCACCACCGCTGCCTCCCATATGCCGTGTCCGCACCCCCGCCTCGCCACCAGCGCCTCCAGTGCGACCACCCCACCCACACCCTTTTCGGGCCATGGCAGGCCCGCCTCAGCCCAGATCGGGCGGTCCCAAGCGCCGCCGGGAGGAGCATCGAGAGGGGAGGAAGGGTGCGCATGGTGCCGCCGCGTCCTGCTGTCCCAAGACCGCCGCGCTGCAACCTGAAGGCCACGCCAGAGGGGGAAGAGCACCGCCATGGAGCCGCCAAAAGATGAGCCAACCCCGCGCTGGCCCCCTTACGCGCGGACGACAGAAGGCCCGCCGCCAGCGGCACCGCGCGAGATTTGCCCGGCGGTGGGGCGGGGGAGAAGGAGAAGGTGTGTATGAGGCAGGGCTTAGGTTTGGAGCACTTTCGATTAGCCAGCGAGCCACCCTGACTGATCCATACAGGGTATAGTAAGCTAATATCCAAAAATATATTATGTCAATGCTAGAATAGACGCTCTGAAAAGTTAGTAATTCAGCAAATACATAGCTAGATTAGATTACCCAGCACCAATAAATAAAGAGGAGCTACGGGATAGGAAATGATTGGAACCGGCTTAAGAAAACATATACTTTACAAAATATAAGATATTTAGCTTTCGTGAAAACAAATATATGTAGACCCCTTTTAGTTTGTAGATTCACTTCGAATTTACACACTAAAAAACGTCTAAATACATGTGTTTTACAAAAGTTAAAACATCTATATTTTAAAACAAAGGGAGTACTATGTACTTTTCTTTTGCTTGGGTAGGCAAATTGATAAGTGTGGCTTTTGATTATTCTGGACCTTGTCCAAACTAGCTATGGCCAGGTCCATGTCTGGCAGCTCTCAACACTACAGGATGCGACCGGCTAGGCCGACGGCCAAAAGTCCTCGGCGTAGGGAATAAAACCGTCGGCGTCTCCCCGACGGCAGTCCTCGGCGTAGCCTCCTTGGCGGACCTCTCCCTCGGCGGAGCAAACAAGGCTGTCAGCGTATGGGTTCGCCGTCGGCGTATGTCTTTGTCGATGGCTGTGGGGCGCTCGTCAGCGTAGTAGCCATCGGCGAATGACGAGACTGCCGTCACATGGCCGGCTAACGGCGCGCTCGGTACACCGACGGCCGGGCCTTTGGCGTAGCATGTCAACGTGGCTGGCGTTGGGCCGTCCCAGGCAGGAAGCTGGGCCGGCGGCCAAGGCCCTCGGTGCATGGACGAGCCTACACCGACAGCAAGCCTCTCGGCGTATGCTTGCTACGTGGCACCCGCTGACGCGTCCAGGACCGGCCCTATGGCGACGGTCTGGCCCTCGCGTTCCGGCTACCATTTGGCACAGAGGAAGCTCTACGCCGACGGCATGGACGTCGGCGTAGGCCCAGCCTAGATTTTTTTTTGCGGTTCTGCTGCAGTTTTATTTCAATTAGTATTATTCACAGCAATATTGAACATGTATTTCATAGCAATTCAAACAAGATCATATTATTCATACATGTATCAAACAAGATCACATCATTCACAGTAATCAAGGGTATCGGCTCCTCTGGTGAAAACCCCAGTATTTACCGTTTTTGTATTCAGTCACCCCTTCTGGTGTTTCCTTGTATGGAAGTGAAACCCATTCACATCATACTTCTCATACTTCATGACGTCACGGTTACAACCTCGGGAAACACATTTCATCTCATCTGACATCTCAACATTCGGATCAACTCCCTACAAGTACAGTTTAAATTTATAGTTCCGTGGAATAAGAGGGACAAGTCACATATTCAAGGTAAGAGGGACAGTTTAGAAATTAGGACACAACGTTTTTTTATTTTCGGGAGAACCCTCTTTTAGTAGATTCTCTAACTCCATGGGAGAGGGATCCATCGTTCATGACCACTATTCATCCGTGAATTCGCTAAGAGGGAGAAAATAAGCTTAGACGGAGACCGAGTTACTAGCTGCATAGAGCATAAGATCGAGACAATGTTGTTCACCATTTTACCTAATGAAATCGACCACTTCCTTCATGTTCATAAGCACACAGAGCATTATGCAATCCTTCTCTTCCTTCGGAAAGCTATATTTTAGTCCTTTACCGGCCTTGCCATGGGGAAATTGGAATAGTTTGAGCTTGGGGTCATTCTTGGGCAGGTCGACATTGTAACGGAAGACCGGGTTATGCATAGTGGGAACATCATCGGACCAGTAGGTTGTCGCGGCGTCTTCCATCTCCCGAAGGCATGTTTCTTCAGCTATGCATGTTTCAATCTTGTAATACACGAGATTCGTTAAGGCTGCCATGTGAGTCCAATTATGCACGCGTTACACCATATCTCGCAGATTGTTGGCTAGTTCCCGGCGCCGCGGGCACGAGAGCAGGTAGCTCGGCATTGATGTCTATGCACTTCTATTCTTGTAGACAGTTGTTGGGACTCCAAGTGCAGAGGTTTGTAGAACAGCAGCAATTTTCCCTTAAGTGGATTACCCAAGGTTTATCGAACTCAAGGAGGAAGTGGTCAAAGGTATCCCTCTCAAGCAACCCTGCAATCAAGACACAAGAAGTCTCGTGTGTCCCCAACACACTCAATACACTTGTCAGGTGTATAGGTGCACTAGTTCGGCAAAGAGATAGTGAAATACAAGTGGTAACGGTGCCAGAAAATAGCTGATGGCGTGGAGGAAAAGACTAAAGGCAAAAGGAAGGAAGGAAGCAAACATGCAACAGATCTAGATGCAAACAGTGTTTCAATGCTTAGAAACAAGGCCTAGGGATCATACTTTCACTAGTGAACACTCTCTCATATAAATATCCTCTCTTCATGATACTACTCTTAACTACTCTCCGGTTGGACATTCTAATCCACGGTAGGGCCTTCCCCAATCTAGATAACCCCATACTGTCACCTTGAGCGCTAGATGGTTCCAACAAACACCACAATTTCATAGAGACAACCAACTCAAAATATAACTCATGAATATATATGTAATCTAGCTTAAGTGCCACACACTACGCACACGCTATCACTTTCACACACGTGGGGAAAAGCGTAGATCTATTAAAGCATAATAAGTATTTATGTAGACTCAAGCCTAAGTGCCACCATGACGTGCATGCTGTCACTTTCACACTCATGGGGAGAGCAGAGATATATTGAAGCACTTGAGTAGCAAGGTAGATCTACTAGATTATAAAGCTCATGACCACAACAAGATCATGCATAGAGAGAGATGAACACATAGCTACCGGTAGAGCCCTTAGCCTCGAGAGAGAACTACTCCCTCCTCATCATGGGAATCAGCAACGGTGATGAAGATGGTGGTGGAGATCGATGGAGATAGCTCCGAGGGCACTTCCCCGTCCCAGCAGGGTGCCGGAACAAAGGCTTTGTGTCCCACGAATCTCCCCTTTGGTGGCGGAGGCGCTGCAGAGGTTTTCGTGGCTTTCTGGTCGATTCCTTAGGGTTTTTGGGTTGGAGGCTTCTTATAGGCGAAGGAGGCAAGGTCGGTGGAGTTCCAGGGGGCCCACACCCCTTGTGGGCGCGGCCTAGGGTGGGCCCGCGCCTACCTAGGGTGTGGCCACCCTGGTTTCCTCCTCTGTTTCGTCTTCGATTTTCCGTATCGCTCAGGGAAAAATATGAAGTTTGGCTTTTGTCCCGTCCAATTCCGAGAATGTTCATTTTTTAGCTTTCTGAAACCAAAAACAATAGAAAACAGGCAACTGGCATTGTGGCATCTTGTTAATAGGTTAGTTCCAGAAAGTGTATAAAAATACCTCAAAGTATAGACAAAACATAACAAAGTGGATACTAAACAAGCATGAAACATCAAAAATTATAGATACGTTTACGACGTATCAGGCATCAACAGCTGCACCATCGAACTTTGGTACCTTTTTTACTTCATGCACAACTTTTCCCTTCTTGAAGTTCTTTCTCTCTTCTCTGAACGGATGATTCCTTTTGAGGAATTGTTGATTCATGTAAAACGCAACATACTTGCGACCTGACTAGGTTTTGCATGTTTCAACATAACACCACACTTCCATGCATGTTCTAGGGCCACATGCAAGTTCTTGAGGTATTTCGACGCCCCAGAGCGCGGTTTGCTGCGCAACCTTGATCTGTGGGCCTCAGATCGTCTACCCCTTTAGATGTTCCTCTGACAGGAGTAGCCCGGGGTAGCTCTCTATTGTTTTGTGTTTTTTTAGGTCATATGATGATGTAAAACCATATTGGTTCACAAGGTGCGGCAGTATCCTACCCAGTTTCACCGAAACGGGAGTTTCCCCCTTATATAAGTCCAAAACCTTCGCTTTTAGGTTACATTGCATGCATGCGAAGGGGTACACATGCACCCGGGGACTAGGTTTTGCATGTTTCAACATAACACCACACTTCCATGCATGTGCTAGGGCCACATGCAAGTTCTTAAGGTATTTCGATGCCCCAGAGCGCGATTTGCTGCGGAATCCTGATCTGTGGGCCTCGGATCGTCTACCCCCTAGACGTTCCTCTAACAGGGGTAGCCCGGCATAGATATCTCTTGTTTTGTTTTTGTTTAGGTCATATGATGATGTAAAACCATGTTGGTTCACAAGGTGCGGCAATATCCTACATGTTTCACCGGAATGGGGAGTTTCCCCTTATATAAGTCCAGAACCTTTGCTTTTAGGTTACAGTGCATGCATGCGAAGGGGGAGACATGCACCCGGGGACTATATTTTGCATGTTTCAACATAACACCACACTTCCATGCATGTGCTAGGGCGACATACAAGTTCTTGAGGTATTCTGACGCCCCGGAGCGCGGTTTGCTGCAAAACCCTGATCTATGGGCTTTAGATCGTCTACCCCTATATCTTTCATGCATACAGGGTAGCCCAGTGGACTTTTCTATTTATTTTGGTTTGTTTAGGATATATGTACATGCAAAGCAAAGGTTGGTCCTACTTTGCCATAAAATAGGCTCCGGTTGCCTCGTGACGGGAGTTTCCACGTAAAGTTCTAGGATTTTACTAAGTGCTAACGCATGTCTGAGAAGGAGGTCACACTTGGGACCTACACATGGAACCTACCAACCTTGCATCAATCTCACACACATATGCTAGGGACACATGCAACTTCTTATGTGGTTCCCATACTCCGGTGGTCTTCGTCCAGCGAAACCCTAGACCGGGGGCCCGCAGATCTACCCCTATATCTTTCCTGCGTACGGGGTAGGCCGGTGCACCTTTCTATTTATTTTGGTTTATTTAGGATAAATGTACATGCAAAGCAAAGGTTGGGCATACTTTTCCATAAGATAGGCTCCGCTTGCCCCGTGACGGGAGTTTTCACGTAAAGATCTAAGATTTTACTAAGTGTTACCATGTCCAAGAAGGGGATCACACTTGGTGAGGAATGGTGTAAAAAAATGGGTTGGCGTAGGAAAAGGATTGAACCTTTGAACAATTTCACCAAAATGTGTGATACATAAATTTCACACACATGTGATAATAACACTTACAAACATGCAAATTTCTCGGGTTGTGAGAAGATTCGACATTTCATGTGGGCGTGGAGACTATTATTCGGAGGGTACGAATCCGTCCAATTGATAAAATATAACCTGAATAATTGATACTAATAAATAGATACAAATATAAAATAAGTTCATTATTTGGTGGGAAAAATAAAAAATGTACAGCGGTAAGCCGAGGGTGGCCGTCGGCCGTAGACTATGTTGACGGCGGCTCTCGGCATATGCATGGCGCCGTTAAGGCTCAGTCCCGGCCTGGCCGGCAAGTTCCACACGGCCACCTTGGCCACCTTGTACCCCGACGGCGCTGCTACACCGAGCCGTCAGCGTATTGGTGCCTACGCCGACGACGAGAAAGCGGAGGTAGCGGCCGGCCGTCGACGCGCGGCTATTCCTGTAGTGCAGGGCATACTTGCTGGTCATTCTGAGATCTGAGTTACTATGATTCAGTCTAGCAGATGAATCTCTCTCACGATGTAATTGCAGTGGTGGAGGAGGTGTATACATCGGCATATGCTGCTGCTGCCAGTAGGTTCTGATCACTATCAAGAGTGAAGATGATGTTTGTCTAGAAAAGTTTTGTCGATTCCCTTATTTTGCTCATCGTTAAAAGAGATGAGATTTACAAAGATATATTTGTAGGTATGCATGTCTTTGGAGTGGCTGCTAACGATGTGTGGAAATCACGTCTATATCCGTTTGAATGCATGTATTTTAAGTTTATATTGCCGACGGAGACATGTTTCCTATTGGGACACGATACGTGGAACTAGTTAATATTTAATATCAGATTAGGTAATGACTACACTCGTAGTTAGGTTTTTGTTCTTTTCACTGGCTTATGCAATTTGAATCTAAACTACTGTTTTGTCGTATTACTTGATATTTTTATAATGGTTGTTAGTTGGAAATTATGCAAAAAATCATTTGAAGCATCTTATCTTACATGAGTAGTCAAGTTTCCTACGTCAGGGATGCAAAAAATGTAATCGCAATGGCTCACTAAGCTTTTGAAGATGCTTTCACTTATCACTCCCTCGGTCCCGAAACGAGTGTCATAGATTTGTCTAGATACACATTTATCTACTTCATCCGTATAGAAATAACTGACTTTAGTTTGCCTATATTCGAATATATCTATACACAAAAATGCGTCTAGATACATTCGAATCTAGACAAATCCAAATCAGTTATTTCTGGACGGAGGGTGTATACATTAAAACTTGTTTAGATAATGCAAATACAGATAAATCTATGAGATTCTTTTCTGGACGGAGGCAATATTTATATGGCGTCATTTTAGTAGATTGAGAGATGGCTAACTTGTGTAGGCTTTTCGCTATCGAATTTTTTTTGTTGTTTTTCAGATGGTTGGTATAGGTATCAACCATCTTTGATTTGTAATTTGTGAACCTTCGACTTTTTATTATAAAGACGGCTATGTGCATCCTAGGATGCAGTGGCCGGGGTATACCCCAATTTCAAAAAAAGAAAAAAAAAGTGACCTTATCACTAGTTTGGGATATTGGAATCTGAACCATTATTTAAAGAGCGGAATATCGATTTTTTATGATGATCCCTATGTGGTTAATAAGTATTGATGACCCTTGTCTAAGGCTGGTCATAGTGGGGAGTAACTTGAGCTAGTGTCATGCACATGACACTAGTCTAAGTTACCACGTTCATAGTGGATAGTAACTTGTGTCTAGTAACATGCAAGGCCTTATTTATTAGCTTATAGACTCATCTTGTCTTGGAGTGTGTGATGTTATGGTAACATAGCTAGTTACTCTAACCCTCTCTTTCATCATTTAATGACATGACACATCCTCAAAATGTCTAGTTGGCATTGCATGCCACTATGACTAGCCTAACATGAGTAGGTAAGTGGGCTGCTTCGATGATGGATGATCCTTATGTGGTTAATAAGTATTGATGACCCTTGTCTAACATGAGTAGGTAAGTGGGCTGCTTCTATGATGCAACGAAATGATCACAAGGTCTACTTACACGTCAGAACAGGCTTTCAATTATCATATATGAGTTAATAAACAATAACTGGTCCAGTTGTGATCACATCGTAGGCTTCTACGATTGAAATCTGAAACACTTTTTAATCATCACAACTTGATTTTTGGTACTATGCTAGATGGGCAATACGAAAAAATGACTTGCTGCATCTTCTCCTACGAAAGTAGGTAAGCTAGCTACTTCAAGGATACAACACGATAAACCCAAGGGTTAGCTACTCATTGGAAGATGCATTCAATTCTATATGGAGGTATGACTAGTCAGGTTTTGGCATTTTCACTCAATTGGAATCTAGACCACTCTTTGGTCACCTCAACTTGATATTTTTATTACGGTTGTTAGATAGGAATTATGAAATCATTTGAAGCATCTTATATAACTTGAGTGGTTAAGTTGGCTGCATCAAGGATGCAAAAAATATAATCATAATGGGGCACTAACCTTTTTATTAAGATGATTTCACTTACTACCTCCATACCGGTTTATTGGACTAACACGGGATTCAAGAAAAAAGTTTAACCATAAAATTGGTCAATAAAATATAAATTATATTTTGCAAAAAATATACCATTGGATTCATATTTAGGAGATCTTTTCAATGATATAGTTTGTGTGACATATGACTCGTATCTTATTGATCAAATTTGTAGTCAAACATTTTTTTAAACTCCGTGTTAGTCTAATAAACCGGTATGAAGGGAGTCACTACGGGAATAACTAAATAGGCCGACGGTATTTTTATACGCCGACAGCGATGGGCCGTCGGCCTAGTTTTGCCGTCGGCGTAGAATAAATAGGCTGACGGCCGCCGTCGGCGTAAACATGACCGTCGGCGTAGCCTATTAGGCTAACGGCAGAGCAACGACGTCAAGTCTACGCCGACGGCAAAGTCGTCGGCGTAGGTTTCAGACCTATGCCGACGGCTTTGCCGTCGGCGTAGCTATTTTTCTTTTTTTGCCACATTAATCTTAGAAAAATCATAAGTAAATCATTTAAATTCAGAAAAATACATATAATATATCAAAATTTGCAGAAAAATAATATATATCTATATAAACTAAAATATTATAAATTTTTATTCAAAAAAATACATAAAAAATACAAATACTTTCGTATAACATATTTTTCATTTTCTAAGTGCAAAAAACGGGGTGTTTTGTGAAGCAACCACCAAATGAAAGTTTCAAAATAATAATACCATATTTTTCAAAAATACTAGACCATATTGAATGGACAATTTCCCAACCTAGGAATCTCAAACCTTTCCGTTCACCTCTCATGAAAAAGACAAATTCCTGCTGAATCGGCAGGAAATGAGTTAGATTTGAACTACAGATACATGATATATTGCTCATGATTTTTTGTAAAAATCATTTTTAGGTTCACAATATGCTATTTCATCAGAGATCTAATGCAAGTTTAGTGAGAATCGTCCCCGAGCTAAAAATCATCATGCCCCTCGATTTAGGAAGTTTGATAATAGTTTGAAATGTGCATAAAAAAATAAAAAACGATCGAAACAATGCAAAACCTTCACGTGGTGTCATATTATATGACATAGTTCCATGGAAAAATACCAGACTTGGTATATTCATTGAGTCTTAAAAAAACCTTCACAAAATGGCCTATCTCAATCAAGGTTTTCTGGATTTCAGGTCAAATGACCAATGTTATTGCTATAATCGTGGTATAGTTTGCGATAATGTGTCCATATTATGCACACATGTGTATCATGGGATGGTGAACAATGTTGCAGGAGGAAGTTTTCCTTTTCGTCACACCGAAAAGCCATTTTTCATTTTCCGAGTGCAAAAAAGGGGGTGTTTTTGTGAAGCAACCACCAAATGAAAGTTTCAAAATGATAATACCACATTTTTCAAAAATACTAGACCATATTTAATGGACAATTTCCCAACCTAGGAATCTCAAACCTTTCCGTTCACCTCTCGTGAAAAAGACAAATTCCTGCTGAATCGGTAGGAAATGAGTTAGATTTGAACTACAGGTACATGATATATTGCTCATGATTTTTTGTAAAAATCATTTTTAGGTTCACAATATGCTATTTCATCAGAGATCTAATGCAAGTTTAGTGAGACTCGTCCCCGAGCTAAGAATCATCATGCCCCTCAATTTAGGAAGTTTGACGATAGTTTGAAACGGGCATAAAAAATTAAAAAACGATCGAAACAATGCAAAACCTTCGCGTGGTGTCATATTATATGACATAGTTCCATGGAAAAATATAAAACTTGATATATTCATTGAGTCTTAAAAAAACCTTCACAAAATGGCCTATCTCCATCGAGGTTTTCTGGATTTCAGGTCAAATGACCAATATTATTGCTATAATCGTGGTATAATTTGCGATAATGTGTCCATATTATGCACACATGTGTATCATGGGATGGTGAACAATGTTGCAGGAGGAAGTTTTCCTTTTCGTCGCACCGAAAAGCCATTTTTCATTTTCCGAGTGCAAAAAACGGGGTGTTTTTGTGAAGCAACCATCAAATGAAAGTTTCAAAATGATAATACCACATTTTTTAAAAATACTAGACCATATTGAATGGACAATTTCCCAACCGGGATATCTCAAACCTTTCCGTTCACCTCTCGTGAAAAAGACAAATTCCTGCTGAATCAGCAGGAAATGAGTTAGAATTGAACTACATGTACATGATATGATGCTCATGATTTTTTGAAAAAATCATTTTTAGGTTGAAAATATGCTATTTCATCAGATATCTAATGCAAGTTTAGTGAGGCTCATCCCCGAGCTAAGAATTTTCATGCCCCTCGATTTAGAAAGTTTGACGATAGATTAAAACGGGTATAAAAAATTCAAAAACGATCGAAACAATGCAAAACCTTCGCGTGGTGTCATATTATGTGACATAGTTGCATGGAAAAATATAAAACTTGATATATTGATCGTGTCTCAAAAAAACCTTCACAAAATGACCTATCTCAATCGAGGTTTTCTGGATTTCAGGTCAAATGACCAATGTTATTGCTAGAATCGCGATATAGTTTGCGCTAATGTGACCATATTATGCACTCGTGTATATCATGGGATGGCGAACAATGTTGCAGGAGGAAGTTTTCCTTTTCGTCGCACCAAAAAGCCATTTTTTATTTTTCGAGTGCCAAAAACGGGGTGTTTCATGAATCTTGACATAGTTTCAGTTGGTCTAATATTTAAAATTTATGATATATAATTAAATAGATGATAGGGATGTCATATTTGGATTCCTCTCATTTTTCTGATCGATTGGGATATATTATTTGTCGAATTGTGATTTACGGATTTGTAGATATGAATTATTCAAATTTAAATAAAAAAAGCAAAATAAATAAAATTTATTTTATTTTTATTTGAATTCAAGATTATTATTACTTATTTATTGTTGTTTACTCAAAAAATTGTATGGAATGTAAAAAAACAAATATGTCTAACATTATAGTGTAATGGTTAATAGGTTTGATATGATAATATTCACAACAAGTTCTAGTTTCTTTGTCGGAAGCTCATGTGGAAGGAACGAAGAAGTTAAGCGTGCTGGAACTGGAGTAGTATTAGGATGGGTGACCGGTTGGGAAGTTTGACTAATTGTGCAATTTAACTTGAGACTAAGTATACTTAGAATTAAAAATGTCCATGTGAGATTAACAAGTTAAACAATACAAAAATTGAAAAAAAAATTGAAAAAAAAAATTGAAAAAAAAATTGAAAAAAAAATTGAAAAAAAATTGAAAAAATCTAGGCCGACGGTAAAGCCGTCGGCGTAGCCAAACGGCCATTAGTCATCTAGGTGGGCCCCATATGGTCGCCGTCGGCGTAGCTATATACGCCGACGGCTTTTCTACGCCGTCGGGAGGAGAGGCTACGCCTACGGGGCTGTACGCCGACGGCAGCCGTCGGGTCAGCCTACGCCGACGGCATTTAGGGCCTACGCCGACGGGACCCGGCCATCGGCGTATTCAGCTTCTCCTGTAGTGAGTATAATATATTGGATAATAAGTAATGAATGGTCAGGTTGTGACCTTATCACTAGTTTCAGCTATTGGACTTTCAACCCATTTAATCAGGACAATTTTTTTATACTAATAAATTACTTGAGGCATCTCATCCAACGAGTCTTCCATAGATAATTCCATATGGTCCAACATAGAAAACCACAAGGGCTCGCTACATTGAGGTTGTAAGTTTCTTTCAACTATCATACATTCTGTAGTACGTAACAAACGTTGTGGTTGTGGCCTCATCACATGCTTCTGCGTTACCCTATGGTACATTCTCAACGGGGAATAATTCTCTAACCTTATTTCCTCGGCGGTATTTTTTAGGTTCCTTGGTAGTAATTTTTCTTCACACTTTATCAGCTGCAGTTTTCATATGGTAATTACATTCTGGTAATTTCCCGATGGTGGGTGAGTTATTTTTAGGCTGTAATTTGCCAGCATCAATTCAATTTTGGTGTACTTTTTATTCTTCAACACTAATTCCACCATTGACCTCAACTTTTGTCCCAAGAAAATATTACTCTGTCTTTGGTAGAAACTTGAGAGAACAATATTACACTACATATGTAGTAATCTCGGGCAGTACATTTAACCAATTATTCGGCGACATTGTCCCATCACATGTGCGGTGTGACGCCACTCCACATTTACTAGTACATACAGTAAGAGGCCTGGTAATTAAAATAACCGGCCACGAAGAAGCAGTCGTGACCCAATCAGTATCAATGCTGCTGAGAAGCAGCTCATCCGGTGTGTTTCTTCTATGTTGATGAATGATGAGTCAGGTTTGCACTGCAAGCTCTGCCTCTGAGCCTCCCTGGGTGGATTCATAAGCTATTTCTTTATTGTCAGCATATCCTTCAGCTTTTGGTCGCGAAAACATGGTTAGTCCACCCATCACCACTTCACCAGGTAGCTCCTGCATTCACCATCATGAATTGAAAGAGGAGTTTGTAGGCATCTTCTGATTTAATAAACATGTTCGATTCAATGAAAGACATTGAGTAGAGACGCTTAAACCCTATTTTACATGGTATCAAGAGATACCTCTTCCTAATTCGTATCTTCAATCTACAGACGACAAATCGAACAACCCTCCCACCTTCACCATGTCATCCTCAAGCACCTCTACGATGACTCCCAGCGCAGAAGAACTCGCACGGGTCAATTATCCAATGTGGGGGGTGTAGGTTTTCTCTACTATCGGTGGCACTTAGGTGCTAGCCTGCTAGGACACAAACTGAATCTTGTTCGCGCCTAGTGGTTGACGCCCTTGCAAAGCAGCTCGACGGCATATATGTCGTAGCAACGAAGACGGTATCCACTGAGTGTGACATCCGAATTTTATCATTCAGAATTTCATCCATGTGCATCATGTTAAGACCAAGTGCAAAAAATCTATTTTATATTTTTGTTCTTGACTTGAAAAGTGTCCGGTAATGTTCTAAAAACGTATTCTATATTTTACAAATTCTTGTAGACTTATTTTAGCTATTTGGAGTCCTCTATAAAAAGATCACAAAAAACTAAAAAGATTAAGAAAAGGGCAGAGAACTTAGGCGAGTCAAAACGTCCGCCCTACCTAGCCTTTCAGCCCACGGCCCACCCGGCTTACCGAAATGGTAGTGGTCGCTCCACGCTGTCCGATCAAAATTTGAGTTAATGGCCACTATCGCTCCTCTCTCTATGTCACTAACAGGTAGACCCTACCCATCAACTTCAACCTCCGTCTAGGAGTTTATGACGAACACGGTTCGAAACAGAACCAAAATTCCTCAAAATTGATCCATTTTTTCACTCGCATTTCTTTCTCCTTTGATGAAACACTAGCTTTTTCCTCTACCCTAAACCCTAGTTCGATGACGCCATGCTGCTAAATTTTTCCACCACCATCAATCTCGCCACTATAGCCTTCAACGGAGCTCATGCTCGAGCTTACTGTCGCTTTGAGTCCCTTTCTTCATATGTTATTTTTTCCTCGCTTAACGGCATCCCGCTAACCTCGTAAACCCTCGGGAAAAGCAACAAAGGGTCTAGGAAGTACTAATGGAGTTCCGTCGAAGACCGAATTGACCAACCGCCCTTCTTCGCCACACAAGAAAGAGAAAGCTGATGCAAGCCGACCGACATGACCGTTGTCGACCACCAAAGCTCGTCATCTACCTCTCCATCGTCGAAGATCATTAGAGTCGCCGCCACCATAACTGCAAGAGTCTCCGGCAGCCGCCATCATCATTTTGCTAGTGAGCATGTTCTGAACAACCTCGTATGTTGGATTGTCATGAAATCTGACGACCCATGCTATTTCCTGTACTGAAGGGATAGCCTCAAACCATATCACGTCACATGCTGTGGATTATCTATAAAATTCGAAAATTGATTAAATGGACAAAGAACATGCAAAACAATTTCGTATCTTTATTTTTGTTCATAAAAAATACAATTAATATGCCCATGAGTTCACAAAATGCGTAGAATAAAATGGCATCAGAATTTTCAGGTTTGAAGAAGTTAAATAAAATGAAATTTAAACATAGTGGTTTTTTGAACTCTGATGACAGTAGGAAAGGTTCCTAGTGTCCTTTCATTTCGTCAAAAGAAGGCTTACACGTTACATCTGTACATATGAACAAAGAGTCATTATAAACCACTCTATAGAGTGTCTATAGAGAGTCCACAAAGTGTCTACAAATACATAAATAAAATCGTTCAAAGATTCCTTGGTCATATGAATCAGGAGAAGCAAATCAGATTTAAACCTAGTCTTCAAGTTTTAACTTCAAGAGTGATGCCTCTAAAGAACCAATTGTTCCTCACCTTCCATAAGTTCTAGGCTACTATTGTTAAAATCTCCATGAACATTGGTGTTTTCCCTGAACCTCTACTATTGTTAAAATCTCCAATCGTTCCATTGCCTTCCTAGAAGCTCCCAAAATTTCTGACTAAAATCATAATGGAAAAATATGTGCTCAAGAGTTTCCTTAGGAGATTTATCACATAACATGCAGTTATGATTAGTGCCAAAGTTGTAGTGTCTGCACTTCAACATTGGTGTTCATCCTGTTAGAAAACAATAACCAGAAAAAGAACTCATTCTAGGTGTGCATTTAGACATCCAAAGAAACTTAAAAACTAGATTTCCAAATGATCTTTGAAGCACAATTGATAAAATTTGCTTGAAGAATATACTTCTGCTCCCCATGTTCAATAGTATCAAATGGATCGATGTAAGAAAATAATCTGTCTAAACACTATGACAAGCACCTTCCATGTAAAAAATATTGTGAGATGTATGTATAAATAGGTAAGAAAATACTTGCAAATATAACCATTGCGCCTCACTATACAAATCATAATAAATGGAAATAACTGATATAAACATCAGCAGATAAATATGGACTCTCATCTATAAAAATTAAATATGCACGTATATTTTAGTCTTCATTAAGCGCAGATAAACTACAATATTATTATAATTTGTGAAAAAATGTGGCTAGGGTTATTTAGAGTTTATTTCATCTTGCAGAAAACCGTAACCTGCTAAAATAATAATGAACAAAAATCTTAGGAACCGAACAGACTCACTATGTCACTACATGTATCATCTTTTCCAACCAAAGGTCTAGCAAGTAAATTTCCCGATCATATATACAAAGGACCGCTCTTATTTTGCAGTAGGTTAAGTAAATTCCCCCCTGCAAATAGTTCACAGGATGTACTAAATTTGTCACGGCATGGTACTCACCATAGAACCTATGTAGTACCATATGGGTGGCATATAAACCCTGACTGATCCACACAACTATACCAAGTTAATATCCAATGAATTGTTATTCCAACGAAGATAAGGGCAAAGAATAACCGAGTATTAACTACAGTGGAAGATCTCAGAACGAAGTCATAGCTTCCACCTCATAAGACTATACCTCATGAATAAGAAATATAATCTATATAAAAAATAGCGACTTCCCAATATAGAGGAGATACCCCAATGGTTAATTAGTTCAAAAGTTTGGGTGAGTTTGCGAAACATACTATTATCAATTATGAAGATATTTATAGATATTTCATATGTTCCCGTGCAATTTTAACAACAGAAAAGAATAGGCAAAAAGGATAATAGTTTTGACCATGAGGGTGCCAATTGAGTGCATAGCTTTTTGGCCAACAAACTTCATATTGGTGCATTGCATGTACCTAGAAACACTTAATTATATTAGTTTTCCAGTATTACGGTATTACTATTGTATTGAGGAAAACAGTAGTTGATTAATATTCTTGGTAAATTTCATTCTACTAGAATAGAAGCATTGAAAAAGTTAGTAATTCAGCAATCACATAGCTACTGCCCATCACCAATAAAAAAGGATGAGCTAGACGATAGGAAATGGTTGGAACCGTCTTGAGAAAGCATATACTTAACTACTACCTACTTTTCTTTTGACTGGGTAGACAGACCGACAAGTGTAGCTTTTGGTAATTCTTATCCTTGTCCATACTGATTACGGTCAGGTCCACGTCCGGCAGCTCGCAGGGCATACCTACTGGTCATGCTGAGTTCTGAAATCTGACTATGTTGCAGTCTAGCAAATGAATCTCTGTGATGATGTAATTGCAGTGGTGGAAGAGGTGTATACATCGGCACATTGCTGCCGCCGGTATGTAATGATCATCTCAAGACTCAAGATGATGTTTGTCTGGAAAAGTTTTGTCGATTCCCTTAATTTGCCCAATGGAAAGCTGGGATGTACAAAGATATACATTTAGTGTGTGCATGTCTTTGGATTTGTACTCCTAACGATGCGTGTAAATCACGTGGATATCCATTGGCATGCATATGTACTCCGGACAAACATGTGACATCCTTTTTTATGGGCACATGGACTATATTGGATAACAAGTAATGAATGGTCAGATTGTGACTTTATCACCACTTTCAGCTATTGGAATCTTAATCAATCCTTAATATCAGCGCAGCATTAATTTTTTTATGATGATCCTTAGGTGGTTAATATGATTTGACGCCCCTTGTGTAACATGAGTACGTAAGTGGGCTGCTTTGAGGATGTAACATAGATGATCACAAGGGCTACCTTCACGTTAGAACATGCTTTCAATTATCATATACGTATTAGTTAATAGACAATAACTAATCCAGTTGTGACCTCATCAAAGGCTTCTCTGATTGGAATATGAACCACTTTCCAATCATCTCAACTTAATTTAAAGATTGTTAGCTGGGCAATACGGAAATTAACTTGATACATCTTGTCCGACGTGAGTAGGTAAGCTGGCTACTTCAAGGATACAACACATAAACCCAAGGGATAGCTAAACGCTGGAAGATGCTTTCAATTATATATTGAGGAATGACTTGTTAGGTTTTGGCATTTTCAGTAGCTTATTATGAAATTCGAACCTAAACCATTCGTTCGTCATCTCAACTTGACATTTTCATTACGGTTGGTAGATGGGAATTATGAAATCATTTGAATCATCTTATCTAACTTGAGTGGTTAAGTTGGCTGCATCGAGGATGCATCAAATATAATAAAAAAAATGTCGCTACACTTTTGAAGATGCTTTCACTTATCATATATTGGATAATAAGTAATGAATGGTGAGATTGTGACCTTATCAATAGTATTAGCTATTGTAATCTCAACCCCTCTTTAATGAGGACAATGTTGGTTATATTAAAAAATTACTTGAGGCATCTCGTCCATCGGGCTTGGACGTCTTCAGTAGATAAGTTCCAAAAGGGCTCTCTACATGTTGTAAGTTGCTTTCAATTATCATATGTTCGGTAGTATGTTAACATCCATTGAGATTGTGACCTCATCGATGTATTCTTGGAATCACACCACTATTTTCTCAGAGCAATCTCTACATTTTATGAAGAACATTTGGGTGGGCTGATGATTTAGTCAAAATATTTTCACTTTTAGATCTATACACTAGTATTTTATGGAGCTTCTCATCCTATTCAAGTATTTCCAGGACTTATTTCAAATATGTTTATCTGCATTCTTACATATCAAGAAGTGATATCTTATAGAAGCTATTTGATAGACCAGTATAGTTATAAGAAAGGTACAATATAATTAAAGTTTTTTGAGACAAACAGATAAAATATACAGCATAGTCATCATTGTTCATGCAAAATAAATCACATGTTAATCGCTTTCAACAGTAATAGATAACATCAGGTTTGAGAAAATCAAAAAACTGATGTAGGCGGAAAGGTCTAGTTGGATCAACGCCATAACAATTCTTGTTTGTTTAAAAATCCACTGAAATTTAGATGTTTTGGACAATACATCTGCAATTCTTCACACACCTGTTTAGACCATTATAGATTCTCGCATTGGACAGTATACTTATCTTTACTATTAAATTGCTAGAGGTAGGTTCATCGTACAAAATTTTAATTCCCTTTTTTTTATGTTTTTGCCCCTCCACCAGATAAGAAATTACCCACTTGTGCCACCAATAAGTCAACTTGCGCATACTCATTTGTTTTTTCATCGCCACCCACGGTAAGGCCTGAGGCCGTTGCATAGGACGGGGATGTGGAGACAAGGTAAGGCCCGAGGCCGTCGCATGGGATAGGGAGAGAAGCTCGTAAGTGGAGACGGGCGCACATGAGCAAGCCAGGCGGCGTGGCTCGCCGAAAGGGGCGAGAGTTGCCGGTGAGTGGAAGGGAGGCACCTGCACACGGAGGTGCGGGCTCGCTGGCAAGAGGACCAGAGGGAGGTGGATGAAACATAAATTAAACCGAGAAGATGAGGGACAAGGAATGTCTATCGGCGTTGCAACGACTTGAGCTCTCGTAGACAGAGTAGAGGAGGGTCGTCACAGACGTCCGGGTCGAACATAGGCGATAGCGTCGGGGGCATGTGTCGTCACGGAGGAAGGCATGAGCGCCACCTTATGGATTGGTCCAGGACCTCCATGAGGGTTGCCGGACGACGTGGTCGGCATATGTTAACGGAGCTGCACCGGCGAACGGCGAGGATTCTCGAGATGTAGGGATGGTCGTGAACGAGGGAAACAGGGATGACGTGGCCGACGTGCTGCAAGGCTGGCGTGCTGAGTAAGCTTGGGAAGTTCCCACGTCGGAGTGAGAATGGGGGGCCCGATCTCGTTCTAGAGAAATGCAGCGTGAAGCAGATTGCAAAACTACTAGGGGTATCTAGGGTTTCTGTGCTTGGCTAGGTGGCTGACAGGTGGGTCTATACTGACTGGGCTTGGCTAGTGGTGGTATTCACATCCTTCTTTTTAACAAAAAAACGTTTTTTATATTGATTTTGACATTTTAGAAAAAGAAATAGATTGAAAAGTGAGGTTTGGGACGGATAAAAATGGATTTTGGGCAAGAGAGTTCTCGAATCTCGTAGGGGTGTGTAATTGGACCAATGGATCGTCATTAGGTAGTACAACACTAAGAAACGAACAAAAAATGGTTGTTGAGTGCAAAATGTATCGCTAATAAAGATCAACACAACTCAATTTAGCATTCCCACTATTATTTTCAGAGCTGAATAAGCCTAATTTAACTTTAGCTAGATTTGGGATATATGTTGCTCTACGAAAATGTTCGGAAGCCAACCACATTCGAATAATCTTTATATCATGCACTCTAACAATATAACCAGGTTACATGTTTAGAAGTTGTACATGGATGGTGGCATTGATAACAGGGGCATGGGTTTTTTACTTTACTATTGTTCAAAACTGGATTATGATTTATGCATTGTTTCTTACGAGAAAAAACAAGATTTACCTATTATGCTTCCGCAAGAAAACATGGTTCACGGTCTTACCAATCATCTTGCACCAGGAGAGGAAAAATAATCCGCAACTTGCTATTACCACGCGAGGAGTTTGCACTCAATTATTTGTTCTATACATATTTAATTTGTTTCCAATGTAGTTTTTTCTATTTCTAGGTAACCTATTAATAAAAAATATCAATTCAAACTTTGGTATAAGTGCACTTGACATAGAAATGATTATGCCATATGGGAGTACAAAGATGAACCAGAACATAAAAACTTCCATTTTCTTCCTCTTGATTCTATGAAGCCCAATTTAAGTTCTTCTAGAGTTGAGTTGGAGATATACAAAACTTTATCTGTTAGGAAGGTAAAGTTATTCTATGTATTAATATTTTATTAATTTATAATATTCAAAATTGGCTAATATAATACCTGGGCATAGTGCATTATGATTCTATGATTCTATTAGAAGTAAAATCGTCACAAGTTTAAAAAAAATTTAGAGAGGCTGCATCTACATATTTAAGACCTTCAAAATTAGGACTATTTAGGTTGTCACTCTTTTTAAATTAACTTTGGAAATTGATTAGTCTAACTGTGAACCCTTTGTTGATTATCTTATATATATAATTTATACCTCTAGAGACTACTATAATATGAATCCAAAGTTACTAATTTTGTATCATGTAATTCGGATATTTTTGATAAATTATTGGTCACAGATAAAGCTTGGAAAGTGCGTGTTTCTTATATTTGATCATTGAGTGAGCAAATTTTAATAATTATTACCCTAATTCAACTAATATGATTGGATTCTTTAAAATGAGATTCATTGTATTACGCTGTCTTCGCATAGATTGGTCACATGTTTTTTGTTTCATTGTATTTCCTAGAGTTGGTTTGATTTTTCTAATTATATAACTTTATAGTGTTTTCATTCAAGAATTTTTTTCGTACTATTGTTAGAAGGGAAATACGAAAATTGACTTGATGCATCTTCTCTGACGTGAGTTGGTAAGCTGGCTACTTCAAGGATACAACACAATAAACCCATGGGCTACCTACTCGTTGAAATATGAATTCAATTATATATTGAGTTATGACTAGTCAGGTTTTGGCATTTTCACTAGCTTATGCAACTGGAATCTTGACCTCTGTTTCTTCATCTCAACTTGATATTTTTTCATGGTCGTTAGATGGGAATTATGAAATAATTTGAAGCTTCCTATATAACATGAGTGGTTAAGTTGGGTGCATCAAGGATGCAACAACTATAATCACAGTGGGGCACTACACTTTTTAAAATGCTTTCAGTTATAATATATTGGATAGTAAGTATGAAGATGTGACCTTATCACTAGTTTGAGCTATTGGAATCTCAAGCCCCTTTAAACATGACAATTTTCGTTATACTAAAAAAATTACTTGGGGCATCTAGTCAACGGTCTTCAGTAGATAAGTTCCAAAGGGTGCAACACAGAGAACCACAAGGGCTCGCTATATTGAGATCGTAAGTTGCTTTCAACTATCATATATTTGGTAGTATGTTCTGAATGCTTCCCACGGGCTAGCTACTCGTTGGAATATGAATTCAATTATATATTGAGGTATGGCTAGTCAGGTTTTGGCTTTTTCACTCGCTTATGCAATTGGAATCTAGACCTCTCTTTCGTCATCTCAACTTGATATTTTTATTATGGTCGTTAGATGGGAATTAAGAAATGGTTTGAAGTTTCCTATATAATGTGAGTGGTTAAGTTGGCTACATCAAGGATGGATCAAATATAATCACAGACGGGAACAAATATCGGTTTTGCTAGTTCTCATGCGCCCGAGAACTTCTTAGGTCTCAGTCGCCTCTTTCACCGTTCAATTTACCTCGTGATTCGTGTAAAATAAAAGTTATACATGAGTTGCAACTAGGGTGTAACTAAGAATTTAATGAGTTGCAACTAGGTTGCAACTGAAAATTAGTATAAATATTATGAGTTGCAACTAGATTGCAACTGAGATTTTAGCAGAAACATTAGGATGACATCAGCGACTTAGACATAAGAAGTTCTCAGGCGCCTGAGATCTAGCCACTCCCAACAAATATAATAAGTAATGAATTGTCAAGTTGTGACCTTATCACTAGTTTGAGCTATTGGAATCTCAACCCCTTTAAACAGGACAATTTTGGTTATACTTAAAAAGTTTATTTGAGTCATCTAGTACAGCGGTCTTCAGTAGATAAGTTCCAACGGGTGCAACGCAGAAAATCACAAGGGCTCGCTATATTGAGGTTGTAAGTTGCTTTCAACTATCCTACACTCTGTATTACTTCCTCTGTTTAGGATTATAGGTCCTACACGTATATCTAGGTTGTTAATTTGACTAATAAAATATAAGTTATATAACATAAAAATTATACCATTAGAAAATATAGCATCTAAAGTTTTTAATGATATAATTTTTGCATAATTCTATTTATATTTTGTTGATTAAATTAGTAACCTAGTTAACCGTGCGTGACCTATAATCCCAAACGGAGGGAGTATGTAACAATTGTTGTGGTTGTGGCCTCATCACTGACTTCTGCGTTTTGAAACTCACCACTATTTTCTGAGAGCAATATGTACTTTTTATGAAGAAAATTTAGGTAAGCAATACAAAAGATGACTACCTACGGGCTGATGCTTCAATCAAATTATTTTCATGCTTGGGCCAGCCCAATAACCAGGAAAGTTTGACACGTTGAAAAACGATTCGTCTGTACACAGGTTCTATGTTGTAGTGTTACGTTTCTTTCTTTTTACACCTTATTATTCGGCTGTACCCTACTACCGTGTAGCGTGCACGTATTTTTTTTTTAGAACGTAGGCACATAGTGCCCAACTTTGAATTAACAAAGCCCCATATGGCCAAAGTTTACAAAGCGCTGAAGAACAGCTTACGAGAAAAGACAAACAAGCAAAGAAATACAAAGATGAAGCCTATAGCTTGAAGCGAAGCCCTTGTCACGCCCACGAGTCGTCCGGAGAGGAAGGAGAGATGGAGAGGACGCCATAGAGGAAACCCATGCCGCCGTCAACCACCAGGCTAACCATGTCGGTTGTCCGTTTCACCTCTAGAGAAAGCACCCTGCTTTCTTCGTACCGTCGAGAGGTAGAGAGGCTCACTCTGAGCACACACGGACATTCAGACATGTTTCCAGGGAGGAATTGAGCATTGTCGCCTCATCAAGCCGCCACGCACGAACACCACCGTCACCCACATCACCACCCATCAAGCGAGACAAAAACTATCGGAGAAGAACGCCACCAAAGATGCGGTGAAAAATATTGACAAAGCACGGCGTAGACCCAATGGCTTGAATCGAAGGAAGGCAGCCGAAGAGGAGAACACTTCCCCTCTCGCCCAGGATCAAGGGCGCCACCGCCAGTGAGCATGACCTGCAGGAACAACCAGGAGCATGGCCACACCACACCACAACAACAAGAGAGCAACCGCTACAAGCAGCAACCCATCTAGCGCGAAGCTCGACCACCATCTCCACTGTCTCAAGGCGACGCCTTCAAGAAGGGAACGACGCCGGAGCGTCGTCGCCCAAAGTATTTAAGTTTTCACCTGAGACATGCAAGTTGGGGAGGGAGAGGGGAGCACACCTTGAAGTCGCCTTCAGGAAGGAGTAGGACGCCCACATCACCATCGACAATGTGGCCGCCACCGGAAACCAAGGGTTTCCCCCAGTCACTCCCATCACCAGCGCCGCCCACCAGCCACCGGAGGAGATCGAGGCACTCTAGGGACAAGGAGATGTGAAAAACTGCGCAAGGCAGCGCCGCCATCTTCAGATCTGACTGGAGGTGAGGAGACCCCCACACAGCCAAACCCCGCTGCCACCTTGCAGTCCACGCAGCCGAGGGAACGTCCTGCAGCACCCAGCGGACGCCGCCCGCCGCCGGATCGACACCGCCCCCTCCAAAGGCCGCCTCCCTGGATCCAAGGGCCCTACCAAGGACACGGCAGGAAGCACCCCGACCCAATCCCCGCAGCCAAACACCGGCGAGACCAAGTTGGAGGGGAGGAGAGGAAGGGAGGCCGCCGAGCAGCATCCAGCGGTGGAGCCTAGCTCCTCACCTAGTAGCCCGCCTCCAAACCGCCGTGCGAGAAGCTCCGGGAGCAGATCCCCTCCGTCCCCCTCACCGACGTCGCGGGCTAGGCCGGCGGGCGCCTCATGGGACGACGAGTGAAGGGGGACGGAGGAGGAGTAGGTGGTGGCGCGGGGCTAAGGTTTCGCCCCTGGTCGCCTTCTCCAAGCTGACCCGAGGAGCGGTTCGGTTCTCCTGTAGCCTGCACGTGTATGCAATATCTACGCTATTGTCAGCTACACTCTACAGCATAGAACAGCTGTACAGCCGAATCTTTTTCAAACGTGACAAACTTTCCTGGTTATTGGGCTGGCCCCGTACGTATGCTTCATTTTCTATTTTCTATTTTATTTATTTTTCTGTTTTTTTTTTTGTTTTCTAAGTTTAGAATTTGATAATCTGTTCATGATTTTTGAAAATATTCATGTTTTTTTTAAATCATGATTTTTAATGGGCCGGACCGTCTTGCTTCAGGCGGTGCTTGGTGGACATGCCGCGTCCAGCGGTAAGTAGCACCAACCGCGCCGCAGCGGGCGGCATATAGCATTTCCGTGTGGAGAAAGAAAGAGGTACCGTCTACATACTACTAGGTAGGCCGATTTCTCTGGCCAGTCTAGTGAAAGGCCATGATCGGTTAACTCGTGAAACGGAAAATGAAACAAAAACATGTGACCGATCTCTGGCCAGCCTAGTAGTATGTAGTATGGTATGGGTCTACATACTAGGTAATTCCATCATGCATGTTTTCTGCTCCAGGATAGATTTCGACGCCGCTGAATGGACATCGCCGTAAGGGGGCGTTTTGCTAACCGTCGCCGTACGTACGTGCTAACAACTTGCAGAGCTGACTGCAAAAATTCGGGATCCTGCTTCTGTTGGGCATGATGGTTTGATTGCGGGATCATCAAATTTGGAGACATCGCTCGGTTGCTGCTCAGCCGATTGTGCCTAGTGCCGATTGCGAGAATGGAGGTTGCTCATGTTAGACATATATTTGAGTCATGTATGGACTCTAGTCTGGTACGGACTCTACATACCGACTCCACTTGTAATCGGCCAAGGCAGGGGCTTTTCATGCCATATATTACGTAACCGATCCCCTCGATCAGGGGCATCGATCCCTAAAACTACGTACGACTACATGGTACCAGAGCGTCCTCTCCACGACGTCTAGCGAGAAAAAAAAACAAAGAAAAAAAAAGATCGATCGCATAGATACGATCGCGAGCAACTTCAAGTTTCCGACTCTCGGTTACGATCGGGAACAAAAGCCACCACACCTCCTTCTCCCGGTCACGATCGGGGAGACCGATCTTGCTGATCAGGATCGACAGAAGGCCAAGAAGAAAATCGCTTATTGACTAGCGATCTGCCCTCCGGTTTCAATCGGTGGTGAAGAAAACAAACCCGCCCTCCCTCTCCGATGGCTACATCCTCGTCAACAGGGTCGTCTCTCGCTGGTGCCCTCGGAGCACCTCCCACGGAGAAATTGACTCGGGCAAACTTCCTTCTGTGGAAGATGCAAGTTTTGCCTGCCCTTCGTGGTGCGCTGGTCATGGGGTTGCTTGATGGCTCCGACTCCGCACCACCCTCCCAAATTGAAGAAGAAGATTCCAACAAAAAAGTCACTCTGGTTCCCAATCCAGTCTACGGTGTTTGGTTTGCCCGAGATCAACAAGTGCTAAGCTGGCTAGTCAAAACCCTGTCTCCCGACATCCTTGCTCATGTTCTTGATGCTGAACATTGTGTTGATGTGTGGACGTCTATTCAGTAGCTTTTCTCCTCACAGTCTAAAGCTCAAATCAACACTCTGCGTGGTTCTCTCTCCAACACCAAGAAATTGCACATGAAGGCTGAAAAGTATATCACCACGATGAGGGGCTTTGCCATGGAGCTTGCAGCAGCAGGGAAGAAAATTGACGATGATGAGTTAAAAGGATACATACTTAATGGTTTGGGTGCTGCCTACACTCCTCTTGTTGCATCCATCAATGATGTCCCTAGTACCACTCTTGCAGATATGTGTGCTCAACTCACTGCGTATGATCAGTGTGAATCTATGCTCTCCGAGAGAGGTCAAGAAGTTGGATCTTTTCAAACTTCTGCTAATGCTGCAACTCGTGGTCGCGGGCGTCCTACTCGTCCTAACAATCCCCGTGGAGGTAATGATCAAGGTGATTTTCGTGGAAATTATGGAGGCAATGGAAGTTATGGTGGAAATTATGGAGGCAATGGAAGTTATGGTGGAAATTATGGAGGCAATGGAAATTATGGTGGACATTATGGTAGCAATGGTAGCAATGGTCGCAATGACTACAACCAAGTTGGTCGTGGCATCCTAGGGGGCCACGGCAACCAAGGGGGGCGTGGTGGTGGCAATCAAGGTGGGGTTCGTGGTCGTGGCGGCGGTCGCATCCCCACTTCCTTCCAAGATGTGACTTGCCAAATATGCAAGAAACATGGACATCCGGCAAATCAATGTTGGTGGCGCTATTCAGATCGTGAGGATGATGATGACTCCAATAATGATCGCAAGGGTGCATATGGTGTGGACACAAATTGGTACATGGACACTGGCGCTACCAACCACATCACTGGAGAATTAAAGAAACTTCATATGCATGAGAATTATCAAGGGCATGATCAAGTTCATAATGCTAGTGGTCAAGGTATGTCAATAAAACACATTGGTCATTCGATATTGCACACCCCTCATACTTCTTTAGAACTCCGTAATATTCTACATGTTCCTAGTGCTTCCATGAACTTGATCTCCACCCATAAACTTGCTCTAGATAACAATGCCTTTGTTGAGTTTCACCAATTCTTCTTTTTGATTAAGGATTAGGCCACAGAGCAAATCATGTTTAGAGGTCCTTGCTTCGATGGTCTCTATCCTCTAGTACCTATCTCCACGGGATCTTCCAAGCAAGCCTTCTTCATCTACATGGCATTGTCGTTTAGGGCATCCCTCTTCGTTTATTGTTCAACAAATTCTTAGGAAAAATAAATTAGATTATTCTCCAGAAATAAATCCTTATGTTTGTGATCCTTGCCAACAAGCTAAAAGTCACCAGTTATCCTATCCTATTTCTACTAGTGTTTCCACTGTTCCTTTGGAACAAGTATTCTCTGATGTATGGGGTCCTGCTCCCGTGTCTGTTGAAAAGCACTCATATTATGTAAGCTTTATTGATGATTATAGTAAATTTACTTGGATCTATTTGCTAAAAAAGCGTTCTGATGTTTACCAAGTTTTTCTGGATTTCCAATAACTTGTTGAGCGTAAATTTGGTCGCAAAATTATTACTATGCAAACTGATTGGGGAGGTGAATATGAAATACTCCACGCTTTCTTTCAAAGAGTAGGCATCACACATCATGTCTCTTGCCCTCATGCTCACCAACAAAATGGTTCGGCTGAGCGCAAACATCGCCACATTGTGGAAGTTGGTCTTGCTTTGCTTGCTCATGCTTCTATGCCATTGAAGTTTTGGGATGAAGCTGTTCTCACAGCAACCTTCCTAATAAATATGTTGCCCACCAAGGTTCTTAATTTTGAAACTCCCATTGAGAAGCTTCTTAATGTCAAACCAAATTATGATTCACTTCGCATCTTTGGTTGTGCTTGTTGGCCTAATCTTCGTCCCTATAATCAACGCAAACTTGCGTTTCGTTCAAAACGGTGTGTCTTTTTAGGGTATAGCCCTCTCCATAAAGGTGTTAAGTGTCTTGAAGTAAACTCTGGTCGTATATATATTTCCCGAGATGTTGTGTTTGATGAGCAAGTTTTTCCTTTTGCATCTCTTCATCCTAATGCTGGTGCCCAACTACGCAAAGAAATTCTTTTGTTCGATTCTCTTTTGTCATCTAATGAGGGTGTGCATCGTCGTGACAATGTGTCTATTATACCTGTTACTGACCCTCCACGGGTTGTTGAAGATTTATATGATACAATTAGTTTGCAAAATCAGCAAAATCTACATGCAATATCAAATTCAGATGAGAAAAATCCAGATACTGATGAAACAATCATTGGCACTGAGAACCATGAAGATTTAGCTGAAAAAACTGCGTCTGACGCGTTTTCTAGCGACTCGGATCGAGCGCCTAATTATTCTCTGCATCGAACTCCGTCTCGCATCATATCACCGCATGTATCCTCGCCTTGCGATGCGTCCCCGCGTGAGGACCGCGCCGACAGCGCAGGGGCCCGCCATCCTGGCTCCGTATCCCCTAGTACGCGAGACATATCCCTAGACGCGCAAGATACGATCGAGAACATCTCTCCTAGCGCGCGTGACGCGACCGAGCGTCCGTTCCCTGGCATGAGCAATATTTCAAGGAGTGATGGCCACGTCTGCATCAATGATCATGATGGGTTCACTTCTCCAAGATCTTCTATGGCTGATACACCTATAGTCAGTCCTGCTGGTGGATCTCGTGTGGCCAATGATTCCCGCGTGTCTACTGGATCTTCTGCGCCTACTATTCCTGTGCAGTCTCTTGTGTCTAAACCACGTACACGCTTATAAAAAGGTATCAGAAATCCCAAAATATATACAGATGGCACCGTAAGGTATGGTTTATTTACTTCAACAGGTGAACCTAGCAATCTCAAAGAAGCCCTTGGTGATGCAAATTGGAAACACACTATGGTCGAAGAATACGATGCTCTTATGCAAAATAAAACATGGCACCTTGTTCCTCCGAGTTTCAATAAAAATTTGATTGACTGCAAATGGGTTTATCAGCTCAAGAAAAGATCAGATGGTACTATTGACAGATACAAAGCGAGACTTGTTGCAAAAGGGTTCAAACAAAGGTATGAACTTGATTATGAAGATATTTTTAGTCCTGTTGTCAAAATAGCCACTATTCGTCTTGTTTTGGCAATTGCTGTGTCCAAGGGATGGAGTCTTCGTCAGCTAGATGTTAAGAACGCGTTTTTACATGGTGTTCTGGAAGAGGAAGTGTATATGAAACAACCTCCTGGATTTGAAAATTCACGCTTTCCGCAATATGTTTGCAAATTGGACAAAGCTCTCTATGGATTAAAACAAGCCCCTCGTGCATGGTATTCTCGTCTTAGCTCGAGATTAACCGAGCTTGGTTTTCAACCGTCTAAGGCGGATACATCCTTATTTCTATATAACAATTCTGGTGTCACAATTTTTGTTCTCATATATGTGGATGATATTATTGTCACTAGTTCCTCGAATCAAGGAGTTACTAATCTACTTCGTCAGTTGAGTGAAAATTTTGCTATCAAGGATCTTGGTGATTTACATTACTTTTTGGGTATTGAGGTCACAAAAACCGTTGATGGTCTTATTTTGACTCAGGAAAAATATGCTAAAGATCTTTTAGCAAAGGTTAATATGACAGATTGTACTTCCACTCCTACACCTTTGTCTACAAAGGACACGTTGTCTTTAAAGGGTGGTACTTTACTTGGCTCAGAAGATAGTACAAATTATAGGAGTATTGTTGGTGCTCTTCAGTATTTAACTTTGACTAGACCAGACTTGGCTTTCTCAGTCAATAAAGTTTGTCAATATCTTCATGCTCCTACTACAGCTCATTGGACTGCTGCAAAAAGGATTTTACGCTATGTTCAAGGTACATTACACACTGGTATCACTTTTCAGAAGTCTGCATCAACTTTGCTTAGTGCCTTTTCTGATGCGGACTGGGCGGGATGCCTTGATGATAGACGGTCTACTGGAGGTTTTGCTATATTTTTTGGTCCTAATCTCATCTCATGGAGTGCCAGAAAACAGGCTACTGTCTCTCGTTCTAGTACAGAAGCTGAATATAAAGCTATTGCTAATGCCACCACTGAGCTCATTTGGATTGAAGCATTGATTCGTGAACTTGGCGTTTCTCTTAAGGAACGTCCATGCTTATGGTGTGATAATATTGGTGCTACATATCTGTCTATCAATCCCGTGTTTCATGCCAGGACCAAGCACATAGAGATTGATTATCACTTTGTTCGTGAACGAGTTAGAAGTAAATTGTTGGATATCAAATTCATCTCCAATAAAGATCAAGTAGCTGATGGTTTTACTAAAGCTTTACCTGTAAATTTATTGAATGAGTTTAGGCGTAATCTTAACCTTACTCAGGCTAAGATTAAGGGGGGCTGTTAGACATATATTTGAGTCATGTATGGACTCTAGTCTGATACGGACTCTACATACCGACTCCACTTGTAATCGGCCAAGGCAGGGACTTTTCCTGCCATATATTACGTAACCGATCCCCTCGATCAGGGGCATCGATCCCTGAAACTAGTACGACTACAGCTCAAAGGAGCTCTGGGACGCTGCATCCCCCGTCTGCCGCCGCGACATCGTCTCGTGATGCCGAGCCTCCGTGGCAGCCTGCCGTCGCTACACGGCTGCAGACCCCTGCCAACACGCCTCGACAACCCTCTGCTGCTTGGTGCTTCTGTGGACCAGATCATGCAGAATACTGGTCAAGAGTTAAACGACTCAAAGGGCCCAAGTGCTATCGGTGTGGGGATCCGGGGCACAAATAAATAATGACTGCACTAAAACCATTTACGCTATTTGTCAGCTACCTCATCAATCATCACAGCACCGTTCTATTCGCTTGGCCCCTAAGCAGACCATGACGATGTATGCGGCTTTGGTCATGACAGACTTATGTTCTGGGAACTACCTTTGACAGGTAACATTTGGCCAAGAGTGGAAAACACCAGAATTGGTAGAGTCACTGTGTTAAATGGTAAGCTAACTATATTCATGAGATTATAGCTCAAGTACGGGGGGTGGTACTTGCTCATCAGTCGGAAGTCCGTGAAGTAGAAGAGAATGTTTACCAAGTGAATTTCCCTAGCAAAAAAGGATCTCCTTCAAGCTCAGCATTTTGGATCTTTCAAAGTCCCAAATAGTACTTGTTCTATAACTTTTGATTTCTGCAGAGTGCAAGTACACCCTGCTTGGGTACCTGACAACATTTGGTTTAGGGTACATGACCTACGAGCTGAAGCTCTAGATGATTACATAGCTCTTTGGTCTCTTGGTTTTCTTTGGGGGAAAACATTTGATCTTGATATGACCTTTACTAGAATTAATAATGTGCTTCAGATTTGTGTGAAGTGTATTGATCCTACTCCCATTTCCGTGAGGGCCGATGTGCTTATCAAGGATGAGTTATATGAAATTCATTTTCAAGTGGAGAACAATGATTTGCCTCCCTCGAAGGATATTGTCATGTATCTTTGATAGGTAACATTCAGCCAAGAGTGGTAACATTGGGCCCATTTCCATCATGGCCACCACCCAATGATGCACAGCAGCCAAAGCCTAAGAATGATCACAAGGATGATACCACCGTTTCCTCATCTGACACGGCTGAACTGAAGGATGGCTCAGGTTCCAATACCAAACAAGCTATGGTTTTAGCTGATGATGATCTTATGATTGGCTCTTTTTCTCTCGGTCTCTCACCAAAAGGAAAAAGGTCTAGCTAGGCTGAAATGGTTGAGGAGGATGAAAAGAGGTTTTCAAAATTTGCACCTATTGAGTTGAAATCATCAGTTGGAATTTCTGAACCTCGTAGCCCGCCCTCGTTACCATGTGACCTAAAGAAAGGTTTGAAATCAAAAAATTTAACATCTCGCTCCATGCTTAATGCTAATGATATATATACTAGGCAAAAGGCTCATAAATTTTGGCGTAACTAGCACAAGACACAAACCTGTTTTCTCTGTTTCTATTTAAAGGCACTCATTGTTCTTGTTTTTTCTTTCCCAAAACCTAACCCTAAATCTGAGTGAAAATCATAGATTTTAAATTCCCACCATTTTCCCAAAATTCTCTGCTTCTCCCCTCTTCTTTTCCTCTATTTTCCCAAAGAAGGCGTTCTTCTATTTTTCTCCTTAACACCAAGTCACTTGTTCGCCCTCTTCGCTTTTTTGCAGCCACATGCACCTCCAGAGTTTTCTCTTTCAATTTCCCGGTAACAATAATTAAATTCAGCCTCAGTCCATACACCCAACTACATCGCCATCTATTTCCCTACTTAACAACACTAGTTCCTCATTGGTCCACGAACAGGAGTAGCCACCGACCGCATCACATCTTAGCAGTTATAGTTCTCGATCACACTTAATAAAATTAACCACATAATTGGTTTGATCAATGTGCATATTTAACGTTGAGCTTTTCAGAAAATTCTGGTTTTGGGGGATTCTAAAACACTTTCACTAAATTTAAACAATTTTTTGCAACCAAAGAAATGTTTCTTCATTTGATTTATTGCGTCTTAAGAAAACATTTGGTTAAATGAAATACCCGAGATTTGGAAAAAATTATGTACAAATCCACAAAATTGCATGCCTCCGCATATTAATACGAGGCACTCATATGAACATATTGTATATGCATCTTCTTATTTGTTTCTCCAACGGTTAAAAATGTTTTTAGAGAGCTCAAACCGGGTACCATCTAACAGATACCTTGAGATGTCTCTAGAGCTTTGTGAAACTCTATTGCATGCCTGTTTATTCTGGATGTTAGTAAATCAGAACTTTATTGTATATAATTACACGAGCTTTGTGAAAAGAGTTAGAAAGTTCCAAAGTGTAAAAGGAGGTTGCAAGAATTTGTTCTCCGATTCGGTAGAATGTTCCTTTTTTTGGTAATCAAACAACAAGAAATCAGGTGGTGTCTTTAGCAATGTGGTTGACAAGTATTTCAAACCTGAGTAAACCTACTTACTAAAAAAATTATAAAAATAAGAAAAAGCACTATTGTCGCAGCAGTACCCATATATGTCCGGATGTGGTTTGTCCACTTGATTGTGTGGCAAGATAATTGACCTATTTGCTTT
The DNA here is from genome assembly GCA_023614405.1 of Avena insularis. Lineage (NCBI taxonomy): Eukaryota > Viridiplantae > Streptophyta > Magnoliopsida > Poales > Poaceae > Avena > Avena insularis. The sequence goes on from CM042691.1 coordinate 412,624,438, forward strand.
ATGCATCCAAGCATGCAACTGGTGCCAAGTGCTCCTCCTACACGTGCAGCCGATGGACGGCGCTCGGTGTATTCGCCTGTATTCAAGTGAATACCCAAGATTCTGAGGAAAAACAATTATACCGGTAATTTGGCCCATAGCCCATACACCCCACTAGCCATAAGGCCAGCCTCGATCAATCTTTCCTGGCCTCGTACTGACGCGTTCGTCTCAGCGTCATGACTGCTCAGCGTACAGCAGCCAGACTCGACCAACCAGAGAGGCACCACGGTAGCGCGGGCACGGGCGCGGGCAAAGGCAAGGCGGCGGCGCGGCTGCGGGTCAGAGGGAGGCGGCGAGCGCAGCTAGAGGCGATCATCCATTACAGGAAAGATTTGCTATGCCGACGGCCGGCTGTCGTCGGCACAGCGCCAAATTACCGTCGGCACATGCTGTGCCGATGGTGGCCGTCGGCGTAGCCCTCTCGGCGTACGTCCTCGTCGGCACAGCTCCGTGGCCGTCGGTATAGCCCTCCCCCTTCGGCATAGCGTCTTTCAACGGGTCCCGCGTGTCAGTCAACGGCCGTTTTCGATAACGGTCCAGTCTGGAGCTACGCCGACGGCTAGGCCGTCGGCACAGGAATGGAGCTACGTCGATGGGCAGGCCGTCGGTATAGCCTAAATTTTTTTTAATCTTGGAATTTTTTGACTCATTAATCTCTATCTTTAATCATTTTAACACTATTTATAGTTAACTCGTGATGCCGAGCCTCCGTGGCAGCCTGTCGTCGCTACACGGCTGCAGACCCCTGCCAACACGCCTCGACAACCCTCTGCTGCTTGGTGCTTCTGTGCACCAGATCATGGAGAATACTGATCAAGAGTTAAACGACTCAAAGGGCCCAAGTGCTATCGGTGTGGGGATCCGGGGCACAAATAAATAATGACTGCACTAAAACCATTTACGCTATTTGCCAGCTACCTCATCAATCATCACAGCACCGTTCTATTCGCTTGGCCCCTAAGCAGACCATGACGATGTATGTGGCTTTGGTCATGACAGGCTTATGTTCTGCGAACTACCTTTGACAGGTAATATTCAGCCAAGAGTGGAAAACACCAAAATTGGGAGAGTCACTGTGTTAAATGGTAAGCTAAATATTCGTGAGAATATGGTGGGTGGTACCGGATGAGCATTGTTTGTGGGAAATCCGTGAAGTAGAAGAGAATGTTTACCAAGTGAATTTCCCTAGCAAAAAGGATCTCCTTCAAGATCAGCATTTTGGATCTTTCAAAGTCCCAAATAGTACTTGTTTTCTGACTTTTGATTTCTGCAGAGTGCAAGTACACCCTGTTTGGGTACCTGACCTACCAGCTAAAGCTCTAGATGATTACATAGCTCTTTGGTCTCTTTGGTTTTCTTTGGGAAAAACATATGATCTTGATATGGTCTTTACTAGAAAACTATTTAAATTTGAAAAAACAAAAAGCAGTGCACTTGTTAGTTTGGGCTTGTTTGGGACGGCCCACAAGGAGAAAATTGCGTGTGAAGCATAGCTCGCGCATTAGGCGATAAATAGCAGCCCCCGTCATGCATGCTCACTGGTTCTCTTTTTCTTTATTTTCACCTTTTTTGTCATTCCAATGGTTTTGGCTCTTAAAAAAACATTATCTAGTTTAGTCTTTTTCTGTATTTCACCTTGTTTTGCTATTCCCATTCTTCTCTCTTATGAGAGTTTCTAGTCTAGCCTTTTTCTTTACTTTCACTTGTTTTTTGCTATTCTCATGGTTGCCTCTTAAAAATCCAAACAGTCTCCGATTTAGTTTTTTTCTTTATTTTGAACTGTTTTTAGTCATTCTCATTGTTGCCTCTTTAAAAACCAAAAAGTTTAGCCTTTCCTGTCATTCCATTCTGGTTTCCTAAACTATGAGTTCCATCTAAATAACGATCTAAGACGATTTTATCACGAGTTTGGAATCTACATGCGTTGTGAGTAGTCATCCGTTGGAAAGTCCATCTAAGACAAGTATAAAGATTGATTACAAAAGAAATAGCAGTGTAGATTTTCTTTCTAGAAAATTAAAGGAATAATATTGTTTAAATAAAAATTATGCATTCAGAGGTTGAATAGGCATAAATCTTTTATAATATAAAGAAGAAATGATGGATACTAGTACTAGTTATCAACTCAATTCGGTGTATATCGTATATTAGGGCACGATGAGCTCCTATATAATGCGTTCAATGTGGTTTATGGAACCAATGCTCGCTGTTTTTTGGAGTCAGGTGTGCGTTCACGTGCTTTGTTCAAAGTTTTCTTTCTTTCTTCGTATGGATTTCCAAAGTTCATATTTGAAAGATGTTAAAAACTAAAAATATACATATTTTAAAAGCATTCAAATTTGAAAATGTTCAAAATTCATAATTTTTCAAAATCTAAAATTGTTGAAATTCCAAGATTGTTGAAATTCAAAAATGTTTCTGATGTGAAAATGTTCATATTTTGAAAAGGTCTAGATTTTAAAAATGTCCAAATTTGAAAATCTTCAAGTTTTTAATTTTTTTTAGATTATTTTACAAAGACAAGAAACTGTGAAAATGAAAAAAAAAAACAAGAAACATAAATAGAAAATAAAAACAAAAAAAGAAAAACGTAAAACCAGAACACTGAAGAAAACCAAAACGGACAGCTCTAGAAGCTCCCTGAAACCGAAAACCAAACGCTGGAAAAGCGTACCTGGGCCGGCCCGATTCAGATCCCTAGTTGTGCGACGTGCGTCGTATAGGATTTTGCCTAGGGCATGTTTAGTTGCCAATAACACCAAATCACGCACGCTTATTAGAACAACCCGAATGTTGACCCAGCACAACATGCCTCGCTAATCGCACTTCTTTTTTCAATGAACGTTTTCTCTTATATATGTATAAACAATATACGTCCTTGGTACATTAAGTTCTCCTTGCTCTGGTATGCGTTAATTGGATTAATTGTTCTTAGCTACTCTCTCCGTTTTATATTACTCCGCATGTTAGGTTTGATCAAGGTCAAACTTCATAAAGTTTCAGCCATTATATAAATATACTAACAATTATAATACCAAATCAATACCAAAAGTGGCGGAGCTATAGTGTAATTTCTGGACGGGCCAAACTGCACAAAAGCACCATTTTTTTCTAAAAACAGGAGCCATTTTAGGCCGGCCCAGCAAGAATAGCAAAGGATTGAGTAAATCTTGAACGGGCCGTGGCCCAGGTTAGCTTCAACGTAGCTAGAGACAAGATAATATCCTGTAATACTCCCTACGATCCTAAAAAAGTGTCACGATTTCAAAACTACGACACTTATTTATAGGATCAGAGAGAGTATGATATTATATATATTTAATATTATATATATTAATATTTCTTTATATAAACTTGGTCAAATGTTGTAAACTTTAACTTTTACTATTTCAAACCTGCGAAGTAATATGAAATGGAGGGAGTACGTCAACTCGACTATCGACGCACCGATAGCAACAACAACTTGATTAAACCGTGCGGCGCGATTAATTAACTCAGCTAGCGCGCGTAGGATGCTTGCTGTGTTTCCAAGATACTAGATGTAGTGGTGCGCCTTGGCGCATGATCCCTTTGATTTTGAGACAATTTGGCGATTATAAATGGCCAGAAATATTTACCAAATGATTGACCATAGCGTCAAGATTCAAAATTTGATAGACGGTTGAAATGAGATTATAATTAAGCGGTGGTAAACATTGCGAGTGAACTATTGTTGAAGTTACATAAGGCAGATTTATATCTAAGCATGATCTGCATCAGAAACAAAGCGTCCATAAGAATACCCTCAATTTGAATAAAAGAAGAGACAAAGCGTCCAACCCACAACTAACCCGCTATGAATAAATAAATAAATAAAGGATTTTAAAGGAGATAAGTTAATATGGTATCTGCAAAAGAAAATTTCATAAGCAAGGAGTAAGCTTAGTAATGGGTGATAAGTAGAGGAGATGTCCAACCCACACAAATTTTTATTCCATTTCACGGGAGCCCAACCATGGGTCGCAGGAGGCGGTCGCTCGTCGCGTAATGGAGCGAGCGCACCACCTTAAGTGAGGCGTGAAGCGGCGTCAATGGTGGGATGGAGAAATAACACCAACAATGTTTGTCAAGGATAGGATATCTTGTTAAGATCTACTATTTTCAGAAGCTGTATCATCAGTTAAGTTTATGTAACAATATGTGCCAGATAAGCATGGTAATGGAAATTTCTGCAAGTGCATGATTTTATCGAGCATAGTTTAATTATTGATTTTCTTTTCAATCCATGTTTACGGGCAGATGGCGTGCTCCATGGTGTGATGTTTGACCAGTAGATTACATAATCATAGCTACATCATGATTTGGTTGTAAATGATGTTTTGATTGAGCGGATGGTCCCCAATTAGATTATCAAAATAGAGGCAAGTTTAGAATTAACCTCTCAGTGATCCGTCTCCAGTATATCTATTTTGTTTTTTAGCATAGCTTCATTCGGAGAAGGAACCATGATAGCTGATACAAACGGTGTGACCATAGACAATGTGGAAAATATCTATAACGATCAATTCTTTAAAACCAGCAGGTGTGCAGTTTTGATTTCGCATCTCCAAAACTTCATTTGAATACAATGTCCACAATTATACACAACCAGCTAAAACAGATAAACATATAACGACAATGAGAACACAAGTTCTAATACATAGAGGGGTACCATTTAAGTTCACAGCAGAGTTACTTGTTACTAATGGCATATAGTGGATCCCAGCACAGCAAGCTAAAATATGTAAACATATTATAACATTGACAACAAATACAAGTCGGATATGTAGAGGGGCACCACTCAGGATAGCACGGCTCCCAGTACGTAGGATATGGAAGATCTAGCTTCCTGAGCATAGCTTCAAAAATTATGTTGATCGGTATCTTGATGGTCTGCATGATGCTACAGGAAAGGAAAGAAGGACAAATTATCCCATTGGATCAAAGGAGACAAAAACATAATAAATAATAAAGAGTGGCATTAGCCACTCAATATCACGTCTTGTCTTTGTAAGAATGCAAGTAGAACAACTTACTCAGAAATAAAATGAACAAATTAGATGTCAAAAGCAATTGGTGTAAGTCAGCAGGGTACAACAAAGCACAATTAGTGGCATTAGCCATTCAGTTTTTCCTAACATTTTTTATCTGCTTTAAACCAAGCACAATTGTTTGAATCCTTAGATACACCCTTAGTATGTCTAAGCTTGCGAGAGCCAACTAAATTACCTAGAAACTATTAAGAATAGGGCTTTATAATTTTACTGTGACATGCTAGATGGCTCGTTCTTAGCCATCCGACACCTTACTAAACCGAGGCAAATAAGGTACTGAATAGAACAATTTACCAAAGTTTCTTTCTTTCAAAATTCAGAAGCCGAGAGTACGGACTGATACTACAGAGATAGAGATAACTCAGCTTGTTCCAATGTTTCTGACACTGTTTTGAGGCAGATGCATCAGCTAGGAATAAAGGTTTGGGAAGATCATAAACACCTTGATACTGAAATAACATGTGTGCTCTGCTTAGCATTACTGATATTTCTTTAGATCTTCCTAACTAAGTTTTGTAAATTAGTCCTGACCACGCTGCTATATTTCATTGCAGTTGGGAACAGTTTTGATAAAATATTTTCCAAGTCAGTAGGTAGGTTTGCAACCTTGCATACATGAGTTCTGGAACAATGCGTATTTGTCTCGTTCGAGCTACCGAAAATTACAATCTATCAATTTTTGGAACCTTCTGTACGTATAAAGTATACAAGACCAGGGTATACTTAGCTGATTGTAGCCACGAACATGGGGGTCCAAGACTTGGGAGTAACACTAAGAGAGAAAACAGATGGGAAGAATAGATCAGCTAACCTGTGAGAACTCTCGCGACACCCATGAAAGCGTTGGGTCTCTAGCAGCTGAGAGAAGATCGAGAACAGAGTTGGGAACACCGTTGGCAGCGCAGGAGCAAGGGGAATGTATAAAGATAGCCTATGTGGAGGATGCAGGATCAATGAACGGTGTAATATGCAAAAGCGGACACAAGTAAATGCAGTGGACTCTAAATCAGTAGACCTTGTTGTGTGTGTCGTGTGTGTGGGGGATGTGGCATGATTATTATTTTTTATATAATATAGGTTTATCTTGTGTAAATACTCTATTCTATCTACAATGACAGGTGGAGGAGTATTTATCTAACAATTTGCTTGTTCAAAATTGTTATACCTGGCATGGGCAAGCTTTTGGCAAAGAATCCACTACGCTCAAAAGCTTTTTCTGAAGAAAAACTACTTGAGAAACCATGCATATCCAAGAATCTTCACAGAATGTCATCCAAGAATCCAAAAGCTCCATGTTAGACAGTGGGAGATTAGATACAGAAGGTATCGTCATTTGGTATCAGGGAGTCACAAACAAATTATAGCAATTTAGGGAGACACAACCAAATTATAGCCTAAAAATTACAGTACGGCTTAAATCGATTTTCGAGTGGATGCTAATCAGAAATGATACTTTACTCAACTTGCAAGTCTTTTGCCAAAATTCATAAAGGTTTTAAATTAACCTGAATTTGGTGCCAAAATTCATGAGATGGATTTCCGTACCTATGAATAACATACAGGGATTTTAAGAGAAATGACCCAAGCTTAGAGAGATAGGGGGATTGGGAGAACCTCACACTGGCATCCTGAAATCAGGCATGGGCGTAGTCGCTCCGAGAGAACTGTCCCCCAAGCCACGCCAGCTGTCTTCAATGCTGCTCCTCATGCTACTGCACCACCTGCTTCCCTCGTGGCGGCTCACCATCAGTCCACATGGCTCAAGCCGACGCCGACAGTCGACTTCTTCTTAAGAGCTTCCTAAACCCCCAAAACAACCTTGCGCAAACTGAAGAAAATCTTCCTGAAACTGCTACTGATCGACCAAGTCAACAATAACAAGCCGCATTGGATGAGAAATCGACTGTCTTCATAAAACTTAGCAAGGTGACACAGATTCACACAACCAAGTATTTTTCTCTCTCTTCTTGCGTGGATTCATAAAACCAATTCAATTGTCCAAAATCGTCATAATCTCTTGCAAGGTGAGACATTTCCACACAACCAACTTTCCTATGCAGGTTTGAGCAAACTGAATATGAGCAAGATCAATACAGTAAATGTCAGCGAACTAATCTCCTAAAAATGGCAAAATAAGAGCACCAAAATATAACTTCCATGGGGCCATATGCTTACCTTACCTCTAGAAGCTAACAGGGCTATCAGTTGAACTATCCTTGTGCAACTTGATTGAAGCATACAGATTCTTATGTAGTTGATGACATTATCTTTAGATAGCATATTGACAATCCCAACACGATTTTATAGCTCGGTTCCATTATTAGGTTGCTCCGCTATAGATGCGAAAGTGGAATAAACTTTTTCTCTATGAGTTGCCAGTAAACCAAAATAGAACAGCTTGATATTAATCAACATCTTATTATCTGATGTTGCAATAAATAAACCCATCCATCGCTATACTGTGTCTAGAAATTAGATGTTTCACACTATTTTTTTGACCATTTACTGTGGGGCAAAAACCCCACAGCTTAACATTTATTAATTATGAAGTAAACATATGTATAAACAGAATATTTACAAACAACTAAGGCAGACTATCTAAGCAGAACTTAACACGGTTTGCCATCTTTTTTGGGAAACGATGCACATGCAGATACATACCATGCATGAAGTTACTACGCCAGGTAGTGAACTTAGGCTTTTGTCCTCTGAATATTTTTCCATTCCGCAACTTCCATATATGCCAACAGGCTATAAAAGCAACCTCAGCAAAGAAAGCTCTCCCAAAACTGGTCTTAGCACAAGAAGCCACTTGCCAAATCCCATCGCCAGATTTCCATTCGATATGCAAATAACTCCACACACGCTGACTGAAATTACACTAAAAAACAAGTGTTGCATGTCTTCATAAATCCTGCCCAAGCAAAGTTCCAATGGCGTCGCTTTAACATATCCTGAGTAATCAACCGATCACTGATTAACAACCAGGAGAACATCTTGATTCTCATAATACAACGACTTCTCCAAATCCATTTGTATATAGGGCTGACTACTAATGGTGCACGAACCAGTTTATAATACATTGAGGCAAAATACATACCATCTTTCCAATTGGTTTTCCATTCGTCATATTCAGAAGGGTGTAGTTGCAGCGTTTGTAGCCAAGAGCAAACTTCGAGATCCCACTACCATCTTTCACTATTTTGGCTCATTCCATTATTCAACAGCTAGAGGAACCAATTCCCAAAGAAAAGTATAAGCTTCGCAAAGAGCAATATTTATATCTCAGAAACACACGTTGTCACAGAGGGAAAACTCAGAAATACATTGACCATGTGAAGGAATAATAACCATAGCCCGATATCCCCCAACTTAATCAACATTCCCTACACTATTTTTACACAAAATTCACTAACTGTGTGTGTTCAATAACTAAATGGAAGTACTAAATGTTAATCTACTAAATTCCAATGAAGACTATTATTTAGGGAAATATGGTTCGGATTTAACCTGCATACCTTGAGGTGGTTGCTGTCTCAAGATCCATCAATGGACGGCCTGGTCGCTCAGCAGTGATGGTCCCGTGAAGCCTGAATGTCTCGAGGCTAGTGAAAATCTGCCAAAGAACTCCAAGAAATCAGAGAACAAATATATGTAGGTGACATGTGGTAATCAAAATTCTTTATTGTGATAAAAATTAAAGTTCATGATCCTGAGCATATCAAATGAGAAACACACATTTTGGAAACTTTCTACTCTGATACATGCGAGGAGCTGACCAGAAATTCTGGCCAATGATCTAAAAAAGGTGGACCATAGAGAGAGAGGAGGAGGAGGATAATCAGGCTCACGTGAGCCTCTCTCTCCCAAAGAAGCTTCTCTCGGTGCTCTATCACCCTCCACCAGTTTCTTAGGTCGGGAAGGGAATTCCAGGAGCTCGACACGGTGGGCTCACGGAGGAGGCCGGCGGCAGGAGGATCAACGACCTTTCATCAAACACCTTGTAAGCACAAATTTGAAATAAGTTGGACAAACAAAGATTAGAGGGGTTAATCTAAAATAGAGTAGTGAAAGAGAGAGGGAGAGGACCAGTCAAATCAGCAGAAAGGAGTAGGAGAAGAAGGGGATGAGGTGAGGACGGAGCAACAACACGTGGAGGAGAAGGCCAATGGCGGCAGCCAGCACCTCTCTCCACTTGCTCCTGCCTCCTTGCCGAGCCACACGAGGAGGCAAGTAGGGAGGATGACGGTTGGATGGCGGTGGGGCAGTGGTGGAGGCCGAGTCGTCGGCGAGGGGGAGAGGAGGAGGACGAGCAGGAAGGGGAGGAGGCGCTACGAGGAGCTCGATTCCATGGCTTGATAAGCAACAAGCAGCGGGGTGGAGAAGGGGTGGAGGAGGGAGGCGGAGAGGAGGGGGAGGGAAAACGCAGGAGAAGAGGAGGCAATGGCGGCTGTGCAAACGAGGAGATGTGGGAGAGAGTTACGGTAGGTTTTGAGCTATCCTTCGTAGGGTTTCGTAGCATGGAAAACAAAAAATTTCTATCGCATGCAAACAAACAAGCCAAGATCTATCTACTAGATTGTAGCAATGAGTCGATGGAATAACTCACCCTCGAAGATTCCAAAGTGTTTAACGAGAGCGGATTCTCGTGGGTGATGTAGTCGTACTCTTCCCGATCTCAAGATCGCGTAGACGATCCTTCCGGCGCTCATGCTCCCAAGATCGGGCCACACAATGGTCACTCGCTCGAAGACCTTCCTCTCCTTGTTCCAGCAGGCAGCGGAGGTTGTAGCACTCTCCTCGCGATTCCTAAAGACAACAGCGTGGTACCGGAAGTAGAGGGGAGATCTCGCAGGGCTTCGCCTTAAGCCGGAGCGAGTATGGTGGAGTATGAGAGAGCTCCTCGGCGATCTAGGTTTTAGACACACCAAGGAGGAGGTTCTAGAGTCGGCGGCTAGGGTTTGGGGCACCCCAAGTCGGCGGCTAGGGCAACCCTAGGAGGCGGCGGCAGCTGCAGGAGGTGATGGCGCCAAGCTAGGGTTTGGAGGAGAGGTACTTGTGTGTCCTAGGAGGGAGCCCTGCCCCTCCTTATATAGGTGGAGGGGCCGGCCGGCCAAGGGGAGGGAGGGGAGTCCCTTCCCAACTCGGCTTGGGTGGTGCGCCGCCGGTTGGAGGAGGGATTCCCTCCCCAACTCGGTTTCCCACTCCTCCTCCTCTTTCCAAAACTTGCCGTTTGACTTTCAAACTAGCCGTTTGACTTTTCAATTTAGGATTTAAATAAACCCTTTATTTTGGACAGCGAAGACACTTAGTACATGATGCAATCATTCCAACTTGCAATGACACATTCATGTACCCCTTCCCCTCCGGAGTGCCGGACATTCCGGAACCTTCTAGAACATTCCCGATGAAAACACCGGAACCATTCCCCAACTGCGAAACGGGACTTTCCTTATATGAATCTTATTCTCCGGACCATTCCGGATCTCCTCGTGATATCCCGGATCCCATCCGAGACTCCGAACAACATTCGGTCTCTTTCTCATCATACCATAACTACTCAAACAACGTCGAATCCTTAAGTGTGTCTCCCTACGGTTCGTGAATTATGCGGACATGATCGAGACACTTCTCCGAACAATAACCAATAGAGGAATCTGGAAATTCATATGGCTCCCACATATTTCTACGATTACTTTGCGATCGAATGAACCACTTACATACGATACCAATTTCCCTTTGTCTCACGATAGTTTACTTATCCGAGGTTATGATCGTCGGTATCTCTGCATACCTAGTTCAACCTCGTTACCGATAAGTACTATTTTCTCGTTCCCGTGATATGTGATCCCTTGTGAGCCAGTCACATGCTTGCAAGCTAATTGGATGACATTCCACCGAGAGGGCCCAGAGTATATCTATCCGTCATATGGATGGACAAATCCCACTCTTGATCCATGTGTCTCAACCAATACTTTCCGAACACTCAATGCCACCTTTATAGCCACCCAGTTACGGTGTGGTGTTTGATGTCATCAAAGCATCCATCCGGTAAAGGTGATATGCATGATCTCATGGTCGAAGGAATTAGGTTACCTTGTATCAGAAAGCATATAGCAATTGAACTATTGAAATGACTTGATCTTTATGCTACGCTTATCTATAGGAGTATGTCCATCATATCATTCTCCTAACGATATGATCTTGTTGTTAATAACATCTCAATGTTCATGATAGGGAAACCACAATCATCTATTAACCAACAAGCTAGTATTATACAGAGACTTTACTAGGGACTTCAAATTAAGTTTACAAATCACACAAGTGTTTCCTTGTTAATACTATTATAGCATGAATGTAAACATTTATCATAAACACAAAGATATAATAATAACTATATTTATTATTGTCTCTAGGGAATATCTCCAATATCCTTTTATACCACACGCAGATCAGTATCGTTTCATCACTTGACCTAGCACTGGATGGCCAAGATGCTTCCTGGGACCCCATCCAATGGCTGAGAGACGCAAATCGCTGTGAGACCCCTATGGGGGTGCACCAATTATACTTTTAGATATAGTTCCCCGCCTGATACATGCACATGGTCTTCTTAATTTGACCCATGCAAAACGAAATGCGCGTGTTACGGCCACTGCTTCTCGGGCTTGCTCTGACTAATGTCAACTCTCGTCCGTTGACTCGCTTTTGCGCCCATTCTCATTGATCCATCACCCTGTAGGCTGTAGCCCATTCCTCACGGTATTTCAGTTTCTTTATGAAGAAAATATGTATTACTCCTTCATTCACTAATATAGGACATTCTAGTCTTTTCTTCAGGAACATGTATGAGGACATGTTTTAGTGAATCTAGTCTATTTTAAAATATCTAAAATGTCTTACCCTAGCAGTGATGAACGGAGTGAGTATTCGGCAGTCACTGCCCGAGAACCAACCTTGCCGGTAGTTTAGGCTTGTTTCAGATTCAGACTGCAAAAGCTACAAAGACAAGGAGCACCGTTGAGGTCGTTTCAAAAAAGCAGTAGTGACATCTACTGTTAGACTACTCCATTTTTTGTTGCTCAACTACTGACAGAAAATAAGGATATATAGAAAGAGTCTCCGAGATTGAGTTGATATACAAGGAAAGCAAGGACCGCATTAGCCGCAATGCTCAAACAGAACTCTCAAAGAGGTCATATTACTTAAATTATGCTCTGCATGGTCATTTTTCATCACCTTCTCCATTTTCTATTACATATAGAAGAGATGATACCGCCAAAATCTAGAATCTGCTTTGTGGATTAATTCATACGGATGGATTGGCACCATCTCATGGCCCATGGACGGCCGCATACCACATTGCTCTATTTTCTTAGAGCATATACCATACGGAAGGCGTGGAACCATATATAGTATCACCCGGTGGATTAATTTACTGGTTTTTCACTGCTCTCTTGGCACATTGCTACTAAAATTGCTATTTTGTGTAGTAGATATATATGATCTGTTGTTACATGTTTCGACAGACTTCTATTGTAGAAACCATATTCAGCACCTAGGGTGCAGAAAAGCTATTTTGCATCCAACATATTTTTACGTTGTTAGATCGAAAAAATTATGTTTTGTATAAAAATAATTATGTTCATATATTCACCATAACTAAAAAATCGATAAAAATGGAGTTTATTAGTCATTATAGTATAAAAAACTTAAAATACATATTTTATATGGAATGTAAAAAAATTATATCATTTCAAAATTTTCTTATGTTCTTCTCCACTTATGAAACAAGACAAAATTTACGTGACGTAAAAATAATATAAGGTTCTAAAGGAAAAAATTACGTCAAAGCACTGTATACTTATAATTTTGTGTTTCACAAATAAGGAAAAATGCTTGACGACTCAAGATAGTGCCATTTTACTCTCTCTTAATTATAGTCTTCTATAACACTTAATAAAATTAATCACATCACTTCTTATTTAATATTAATATTTAATGTTAGTATTTTAAGAAATTCTAACATTTGTGGTTGCAAACAAACTTCACTACATTTAAACAATATTTTTCAAGAAAATTCATGTTTCTTCTTATGGTTCGTTGTCTCTAGAGTAAACATTTTATTAAAATAAGTACCCTATATTGAAATAAAATATGTAATACAAGGTCGCAAGCTTCTATGTATTAACATTAGGCACTCACATGAACGCCCTATATATTTATGTCTCCTTGTTTGTTTTCTTGTATGGTTAAATATCTTTTAAAGTATTTAAATTGGATACCATCTAAAAAAATATCTCGATAGATGTCTCTAGAGTGTTTTTTCCTTTTTGATGTAAGTAAATAGGAAACTCTAATGTGCATGATCACAAATATTAAGTGCAGAACAGTTCCAAAGTATAAAGGTGTTTGCAAATAGTTGTTCTCAAATGATTTGTCGAAGCATTTGAACTTTTGGATTCCGGGAGAGTAGGCTTTTGATCCCTCTGGTAGTCTGGGATGTTGTTTTGTTGTCACTACTAGACACTACAGTTTTCCCCAGACCCTGGTCCTTGCCTGAGGGTATATAATCCTCCACTTGGGATAATAAAGTAGTGAACAATATACTTGATGGCGCCCAGCACTGTCGTGGGACGCTTCATTGGAAACCGAAAGAGCAAGATGTGATGAGCACAACAGCAAGTTTTTCCTCAGTAAGAAACCGAGGTTATCGAACCAGTAGGAGGAAGGAAACATCATACAGGTGTTGCAAGAAACGCGGAGACCTGCACAACACAAACTCAAGACTTTGCCCCAACGAATCAGTGAGGTTGTCAAGCTCACCGGTTTGCTGTAACAAAGGATTAAATGTATGGTGTGAAAGGTAATGGTTTGCAGCAAGTAAACAAGTAACAGTGGAATATGTATCAATGGTAAAGATTGGACCGTGGGCCATAGTTCACTAGAGGTGCTCTCCTTAGATAAAAACATGGCATGAAGGGTAAACAAATTACAGCAGGGCAATTGACAGGAACTGAGCAAGGCATGACAATGCAATACTGGACAAAAAGATCCTATAAAATTCGATTGGGCAATACAACAATATACATAGACCGCCATCCCACTGCATCTTTTTTTTTGCATGTTCACCGAGGGGAGTTAATCCCCACCTGAATCCAACTGCATCTATGACTAGAAGTCCACCTTCAGGTTATCATCCGAACCCCCTCCAGTATTAAGTTCAAGCAACAGACAACTGCTTTAAGCAAAATGTGTAAGGTAAACAATCCACTTGTTCCATGAACAAGAGACCGTTGTTTTCTCCCTAGTAGCAACAACACATCTACAACTGAAGAGATTTTTTTCACTTCCCTTGGAAACTATAGGCATGAACCCACTATCGAGCATAAATACCCCCTCTTGCAGTCACTAGCAACTACTCAGCCAAGATAGCTACTAACAATAGAGAGCATACAAGATCACAAACAACACAGACTTGATAGAATCATAAAGACAAAACCATTAATCAATCTGACATAGTAATCTCAATATCCATCGGATCCTCGCAAACACAACATGCATGATTACAAATAGATTAGATCTTGATCATGAACGTAGCTCAAAAGATCTACACATGAAAGCACAAAGGAGGAGATACAACCATCTATCTACTACATGGACCCATAGTCCAAGGTGGAACTACTCATGCATCATACCGGAGAGAAGGCCTCCGGGATGATCTCCCCTCTGGCAGGGTGCCGGGAAGAACTTCAGATCCCCCCGATCTAGGGACAACGGTGGCGGCGGCTACAGAAGGTTTCGTGGAATATTGATCGGGTGCTTAGGATTTCTGCATCGGGGGCTTCTTATAGGAGAAGAGGAGAGGCCGGGAGGCGGCTAGGGGCCCCACACCCTACCCAGGCGCGGGACAGGGCCCACCCGTGCCTAGGGGGGTCTGGCCGCCCTGGTTCGCCTCTCCGTCTCGTCTTCTGGATTCGTGTCCCTCACGGTAAAATATTGACTTTGGCTTTTGTCCCGTCCAATTCCGAGATTATTGATTTTCTGCCTTTCTGGAACCAAAAACAGAAGAAAACAGGCAACTGACACTGTGGCAACTTGTCAATAGGTTAGTTCCAGAAAAGATATAAAAACACCTCAAAGTATAGACAAAGCAAAGCAAAGTAGATACTAAACAAGCATGGAGCATAAAAAATTATAGATACGTTTTCGACGTATCAAGCATCCCCAAGCTTAACTTCTACTCGTCCTCGAGTAGGTAAGTGATAAAAAGAATAATTTTTTAGGTGACATGCACCATCAAAACCAAGATCAAACCATTTACAAGCATTGAAAATCTAGGATCAAAGAACTCTAAACATGTGCATGAAAGATGGAGTTCTAACACTAGGACATAGTAACTATGCATGCAACATGAAAGGCTACAAACAAAGATCATGAATAACATACATTGAAAAATGTTTGTTTGTTTTACATATAGAAAATATGGTATAGTGGCAATCAGTCTGTCCCTCATAGAGTAGCAAATAGATGCATAGGACACCTTCAAAGTTCACAAGGGTGACTAGAAACAAGTAGCACAAGAACAAGTAATATCACAGTATGCATCAATCAATAAGCTTTGGGACACTACACATAGAATGACAACTATGCTCTCTTAATGGTGTCTAAAGGTAGAAAGTGAAGACTCAATAATGGTGGAAGAAATGCCTTTCATAAAGGAAAGCAGGGATTTCAAGTTTCAAAAGGAGCTTCCAAAAATTATGGTACTTATTAGCTTTCAACCCTTATTGCCCCTATCATAAGCATCTTGAAGTGGTTAAGGTTAAAGTAAACAAACTATGGAGTATATGCTTGACAAAGTATAAGTTGGCAATCTCAAGTCCCTTGAATACGAGGGCCACACCTCATGCTACTCAGCTTCAGTCACCTGTAAGTTCTTGTCATTGTAAGTACATGCATATCATAGAGAACCGCCAACAGGGTACCCCTTGCACATGGTATAGGAGGTATCCCATAACCAAAATGACAAGGCAAGCAGAGAATGAGCATCTCAGCGATCTTTTTATTTACTATATGCATAGCTTTTTATTGAGGATGCTTCATAAATAGCTCACTATGGTGATGTTGCAAGTTTCCACCATTATTAGGCATTACTTAGGCTAGCGGCCCAGACGTTTCTCTAACACAAAATACATACTCCATGGACTTACAAGTTCCCTCTTTATTTTACACCGGTGACATCCATAGACAAAAGAGCATGATATCAACTGAGTACAAAGTACAAGTGCAATGTTGAAAACGTTACCCGTGATAGCACGGTTCTGCTAATTCCAACTTATAAGTGCAAGCATATACAACATAGATGACACAATGGTTCAAGTTTATTAGGGGCAAAGAATATAAAGTGTGCCATCAAGTTCGTGAGGGCTTTAATCACTAAGTTTTCACATAACAAAATATTTTTTAATTGGAAGATAGCTGAAAACAAGAATATACTTGGAATGGTGTAACACACCATGCATAGGAGTTTATAGTGGACACTTTGGAAAAACTTGGTTTCTTGGGAGTTGGAAGCATGAGTAGAGCTTACTCATACAAGTGGAGGCTAGCAAAAGACTGGGAGCAACCAACTAAGAGAGCATAATGGCCATAATCATGCAGTGCAACAAAGCATTACTAATCAAAGCATACAGTGGTACTACAAGTCAAGGACTAAATGATCATAGAGGCTATGGTGACTTGTCATAGTCATAACATAGTGTGAGCATGTGCCAAGTCAACCCAAACAAAGCATCAAAGGAGAAGACCACAATACTGTGCTTTTGCATGCTAAAACAACACATAATTTCTTCAAGGCACACTAAGAAATCCCAATTGTTTGGAACAAGACATGCTACAACAATAATAACTAAGCATAAGGTCAAAACAACACCTAGCATGTCATGCTAAAGTCTAAGTCATAGTCAATGCAAGCTCATTTTGCACTTTCAAGCAGGAACTTCCTACTCCTTTGCAACATCAAGCAACTTATTTGCAAAACAACACAGCGAGAACGGGGGTCCAAACTACTTTATTAAAGCAAACTAAACAACTTAAGCAAAGCAAACGAAAACTAAGACGCTCCAAGAACAACACAACTGTGCATGAAACAATAAAAACAAAGTGTCTAGACAGACCTGAGCTTTTTATTGATGAAGAAGGGGATGCTTTGGCATCTCCAAGCTTTGACGCTTATACCTATTGGATATTTCTTGGGGTGACACCGGGGTGGCATCCCCAATCTTGAGCTTTTGTCCATTCTTCATCTCATTACATCATTCGCTCTTTACACCTGGAAATTTTCCTTCATACAAAACTTCACACAATCTTCATTAGCAACATTAGTGTACTCAAAAGATATTAGACCTCTGGCAAAGCTTTGGAACAGCAACACTTTTCACTAAAAACACAAGCTACTGTAGCAACTCCTTCAAAAAGCTCAATTCACCTAAAGAGAACTCAAAAAGAAATCAATAAGAAGCAAATGCAAATAATGGCAGAAATTTGTCAAAACAGACCAGTAGGTAGAAACCGATTTTTTCGAACGCCTTCTGTTATTCAAATCAAAAAGTTTTGAAATACGAAAGTTAGCTAACATACTGAGGGATTTATTCATAAATTTTGAGCTCCATCCGAGTTACAGAGACTCCTCATGAATTTTTTTGGTGGAGGACAGAAATCTGTTTCGGGACAACAACTCCCCAAATCTTACTTCCCTCTCATTAGAGGTCATTCTTGGCACAAAAAGCAAACAAAAAGGATAAGGAGAGGTCATTACTGAAGTAATAACTTCCAAAACTCAAGGAAACTCTTGGGTTATCTCCTAACAAGTATTTTTCTTTAACGCTTTTAAGTTAGGTACAAGAAGCAAGAAGAATCAAGTATTTTCAAATGAGGAAGCATTACCCCTCTTGTTCTTTCATTTCTTACCTTTTTTATTCTCTCTAGGGAAGATATGATTGCTTACCGGAGGAGAAAAGTGTATAATTCCCTTTCCCACATCTATTATTACTCCAAGGTGTTTTAGTAGGGATCTTCCAAGTATAATCTGTCCTTTGCCTACACATTCAATAACAAGATAATCAGTAGACACCATTTTCCCTGAGATTTTTGTAAACACACCTTCAGCTATTCCAATGGGTAATAAGGTGGCATTATTAGTAAGATAGATTTCCTCTCCTCCTTCAGAAAGCCCCCAAAGACTCAAAGAATAATAAATATCTTTAGGCATGAGGCAAAATTTAGACATGATATCACAGCGAGCATCAAAAAGTGTAGTATTTATAGAGACTTTGATTGTGGGAAACCACTTTGAAGGCTCAGAATTTATGGGAACATAATCATGGTAAGCCCTAAGTGTGTGATAGCAACTATTCATAGCAGCAATACTGGTCTCAAGAGCGTTCAACCTAGCAAAAATATTTGTGAAAGAGGAATCAGACTTGCCAGGTGTATTATAAATTGCAATCAACTTCTTTATGGCATCAAAAGCTTCATCCTCAGTACATTGAATAATATCTTTCTCAGCCACAGCATCCAAAGCATATCTATAATGAAGAGCAATACCGTGGTAGAAACTATTGATAACCATGCTAAGACTTATCTTAGGCTCATTTTCCCTTTGTAAAGTAGTGATTCTAGACTAAGCCTCCTTAAAACTCTCTTCACTTTTTTGCTTAAAAGTAAAGACCTCTTCCAAAGGTGTAGTAGAGATTGGCCCCAAACCATACATGGTAGCAACTAAGGCAGGAACTAGTTTTTTTGGGTTTTTAAATAAAGAAAACAAACCAAACTAGACTAATTTTTTTTTGGGTTTTTTGAAAAGAGGCAAACAAAACCAAGCAAAAGAAACAAAGCAAACTAAAAACAAAGTAAAGAGAAAGGAAGTGAAGGACTCCCCTATGAAGACGTCCTTAGCCTCCCCGGCAACGGCGCCAGAAAGAGCTTGATGGCGCCCAGCACTGTCGTGGGACGCTTCGTTGGAAACCCCAAGAGCAAGATGTGATGAGCATATCAGCAAGTTTTCCCACAATAAGAAACCGAGGTTATTGAACCAATAGGAGGAAGGAAACGTCACACAGGTATTGCAAGCAACGCGGATACCTACACAACACAAACTCAAAACTTTGCCCCAACGAATCAGTGAGGTTATCAAGCTCATCGGTTTGCTGTAACAAAGGATTAGACGTATGGTGTGGAAGATAATGGTTTGCAGCAAGTAAACAAGTAATGGTGGAAGATGTATCAATGGTAAAGATTGGACCAGGGTCCATAGTTCACTAGAGGTGCTCTCCTTAGATAAACAACATGGCATGAAGGGTAAACAAATTACAGCAGGGCAATTGAGAGGAATTGAGCAAGGCATAACAATGCAATACCAGACAAAAAAGATCCTATGAGATTCGATTGGGCAATACAACAATATACATAGACCGCCATCCAATTGTCTCTTTTTTTTAATGTTCACCGGGGGAGTTAATTCCCACCTGAATGCAACTGCATCTATGACTAGAAGTCCACCTTCAGGTTATCATTCGAACCCCTCCAGTATTAAGTTGCAAGCAACAGACAACTGCTTTAAGAAAAGTGTGTAAGGTAAACAATCCACTTGTTCCATGAACAAGAGACCATTGTTTTCTCCCTAGTAGCAACATCACATCTACAACCGAAGAGATTTTTGTCACTTCCCTTGGAAACTAGAGGCATGAACCCACTATCGAGCATAAATACCCCCTCTTGGAGTCACTAGCAACTACTCGGCCAAGATAGCTACTAACAACAGAGAGCATGCAAGATCACAAACAACACAGACATGATAGAATTATAAAGACAAAACCATTAATCAATCTGACATAGTAATCTCAATATCCATCGGATCCCTGCAAACACAACATGCATGATTACAAATAGATTAGATCTTGATCATGAACGGAGCTCACAAGATCTATACATGAAAGCACAAAAGAGGAGATACAACCATCTAGCTACTACATGGACCCATAGTCCAAGGTAGAACTACTCATGCATCATACCGGAGAGAAGGCCTCCGGGATGATCTCCCCTTCGGCAGGGTGCCGGGAAGAACTTCAGATCCCCCCGATCTAGGGACGACGGTGGCGGCAGCTACAGAAGGTTTCGTGGAATATTGATTGGGTGCTTAGGGTTTCTGCATTGGGGGCTTCTTATATGCGAAGAGGCGAGGCCGGGAGGCGGCCAGGGGCCCCACACCCTACCCAGGCGCGGGGCAGGGCCCACCCGCGTCTAGGGGGATCTGGCCGCCCTGGTTCGCTTCTCCGTCTCGTCTTCTGGATTCGTGTCCCTCACGGTAAAATATTAACTTTGGCTTTTGTCCCGTCCAATTTCGAGAATATTGATTTTCTGCCTTTCTGGAACCAAAAACAGAAGAAAACAGACAACTGGCACTGTGGCCACTTATTAATAGGTTAGTTCTAGAAAAGATATAAAAACATCTAAAAGTGTAGACAAAGCAAAGCAAGTAGATTCTAAACAAGCATGAATCATCAAAAATTATAGATACGTTTCCGACATATCAATACTCTACATAAATAAGATTTTTCGGGGAAAAGGAAATAAATAAATCACCATGGTCGCACTACCTTTAGCGGCTACTCCGTGTCGGACCTTAGGTGGTGACTGAGCCGAATCTAAAATCCCTAGATGTGTTGGTAGGCCTGTAAGTGCAGGGGCGGAGCTAGGTCCCGGCCAACCTGGGCCATGGCCCGGGGCGTGGCAAACCTTTCGGTCCATGACCTAAATAGGTTTTAGAAGTGGCCCGTGCTTCATCTTATTTCCTGTCCAAAACAGAAGCCTGTCAGCTCAATTTTCCTCTATATATTGCGAGCAAGGAAGGAACGAGAGACTTGCGCCGCCGCTAGCTTGCTTCTTGCCACTCGCCACCTTGCCCTCCCCTGCTTGCCCGTCTTTCCCGGGGCTCTGCTCATCTGTTGTACTCCTCCACTGTTAATTGCACGTCCGACACTCTGGTTGACCTCCCCACTCTGTTGCCGGTCTATCATCTATGGTGTGACACTACGGCCTACGCTGCCGGTCTGCCTGTATGTTGCCAAGATAAGAGAGGTAGTTTCTAAATTCCGATTATTCCCTGAGTATTGAACCGAGTTAGCCATTCAGTTAATGAACATTGTTCAGATTTCATATTTTAGGAGTAGAAGATGAACGTGTATAATTACTAATTATGTGGTCACCAGACGCCTATATAAAGTTATGAACCAAACCATTGATTTTGTACTCCTTCAGTCTCAAAATAGATATCACAGGTTTGTCAAAATTTAAGGACTTTGCTATACAATTGCGCCCGTTGGTTTTCCAAACCCGGTGGACGTTCAGAATTCGGACAACAAGTATTCCAACAGCCATCGCGACGAGAGACGAAGCCGTGCGTCAGATTAGCCAAACCGCACCAGCTTAGCAAGCTTTCCTTCGTGAATCTTTCATGCAAGCGTCGAAAAACAAAGGCATTATTAGCTAGCTGAATTTAAATGTTAAACTTCAAAATACTTTATAGATCAAACTGTTCATTCAATTCAGGATCCGTTTTCACTGCTAGATTAGTTGCGACGAGGTCTTCGAAAGTAAATCCCTTATTGATATATTTCGATAACTTTTTTTTCAGACCTAAAAGTTACCCACTTATTATATGCGAGTGATCCATGCTGGTGTATGTACGTTATCCACTATGAACTGATTAGATTAGGCTCTTTCACATGCTGCAGAAATGACCAAAATTATCGATATCATCCGCATTTAATACAGATCCGTTACGCACGGAGTTACCAACGTGTTTAGGGCATAGCTACCATCACAGAACTATGTAGCTGCTATTCTACGGATGGAAAATCCTAGCGGGCGTTCAGAGAACACTGCGTCGACGTGTACCCGTCTTCGAACCAATCTTGCGACATGAGAATCCACGTGCTACTACATGTGTCATCGGACGCTAGGAAGATGCCAGCGGGATCCGACAAGGATCGTTCCGACCAGTCTTCGCGCATGTGCATGCATGGCGAACATTCTCCATTTAGTTCCTAAACAGCGTTAGTTACAAGTGGTTTAGTCCGTAAACATAAGGCCAAAACTACGGTGACTATAGAGCATGGTGGCTACATCGATATGATGACGATAGCTATACGATAGGCACATGGATAATTCTACCTTAAACACTTGGATAAGTCCATATGGAATCAGTTGATAAGTATAAAACCTGATTAGGTGGATAAATCTATAAGCAGTGAGTGAATAACTTTTACATAGAGGGTATAATAACTATGTCAAATTGGTGATGATAGCTATGCTATAACAATAGGACAGATATCTCTATAAGTAATAGATGGATAACTATCACGTATAAGAACATGGAACTACGTCGATCTGATGATGATAGATATATGAAAAACACATGGATAACTCTATTATGAACACCTAGATAACTCCTTTTGGATTCAGATGATAACTATAATTTGATCAGGTGGATAACTCCACTTAAAATCAGTTGATAACTATAACCAGATCAGGTGGATAACTCTATAAGTAGTGGGTGGATAACTTTAATCTAGAGGGTGGGTAACACATCGATTTGATGATGATAACTATATGACAAACATATGGATAACTCTATTCTGAACACCTGGATAACTCCCTTTGGAATCAGTTGATAACTGTAATCTGATCAGGTGGATAACTCTATAAGTAGTAGGTGGATAACTTCATTTGAAATCAGTTGATAACTATAACCCGATCAAATGGATAACTCTATAAGTAGTGAGTGGATAACTTTTATCTAGAGAGTGGGTAACTACATCGAATTGGTGATGTTAGCTATACGATAGGCACATGGGTAACTCTACCCTAAACACCTGGATAAGTCCATATAAATCAGTTGATAAGTATAAACTCTGATCAGGTGGATAAATCTATAAGCAGTGGGTGAATAACTTTTACATAGAGGATATGATAACTACGTTAAATTGGTGATGATAGATATGCTATAACAACAGGCTGGATAAGTAATAGGTGGATAACTACACGTACAGAGCATGGAACTACATCGATCTCATGATGGTAGCTATTTGACAAACACATGGATAACTCTATTCTGAACATCTGGATAACTCCCTTTGGATTCGGTTGATACCTATAATATGATTAGGTGGATAACTCTATAAGCAGTAGGTGGACAATTCTATTTGAAATCAATTGATAACTATAACCTGATCATGTGAATAACTCTATAAGCAGTGGGTGGATAACTTTTATCTAGATGGTGGGTAACTACATCGATCTGATGATAATAGCTATATGACAAACACATGTGTAACTCTATTCTGAACACTTGGATAACTCCCTTTGGAATCAGTTGATAACTATAATATGATTAGGTGGATAACTTTATAAGCAGTAGGTGGATAACTCCATTTGAAATCAGTTAATAACTATAACCTGATCAAGTGGATAACTCTATAAGCAGTGGATGGATAACTTTTATCTAGAGGGTGGGTAACTACATCAAATTGGTGACAATATCTATATTGTAACAGCTGACTGGATAACTCTATAAGTAATATGTGGATAATTATTACCTAGAGAGCATAAACACTTAGATAACTTCATAAGTAATGGGTGGATGACTATTACCTATAGAGCATGATAAATACATCCCTCGTCCTCTTTGGTGGCGGCGATTGGAACCTGCACGAGGGGACTCTTGTGTGGTGAGTCGGGGGATTGCGGAGAGAGGGGCGATGGTTGCGTACAGATGCGGCGATATTTTTTGTGTGTGATATGGTAGATAAATAATGGGGACAATTCGATGGTGGATCCCATTGAGGAAATTGTCAGACAAAGAGGATTGGACGGCGCCCACAATGTGTTGCTAGATCAGACATCCTATGCAAGTCGACTGAGAATGACCAAATTCATACCACCCTTGAAATTAAATTTTCTGTACTAATAAGTTTGTCGATTTCATAAATTATTTTGGATTTTTCACATCAAAATTATGTCAAATTTTTTAAAAATCAACAAAATTTCAATTGACTTCCAATTTGGACTGAATATGGTCCAAAAGTTTCAGAAAAATTATATTTCAATGTCCACCAAAGTTACCAAAATTTTGGAAATTTTGTTGAAATTTTGTCGATTTTTACTCGGGTATAACATGCGGCTACTTCTTGATGCTTCCTCGTTGGAACAGTCCTGGCATGAGCTCCTTTCATGCCTAATTTGACTAGCAGAAATCATCGTGCTCAACATGGCCTGGACAGAGAAAGGAGCACAGGCGCATATAGCACCTAGCACCTAGCCCAAACTTTGTACAACACCGGCAAATCCCTTGGGTCGTCCCCTTTGTCCCTCACGGACGGCCGACAGTGCTATTCGCACGCACTGGACAAGGAGGGCCAGGAGGTCGCGGGCGTGTACCCCCTCCACGGCTCCATGGACTGGACGCGAATGGAGATGTAGTCTGTACGGTTATGCGGATAATTCAGCTGCCGACCGCACTGGCGGAGGAAGCCATCGCCAACCTGGGTGTGCTCCCTTCCATAGGACCTCGCTCCCTCCCGTGCCCATCTTCTACAACGCAGCGTTGACCCCCAACGGGGTTGGGGGAGGGCATGGTGTCGCATCTGCAGCAGATGAAGGTGGTTGGGGAATCTTTTTTTGTGTGTGTGGGGGGGGCGGGGGTGGAGGGAGGCAGATGAAACCGGCGATGGCGGCAGCGGAGGAAGCAACCTCTCCCAAGGTCGGCAGAGCTCAGCCACGAGCACGCAGTGAGCACGCAGTTGTCAGCCACAAGGGATTGATGTGCGGCGGAGAAGGAGCGATGGAGACGAGACACGGAGAGAATGAGAGAAATCGAGAGAGGGGGATTAGAGCTTCAACGCGTAAGATAACGATCCAACGTCCCACATCAGTCCGCCGAGTTTTGTAAGTTTTGTACAATACCGATTAATCCGGAACAATTCCGAACTCCAAAAACTGCAATGCCTTATATGAATCTTATTCTCCGGACCACTCCGGAACCTCTCGTGATGTCCCGGATCCCATCCGAGACTCCGAACAAAAATTCATAAACCAAGTATCCAATCTATCCTAGCGTCGAGACACGTTAAGTGTGTGACCCTGCGGGTTCGAGAATATGCAGACATGATCTTCTATCAATAATCAAGCGGGTGCAGGCACCCATATTGACTCCTACACATTCATCGATGATCATATCGGATGAACCACGATGCCAAGATTCAATCAATCCCATATATATATTCCCTTCGTCTCGCGATATTTTACTTGCCCGAGATTCGATCGTCGGTATCGTCATACCTAGTTCAATCTCGTTCACAGCAAGTACTTTACTCGTTCCGTAATCCGATATCACTTTGTGATTAACTCCTTAACCACATGCTTGCAAGCGGTGTTGATATCGATTACCGAGTGGGCCCGAAGTATATCTCTCCGACTTGGGAGGGACAAATTCCATCTCGATACATATAACCCAACAGATACTTTCCGATCACCTGAGAGACACCTTTATGATCACCCTCTCATAGGATGACGTTTGATGACCTCAAAGCTTTCTTCCGATACCAGGGAGTTGTATTATCTCATGGTCTAAGGAATACAATATTTGACATGAGAAAAGCTTCGCAAAGACAAACACGATGAAACGATCTAATAGCTTTGCTTAGTTTGGGTCTGTCCACCATATTATTCTCCCAATGATATGATCTCATTATCAATTGACAACTCATGTCTATGGTTAGGAAACCTTAACCATCATTGATCAATGAGCTAGTCCATAGAGGCGTACTAGGGACACGATGTTGTTCACAAACCACACAAGTATTAAAGTTTCCGCTTAATACAATTCTAGCATGGAATATAAACTTTATCATGAACATGAATTATAATAATAACATCTTTATTATTGCCTCTAGGGCATAATTCCAACAGTCTCCCACTTGCACTAGAGTCAATAATATAGTTTACATTTGGCAACAATCTCACACCCATGGCAATCGAGGTCTGATCATGTTTACGTGGAAGAGGTTTAGTCAATGGATCTGCGACATTCAGATCTGTATGTACTTTGCTGATCTTCAGATCTCCATCTGCTATATAATCTCAAATTATATGAAACTTGCGGTTGATATGCTTGGTCTTTGGATGATATCTTGGTTCCTTAGCGAGTGCTATGGCGCCAGTGTTGTCACACAATATCTCCAGTGGGTCCAATGCACTTGGAACCACGCCAAGCTCAGTGATGAAGTTTCTGATCCAAACTCCTTCACTTGGCCTTCGGCAGCCATGTATTCCGCTTCTCATGTAGATCCGCGATCACGCTTTGCTTGCAGCTTCCCCACTCACAGCTCCTCCATTCAAAATATACACGTATCCTATCTGAGATTTAGAATCATCCTTGTCGGTGTCGAAACTAGCATCGACGTAACCTTTTATGACGAGCTGTTCATCACCCCCATAGACTAAGAACATTTCTTTAGTCCTATTTAGGTACCTTAGGATGTTCTTCACGGCTGTCCAGGTTCCACTCTGGATCACTTTGATATCTGCTCGTCAAACTAAGAGCATTGGACACATCGGTCTAGTACACAAGATGGCATACATGATGGAACCTATGGCCGAGGCATAAGGCACTTTGCTCATAGCTTCCCTATCATTTACCGTAGGCTGGACCTTGAGCCTTGCTCAATATCTTACGACAACATAGGCCTTTGAACCTTTCAATGCCTTATCCATTCTGAACCTTTTCGTAACTTTGTCTAGGTATGTACTCGCTTAAAGCTATCGTGCGTCTTTGTCTATCTCTATAGATTTTGATGCCCAATATATAAGCAGCTTCACCTAGGTCTTTCATTGAAAAACACTTGTTCAAATAACTCTTCACATCGTTAAGCATGTTGATGTCATTTCCAATAATCAATATGTCATCCACATATAGTACCGTAAACGCCACCGAGCTCCCACTCACTTTCTTGTAGATGCAAGCTTAAGCAATTTGGAACAAATCCAAAGCTCTTAATCACTTGATCAAAGCGAAGGTTCCAACTCGAGATGCTTGCTTGATCCATAAATGGAACGAAGTTTGCATACTTTATCGAGATCCTTAGGATCGACAAAACCTTGGGTTGCATCATATACAACTCTTCATCAATGTTGCCATTGAGGAAAGCGATCTTGACATCCATTTGCCATATTTCATAATCATGAAACGCAGCAATTGCTAATAAAATCCGAATGGACTTAAACATCGCTACGGAGAGAAAGTCTCATCGTAGTCAACACCTTGAACTTGTCGAAAACCTTTCGCAACAAGCGTGCTTTATAGACGGTAACATTACCATCCGCGTCCGCTTTCCTTTTGAAGATCCATTTGCACTCAACGGCCTTTCGGCCGCTAGGAGGTCCACCAAAGTCCATACTTGGTTTTCGCTCATGGATCCCAATTCGGATTTCATGGCTTCTAGCCATTTCTCGTCTGGGCTCATCATCGCTTCCTCATAGTTCGTAGGTTCACATCTTCTACTAACAAGACAGTCAAGACAGGTTCTTTGTACCACTCAGAGGGGCACGCGACCTTGTCGACCTGCGACGTTCAAGATGCAAAGATCGTCCAAGCTTCATGATCCTTGTCATTAGCTTCCTCTATTGTTGGTGCAGCGGCATGACCGAACAATTTCAGGTCTTTGCGCTACTCTCCAATTCAAGAGAAGGTTCAATAACCTCGTCTAGCTCTACTTTCCTCTCACTCACTTCTTTCGAGAGAAACTCCTTCTCAAGAAAGTAACCGTTCTTTGCGACAAACACTTTGCCTTCGGTTCTATGATAGAAGGTATACCCAATAGTTTCCTTAGGGTATCCTATGAAGGCGCATTTCTCCGCTTTGGGTTCGAGCTTGTCCGGCATCAACTTCTTGACGTAAGCTTCGCATCCCCAAACTTTAAGAAACGACAACTTAGGTTTAGCACCAAACCACAGTTCATACGGTGTCGTCTCAACGGATTTAGATGGAGCCCTATTTAAAGTGAATGCAACGGTTTCTAATGCATAACCCCAAAATGATAACGGCAAATTAGTAAGAGACATCATCGATCGGACCATATCTAATAGGGTTCGATTCCGGCGTTCAGACACACCATTATTGCTGTGGTGTTCCGGTGGCGTGAGTTGCGAAACGATTCCACTTGCTTTGAGATGCGTGAAAATCATAACTCAAATATTCGCCCCACGATCGAATCGTAGAAACTTAATCTTTCATTACGATGGTTCTCCACTTCATTCTGAAATTCATTGAACTTTTCAAACGTTTCAGATTTATGTTTCATTAAATAGATATACCCATATCTACTCAAGTCATCGGTAAAAGTGAGAAAATAGCGATATACACCGCACGTCGAAACACTCATCGGTCGCATACATCGGTATGTATGATTTCCAACAAGTCCGTTGCTCGTTCCATCATACCAGATAACGGGGTTTTTATCATCTTGCCCATGAGGCATGGTTCGCATGTGTCAAATGATTCAAAATCAAGAGACTCCAAAAGTCCATCGGAATGGAGTTTCTTCATCGCTTTACACCAATATGACCTGAGCAACGATTGCCACAAATTAGTAGTATTATCACTATCTACTTTGCATCTCTTAGCCTCAATGTTATGGATGTGTGTTTCATCCCTTTCGAGATTTAGAAGAAATAAACCATTCACAAGGGTGCATGACCATAAAAGATGTTACTCATATAAATAGAACAACCATTATTCTCCGATTTAAATGAATAACCGTCTTGCAATAAACACGATCCAGAAATAATGTTCATGCTCAACGCAGGCACATAATAACATTTATTAAGGTTTAAAACTAATCCCGAAGGTAAAACTAAGGAGAGCGTGCCGACGGCCATCACATCAACTCTTGATCCGTTGCCAGCGCGCCGTCACCTCATCCCTCGTAAAGCCGTCTATTCCGTAGCTCTGCTTTGAGTTACAAATATTAGCAACGAACCAAGATCAAATACCCGTGCACTACAACGAGGGCTAGTAAGGAAAACATCAATAACATGTATATCAAATATACCTTTGATGGTGCCAGCCTTCTTGTCCGCTAAGTACTTCGGATAGTTGCGCTTCCAGTGACCCTTGTCCTTGCAATAGAAGCACTCAGTGTCCGGCTTAGGTCCAGACTTGAGCTTCTTCTCAAGGCAACGCGCTTACAGCCGCCTTTCTTGAAGGGCTTCCTTGCACCTTACCTTTCTTAAAGGTGGGGGCTTGTTGACCATCAACACATGATTATTCTTTTGATGTTCACCTCCGCTACTTTCATCTTAGCAAAGAGCTCGGTGATATCAGTGGAACCAATCTGATTGTGATCAACTACAAAACTTTTGCAGCTAGGAGTGTCAATCTTGAGCTCCTCTGGAATCTTGCAGTCCAGTTGCTCAAGGCGTTGAGTGTAGCCCGACATCTTAATGGCGTGCTCACTAACGGAACTCCCTTCCTCCATCTTGTAGTTAAAGAATTTCTTAGAGATCTCATATCTCTCAGAACGGGCTTGAGTCTGAAACATGTTTTTCAGCTCCTCGAGAATCTCAAAGGGCCCGGCGAACTCCTCAAAACGATTTTGAAGATCCGATTCCATAGCATACAACATGGCGATCTTAATCAAATCATAATCATCCTTGCGCGACTGATAAACAGCTTTTCCATCAGCCGGCGCATCTATAGCAGGGGCGTCACCTAGCGCTTTCTCAAGGACATAGTCCTTTTGTCCCGCAATGAGAATGATTCTCGAATGCGGAACCATTTGGTGAAGTTAGACCCATTGTTTCTAAGCTTTTCTATCTCAGCAAAAAGCGTTGAAGTTGAAGTTGGACTTGGCCATGTGATCTACAAGATTTGCAAGTACAATTTAGACTATGTTCATGATAAATAGTTCAACTTAATCAAATTACTAGATGAACTCCCACTAAATTCAACATCCCTCAAGTTGTTTAGTGAACACGATCCAAATTCACCACACCTAATCCGATCATCACGAGAAGAGATGTGGTTTCAATGGTGGACAACGAAGTGTCGATCATATCATTCATATGACTCATGCTTAACCTTTCGGTTCTTGTGTTCCGAGGCCATGTCCATACATGCTAGGCTCAAGTTAGACCCAAGTATTTCAGCGTGTGCAAAACTGGCTTGCACCCGTTGTATGTGGCGTAGAGTCTATAGCACCCGATCATCACGTGATGCTTGGACACGCATTTAACTTTCATAGCAGTGCATACTTGGGGAGAACATTTTTTTGATCTTGATCTTTAAGTGAGGAATCATCTTATAATGCTACCGTCGCGATCTAAGCATAATAAGATACATAAAAGGATAAACATCACATGCATATAACTTTATGTGACATGGTATAGCCAATCTTCGTGCAATGATCTCCATCTTGTGCGTTCCGGCATGATCTCCATCACTTCACCATGATTGCCTCCACCATGAATAGCAACTACAACTATTGCTAACTACTTAGCGATAAAGTAAAGCTATTACATGGCGTATAAGAAGTTGACTACGGGTCATACACAATTATAAAGACAACCATATGGCTCCGCGGTTGTGTACTCATCGACATGCAAGTCGTGAAACATTATAAAACATGATCATCGAATACAATATACACATCACATCTTGGGCCATACCATATCACAGAACACTCCCTGCAAAACCAAGTTAGACGCCTCTACTTTGTTGTTGCATGTTTTACGTGGCTTATGGGAGTAGATGCTAAGAACGATTCTTACCTACGGAAAGCCACAACGGTGATATTATGGTTGCCAAACTCCGGTGTTAATCCCATGACAACTATAGTGAGAGAAATCGACATCCACCAGCCGCATGTGTGGTACAAGCCACACGTCAAGTGCGGAGCGGTCTCATGACGGCGTCGCGTAAGGTTGGCCTAGACCGCTTCAATCTCACTATCCGCGTCATAAGAAGAACACAAACAAGAGGCTTGCAACAGAAAACATCAACGCCGCAACAACCATGTTGCGTTCTACTCGTGAATCACATCTACGCATAGATCTAGCTCGATACCACTGAAGGGTTTCAGCATAGTAAATCAAAATTTTCTACTGGCGAAGAGGAAAGCCAAGATCTAATCTAGGAGATGCAAACAACGAGAGAGATTGGATTAGATCTTCATACCCTTGAAGATTCGCATGAACATTAAATCTGGAACGTGGGTGATGTAGTCGTACTCGCTTCTCCTCCTCGCGATCCGATCCGATCTAGCACCACAAGTGGCGGTGCCTCCGTGAGATGCACGTGCAACACCTCGTCTCCTCCTTCCTCGGACCAGCAAGTAGGGTGGAGATATATTGGATCTACAACACGGCGTGGTGTATATGGTGGAGAATTTCTGCAGCAGGCTTCGCCTACAAACAATCGGGAGGAGAGAGGAGGCGAGGGCTACTAGGGTTTGGAGGAAGGTGTGTTGGAGGAGGCGCAGCCCTCTATATAGAGGGGAGCGGCCAGCCCTAGCCCTCCTCCAAGCCTTGGGCCAGTGGCCAGGGATAAGGAGGATTGGGGGGATAGTTTTCTATCTCCAGTTTAAACGATTTAAACTTTCCCTTATCTAGAAATTCTATCTCTAGATTTAAACGAGTTAAATCTATCTAGAATCGGCTGGGCCCTATGGGGCCTTGTGCCCCTGGCCCATGCAATGCGGGACACTCCCTCATAGGCCCATGCCCCCTCCGGAAGGTGGGACCACGTTGGCCCCTTCCGGAAGGTTCTAGAAGCTTCTGACAATACCGATTAATCCTAACAATTCCGAACTCCAAAACTGCAATGCCTTATATGAATCTTATTCTCCGGACCACTCCGAACCTCTCGTGATGTCCGGATCCCATCCGAGACTCGAACAAAAATTCATAAACCAAGTATCCAATCTATCCTAGCGTCGAGACACGTTAAGTGTGTGACCTGCGGAGTTCGAGAATATGCGGACATGATCTTCTATCAATAATCAACAAGGTCAGGCACCCATATTGACTCCTACACATTCATCGATGATCATATCGGATGAACCACGATGCCGAGATTCAATCAATCCCATATATATATTCCCTTCGTCTCGCGATATTTTACTTGCCGAGATTCGATCGTCGGTATCGTCATACCTAGTTCAATCTCGTTCACAGAAGTACTTTACTCGCTCCGTAATCCGATATCACTTTGTGATTAACTCCTTAACCACATGCTTGCAAGCGGTGTTGATATCGATTACCGAGTGGGCCCGAAGTATATCTCTCCGACTTGGGAGGGACAAATTCCATCTCGATACATACAACCCAACAGATACTTTCCGATCACCTGAGAGACACCTTTATGATCACCCTCTCATAGGATGACGTTTGATGACCTCAAAGCTTTCTTCCGATACCAGGGAGTTGTATTATCTGATGGTCTAAGGAATACAATATTTGACATGAGAAAAGCTTCGCAAAGACGAACACGATGAAACGATCTAATAGCTTTGCTTAGTTTGGTCATCACCATATCATTCTCCCAATGATATGATCTCATTATCAATTGACAACTCATGTCTATGGTTAGGAAACCTTAACCATCATTGATCAATGAGCTAGTCCATAGAGGCGTACTAGGGACACGATGTTGTTCACAAACCACACAAGTATTAAAGTTTCCGCTTAATACAATTTTAGCATGGAATATAAACTTTATCATGAACATGAATTATAATAATAACATCTTTATTATTGCCTCTAGGGCATAATTCCAACAAGATCGTCCGCCACGAAGGGCCGCCCAACGAGTTGCCGTCGAAGCGCAACAACTCACCGAGCGACGACGGCGAGGATGATGGCCGCGCCGATCCTGGCTACACGGCGTTCTACAACAACTTCGGCATGTAGAACGGCGAAGACACCGGCGAAGGCCACGACAGCTGCCTTTTTTAGTTTATTATGTACTAGTTTAGTTTAAATTCGATGTAATCCGCCTATATTCTCCCATCTTAATGAAATTCGCCCATCTTTAATGAAATTTAGCCGAACTTGGAAACTCGGCCAGGATAGGCGAGTGGAAAACTGGGCGTACCCAGGCCAAAAACTTGTTTCGTTCAGCCGAAAAAAGGTCCGGTTTTCGGCCTGGGTTCGCCCAACGAGTGGAGATGCTCTGAGACCCCGTTGTTGTCATATAGTGTTGCGTGCGCCTCCCCCTCCTTCTCTTCAAAGGTTCTCCCTACTCTCTCACAGTTGATCGCAAATGCAAACTGGAATAAATATGTATGCCTAAACTGCAATCTGGCTTGAAAGTGCTGCACGAGTATGCATTCTATTAGAGTATAGGTCGGCTAGGGCATCGGCCGCCTCTCGTCTCCCTATTTGGATTGTAACTCTATCTCTATTATTCTTGGAGTCTAAGTCAGTTGTAATCTATATAAACAGCCCACCGTGGTTGAAATCAACATAAGTTATTATTCTCTCAAACTATCATGGTATCAAACGCCTAGGTTTTCCGCACCTGGGATGGCGCCTCCACCTGCGCCGCCAAGGCCGTCGCCTCCCCAAACTCGGCCCCTCTTCTCCATGGCCGAGTTTCGTGCTGCCGGCGTTCCTACCTCCTTATTTTCCTCCTCCACACCTACATCTACCCAACCACCACCTCCCCAAATTCCGACGATCTCTCTATCCGACACCATCGCTGATGTCTCCCCCTTCATACCTATCTCGCTCGACCTCGGCGCCCACAACTACTACCACTGGCGCCACCTCTTCACCATCCACCTCGGCTGTTGTGGCCTCCGTCATCATATAGATCCCTCCTACCCTCCGCAGCCTGCCGATCCCCACTGGATCAAAGATGACCTCACCATCATCCAGTGGATCTACACCCGCATCTCCACGTAGCTCTTCAACCTGGTCTCCTCCGATGACGCCACCGCCGCCGATCTATGGGCCTCTCTCTAGCAGCTGTTTCAGGACAACTCCGACGCGCGCATCAACACGCTCCACACGGAGCTTTGCACGACCACCCAGGGAGATGCCCCGGTCACCGTCTTCTGTCAGCGGATAAAAGCCATCGGCGACAAGCTCTGTGAGCTTGGTGATCACGTCGACGACCATACCCTCATCAACGCTCTCCTCGTCGGCCTCGGAGATCAGTTCGAGAAACAGTAGTCCTTCATCCCCATTCTGAAGCCCTGTCCCACCTTCAAGGAGGTGCGTTCCCTTCTCCAGCAAGAAGAAAAGAATCAAGCTCGCAAGGCACAACGAGCGCCACACGTCTTCCATGCCACCGCTCCTGCCGCGGCAGGAAATCCATCCTCTGGGCTGTCGTGGCAGCCCCTTCGCCTCTGCCGCGCCACCGTGCCCCCCCCCGCCTTCTGTATGGCGCCCTAGCCCTAATTACGGGGCAAGAAACCGACCCCAGGCCTCCCATGGTGCGCCTCCTCGCCTGCACCTGCCGTCATTCGGCCCTCGCCGTGTTTGCGCCACCGTCCGGGCCTCCTCACGACCCTTGGACTGGCCTTGTGCAGGCTTGGTCGATGCCATGGTCGGCCCCGTCTCCATATGGCGCCCCTCCTGCATACACAGGCGCATGGAGTCCCGGTCTTCATCTAGCCACGGGCTCTCCCGGCCTCCTCGGCCCTCGGCCGCCGTCTCACGTCTACACCGCGACTGCTACACCACCATCCGGTGTGCCCCACTACCACATCCCGGGCTCCTATAGCACCATGCAAGCTCCGTACGTGTACAACCAGCTACCACCCCTCCCCTATGTCAACATGCAAGCTCCCGGCTCCTCTGCTCCTCCCATGCAGCCGAACTGGGACCAAGCCACCTTCATCAACGCCATGAACAACTTTACACTAAATAACGAAGGTACGGATTAGATTTTCGATTCCGGTGCATCCTCGCATATGTCTTCAAATATGAATTTGTTGTCAGCTTGTTTCCCCTCTCCCTTTTCCACAATCACTATTGGCGATGGATCCACAGTTCCTGTCTCTTGCGCCGGAAACTCTCACATCTCTTCATCTTATGCTAATTTTCTTCTACGTAATACTCTTGTTGTTCCTTCCCTAATCAAAAATCTTATTTCTGTTCAACAATTCTGTATTGACAACAAAGTTATTCTGGCTTTTGACCCTTTTGGTTTGTATGTGAAGGATCTGAAAACGGGGGAGGTTCTCGCTCGGTACAATAGCACGGGCGATCTTTATCCACCTCATGGCGCACCCATATCCACCCCCCGCGCCATGCTTGCATCTGTTGATTTATGGCATCGTCGTCTAGGTCACCCAAATAAAACTACTCTGTCATCTTTGCTTCAAGACTTTTGTATACCTAGCTCTAGTTCCTCTCACAATCCCTCTCTTTGTAATGCCTGTCAATGCGGCAAACATGTTAGATTACCTTTTGGCCCCTCAACTACTGTTAGTACCTTTCCATTTGAGCTTCTTCGTTGTGATTTATGGACATCTCCAGTCCCTGGTGTTTCTGGTTATAAATATTATCTTATGATCCTCGATGACTACTCTCGCTATATTTGGAATTTTCCTCTTCGTGCAAAATCTGATGTGCATACAATTTTCATTAATTTTCGGCAGTATGTTCTTACTCACTTTGGCTTGCCTATTCGATCTATTCAGTGATAATGGACGAGAATTTGACAACACTACAAATTGCAGTTTCTTTCTTTCTCAAGGAATCCTTCTTCGTTTCTCTTGTCCTTATACTTCTCCCCAAAACGGTAAAGCCGAACCTTCTCTTCGTTCTATAAATGACATTCTACGCACTTTACTCTTGCAAGCCTCTCTTCCTTCTCGTTTCTGGGCTAAAGCTCTTCGCACTGCCACTTTCCTCCTCAATGTTCGCCCCACCAAAATGTGTCGTCTTTATTCACCCTTTCAATCTTTATTTTTATCTCACCCAGACTATTCTTTCTTGTGTGTTTTTGGTTGTCTTTGTTTTCCAAACATTGCCTCCACATCATCCAATAAACTCGGACCATGTTCCCTACCTTGCATTCATCTTGGCCTTTCTGATGATCACAAAGGATATCGTTGTTTTGATCCTTCTTCTGGTCGTGTTATTGTTTCTCGTCATGTTACCTTTGATGAAAATACTTTTCCTTATGCTGCCACCAAACTCACTCCCCAAACCGAACCACCAGTCCCTACCACTACCAAAACACCCTTCGTTCAACCCACTTCTCTGCCGCGGTAGCCTGCCGTGGCAGGTTTTTCGCCTGTTTCTCTGCCGCGGCAACATGCCACGGTAGAACTTTCACCCAATTCTTTGCCACGGCAGGAACTTGTCATCACCCCCACCACTGTCGTGACCACCCCTCGTAGCACCACTTCCCCTACTCCTTCCACCGAACCATCTACCCCATCACCCGATCCACCAACACCTACTGTCGAGTCTTCCTCCACACCCACCTTACCACCTAATGTCGTTCCTATTCAACCACCTACAAATGATCACGTCATGTGAACTCGTGGCAAACGTGGCTTTCTTCTCCCTTCTAAACGTCTCAATCTCACAGCCACAACCACAATTTCCCCTATACCCACATCCTACAAACGTGCTCTTCTTGATCCTCTTTGGTTTTCAGCTATGCGTGATGAATTTGATTCTCTTCAGCAAAACAATACATGGGTTTGTTGGAGATATGCCCTAGAGGCAATAATAAATGTAGTTATTATTATATCTTTGTGTTTATGATAAATGTTTACATTCATGCTATAATAGTATTAACAAGGAAACATTAGTACTTGTGTGATTTGTAAACTTAAATTGAAGTCCCTAGTAAAGCCTCTTTTTAATACTAGCTTGTTGGTTAATAAATGATTGTGGTTTAACTATCATGAACATTGAGATGTTATTAACAACAAGATCATATCGTTAGGAGAATGGTATGATGGACATACTCCTATAGATAAGCGTAGCATAAAGATCAAGTCATTTTAATAGTTCAATTGCTATATGCTTTCTGATACATAGTAACCTAATTCCTTCGACCATGAGATCATGCATATCACCATCACCGGAAGGATGCTTTGATGACATCAAACGCCACACCGTAACTGGGTGGTTATAAAGGTGGCATTGAGTGTTTGGAAAGTATTGGTTATAAAGGTGGCATTGAGAAGAAAGGCCATATCATATCACATATTATGAATTGCATGTGATGTTAATCCTTTATGCATCTTGTATTGCTTATTTAACGACGGTAGCATTATAAGATGATCCCTCATGCACATGAATTTCAAGTTCTAAAGTGTTCACCCTTAGTAAGCACTGTTGCTAAAGCTTGTTGTTTCGAAGCACCACGTGATGATCGGGTGTGTTAGATTCCGCAAATGTATACAACGTGAGAAAGCCAGATTTGCTCATACGGAAGCTAAGGTTTGATCTTGACGAGCCTAGCATGTACAGACATGGTCTCAGAACACGGATCACCGAAAGGTAAAGCATGAATCATATAGTACATATGATGAACATGTCGATTGTTCGCCATTGAAGCTACATGAACTCTCATGATGATCGGTGTTGATGTGGTGGATTTGGTTCGTGTGATCACTAAAACAATGTGAGGGATATTGTTTTGAGTGGGAGTTCACCTAGATTAATTTAACTATTAATTAGAACTCAATTTGTCATAAACTTAGTCTAAACTATTGCAAATATGTTGTAGATCAATGGCGGCCCCTACCATCAATTTTAATGCGTTCCTAGAGAAAGAAAAGTTGAAAAACAATGGAAGCAACTTCATGGATTGGTTCCGCAATTTGAGGATTGTCATCAATCTTGGTAATTTGACCTATGTGCTGGATGCACCATTTGGGTGACCCTTTGCGGTGATGCTACCGATGAAGTAAAGAATGTTTACCTCGCTCGGAAGAATCAGTATTCCACAGTTCAGTGTGCTATCTTGTATGGTTTAGAATCGGAGCTTCAGAAAAGGTTTGAGAATTCAGACCCACATGATATTGTCCGTGAACTCAATTTGATCTTTGAGACTCACGCGGCAGTTGAGAGCTATGAGGCTTCTGAAAAGTTCTTTAACTGCAAGATGGAAGAGGGCAGCTCCATCAGTGAGCATGTGCTTAAGATGTCTGGGCACGCAAACAAACTTCAAAGCTTGGGTATAGTGATTCCTAATGCTTTGGGGATTTACCGTGTCCTGCAATCACTGCCACCAAGTTACAAGAACTTTGTGATGAACTACAATATGCAAAGCATGAATAAGCAGTTGCTAGAACTCTTCTCCATGTTAAAATCTGCAGAAGTGGAGATCAAGAAAGAGCACCAAGTGTTGATGGTCAATAAGACCACCAAATTCAAGAAAGGCAAGTCTAAGCAAAAGGGACACTTCAAGAAGGGTGGTAACAAAGTTACCGCACCGACGAAGAAGACCAAGGCTGGACCCAAGCCCGATCTGAGTGCTTTTCTTGCAAGGGAGAAGGTCACTGGAAGCGGAATTGCCCAAAGTACTTGGCGGATTTGAAGAACGGCAACATCAAGAAGAAAGGTATATCCGATATACATGTTATTGATGTGTATCTCACTAGTACCGTAGTAGTGCCAGGTATTTGATCTTTGGTTGTTGCTCATATTTGTAACTCAAACAGTCTGCAGAATAAACGGAAGCTAGCGAAGAACAAGGTGACGATGCACGTGGGAAATGGATCAAAGGTTGATGTGATCGCGGTCGGCACGCTACCTCTTCATCTACCATCGGGATTAGTTTTATACTTAAATAATTGTTATTTGGTGCCTGCGTTAAGCATGAACATTATATCGGGATCTTGTTTATTGCGAGACGGTTACTCGTTTAAGTCCGAGAATAATGGTTGTTCGATTTATATGAGTAATATGTTTTATGCACATGCACCTTTGATAGATGGTCTATTTTTATTGAATCTCGATAGTGGAAATACACATATTAATAACATTGAAGCTAAACGTTTGAAATCGAGCGATAACTCGACCTATATGTGGCACTTTATGCCTTGGTCACATTGGAGTGAAGCGTATGAAGAAACTCCATTCCGATGGACTTCTTGAATCACTTGATTTCAAATCACTTGAAAGATGCGAAGCATGTCTGATGGGTAAAATGACTAAGACTCCTTTTTCTGGTATGATGGAGCGAGCTACGGATTTATTGGAAATCATACATACCGATGTATGTGGTCCAATGAGTGTAGCATCGCGCGGTGGTTATCGTTATGTTCTTACCTTCACGGATGACTTGAGTAGATATGGGTATATCTATTTCATGAAACATAAGTTCGAAACTTTCGAGAAGTTTAAGGAATTTCAAAATGAGGTTGAGAATCAATGTAACAAGAAGATTAAATTTCTATGTTCTGATCGTGGAGGTGAATATCTAAGTTACGAGTTTGGCGAGCATTTGAAGAAATGCGGAATACTTTCACAATTGACACCGTCGGGAACACCACAGCGTAATGGTGTGTCCGAACATCGTAATCGAACTCTCTTAGATATGGTTCATTCTATGATGTCACTTACAGATTTACCGCTATCATTCTGGGGTTATGCATTAGAAACAGCCGCATTCACTTTAAATAGGGCACCATCTAAATCCGTTGAAACGACGCCGTATGAATTATGGTTTGGGAAGAAACCTAAATTGTCGTTCCTTAAAGTTTGGGGTTGCGAAGCCTATGTAAAGAAGTTATAGCCGGACAAGCTAGAACCCAAAGCGGAAAAATGCGTCTTCATAGGATACCCAAAGGAAACTATTGGGTATACCTTGTATCATAGATCCGAAGGCAAAATCTTCGTTGCCAAGAATGGATCCTTTCTAGAGAAGGAATTTCTCTCGAAAGAAGTGACTGGAAGGGAAGTAGAACTCGACGAGGTTGTCGAACCTTCTCTCGAACTTGCGAGTAGCGCAGCACCGGAAGAAGTTCCTATGGTGCCTGCACCAATAAGAGAGGAAGCTAATGATGATGATCATGAAACTTCGGTTGTAGTTGCTACAGAGCATCGCAGGTCAACGAGAACTCGTACCACTCCTGATTGGTATGATCCCGTTATGAGTGTCATGTTGGTGGATAACACCGATGACCCTGCGACATATGAGGAAGCGATGATAAGCCCAGATTCCAATAAATGTCAAGAAGCCATGAAATCCGAGATTGGATCCATGTACGAAAACCAAGTTTGGACTTTGGTGGACTTACCGGATGGCCGGAAGGCTGTCGAGAACAAATGGATTTTCAAGAAGAAAACAGATGTTGATGGTAATATTACTGTCTATAAAGCTCGACTTGTCGCAAAAGGGTTTCGACAAATTCAAAGAGTTGACTACGATGAGACTTTCTCACCAGTAGCGAAGCTAAAGTCTGTGAGGATTATGTTAGCAATCGCTGCATATTATGATTATGAGATATGGCAGATGGATGTCAAAACAACGTTCCTCAATGGAGACAAGGTATGCAAACAAGGTATGCAAACTTCAACGGTCCATATATGGATTGAAGCAAGCATCCCGAAGTTGGAATCAACGTTTTGATAAGGTAATCAAAAGTTTTGGTTTTATACAAACTTATGGAGAAGCTTGTATTTACAAGAAAGTGATTGGGAGCTCTGTAGCATTCTTAATACTATATGTAGATGACATATTGTTGATTGGGAATGATGTAGACCTTCTTAACAGTGTCAAGGAATATTTGAATAATAGTTTTACAATGGAAGATCTTGGCGAAGCAGCTTACATATTAGGCATAAAGATTTATAGAGATAGATCGAGACGCCTAATTTCATTGTCACAAAGTACATATTTGGACAAGGTTCTAAAGAGATTTGGAATGGAAGATAGCAAGAAAGGGTTCTTGCCCATGTTGCCCAATACGACCTTGAGTAAAACTCAAAGTCCGACAACGGCAGAAGATAGAGAAAGGATGAGTAAGACTCCCTATGCCTCAGCCATAGGATCTCTAATGTATGCCATGCTATGTACTAGACCCGACATTGCATATGCTGTTAGTTTGACTAGCAGATATCAAAGTGATCCAGGAGTGGATCATTGGACGTGATCAAAACATCCTTAAGTACTTGAGAATAACTAAGGATATGGTTCTTTCTTATGGAGGTGATGAGCTCGTTGTTAATGGTTACACCGATGCTAGTTGGAACACCGATCCGGATGATTCTAAATCTCAACTGGATACGTATTTACTTTGAATGGTGCAGTGATTAGTGGAGGAGTGCAAAGCAAAGCGTTGTGGCGAGATCTTCAACTGAATTGGAATACATGGCTGCTTCGGAGGCTTCACAAGAAGCGATATGGATGAAAGAGTTCATTACAGAGCTCGGTGTGGTTCCAAGTGCGCTGGATCCAATGTCTATCTACCGTGATAACATGGGCGCCATAGCCAATGCGCAAGAACCAAGGTCACACAAGAAGCTGAAGCATATCAAGCTACGTTTTCACGCTATTCGAGAACATGTCCAAGATGGTGACATAAAGATTTGCAAAGTACACCAGATATGAATGTGGCGGATCCGTTGACTAAACCTCTCCCGAGGGCAAAACATGACCAACACCAAACTGCCATGGGTGTTCGGTATATTACCATGTAATCTAGATTAGTTGACTCTAGTGCAAGTGGGAGACTGTTGGAGATATGCCCTAGAGGCAATAATAAATGTAGTTATTATTATATCTTTGTGTTTATGATAAATGTTTACGTTCATGCTATAATAGTATTAACAAGGAAACATTAGTACTTGTGTGATTTGTAAACTTAAATTGAAGTCCCTAGTAAAGCCTCTTTTTAATACTAGCTTGTTGGTTAATAAATGATTATGGTTTCCCTATCATGAACATTGAGATGTTATTAACAACAAGATCATATCGTTAGGAGAATGATATGATGGACATACTCCTATAGATAAGCGTAGCATAAAGATCAAGTCATTTTTAATAGTTCAATTGCTATATGCTTTCTGATACATAGTAACCTAATTCCTTCGACCATGAGATCATGCATATCACCTTTACCGGAAGGATGCTTTGATGACATCAAACACCACACCGTAACTGGGTGGCTATAAAGGTGGCATTGAGTGTTCGGAAAGTATTGGTTGAGACACATGGATCAAGAGTGGGATTTGTCCATCCATATGGCGGATAGATATACTCTAGGCCCTCTCGGTGGAATGTCATCCAATTGGCTTGCAAGCATGTGACTGGCTCACAAGGGATCACATATCACGGGAACGAGAAAATAGTACTTATCAGTAACGAGGTTGAACTAGGTATGCAGAGATACCGACGATCAAAACCTCGGATAAGTAAACTATCATGAGACAAAGGAAAATTGGTATCGTATGTAAGTGCTTCATTCGATCGCAAAGTAATCGTAGAAATATGTAGGAGCCATATGAATTTTCAGATTCCTCTATTGGTTATTGTTCGGAGAAGTGTCTCGATCATGTCCGCATAATTCACGAACAGTAGGGAGACACTCTTAAGGATTCGACGTTGTTGAGTAGTTATGGAATGATGAGTAAGAGACCGAATGTTGTTCAGAGTCTCGGATGGGATCCGGGATATCACGAGGAGATCCGGAATGGTCCGGAGAATAAGATTCATATAAGGAAAGTCCTGTTTCGGGGTTGGAGAATGGTTCCGGTGTTTTCATCAGGAATGTTCTAGAAGGTTCCGGAATGTCCGGCACTCCGGAGAGGAAGGGTACATGAATGTGTCATAACAAGTTGGAATAGTTGCATCATGTACTAGGTGTCATCGCTGAACAAAATAAAGGGTTAAATCAAATCCTAGTTTGAAAAGTCAAACGCCAATTTGAAAAGTCAAACAGCTATTTTATTTGGTGGAGGGAGAGTAGGAAGCTATTTTTTTTAAATAATACATTTTTTTTATTGATTTTCACAAATAATACGCAAAATTGGCAAATTGCAACTCTGTCGGTCCGTCGTCCGTTGAAGGGACGACACAAATGCTTCGTCTGTTGAGGAGACGACACATGGTATCGTCCGTTGAGGGGACGACGGCCCAGAGCTTCGGCTGTTCGCCAGACGAAAGGGCCGTTCGTCTGTTGGGAGAACGACGGCACTGTTCGTCTA
The DNA here is from genome assembly GCA_023614405.1 of Avena insularis. Lineage (NCBI taxonomy): Eukaryota > Viridiplantae > Streptophyta > Magnoliopsida > Poales > Poaceae > Avena > Avena insularis. Next base: position 412,667,796 of record CM042691.1, read on the forward strand.
TTGGAAGGACGAAGGGTGCATTGCTCATGCAAGGTTGCACTGATCGGCAGTACTGCCGCTAAATAATCGTCCGCCGTTGTTTTCCTCGCCAATCCTTCCCGCCGAATTTTCCCGCCAGTACTCCTCGCCCTTTGTTCCCGCCACTACTTCCCGCCCTTTTTTTCCCGCCACGACTTCCCGCCCTTTTTTCCTGCCTATTCGGTTCGGTGCCTCTATAAATCCGGGCAACGAGATGTATCCTTTAACCCAGTTCATCTCTTCCTCCTCTTACTCTCTCATTTCCCTCCTCTCCTCTTTCTCTCGCATTTCCCTCCACTCCTCTCCACTATGACCGACGCGTCTCCCTGGCCTGTAGATATGTCCATTGGGCTTTTCTTCGTAGCCAGAACTGTTGTGATAGGCGATGAACCAACCGACTGGGATATGTTGGTAACGAACCATGATGCTCTCGTTATGCTTGGTAAGTCACTTCATCGAAGAGGGTGGAAACTGAAGACCCCAAATCAGGTACGATCAGAGCTTCTCGTGATCCGTGTAGGTGGGACAAGCTCACCTTCAAGACTGAAGCTCGCTTGATGGAGCGGGCTAATGCACCTTGGTCCTGGATAGAAGATAGCGAAGATGAGGATGATATCTTCATGCCGCCACCCGTTGGAAGCAAGGCAAGAGCTGAGTGGGACAAGAGGCAGGAGAAGAAGAAAGAGCAGGCCAAGAAGAGTCAAGCTGACATGACGGAGCAGGTTGTGGCACGTAGGGCCTGGATAGAAGATAGCGAAGATGAGGATGATATCTTCATGCCGCCACCCATTGGAAGCAAGGCGAGAGCTGAGTGGGACAAGAGGCAGGAGAAGAAGAAAGCGCAGGCCAAGAAGAGCAAGTGCGAGGGATCGTCCAAGGGAAAGGGAGAGGCATCATCGAAGGTAAAGGGAAAGGCATCATGCTAGGGATAGATAGGACTCTTATTTATGTACCGCAAGTTATGTTGAACTATGTTGCAAGTTATGTTGAGTAGTTTGTCGAATAAAATCATGAAATAATAGAATGATGTCTCATACATAGATAGGTAAATGACTGATACATAAGTAGATATCACTGGTGTCGACGACGAGGTGACGGAGGCCTCGGTGTACTCCATCCATATCTGTGGGGTGGCATCACATCACGGCGGTGCGATTGACCCTTCACCTTGATCCTGTGTATCCGTGGTGGGGATAGGTGGTGGAGTACTGGCTGAATCGCCAAACCAGTCTACACCTTTCGTCTTTGTGTCTGCCGATGACGGTCGATCGACGTCCCATGTAACGGAGTCTCCTGCTAGTGTACAAGAAATTAAGTTGAACAATGGCATCTTGCATCTAACAATAGTAGGAAGGGACACGCTTACCATGAGGATGAGATTGTGGTCGATGGCGAAGTCCATGTAGGGGATCGTGCTGATGTTGCCATTGTTCGAAAAGTAATCTGGTTCTGCTGCAATCGTCAATATTAAATCGCGATTGCTGCCACGGGTCGAAGTAATCGTGATTGCTGCCACCGAGCCTCCAGCCTGGTCTGGAGGTGGTGCTCTCGGCGGCGCCTGCTGTGAGAGTCGTGGACGAGGCCCGTGGCGAAGTGGTGGAGAAATATGCTCCTCGTGCCATCCCGAGCCTCCAGCATGGTCTGGAGATGGTGGCTGCTCCATGGATCGACGTGGGGCGCGCTCCTCCACCGAGTGACGCGGTGGGCGCTGCTGCGTGGATCGACGTGGGGCGTGCTTCTCCACCGAGTGACGCGGTGGGCGTTGTGCTTCTCGGTGTTGAACGACGTCTGAGACGCTGGTGCACGTGATGGCCGCGTAGATACGCCGCAGCTTCTCCTCGACCCGCCGGGCAAAGGACTGAGCCTGCTGACGGGGCACAAGAGGAACGGTCGAAAGCGATCGTCCGTACTGAGCCACCTCAGTCTGTAGCTCCCACGTTATATCGGCCTGCATTTGTCTCATAGTTAGGTATGCACTACATAGGCACTCATGTTGATTATGCTCTAAATAAAGTACTTACCATTGATGCGGACTCCGGTGTTGGTCGCTAGGGTATATCTCATCGTCATGTGCGTGTGGAATGGGACGTAGCCGTGTCATCGACATGTACCTCTGTAAGTATCCGTGGAATAGCTCCATATCAAACGGGCCAGCGTGCCACACTTGTGTTGGTGCATTCTGTCACTCGTTGACGTAAATCCCCACCCGTTGGAGCCATTGAGTGGCGGTCTTGCTACTTCTCCGAGAGTACATGTCATTAGAATTTGTTAGACCATCATTAAAGAACATAGATGAAGTATAAGACGCATTCCTTATGTACATATATTTACTTACGCGTGCACGACATCTGGAAGGGGAACATCCGGACGCGGGGGATCTACCATCTGGCAAAGACCGAACTGCCGCATGACCCTCTATTGAGACATCTCCTCAACTTGGAAATCAAAGATGATCTTCGATGTAGTCAGCCAATACTCTCGATCTCTAGTGCACATAATAGATAACCCGCCGGGATATCGTGCGTGTCGTGTCTCTGCAGGTGTCTGGCTCCCAAATCACGACATCCTCTTTCGAGGTGTCGAATCGCCCTTTGAGCGATGGATAGCATCTAACGACTTGCTCTCCCGCGAAACGACACTGCATGACAAAATAGTTGTTAGTAACTTTCATATTGTAGTACCAGAAGTGCAATTTATTAAGACATTACACTGACCTTGCGACGGGTCCAGTGAGTGCCAATTGTAGGCAAGTCAATTTGCTCTTCGTCGAACAGCAGTTCAGAGTGGTAGACAATTGTTTCATGTTCCTGGTTGCCGACTATTTGGTTGACACTTACTTCTGGACTATTTGGTTCCTGGTTGCCGACTATTTGGTTGACAATTGTTTCATGTTCCTGTGCTTTCTATCTATGTCAGCATTCAGCAAAGATCCCGCCATCTGCACATTAGTTCCACACATATTATAAATTTAAGACATAGTTCCACACACATTACAAATTTAAGACATAGTTCCACACTTATTACAAATTTAAGACATAGTTCCACACATATTACAAATTTAAGACATAGTTCCACACATATTGCAAATTTAAGACATAGTTCCACACATATTACAAATTTAAGACATAGTTCCACACATATTACAAATTTAAGACATAGTTCCACACATATTGCAAATTTAAGACATAGTTTCACACATATTGCAAATTTAAGACATAGTTCCACACATATTACAAATTTAAGACATAGTTCCACACATCTAGTTTCTTCCTCTGCCTCTTCTTCCTCGGCTGCCACGTCCACCAGGAGCAGCTCCACCAGTCCCGAAGATGTGGCAACTGGTGTCTATATGACCAAATTGATTACATAGAAAACATTGCCTAGTAAGGCCTCCGGCTTCATATTCATCCATATCATTACGGATGCGGACACATTGTCGCCTTCCTCTTCCTGTCCGCATCAGTTCAGGATCTGGGATGTAAACCCTTTCACCTGGATTTACTTTATCGAAATTTCCCCATGCCCTATATCCCATCATCTCGCCTGTCCACGTATTGACCACCGCGTCCTTAAGGAAATAAGGATACACAAACGAGATCGCATCCATACCCATCAGCCCGCATGCAGCTAGTACATGAGAGCAAGGCATATGCAACAGCTTGGGTTTATTGCACGTGCACTCACACGTTGGCCAGGCTTCGTTGCCTATCCTCACCTCCTGTGTCTTTACCTCTTCTCCTATTCCAATCCGGTTGGAAGGGAGGCGTACCTCGAACCTTCTTTCCTGATTACCGATGGCGATGACATGCATGGACCGAGCCTTCTCCATCTTGGCATCCATGTAATGCATGATCTTTGAACAATACCTCGTGTTTGGGTTGTTCATGATATGCATCTGAGCCATCTGGAGTCTGTCTCTGAAATACTTCAGAGTTCCGGTGAAAATACACTCCACAATGGCTGTTAATGGTAGAGCCATACTTCCTCTCAAGACAAAGTTGTAAGTTTCAGCCAGATTTGTAGTCATGACGCCAAACCTAGCACCATGAGTGTCATGCAGCAGAGACCACCTCTCTACAGGCTCGTGTTGTATCCATTCCTGAAATTTTTTAATCCTTCTGCCAGGCCTTCTCCTAGTACCGGGTTGGTCAAATCCTGGCAAGTCACAAAGGGCAATGGGTTCTTCCTCTAGTGGTGTTGCTCCTGTTGTTGCACTAACGCTGCATGAGCCATTCGCTGCTCTTCCTGAGTCACATGTTTTTTAGTGAAGTCATCAAGATAGCCACGACACTTGATATACTTCCACTCTTGGTTCTGCTTGCAAAGCTTCTTGAATAGGTTCATAAGAGCCTTGTTCCTGAACTGTGAGAAAAAATTGGCCCCTAGATGCCGCATGCACCAACGACTCTGCATGTCCAACCATGGAGTTACTTCATCAGGAGTGGTGGGTGTGAGCTTCTTTATCGCGCTTAGTATACGGATGCCTATCATGAAGCACGCATACATTCGTGTATCTCTCACAATTGCTATCTTCAAATGCCTGAAAACCATACCCAACTCTCGTGTTCTCGCTCTCCACGAAAGCAAAAGCAAGTGGAACAACTTGATTGTTTCCATCTTGGCCTATGGCGATCAATATCCGACCCTATACTTGCCGGAGAAATGTACCATCCACACACGGATGACCGGTCGACAGTGAGTGAAAGCTTCTATGCATATAGCAAATGAGAAGAACACTCGATGAAGTACCCTCAAATTAGGTTCCTGTGGCAATGTAAAGTGTTGGATGTCCACGTAGGTGCATGGATTCCTAGCCTGCAGTGTCTGGAGCATCCTAACAACACAGTCATACCCGTCTCGAAACGAACCAAACCTTACCTCCAGTGCCCTTTGCTTAGTCCTCCAAGCCTTCCCGTATGAAATATTGTAGCGGAATCGGAAACTTTGTTAATGATAGCTTTCACCCCATGGCTTTGCCCTCCACTATCTCTGTGTACAGTCCAGCCGGAGGGTTGGCGTGAGGTTACGATGGTCCTGAAGGACACTTTCAAGTGTGCATGTGTGCATCACAACGCCGGTGACCTTCCTTTGTGTCATACCTAAGGACATGGGCATGCACCCTTGCAGGACATCCGGCTTCCTCGCAAACCAATGTCAAATATTGTTGTGATGAAACCTTCGTTTTCAAGACCCGTTGCATGGACATTGACCACTCAATAATTGCTTCCTGCAGATGTCTCTTGCTAGGATATAATGCACCCAGAGAGATGTTGTTCGCGTGATAATGCCACGCCGAATCATGCCCATCGCTCACAAATATTGTCTTTGTGTTGTCATTATTCCATGATGCCGGAATAGGTTGGCCGATCTCTTCTTGATCGACTCCGTAATCATCACCGTATCCTTTGTTGCCTTGAGTCTTCGCTTCCATTTGATGTTGCAACAAACCACCATATATCTCGTCCTCATCAGCTTCGCCAATCAATATGTCTTCCCTAATCCTTCACCACCGTCCTCGATACATAACCATCACCCCGTGTGTGCATAGCTCTGTGACCTGATTCATAACCGCCACCCTCTTGGCCTCGACTACTCGCCATGATCATAACTACCTCCAAAGATGACCGGTCCGACTACTCGCCATGATCATAACTACCTCCAAGATGACCGGTCCGACTACTATGGATGATCATACCCACCTCTTTCGCCATAGGTAACACTAAGAGACCGGGTTAACTTCTCTTTCCGCAAGCTTGCACAAATTTGACCCATTGCTATGCTTCTATTGGCCTTAAATAAAAATTAGGGGTTTGCCTTGACTTAGTCCATAAAGCATGCACACCGACAAGAGATGGGTGAGGGAGCCCTAAACGAACACATAACCAATCCTTCAACCGAGTAACGGCACCTGCTTTCAGGATTCTGAAGCACTTCATCCATAAATCTAAACTCGCTCAAATCAACTCCGTGCTGGTTTATTTTGACGGAACTAGGACCATACAAGAACCTAAACACTACATTATTTGACATGATTTTCGACCTAAAAAATACCGAAAATAGTCAAAAACAGGTACATTGAAACATAATACTCTACAAATATCTTGCATCTAACAGACCCCATCAAAGGCTACCTATAAACATACACACATGACTTCAATTATAAAGAAATTAGGGTTTACCCTTGAAGCGTCATGGTCTCCGCTGCAGCCTGCCTCAGGTCAACGGATCAGCACCTCCACCATGCACCTTCCTCAAGTCCCAGCACCAGCCTCCACCATGGCCATTGCTCAACAAGAACACCACCAGATCCCTCCACCAAAACGACTCAAATCACTACACCAGGCTATCCCATTAGTAGATCGGGACTCTACTAGCTTGCTATTGTGTTAGAGCAGCGAGTTTGGATAAAAATCTGGGCTACAAATCGGTGCAACAGCTCGGTCGTATTTTGAAGAAAAGAAGACAACTTGGTCGTCTTTTGAACAAAATAAGACATGTTGGTCGTCTCTTCAACAGACGAAGCTGCTCTGTCGTCCGTTGAACGGACGACGGACCGACAGAGTTGCAATTTGCCAATTTTGCGTATTATTTGTGAAAATCAATAAAAAATGTATTATTTAAAAAAATTTAGCAAGTAGGAAACCTACTTGGGGAGGAAGTCCCTCTCCCTCCACCGCCGGCCTTGGAAGCCGAGTTGGGGAGGGACTCCCCTCCCCTTGGCGCGCCCCCTCCACCTATATAAGGAGGGGCAGGGCTGCCCCTCCAAGACACACCTTGCCCCTCTAAACCCTAACCCTAGCCGCCCACCATAGCCGCCGCCTAGGGTTTCTCCCAAGCCGAGTTGGGGCTTCTAGTTGCCCTAGCCACTGCCTAGCCCCTTCTACTTGGTGTGTCTAAACCCCTAGATCACCGAGGCTCTCTCATAGTCCACCATACTGCCTCCCGGCAAGGCGAAGCCCTCGAGATCTCCCTCTACTCGTACCACGCCGTCGTCAGTCGAATCGCGAGGAGAGTGGTACAACCTCCGCTACCGCTGGAACAAGGGAGAGGAAGGTCTTCGTCCAATCTGAACGTGTGAACGCATGAAGCGCTACCGGAGCAGCCTTGGAAGGATCGTCTGCGATCTTGAGATCGGAAAGAGTACGACTACATCACCCACGAGAATCCGCTCTCGTTAAACACTTTGGAATCTTCGAGGGTGAGTTATTCTATCGACTCGTTGCTACAATCTAGTAGATAGATCTTGGCTTGTTTGTTTGTATGCGGTAGAAATTTTTTGTTTTCCATGCTACGAACCCCTACAGGGTTCTCATCCCAAAACCTTCCGGTGTTAATGTTGTTTCTGATAAATGGGTCTTTCGACACAAATTTAACTCTGATGGCTCTCTTGCTCGTTACAAAGCTCGCTGGGTTTGTCGCGGTTTTTCACAACAATATGGCATTGATTTATGAGACATTTTCCCCTTTTGTCAAACCAAGCACTATTCGCGTCGTACTTAGTCTTGTCGTTTCTTCTTCATGGCCGATTCATCAACTTGATGTTAAAAATGCGTTTCTCCATGGTACTCTTAATGAAACTGTCTACTGTCAGCAACCCTCTGGTTTTGAGCATCCCTCTTCTCCCAATCTTGTTTGTTTACTCAAAAAAGCTCTTTATGGTCTCAAACAGGCTCCTCATGCTTGGTTTCAACGTTTTTCTACTTTCATTCAAACAATTTGCTTTATCCCTTCTAAATCTGATTCTTCCCTATTCATTTTTCGTTCCTCCAAACATACTGCATATCTTCTCCTTTATGTTGATAACATTATTCTTACTGCTAGCTCTGACTCTTTTCTTCAACTTATTATTTCTTCACTTCATCGTGAATTTTCCATGACTGATTTAGGACCTCTTCATCACTTTCTTGGTATTAATGTTTCTCGCACAGAGTCCTCTCTTTTTCTTTCTCAACGACAATATCTTTTGGATTTGCTTTCACGTGGTATGTCCTATTGTCAACCCTCTCGCACTCCGTCCGATATAGGTGCCAAACTGTCGACCGATGGTGATCCCGTTTCAGATCCCACATTTTACCGTAGCATCACTGGTGCTCTTCAGTACGCCACTCTCACTCGTCTTGACATTTCTTATTCAGTTTGGCAAGCCTGTCTTTTCATGCATGATCCTCGTGCTCCTCACCTTGCTCATGTAAAACGGATTCTTCGATATTTAAAAGGCACTCTTGATCACGGTCTTCTTCTAAACTCTTCTTCTCCTACAAGCTTGACAGTTTATTCTGATGCAGACTGGGCAGGTTGTCCAGATACTCGACGGTCCACATCCGGATTTTGCGTTTATTTAGAAGATAATATTGTTTCTTGGTGTTCTAAAAGTCAGGTAACATTTGTGTCTTCGCCGAGGCTGAGTATAGGTCGGTTGCCCATGCCGTGGCGGAGGCGGTGTGCCTGCGTTAGCTACTCGTCGAGCTTCATTGTCCCTGGAGCGAGCCACCATTGTGTATTGTGATAATATTTCTGCAGTCTACATGGCCTCCAATCCCGTTCAGCATCGGCGCACGAAGCATATTGAGATTGACATTCACTTTGTTCGTGAGAAGGTGGCTCTTGGCGACGTTCGAGTTCTTCATGTTCCTACCAGTGCACAATTTGCTGATATTTTTACTAAAGGACTCCCCACTTCATTATTTACAGACATTCGCTCCAGTCTCAACATCGTTACCTCTGACGTTGAGACCACGGGGGGGATATTAGAGTATAGGTCGGCTAGGGCACCGGCCGCCTCTCCTCTCTCTATTTGGATTGTAACTCTATCTCTATTAGTCTTGGAGTTCAAGTCAGTTCTAATGTATATAAACAGCCCAACATGGTTGAAATCAACATAAGTTATTATTCTCTCAAACTATCACATTCTATGACTATCACAGTTCAGTCATAAAATACTAATATTGTGGCACTAATCTTAGTTGAACTGAACTCAGTGTCTAATTGGTTTCTAAACCATGTTTTTCAATATATAACTTTTTTTTTGAAAAACACAGTACAAACGCAGACACTTATAATATGTATATACACTTACCTCTGTGAACACACGCATGCACACCGTACACTATGGGAGCACGGTGTGAGTGACACTGCGAGTACAAATCCAATCGTACAAATCCAACCGTGCATGTGTTATAATATAAACAGGTGACGCGTTTGGGACGTGGCGGCGTATTATTTTTCTGCACGATTGTCACAGATCACGCTTCTGTGTGACAGTAATAGTATAATAGTACTAGTACTAAAATAAAAGTGTGGTGTGATGGGCGAGCAGGGGGTTTGGATGAACAAGTCAAAGGAGCACGCTGAGCATGCATGTGCATGGCGCGCGCACTACCTTTCAAATTAGCGATCCACACCACTGTTTACGCGGCCAGCTAGCTGAGCGAGTGTTTCCACCTACTTTCCGACACAGTATCATCACTGACAGATGACAAGCAGCGAGCGAGCGAGTGAGAGACCTCTACTCCTAGATGTATGATGACTGTAATGACTAATCTGCCCTTTGAAATAATTTGGCCACACACGAGAAGCATCGAATCGAGTTGACATCCCAAGAATGCATTAGTTGATTTGCTCGCACACACGAATACATGGTAGGTACTTGTACTAGCAGTCAACTACAGTGCTTTGGCGGGCAAGGCAGGAGAAGGGAATCGAGCAGCTGCTACGAGGGCATCTCTACCGAGCCGACGCATCCCGTCCGACATGTCCGAAAAAGTCAGCACGGTGTGTGATGCGCGGCGCCTCAGCGGGCCGATCCATCCATACAAACGCGTTCGTCTCGATCCATCTATGCATCTAATCTGGGGCTCGGTTGCGTTGGTCCGGACACGCGTGGACAGCGCGAGGACTTGTCCACTGGCCCACCCGTCAGCCACCGATTACCGACGGCATTGATTCAGACGGTCAGCGGTACCAATTCAGACGCAACCGCGGCAGCGATTTAGAGGCACTGTGCGGAAGGATGACCGGCGGCAGCCTGTATGCATCAATGGTGACGAGACAGCACGCTGACCCACTGGATGCCGCCACGCAAGCATTGATGGCGAAGGAGCGGGAAGCTGCGCGCGTTCACGTCGGCTGAGTTATTTAACCCTGCGCCCGTCGGTACCGTACTCCTCACCTCTCGGCATCGCAAAACCTAGCCGCCGCCACCACCAACGATGAAGACCCCGTCGTGGCTAAAGCGGAGCAAAAACGACCACGAAGCGTCTGGCAACCAGCGTGCTCGGCTTCCGTCCTTCCTTCGCGGGACGTCCTTGCCGCCTCCGCCGCGGCCAAAGGAGTTCCATAGCCAGCCCGTGGGGGACTACCCGCCACCGCGGGAATGCCGTACCCGGCGGTACTACCACGTCGGGGAGTGTGAGCGCCTGTGGAGGGAGGGCCGTGTCATCCAGCACAGGGATGTCTCCCTCCCCATAGGATGGTACCTCAACCGGGACCGTGTCCCGGTGCCGCCACCGCGCAGGGCGGGTAGAGGGCTGGCGGATCATCAACCTCTCGCCGGTCCAATGCTGGGAGAGGGGCTACCACTCTGAGGCGTACTGGGTACAGTTCCTCTAGTGGGAGCACAAGGCGCGGCGTGCGACCACCATCCGCCGCGACCTGCAGCCGTGGGAGGTCTACACCGTCCCAGACATCGACTCGGACGACGAGGTCACCCACAACCACTCTGACGCCGACCTCGACAGCGAGGACAACAACAACGACGACATCGTTGTCAAACAGGAGGCGGGCGGCGTCGCCGCGAACCTGCCCCGGAGTACCGCGAGGTGCTGGTGTGGGGATACGACGAGGACGCCTTCACCGAGCAGGCCATTGCGGCCAGCGCGCGAGGAGGACGCCCAATGGCGCGGCTACGAGGAGGCCCTCTAGCTCACCCGCATGGTGGCGTAGACGAACGCCCAGCTGCCTCCACCGCCGCCGCTGCCAGGTTGGGCTCCTCCGATCGCGCCAGAGGTGGGGATGGAGCCGGCGCACGTCCAGCACGGTTGGGAGCCGTGACCTGGGCAGGTGGTCAACCCGCTTGCTCCCGCTCCCGCTCCAGCACTGCGGGTGCCCAACCTCTAGACGCCGCCGGAATACATCGACCTTGACCCGTAGATGAACGAGGCAGCGCCTGCGCACGAAGATCGGTACCTAGGGCTAGTAGTTTAAATTAGGTTTTTATATTTTGAATGTAAATTAAGTTTAAACTTTGCGAGTTTTATGTCGCGAACTATTTGTGTTTAAATTTGTAAAAAAAAATTCATGGCCAAAACAGACAAATGGGTCGCGCCGCTGGACGCGGCTTACCGGATAGGTCGGATTTCCTTCCTAAATCGACCGCGGCTCAATTCAAATAGACAAAAACGGACCATGACCAGATTGGTCGGGCCCTGACCCATGAATGATTGTATTGAAGGCCGCCGCGCAGGCAGACACGCACACTGAATGGAATTAGGGGGCATAGCGGTCATTTGGCGGCCGACGGGGCGTCGTGGGATCTGTGGAGGGTGGACGACGACTGTGAGCTCACGCGCCTTGTCCCCATCCCCCTGTCCTCCACTTTCCCGGCGAATTTCCACCATAGTCCACTGCTCCATCGATCTACTGTAGTACCATTCAGGGTGTCAGCCACTCGGTCACGTGCGTGCTCTTCTTCCTCCAGTTTGAACCGAATCCGCCGCCACCATTGACACGCATCGCCATTGCGAGCACGGCGTCGTCACCAGCTCCCTCCCCCCCCCTATAAAAATGCTCAACGAAGCCCCCGTGTGACGTACAAACGCATTCTCCTTCCCACACACGCCACGTTTTCACTAACTTCAACACTAGTCACTGCGACCTAGTACTGCTCCGGTCCGGCGATCCGCAGAGAAGGAAAAAATGGCGAGCTCCCGTGGACGGTGGGCGAGCCCCGAGCGGACCGTAGTGTGGACGGAGCCGCCCTCCAAGTCCATCTCCACCGCCACCAGGCGACATGGTGCGCCGCCCACCAAGGTGGCCGTGGTGTACTACCTCTCCCGCAACGGCCAGCTCGACCACCCGCACTTCATGGAGGTCACCCTCTCCTCGCCGCAAGACGGACTCTGCCTCCGAGGTACCTACGCTGCAGCTCAGCTATGCTCTGCTCTGCTCTGTCCCATTTCGCTGCGTTCGCTCGCGCACCGTGTCAGAAAGAACTGACATTGTGAATTGGCAGATGTGCTTGACCGCCTGAACGTGCTCCGGGGCGCCGGCATTGCGGACGCCTACTCCTGGTCGTCCAAGAGGAGCTACAAGAACGGCTACGTCTGGCACGACATCACCGCCGACGACCCCGTTCACCCCGCCAGCGGCAACGAGTACGTACTCAAGGGCTCCGAGCTCCTGCTTCTCCCAGTGCCTGCCGATGCGCGCCCACGCGACGCCTCCGCCTCCTCCTCGTCCTCGACCTCCAGCTGCGAGCCGAACAAGCAGAGGTTGCCCGTGGCAAGTAGCAGGACGGCCCGGCGCAAGAACTGGAGCTCCTTCGACATGGGCGAGTACAGGGTCGCGGCGGCCGTGCAGATGGGCGCGGCGGACGCGGCCACGCAGACGGACGAGCGCCGCGGTGGCCGGCGCGGCCGGAACACGGCACCACCAGAGCGGGAGGCGTCGAGGACGGAGCTCGGCATCGACGAGATCTCGCCGCCGCCGTCGTCCAGCAGCCCGGACACGCTGGAGACGCTCATCGAGCACGACGCCCGCCTCGCCGCAGCAAACACCATGGCCGTCGCACCAGAGCACGCAGGCACAGGGAGGCGGGGAGAGGAGGTAGGCGTGATTTCGGGTGGCCGGATGCGCGCGTCGGCGGTGCTGATGCAGCTCATCTCCTGCGGCTCCATCCCCGCGCCGGCCAAGCAGGACAGGCCGCGCTACGCGGCCCAGAGGCGGCTCCCGCGCGGGCGGTCAGACCTGAGCAGCAGCACGGGCACGGCCGCGGACGGGTTCTCGGGGAGCTTATCCGGCATGGATCGGGAGTACTTCAGCGGGAGCCTGGTGGAGACCAAGAAGACGGCGACTGAGGACTGTGCCGGCGTCGGTGGCGAGCTGGGCGCGCTCAAGAGATCGTCGTCCTACAATGCCGACAGGTAGCATTACTGTTTCCCTAATTGATAGGTAGCTCGTAGCTTAGTGATGAAATTGCACTACAATTCAGAAAAGTTGCGCTGGAGCCTCACACTGGGAAAGCTACTTTCTGAATTGAATCTTTCAGAAATTGAAAGCTACTTGAGTCTCACACTGGAAAAGCTAGATCGAATGCTACTCTGTTTTCACGCTATGCTCTGTATTCGACGGTCTTTGCACATTCAGTGATTCAGTCAGAGTGATTCCTCGAGATTCATCCATGCGTCTGCAAATCTTCCTAGCCAGATTCTCTTTTTCTACTCTTTGTGAATGACTGAGGGTTCAAGTGTTTGTGCGTGCAGGGCAAGGGATCTGAACATGATGAGTACTAGAGGTTGCAGTAAACTGCAGCTTGCAGCGGAAGAGGAGGTGGACGGCGTCCGTGCCAGATGTATCCCTGCAGCAAGGAAACAAAACAGCAGCAACAGGCGCGGCAACCAGCAGCAGGAACCAACTGCACTGACTGAAGAAAAGTGATCAAATATTGATGTGCACTGATCGTCTTGCTACGCGACTTAGTAATTAGATGTCGATGTTCGGAATCTCCATTTCGAGAAAACGAAAGAACATCCGGTGCTAGTAGTAGTTTCTTTTGTTTCGTTTGAGATTCAAGTAGCAGTTAGTTGGTAGCTAAAGTGTATGAAGATAGAGAATCCTCCAACTTCAAACTTCAAAGTGTAGCTAGCTCTTGCACGTGTGTCTCACTTTGAATTGAACATGCAATTTTTGACTTACTAGGCTATCCCTTTGTCTCGTCCTTCCTGGGATTTTTTGACAAATATGACCCTCTGCAATTCGCCATCGCCAAAAATACCCTCCTCGCACCGCAAAGCCAAAAATGCCCTGGCGGGATGCTGAAAAGGCGACACGTGTCACCTCACGCCACGGGGGTGGCGGGATGTTCCTCCCGCCACAGGGGGTGGCGGGATGTTCCTTCCGCCTTTGGCGGTGGCGGAATGCCGCCGTGGGGCCCACCAGTGCGAGCACGAAGTTGAACCTCCCGTCGGCGCCAAGTCGAACCTCCCCGTTGGCCTGGCCGTGGGGCCCACCTCATCCCGCCATTCCCCATGGCGGAAGGAACATCCCGCCACCCCCTGTGGCGGGAGGAACATCCCACCATCCCCCGTGGCGGGAGGTGACACATGTCGCCTTTTCAGCCTCCCGCCAGGGCATTTTTGGCTTTTGCGGCGCGAGGAGGGTATTTTTGGCGATGACGAATTGCAGAGGGTTATATTTGTAAAAAAATCCCTTCCTGGGACTTGTCCTCATGCATGCGGCACGAGGCACAATACAATAGGCTAGGACCCTTGGGTAAATTGCCACCGAATCTGCATTCCTAATAACATCGACTTTGAAATTGCTGCTGCTACGTACTATTTCCACTGACACGGTGATGATCTTAAATCTTGCAGCACTAGTGAGATTGGAACATAGTGATGGAATTGTGCTCGACGCCCATGGGGGACAACAACAGTACTAGCTTTCTTTCCAAGATATCATATTAGATGTACTAGTGAGTAGGAAATTTAGTTTTTGGAATTATACTACATGCCAAGGGATGGATAAGGGAGCAGGAAACTTAGTAATGCCAAGGATCGACAATTTAGAACAGTTGTGCTTTAGCCTAACACTGGAAACGCTATTTAGTGAATCGGAATTGTCAATAATTGTCCATGTCGTTTGGTTGAAGATAGTAATGTGCTACTGCTACTCGATGAGAACGGCGTTCTAGTGGTTGTGCGCGTTACAACCGTTCAGTTTGGTTATGTTACATTCTTTGAAATTTGTGTTGTAAGTTATGTCAAATTTCATCTTGTTTCATAAGTTTGATTTGGATTGGTATGCCAAAAAATGGTTAAATCACGTGCACTGTAGAGTTTGTCCAAGACGATAGTACTTGGTTCCCCTCTAATGCTAACAAACCTAGGGTGAAGCATATTTTGTCAACACACCATATTAACTATTACTATAGTTTTCTATCACACTTAACAAAAATTATGTAGATAACGTTGTTGTTGATGTTTAGATTTAAAATTATTTCATCATACAAGTCTAGCGTTTGTGGTTTGAGACAAGCTTGCACTAAATTTTAATTTTTTTTTGCAATGGCAGAATATTTCTTATCTTTATTCATTACCTCTTTAGGACACATTATTTTATTATAAAAAACCCTAGGTTTGTAGAAAATATGTAAAAATAAATAATAAGTGAGCCTGACAAACTTGGTTAGGGAAGTGGATGTAAGCCACCAAGGTTCAAGTCATCATGGATGTACATTTGGATTATTATTATTTATTTCAAAAAAATTAAAAATATAAATCTCATGCCTCGGCACATTAATATGAGGAAATCATAAGGGCATAGTTATGCAACTCCTTGTTGGAGTTATTATAAGCTTAAATATATTTGTAGAGATCTCAAATTAGGTACCATAAAAACTACCTAGATAGATGTCTCTAGATTGAGTCTTTGGTTTTTTCTCTTACAAAGAAAACCTATAGTGTATATGATTACATAAGTTTGGTGTAAAAAAGTTAGAAAGTACCCAAGTATACAATGTCTGTGCAAGATTGTTTCTCCAATGTTTGGTACAATGTTTCTGTTTTTATGATCCAACAGCGAGAGATTAGCTGGTGATGTCTCATACAATGCGGTTGACAAGTAATTATATTTGTTAGTTGGGGTTGTGTAAGTTGGCCCTATATAGGCAATGTCGTCGTAGTAGAGTTGAATAATAATAATAATAATAATAATAATAATAATAATAATACAAGAGTAGCTGATTTGAGAACTTGCTAAATTTATTGACCTCTCTCACCATTGGATCTGCCTCTAGATTTGTGCAATCTAAGAGTTGCACATTAGTTGCAACTGAAAAAAATATTAAAACATCACAACTTTTTTTGAAGCAGCCCAAAATTTTCGTTCACGCAATACAAATTAATTTCTTCGGATACTCTTGACTTTTTCTCTGCATATATGTGTGGAGAGACATGCAGCTGCTGGTTCCAACATGTGTCTACTCCAACATGTTATTAATTTTCTCTTGGATTTTTGACAAGTTCCAACATGTGTCTACTCCTACACATGCAGCTGCTGGTTCTCGATCGATCATCACTCCATCTCTTCAGCACATCCGGCCGGATGTGTAAGTGTAGGGTCTGTTTGGTTGGGTTTATTTCTGGCTTTTAGATTTTGGCTTATAAGTCACAAAAGCATCGAAGTAGGTGCCTTTTACTTTGGCTTTTAACTGGACATAGTAATATAATGATATAAGCCAAAAGCCAAAATAAAAAACACATATTTAGATTCTTTTGTGGCTTATAAGCCAAAAGCAAAAAGCCATATATAAGCACCACCAAACAGCCCCGTAGTACCGAGTGTGAGCGTGCCCTTAGCGAGTCAATATTCATCAACTCGACTCGCAGCGCAACTTGATACGTTGCCAAGATGATTCGCCGGCCGACACACGCAAGTACGCGACGCATGAGAGGGCAGCTGACAAAACATAGGTGCGTCGTCTTTTTTGAGCCGTGCAACACGACGCGCTTCTTCCGACCAACTGCTACCTCCCTCAGCTTAATTTGACCCAGGTCAACACATGTGATCCATTGACCCGCTTTCCTGCATGTGTCACGTGTGTGTACGCTGCTCGCGTGAACCCATTCTCCGTATTTCAATTTATTACTCCCTCTAATCTATAATAAGTATCGCTTATCTAGTATAAAGTTTGTATTAGCTTAATACAAAATGAGTGATACTTAATATGGATCGGAAGGAGTAATAATTTTAACCCGTCCTATGGAGTACTATTAACAAGTGAGTGAGTGGCGCTATGCCACGGAGCAAAAGTCCAACGGTCTACACATTAAGTGAAAAAAAAATCATGTGACGCGTCCGGCACGGAGCGTATTATTTTTTCCTACGACTGTCGGATCACGCATCATCAGTACAGTAATAGTAGTAATAGAGAAGTACGGTAATGGGAACCGGATTATTAATCCGGGTTTGGACGAGCAAGTCAAACGCACGGAAGCATGTGCAATGACGCGCGCCCGCCGCGCTACTTTTTAAATAATAGTATACTCCGCATCTCACTGCGTGAGCACAGTGTTTCCACCAACTTTCATGCGCACTACTATACTCAGAGTCTCAGACCAAGTAGGACAAAGTACAGTGGGCTACTGTGCTCCTGCAGAAGTTCCTGCTCACTGATAGAAAAATCCAACGTGAGATCTATTGTACTCCATCTTGATCCCCCCATCCAAGAAAAATATCATGGAAGCCGCTGATCAAATGTCATATAAGAAACCCATGACTCGGCACACACCACTATCTCTGTTCCTATGAATAAGGTGCACGTACACACATTTCAAAACGAGCTTTATGGCCGATCAAATTGGACACCAGTATCTCGATTGTATAGTACATAACTTGTATTGTTAGAATCATAATTAGAAACACTTTGTAGTGATATCAATTAGATATCAAATATTTCTTATATACATAGATTAATTCTTCGTCAAAGATAAAACATGAAACATGGAGTGCGCCTTCTTTATTGGAGTGGAAAGAGTATAACGCTATGGAATACTAAAGATTTAAAAGGAACTTAGGTTCCCAAAATTTCAATTTTACGACATAATATTTACTAAATATAAAGAAGTCCACCCAGAGGACTATAAATAACAAACACTGAAAACAAAATACACAGGACCGTGGTGGCGACAAAGAAATTTAAATAGTTAGAAAAATATTTGGTATAATGCATCACATTTGTCTGACACTTCCTCTGGTACATATTAATATTCTCAACTTTTTTCTAGATACGAATGCATCTAGTCTAAATACTTAACTAGATATATCTGAATTTACACAAAGTTAAGATCATTAATAAGGACCGAAAAGAGTATTGGAAATCGTTTTCAGTTGAGGTCACGACTCATGACGGACAGAGCTCATAAAAAACAACTGGAGCTACATAAGCAAGGACGACAACGAACGAGACCAACTAAGCAGCTAACATAAGAGGAGACGCACATACTAAAGGAGCAAAGAGTGTTCGACTAATTTGATGTGATCGATCCCCCTGGGTGAAATCCCAACATTGGCGACTGGCATTTACTAGTTCTTGGCTATTTTCATCTACATGTCATCAGCCAAGAAGGCCCGACTCTCGGCTGATGCCATGTCATACACGACAAGCCCTTCAACGGTGATGGTGGTGCTCGTGGCGTTGTTGAACAGGTACACCCCTGCCGCGGCGTAGATGGCCTCCGTTGGGTATGCCCGCGATGTTGCCGTCAGCCTCCCTCCCATCACGAAGCTCTGCACGATGGAGTGGTCCACTAGCACCCTTGCCGAAAATGCCTCGCCATCAAGAACTGGCACGGTGCTGCCAACCACACGATTGACGACGTCCTTTGCCCGTGTTGACCGTGACTCGTCGTGGCAGAAATGGGTCTTGAGGCCGCCATCCAATCCCTTGGACACGTAGAAGTATACAGCCGTCTGTTCTAGGCGACCGTCGGCGAGGACGAGGAGGCCAAAGGGGCCAAGCGCGCCGCGCATGGCGGCACCACCGTTGCTGCTGCAGTTGTAGCCGACGTCAGCCTCGTTGAGGGCATCAACGTCGGAAGAGTTGAGACGGAAGGAGGCCACGATGTCGAGCTGAGCGCCTTGGTGGAGTGGGAGGCGGACGACGGAGCCGGCGGCAACAGTGATGCCACCGAGGTCGGTGGCGTTGTGGCGGAGGGTCTCGATCTCTTCCACTGGCCATTGGATGAGGTTCGTCCGGGTCTTCTTGTCCAGCTCCACCGTCCTTGGAATCGACTGCGCACACGATCACACATACATCATTAATCAGCTAATTAGTTCAATAATTCGTGCTAAGTACTCCCAAAGATCATGGAAGAAAACTTGACTGCAAAAGGACTACAGTGTTGTTTTGTCAATAAAGAGCCCGCGCTATATGCGAGTAGCACGGAAAGATGGACGTACACTTTATCGTCAGTAATGTTGTCTCTTGGGAGATGCAGTGAGATCAATGATGAAAGTGACCCAATTATCCAAAGAAAACTAGGACTACCAATCGGTAAGTAAATATGGTCAATTCAGCATCATGCAACTACCACGGTGATGAATAAAACCAGAACTACTAGTAAATTTTATGGTGGGAGATTTGTCACTAGCTAGGCATACATGGTAGATCTGGGACTGAATGGGACATGGATGCACAGCCAACAAAGGGACAGACCATGCATGTGTGTGTCAACAGGCAGCTAGCTAAGATAGCGACCTACAACCAGCTCTTACTGCTACTCCTCCATGAGCGTCGTCCGGCGATGCACCCATGAATATGAAGGAGCGATGATAATGTCAGAGAATGCAAATAAGGTAGAACAAATGGATCATGTCCATTCGTAGTAGTGCATACCATGAGTGACGCCCAGCCCTTGGCGCGGTCGGCCTGCTCCGAGTCGGTCTCGCCCACATACGCCCACACGATGCGCCGGTTCTTGGTATGGTCGTAGAACGACTTGGATGCATAGTACTTGCCCCAGTCATACCTGAGCCCGACCCCGAGGTCGGCCTCGGGGTCCTGCGGCGTCCACGTGTTGGTGGCAGCATCAAAGCTCCCGAGCGCATAGTAGTCGTGCCACTCGTCGTTTGCGCTCTCCTTGAGCACGAACAACACCTCTGGTGAGGAGTTTCCACCCAGCATCTCCGATGAGTTGCCGCCCACAGGGTAGATGTCGATGCACTCGTACATGCCGGTGCCATTGGGGCCACGATGCAAGTTCCCCGACATGAGCTCGTAGTTTATAAAGTCGGTAGTCTTGTAGCTGAGGACGATTCCGGCATGGCCGTTGTCGTCCTTGGACCCGATGAGGGTGTGCCAAGTCTTGTCAGACTCGTCGAACCATGCGGTGAGAGGGTCACGGAAGTCCTTGAGGCCGATCCCGGGGGGTGGGAGGAGGATGGGGTTGGCGGGGTGCTTGATCCAGCTTCGAAGGAGCGGGTCGGATGGGTCGGCGGGCGTGGCTAGGCACTGGACCTGCGCAAATGTGTCGGTGTTTCCCGTGTAGAGCAGGACGACCCTGCCATCGGGGAGCACGGTGATGGAACCGGTGAGGACGCCGTTGATGTCATACCAGTGGTCGGGCACTAGGGCGATCGGGAGGTGGCGCCAGTGGAGCATGTCCTTGGACACGGCGTGGCCCCACGAGATGTTGCCCCACGAGTCGCCCTTGGGGTTGTGCTGGTAGAAGAGGTGGTACCATCCACCATAGTACACCGGACCTGCATCGGTATATGCAATGTGTCAGTCTATGTGTAATGTAATTTCGGCAAGTGATGGTGCTCGGAAGAGGAATATTCTGATGGAACAAGGATATTCAGTGATACTAACCGTTGGGATCTGCGTAGATGCCACCGGCAGAGGAAGAGGAAGCAAGTTACGTCAGCTCAGCTGATTGATTCTTCAGACGAACAAGATCAGAATCTGAAAGAAAAAGAAACACGTACCGTTCATGTAGTGCTTCTCAGGCTGGAAATGGAACCCAGGGCGCTGCCACTGCAGCATGTCGCTGCTCCACGGGAACCCACCGTCGGCCCCTGACGCCTTCTCCGACTCGCCGGAATCCTTGCCCCTGCTTCTCGGGATCACCGTTGTCAGCGCTGGCACGTAGCCTCCACCGCCGCCAGCGACCACTGTCAGGTCCACCCTGGCCCCCGCGAGGACCGTGACCACGACGAGCACCGCCGTCACCACCACGGTGGCGCACGCACGCCACCTCATGCCGCAGCCGCTACTCTGGCTTCCATGGGCGTCTCCCTCAGCGGAGCCGGACGGCAGCGGCGCGTACGCGTAGGGCAGGAGCGGCGGTGCGCCGGGGACGACGGCGCTGGACTCCATCGCGTCGGCGGCAGACCGGTTGATGATTCCGAGAAAGCCTGAGTGGTTTGTACCGGTGGATGCAAGGAGGAGAGCGAGCGAGCGAGCGAGCAGGATTTTGTAGTTGGGGTTTTCGTAGGGGTTTTGGCACGTATACACCGTCCATTTGTCCGTTTTTTGACAGCCTGTGTGTAGTGTAGGTATGGGTGGTCTGGTCTCCGTCAACCGCTCGTGTCCGTTGATGGCAAACGCAATTATTGGAGATGGCGCACGACAAGTTTTGTCAATGGACGATTCTGCATCATTTGGACTCATATACCATAGGGGGACCTGCCGTGGCAAACCCGTGCTTGATGCATGCATGCATGTGCTTGGGTCGCTAGCCGCTGGCTTGATTCATGGGTCGAAAAAGACAAAAACAGCCTCTCGGGCCAAACTTTAGCAAGAAAATAAAACGTTTGGAAAAAACATTTTCAAAATCTTACATTTTTGGATAGCGTTTGTCTCGGGAGCGCTACCCTCTAAATGGTGGCGCCCTTTACCTTTTACCCTCCTGCTAGCATGGCACGACGGAGACCAGCCGGTCCCACGGTGTGTTACGGTAGTGCCGGCCACATGGCCGCTAGCCTATGTAGAGTAGCGTCGTGACGGGGAGGGGGAGGGGCACTATCCTCTGGATAATTAAAGGCCGCAACCGGCCCACCTGCAGCCATCTACACACTCGAACATAATAGAGAACAAATAGAAGGATGGGTCTTGGCGCCCGTGACAACACTCTCTCCGGCTCTCAAATCCAAACCCTAAAACCCCATAGATCTAAAGCTATTTGTTGTGGATTTCGATCCCAATCCCAATCGCTTCCCAAGGTATTCACCTCCTATCCCCTCAACTCCATCTGAAAATTTGCTCACGGATCCTCTATTTTTTCAAGTTTAAGGAAACCCTAGTTCATCCAAAAAAATATTAGAAATATATATGGAGCATTAGTCTTTTAGCATTTTTAAGCAACACAAACCATAGATCTTGACCCGAAATTTCCCCCACTCAATCCATATGGCTTGAACTTTCTCGCCGCATCGATGTTCTCCATCGATAAGGGTAAGGCTTCAGCCAATCTTCTCCTCTTCTTTAATCGGGTCTCTATCCCTTTCTGATCTGCACCGAGGTTGCCAATGCCGTGTCGATTCACCATGCAGTAATGGTCGCCAGTTCAACGGTGATGTCGCTATTGGGAATATGCTCTAGAGTCAAATAAATGTTTTTTTGTTATTCCTTTTATTCATAATTATTGTTTATTCTTTATGATATAACTTCTTTGTGTATTGATTGTGAGAATGAAAGGAAAAATCAGAAGCACATGTAAATGTATAAACACGAAGGTCTCATGGGCATGACTAGCTCATTGTCAAATATGATCAAGTTTTATGTATCATGGTATAGTTATTGGAATGAGGATACTATTTGAAAATGAGGGCATATTGTTAAGGCTTAACAAGGATGCCAAACCGACCCAAGTCAAACGATATACTAAAAGATAAACAACATCATTTAGTTGTTGGTATATCATTGTTGTTGTCATATTACTGTGTCCTTGACCTTGAGGATATCAGTTGTCCTTCATAGTGGATGGCATGTCCTGATTGCATCCCAACTTTACCTTTCACCGGATGTTCATAAAGGTTGCCTTAGGATATGTTGGAAACTTATGACATGACACAAGATAGTACAAGATGGATTTGTACCTCCGTCGATGGAGAGATACTCTTAGGCCTTTCTCGATATTATGGTATCACCAATCGTCTGGTCAGACAAAGAGTGATGAGATTCACTGGATACTGGAATATACGAACGAGAATAAACAACCACAAACCAGTAACAAGGTCAATATGGTATAGCCATCAAGAGTTGTCTTGGTATTGTCATGTATCGTGATGCGAAGAGATAGTACATGAAATCAATAGTTTCACTCGAATACTTCGTGGTTGTTTGGGAATCAATATGGGTGTACAGATCCTGCTATTGATTATTGTATGGAAGAAGTTTCGCGGACATCACTACTAGGAAAACAACTATCCATGAGTCGGACAACTAGTGGCGCATTATCAAGATGATGAGCCACAGATAATTACCTATGGCACACCTCCAAGCAGTGCACCACTAATAGTTGACTTATATGTGGAGCATCATCCCAGCCATATTGCACCACGTATAATTACCCGTGGCGCACCTCCAAGCAATGCACCATTAATAGTTGACTTATCTGTGGTGCATCGGCCTAGCCAGATTTTGTAGCAAATGAGCCAAAGAAAGAGAAATACATCAAATTCCAATGGAATCAGGAAGCCACATTAGAGAAGTAGGAACCTTAGTAATAGTAGTTCACAACAGCTGAGAACAACAACTATAGCTTAGCCAGTACAGGTAGACAACCATAGGACAATAATAGTAGGAAAAGCAACATAAGCAAGTGGCTAGGATAGCAATGTAAAAAATAGTAGTCAGTACAAATCAGAGGAGAACAAATGACATCAGTTGTAGATAGAACATAGTACAAGCAACCAGCAGATTCAATAGTAAAACCCAACAACATTAGTAGAAACCATTTAACAGAAAAGAAATTGCAACAAGTAAAAGGTAGCTCAAACCTAGGATTCTTATAAAGAATCAAATGAAGCTAATGAACACTTGTAGTTCATCAAGATACATGAAAAATTCTCAAGAAAACCCTTAGTGAAAATCTCTGAACTATCAAAAACATGATCACTAAAAATCTAGGAGGTAGTGACAAAAAACAACCTAAACTTAAATGTTTTTCCATTTCGACCAAGGCAAAATTACCAAATTAACCTTAACCGACATGCCACTTGTCACATATGACATAAGATGATTAGAACACTAAAATCCAAGCTAGAGAGGCGGTATAAGCAGCTTAGTCATGAATTGCATGCACTGAGGTGTCATCACTAAGTGAATCCAAGGACGCTATAGATAGCACCCTAGACCATTCCCAAAGATCATAATACCTAGAGCAAAGCTCATAAGAAATACTCTTTGACCATAGGTTGAGAGAGAGGAAAAACCATCTTTCCACTCTCACTAGTGAGAGAGAGAGATCTAGAGAGGAGAACAAAACAAGAACGGGAGATAATGGTAAGAAAACCGCATCAGATCTTCCTCAAGCACACTTTAAAATCTTCAAAGGTTTATAGCTAAACTTTAGAATAGATTGGGAAGAGAGAGATTAGCATTAGGTAGCACCTAGACTAAGTTAGGGCTAGCTTATGTGCATCTCCATGAATGGAGAACACCATAGATCCATGCCACTACACTAATTGGCACAACCTAGATTAATTACTAAATCACTTGAGAAATAGATCTTTTGATAGTTTTATCATGAATTACAACATGCATGGGATGTACAAAAACATGAATTAGCTCTTTGCCATGCTGAAGACAGCTAACCAGAAATGGCCATGGACGTCGATCATGTGATGATGGTGAACAAGACCACCCACTTTAAGAAGTAAGGAAATACTAGAAAGGGAAGGGCAAAGGGAAGCCCAAGAAGAGTACCCACTCTGAGTCTGAGTGCTTCCACTATAAGGTCAAAGATAATTGAAAGCGCAACTGCAAGAAGTACCTGGCAGAATTACAACATAATGTTTGGTTTGAGAGTTTAAAAATATATGTTTCTAAACGGATGTAAAGTTGGATCAATAGTTTTCGCCGTACACACTCCTTAGTAACAACTATACTTAATTATAAGATAAAACACGGAAAGTCCTCTTGGCTCTAGAGCTCAAGTGCTCCCTGCTAATTAAAAAAATTAAAAACTACACTTATAAGTTTTTAAAAATTATGAAAGAAAATCCAAAAAGTTGCTAATGATGTATCTCACAAGTGTGCAAAATCTCAATTCGAAGTGCTTTGTCTTCTCAGCTACACAAAAATGACAAAGTGTGACCTTTTTGTGATTCGAAATCACTATACTATAGATCTAATTTTTTTTATTTTTGTGTAGGTTAAAATACACATGATTTCAAATCAAGATTTTACATGTTTGTGGTATAAATCATGGGCTAAATTCTGATTTATTTTTAGAATTCTATAGAACCCAAAAGTAGGATTTTTTATTTTGTTTAAAAGCGGGATCACTAGTGCCCATGTGTACCAAATCTCCACCAGATGAAAGAACTATAGTTATTTAACAAACATGTTTGATATGTTCCAAACGTATCTACTTTCCCAAACAATTTTTCTATTGTTTCTCCTCTAATTTGTGTGATTTGGATGCAACTAATACGGACTGACGCCATTTTTAGCAGAATTGCTTTAGTGTCTAGTTTTTTGTGCAGAAAGTCAACTTTCAGGAAAACTTCCGAAAAATATCGCAAAACTACTATTTTACCAGAAGACTCACGGAGCTAGAAGACGGGACGGAGAGGGGCCACGAGAGGCCCACACCCCCTGGCCGCGTGGGCCAGGCCAGGCCGCGCCTCTGGGAGGTGTGGCCACCTCGGGAACCTCCTCGGTCTCCCCCTTCGCCTATATAAGCCCTCTGGCCTAAAAACAGAGGGGGGTTCGACGTTTTTTCAGATAGAGTTCCGTTGTGCCACCACCACCAGAAAGCGCGATTGGGAATCAGAAACTCCGTTCTAGCACGCTGCTGAGACGGGGTTTTGGAGGAGATCATCGCCATCATCATCACCGAGCCTCTCCATCAACCATTCATGTTTCTCCCCATCCATGAGTGAGTAATCCCCCGCAGTAGGCTATGGGGATGGTAGGGATTGGATGAGATCTATCATGTAATCGAATAAGATTGTTAGGGCATGGTGCCCAGTATCTTTGTTAGTGCTTTTTGACATTGTTGCAACTTGTTATGCTTAATGATTGTCACTAGTGCCCGAGTGTCATGATCTCAGATCTGAACATGTTATTAATTTATGATGATAGTATTGTTTGTGATCTTATCTACAAGTTGTTTAGACGTATTACTGTCTGGAACCGAAGGCCCCGAAGTGATAGAAATTGGGATAACCGTAGGAAATGGCTGTGATAACAGGTTCATGAAGTGTTAATGCTTTGCTCCGGTACTCCATTAAAAGGAGTACCTTAATTGCCAGTAGATTCCCTTGAGGCCCCGCTGCAACGGGCTAGCAGGACAAAAGATGTTGTGCAAGTTCTCATTGCGAGCACATATAACTATATATGGAACACATGCCTATGATTATTTAGTACTTGGATGCTTTATCTTATTTATCTACAATTGCCCTAGATCTTGATATTACATGAATAGTCTTATCCATGCAACGTCCATCCATCCATATGCCTACTGCACTTAAATCCTACTGTTTGCTACTATTGTTACTGCTGTCTTTATTTTACTGCTGCTGTTACTTTGCTATTGCTACTACAAAACTGTTGGTACTGATAAACTACTGTGAACAAGACTATTTCCACATGCAGCTGAATTGACAACTCAGTTGTTAAGGCTTATAAGTATTCTTTAGCTCCTCTTGTGCCGAATCAATATATTAGATTATACTATCCTCGAAGACTGTTGTGATCCCCTATACTTGTGGGTCATCAATGTTCTGCAAGAGACTCCCACTAATATCTCTTTTCTGATTATGGTAACAATAAAATTCAAACAAACACTAGAGAACAAATTCTTGCAAACAACTTGTATACTTAGGAAGTTTCTATAACTTTTAACTTTACACATGTTGTCATTTAAGAGGACCAACCAAACACTTTAGAGATATCTATAGAGACATTTACTTATTAGGGTAACCAATTTAAGATCTCTAAAAAGATGTTTAACTAAGTGAGATACCAAACAATGAGACATACATATACAACTTTGTCATCTAAGTGCTGCCTCGTGTTAATATGTGAAAGCATGATATTATGTATTTTACATATTTTCTTGAGATCTAGGGTCATTTTTTAATAAAACAATTCATAGGAATCAGATGAAAAAAAGAAGAAACATGGCTTTGGTTGCAAAATGTTTTCAAAATTTAGTTAAAAATGTTTGAGACTACAAATTCTATGGAAAATTAACTTTAAATACAAAGCTTATCAACAACGTTATGCTCTTAATTTTATTGATTGTGATAGAAAACTATAATAGTTAAGATGCTTTGTTAACTAATTGTTCACTGGTGGTTTTGACCCACGCAAGTTTGTTTTAAACAATTTAATTTTCCAATCTAGGTAGTAAGTTAAAATAACATGGACAAGTATAATACTATCATAGAGGCATGAGAAGGAACCAGTTTTCTTGATTTTCGTATTTTGTTAAGCTCGCGCATTTGATGGCTTGGACAAACCTCAAACAAAGATGCTTAGCTTATTGAGACATTAATATATTTTTTAACTAATCATGTATTGAATTTTGACATTATTTGACTATGAATAAAATTGTACTTCTGAAATTGATTAGGAGTTTCTCCTATGACCTATCTTTTCCTTTTTTATCTTGTATAAGCAATACATGCATTTTAGCAAGCACGCGACAACTCCATCGGTGTCTATTTTCGTCGATCATGTTGAATAGGAAATTATTACATTTCCTCGGAAGATTCCCAAATGAGAGGAGGGTAGACTAGGCATTTCATCTTGTGTTGATACTAGGCAATTAGGGTCGGTTTAGTTTCCGACCATACACTAGTAGAAAAAGTTCTATCCATTGCGCTCCTAAAATGGGGTCAGTGGCGCACGTCAACAGATATTACACCACTAATAATTTTTATCTGTGGCGCACCTAGACATGCGCCACAGATAAGGCACTTATCCATGATGCACATGGATATAATATGCCACTGATATCATTTTTAAAATTTTAAAAAAGACAGGATATCTTAAAATTATCTGTGACGCATTTGAGTATGATGCGCCACTAATAAAAATTTAAATTTCAAAAAAAATGTGGATCTAGATCTACCATGCTGTCACCACGTCGTGCCGCGTCCCGTCACCGGGAAGGAGGTCGAGGACGGCGCGACGGGAGGTGGAACCTCCCGTGGGCTGCCGGAGGAGGCCGATGCGGTCAGAGGATAGGGGAAGGAGGAGATGAGAGGATTCAGAGGAAGAGGAGGAGAAAGGGAAGAGGAGGAGGAGAGGGGAAGGACGAGAGGAGGAGGAGTAGGAGGTGGTGGAAGAGGAAGAAGAGAGGAGGAGGAGAGGAGAAGGAGGAGGAGGAGGAGGAGGAAGAGGAAAAAGAAAGGAGTAGGAGTAGGAGGAGGAAGAGGAAGAGGAAGAAGAGAGGAGGAGGTGAATGAGAGGGAATGGTGGAGGAGAAGATAAGGAGAAAGGGTTGGTGGCCAGGGTGGGACTTAAATTTGAATCCCACCCAAACTTATACGTGGCGTACCCTATTGTGGTGTGCCATATGTACGTTGTCTCGATTTTGTTCTGCAGGAAAAAAAATCTTGTTTTTGTCATAACTTTTTTCTTTTCCGAATTTTGAGATTCTAAAAAATCGCTAAATGACCTAAAAGGATTGCGAGAAGATTCAAAATTTCATGCTCGTCATTTTGACATATTAAGCATTTTTTCGACATCGTATGCGAAAGTTATGGCTGTTTTACCGTGCCATGTACTTTTTTGCAAAAAAAAATTTCGAAATTCATATTTGTTTGTTTTATTACAAACTAGACCACATAATCTACCTATATATATGAAAGGATTCTATTTTTTGAAGTGTTTTTATTTTATTTAATTTTTTATAAAATAAAAAAGGCGATCCAAGGGGGAGGGGTGGGAGAAATTTTTCCAGAACTTATCCGTGACGCACGATAATTTCGTGCGCCACAAATATGCCATCCATGGATGGGGACGACCCCCGGCGCTAGGCCCACACATGTGTGGCGCACCATTTTGGCCATGCGCCACGGGTAAGCCCATATTAGTGGCGCACCTCTTTGCCATGCGCCACGGCTAACTATCCGTGGAGCACCCTATCAATGTGCGCCACGGGTATGGCCCCTATGGATAAGCCTTTTTCTACTAGTGATAATTTGCCAAGCTTCAGTTTGATAACTATGACAACTATAAAAGTGTGGCTGAGAAAATGGACACAAAAAGTGTGGCAGAACTAGGCAACAAATTCACTCAATGACATGTAGACCATATGATTATTAAAGGGTGACAAGACAAAGTGTGGTAAAAATCAAACACATACACAATTGACAAATTTTGGCTGGAAAACAAACATCCTTTAATTAGGTTTGGTGTTTTGTCACTTGTTTATAATAGTAAATATGCACATGCAACATACGTCTCTGAAATATAACACATGCCTTTTAAATTCTTTTTGCTTTTAGCGAGATAATGGTTATGTAGCTTTTGTTCATCGAGTCAGCGTGATAGGTCTCATGGCCCACCACTTTAAGCGTGTATTGAAATATTCACATACAACATTAAAATCCACAAACATAAAAGTATTGCAATTAATTGCAAAAATATCACAACTCAAACTCAGTTTGAAGCAACATTTAAAAGAACAAATATCAAACAATATTATCCAATACTTATCTCGCTATGAACCAAAAAGTGTTTCGGCGGATCGATACCATCCGACATGTGTATAGTGTTTAACTTAGAAATGTGTATAAATAAGCATAGTAAAATTTACTCATTATGGGTACTGAAAAATATGGCCCCTATCATGCCGCCTAACCTGGACCCACATAAGGCATTTCACCATTGTAAATTTCATTCGGAAATGCTGGTTCTATGGACGAATTCTTACGGATTCTAAGGGCGTGTTTGGTTACTTGGCTCTTTGTTTCTTGTTTTTTTTCTTTTGGCCCTTGGATGCTGTATGGGGAGAGATTTGATTTGGGCCAACTTTAAGCTCTTGTTTGGTTTCCCGTATTTTCGTCCCTCCTCCCAAAACGGCCCGACGTATGGTTCCTCGCTGCACATAGTAGGCAATAAGTATTATCCCTCTAATCTAACATACTTGATCTTAATTCAATCTAATCTATCTAACTATGCCTCCATTCGAGATAAGTTGTATATGAAAAAGGTGCCCCTCGATGTTATGAATCCATTGGAGCGAACAATTTGTAATTTCGTTGAGTGTTTGAAACGCTACGTCGTTTTCCCTTTTAGAGATTTTTTGAATGAATTTTGTCAAATTCGTCACATAGTTGATCATTTGAAATTCCTTTGAGGGGAAGCTTTATTTCATCATTTTACACGATTTTGATGTTGTAAGTTTTCTGTTTTAACAATGCTATACGAGTAGATCTACGTGTACGTACGTACACGTTGAAAATTTAGATCTACGTAGTTATGAATGTCAAAACGAAAAACTCACAACACGAAAGTTCTGTGATACAGTGAGGCAAAGCTACACCCCAAAGAAATTTCAAACGGTCACCAGTGTACAAAGAATTTGACAAAATTCGTTCACAAAACATATAAACATGAACACAAAATAGACCCCTAAAAGGTCAACGAAACTAGAAACCGATTGTCAGGGTGGATTCGCAACATCGATTCGCATCTTTTCCATGTACAACTTATCTTAAATTGATGCATAATTTTAAATCAGAGTGAATTAAGTTAACCGCGTTTATGGAGGAAAGTATAGTTGACTGGGTTGCACCTAGGGGAAGAACTTGCAGTCATCGGACTGTCCCATGGAAACGCTCAAAATCTGAGTTCACAGCGAATTAAGGTTTGGCCCTTTTTAAAAAACCATGTAGTGCAGATATTCCATGCGACCCATCTCTACAAACAAGCTTATTTCTTTCCGCATCATGCGAGAAACGGGCATCGGCCCAACCAAACACATCCAAACCTTCGGACTGGCGTGCTGATGCGTGGATGAATCGTAGCCCTAAAATCACGGAAGTGATAAAAATCTATGCAAATCCCACATCATTCTGTAAAAATCCCTCCGTAACTATAGCATTACTCAATTTCATTTGTCCAGCCTTCATAAAACCTTACATCTAGTTATCTTTTCTTCAAGTTAACACTTGAGAAAAAAAAAGAGGGACACCACGGGTTAGTCAACTGTTGGTGCAACGCTTTTGAAGTTAAACATCGCATGTGTTGAGTGATGGAATGTTCGGAGACACAGAGGCAGCACTTTGAAGTTGACACAATTCTCTATCTTCAGAGTATAATTCTGTTGCCAACCTCTGCTGCCAAGGAAAGATTACTGTAGTGATTCTTACAACTGCTGGCACTGTCGATGCTAGTCTTCTCTGCTGAAACACTGAATGTGCACTGTCTGCCCTGAATCTCAGACTGTGGAATTGAGTCGCAAAGCAGAGCAATAGCGTGAAACAGAGCAGCACGCAGCACGTATGGTCGACATAGTACGCAGAACAAAGAAAGGAATCACTCTGCATGGTGCTGCTATAACGGTGACAATTTTATTGTGGATTTGGAATCCATGAAAGTACAGTGCCGCGAGGCTTAATAAAAGCGCAACTTTTCTGAATTGTCCTCCTATGATTCTGTATCATGCATTACGTCCGTCTCGTGCTAAAAATTTGATAAACTTCACTCACTGCTACTATTTTTTGAGATAATTTGTGTCAGCAAGCTCCTACTAGCTAGCAGAAGAGCAATGCTACCTGTCGGCGTTGTACGACGACGACCTCTTCAGACCGCCGAGCTCGCCGGCACAGTCCTTGCTCGCCGTCTTCTTGGTCTCCACTAGGCTCCCGCTGAAGTACTCCCGCTCCATGCCCACCACGCCTACACCACCTATATATATGCTTCCAGAGAAGCCGTCCGCGGCCGTGCCCGTGCTGTCTGCTCAGGTCGTCCGAGTTCCGACCGCCCACGCGGGAGAGGCCTCTCCGCCCTGTACCTTGCCGGCCCGTCGTCACGCTTGGCTGGCGTGGGGATGGAGCCGCAGGAGATGAGGTGCATCAGCACCGCCGACGGGCGTATCCGTTCTTGTAGCTCCTCTTGGAGAAGCAGGAGTAGGCGTCCGCCATGCCGGTCCAGCACATCTGCACATTCAGAATGTCAGTTCGTTATGACACAGTGCGAGAGCGAAAACAGCGAAATGGGACAGAGCATGCGGGAAATGTAGTACTCCCTCCTCCGATCTATATTAATTAATTTTAATTTATCAAAATTTAGATAAATCTATATATTAAATAGTTTCTAGATTTATGTAAATGTACACAAATTTGAGTCAACTAAAAGTGGGTCGGAGGAAATATGCTCGGAGGCAAAGGCCGTCTTGTGGCGAGGAGAGCATGGCCTCCACAAAGTGCGGGTGGTGGAGCTGACCGTTGCGTGAGAGGTAGTACACCACGGCCACCTTCATGGGCGGCGCACCATGCCCCCTGGTGGAGGTGAAGGTGGAGATGGTCTTTGGCGGCGGCTCCGTCCACACCACGGTCCGCTCGGGGGTTGCCCACCGGCTACGGGAGCTGGACATTGTGATTACCTTTCCTCCCTAAATTTCTCTCAGCGGATCAGTCGAGTGACGAGTGGTACTCCCTCCGGTTTTAAATGAAATATAAAATATTTTAGATTTATGAAATAAATGTATCTAGATTATTTTTAGTATGTAGGTTTACTAAGTTTTAAGGTGAATCTAGACAATAAAATAAGTTTAGATATTTTTTTCACAAACCTAAAACAGTATATATTTTGAAACGGAGGGAGTAGTACTACTTGACTAGTGAAAACGTGCTCCACATACCCTTGTGCCATTTTTTTTGAACAAACACAGGTAGACGCTTACAACATGGTCATGCACCAATCCCTATAAACACATAAGCGTACATCCTATCTCTATGAGTATATTCGAGAGACTAAGCCGATGGATTGATGTGCCGTTTCTGGGAATGAGATGCCAGACATGGCTAATGGCTTCCTTCACCATTTTTATAGGGAAGGAGAGGGTGACGCGGTGCTCGCGATGTCGGTGGATTCGGTTCAAACTAGAGGAAGGAGAGCGCGCTCGTACGTGACGGACCGTGAGAAACTGACTGGTAGATCGAGCTTGGGACTATGCTGGAAATTGGAGGGCTGGGATGGTAACCATAAGGAGATGGGAACAAGGCGGCGCCTGAGGTCAACTCGATGTCCAAGCTCTCTCCTCCCTGATGCTGAGTGTGCTTGTCTATCCCTCTGAGCCACTAGACAGGGTCGTGACCGTGTGGAACACGTACAGGTTTGTGATAGGAATTTTAAAGGATATATAGGACTAGGGAGCAGCTACACCGAGATCGACCTAGTTATATGTTAACGCGAGGTCAGTTCCGACCAGGTGGCCCTTCCCTCGATTCCCTCGATTCACGTGACGTACGGATCGTTACTTTCCCTCCCCCTCCTCACACACCCGAAAACAAAACAGCCGAGCGGGATACTCGGGCCAGGGAGCGGCTACACCGCGTGCAATCGACGCTATTCCTCCTCCGCCTCCGCCTCCTTCATCCTCCTCCTCCGCCTCCGCCTCCGCCTACCAGCGGTTACATCTGGATCTCGTCCCCCACTCTCCATGGAGCTCTTCATCCTCCTCCTTCAACATCGGCAGGTGTAACATCCTAGCTCCACCCCATACTCTTCTTCCCCACCTCTTCTTCCCCAGCTCCACCCCAGCTCGATCAGCTTACCTGGGAGCTCGATCCAGGACACAGGCACCTGCTCAAGTAACATCGTCAACAAAAAGGTACATGCTTTAACATCCTGCGATTCCTCTCCTCCTTTTCTACTACTACTACTACCCCAATCCCTCTTCCTTCCATCCTAGTATCTAGCAGATAACAGGATGTGATTGCTCTTACATCCTGTGAAAATTACATCCTTTCAAGAGCAAACACAGTGGAAAAAGTCTAGCAGATAACATCCTAACAATTTTGTTGGTCCTTTCATGAACAACAGAGAATAACATCCTAGCAGAAAAAAGCAGTGATAACATCCTAGCAGAAAATTACATCCTTTCATGAGCAAAACACAGGGGAAAAAGTCTAGCAAATAACATCCTAACAATTTTATTGGTCCTTTCATGAACAACACAGGATAACATCCTAGCAGAAAAGAAGTGATAACATCCTAGCAGAAAAGCAGTTGTGGCATAAAAGCAGTACACAAGTAGTTGTAGCATGTATTGAACATCCTAGCAGAAACAGAAAAGCAGTGATAAACATCTAGTAGATATGATAAATACAAGGATAACAAAGAATATCCGGGAACACAAAACAGAAGTAGTGGTAGCATGTACTGAACATCCTAGAACACAAACACAGAAATGATGTTCATATCCTTTTGGGCACATTGTCATTCTTCCTCTCTTCAGTTTGAGAGAATATACAGTCAGGCATAAAAAAGGTCCCACATTTTCTTATTTGTTGTGATGTAACATGAATCTACAGTTACAGGTAGAAAAAGAAGTTAGTAAAAAATTACTGTGTTGTTATAAATTAACTGTCCAGTAAAGAAGTAACTTTTTTGTTTGCTTTATGTTCATAATAACTTTGTTGTTCTGTATTTAAATTTCAGCAGTGAATGTAAAACAAAAAATGACAAGAGGTTTTGAGTGGTGGTTTGGAGGGTTTGATCTAAACCAGCCACTAAATTCAGACGAAGAAACTGATGTCCATGCCGATGGGGCTCGGACATCGGCTCCCCGTGATGCTGGAACATCCCGCCGCTGATATGCCATGTGCAATCGGGGCCTGATGTTACTTCGTGCACAAACATGGGTGACTCTTTCTAGTGAGTAAAGTGGCGGTGAGGATGAGGTTCAATCTACTCGAGGTTTTGTTCCAAAAACCATTTGTCGATTTTGTTTGCTGCGTGATGAAGCATTGGTTCATTACAATGATGAAACATGTTGGATTCTCAATGAAGATAGAGTCATCAAGATTCTGCAAAAGATGGTGAGAAGGACAAGAGTGTTTTAAGGAAAAAATGTGTGGAAAATGCAGAGGGAGAAGAAGTGCCATTGAAGCAAAGGAAACGTACTATCACCAAACTATGCGATTGCAAAGCGAAGATGAGGGTGAAGCGCACTGGTGCTAGATGGCAAGTGACGCAGTTTGTAGAGGAACACACTCATGATGTTATCCAGAAGTTTGCTTTGAAGAAATATCTGAGATCGCACAAGAAAATACCAAAAGAGGAGAAAAAAATTTATAGACTTGTTGCATGAGGTGAACCTGAGTTCTGGAAGGATTATGCAGATTATGACTGAGCTTTATGGAAACAAGCAGAATGTACCATATGGCAGCAAAACTGTGAGTAACTACATGGCAAAAAGTGGCGAAAAAGACAGATTTCAAGATATACCTGAATTGTTGGATTATTTTGAAGAGTTGAAGAAACAGGATCCGTGTTTCTACTACAAGTTCTACCTTGATGAGTTATCTCGAGTCGAGAGAATATTCTGGGTAGATGGTGATGCGCGGGATGCTTACAAGCTGTACAATGATTGCATTTCATTTGACACGACATACATGACAAACAGGTACAAGATACCGTGTGCACCAATCATAGGTATCAACAGATATGAGCAATCCATCCAGCTTGGGTGTGGTTTTGTCAGAAATGAGAGGATAGCAGATTTTGTATGGCTGTTTGAGATGTTTTTAGATGCAATGGATGGCTTGCATCCGGATAACATCATAATTGACCAAGATGGTGCTATGAGGAGTGCAATCCTTACTTTGTTGGTGCACACTGTGCATAGGAATTGCAGATGGCATATAATGCAGAAAGTGCAAGAGAAGGTTGGTCCTTTCATAGCAGAAAGAGAAGAATTAAGGAAAGATTTCAATGAAGTCATTGATTACAATTTGAGTATAGAGTAGTTTGAGACCAAGTGGTCCGAGATGTTAATCAAGCATGATATTGTTGATAATGCTCATTTTCTTGATATCTATGATCTAAGATAGAACTTTGTTCCAGTTTACTTCCAGCACCGCTTTTTCCCATTACTGTAGAGTACAACAAGAAGTGAAGGTTTCAACGCAGTTCTTAAGAAGTATGTTAGTCCCCATGATAGCCTTTTTCGCTTCTTCAAACAATACATGAAGTTACAGGAGCAGATTGATGTAGCTGAAGATTCTCATGAGTTTGTCGGCGAGGATAAAATCACAAACTTTGGTCGTAATTCTATGGAGCAGCAGATTTTAGATACATACACTCTACCGATTTACAATCGTTTTCAGGTTGAGTTGTGTAAGATAACTTCCTACAATGCTTTTGATCGTGGAGGTGGCGTCTTTGAAATTGTTCCAATTCAGGGGGCTGTCTATGGTTATGGCAGAAGAAGTTACATGGTTGATGTTGATTTGGATAATGAAATATACAACTGCCAATGTTGTAAGATCAAGAAGGATGGTATTCTTTGTTGCCATGTAATGAAGGTTATGTCCCATTTGGGTGCGGTGCATCGAATACCAGACCGCTACATCCTTGCTAGGTGGTCTAAACCTCCCCCCGGATATAGTTGTGCCAACCATAGAGCCAAAAGAAGTTGTTCATCGAGCTAAGAAACTGTCAAGGAAAGATATGAGGATGTTGCGTTATGGGAACCTATGCAATGATTTTGCTAAACTTGCTGTTGGTTTGCCCTCGGACAAAACAAAAGAGATTGCTGAGAAACATATGAAAGCAATGGAGAAAGAAATGGCTGATCTCAAAAAGGCTGCTGTAGATGCATTGAAAAGGAAGAAGGGAAAATCTCCAGTAGTTCCTGAGAGCACTAACATGTCAGATGGTGAACCTATGGAAGAAGATCCCACCCTTGCTACCAACAAAAAAGCGCAAGACCCTGCTGTTACGACCACTAAGGGGAGGCCAGCTCAGAAGAGGAAGAAAAGTGGGTTACATCTTCAGAATCCTCGTCCGACTAAATACACACTTTGCAAAGAGATAGATCATGATAGTCATAACTGTCCATTGAGGCTAGCTGATCCAGCAAAACACCCTACATTTTCGCTTTTCAAGTAGTAGATATGGAAAAGCAAGCCGGATTCTTTAGTGATTTCTTGGTTATGTGAAATTGAAATTCTCATTGTCTTCCTAAATGTATTTTACATGTTTCTCGCTGTTGATTTTTCTTTGCTATTTTCCAAATAATATAGCATGTTTGATGTAAGCATGTTATGCAATGTAAGTTTACAGTTGCTTGAACAGAAAAAAGGATGAAAACTCACCGTTGAACTAGATGTAACACTGCCAAGTTGCTGTGTTCTTCGGAAAACGAAGCCATTTGTCAGTGAATATTTTCCTTATGTTTGGCATATCCTTCTGTGTGTAAGTTGGCACCTTTCTGCCATGCTTTTCTTCCAGGTTTTTTAGAGTGAAAAACCCGCAGTCATACCTGATAAAAAAAGCTCAATAAGGCACGATGTAGAAATTTGTACAATTTTTTAGAAAGGCAACATCTTATATATAAGCAAGATGAAGTGAAGCAAAAACATACAGCGCTTTAAAAAAAAGTGTAAGACTATGGATGATCACATACGTGTTAGTTTGCTGCGGGCTTTCAATAAGTTCAATTGGCCAAGTTGAAATCTGGACTTTTGAATCTTTGAAGTATCTGTCCCACATTATTTTGGTCCCAGCCACTAGTAGATGGCAACTGTGCATCAGTAATTCTTCGCTATTTTCACTTAGGGAGTCAATGATTTCAAACCTTTGAGCTTTGACCAGTAGTGGCCTGATTGATCATTAGGAATGTTTGTCAACTTCTGCAAAGTTGGGAAGCAAACCTGCATGTAAAAAAAACAGCAAGTTAAAATTGCTTCTTCTTAAACAATATTGGTTAAGGAAATCCAAGTTTTGAGAACATTTAAAACACACGTAATTATGAGGTTCTTACAACTTCTTTTTCATCCAGTTTGTTAGTAGGGATTATCTCGAAGCATCTTGTAACATCTTTAAGGTCGAAGTGGCACTCGATCAGGTACTCCTAGGAAAAACAAAAAAGGAAGCGTAGATGAATGTTGCTAGTACCAAGATGTTACACTTTAAAAAGAAAAAATGAACATTAAACTTATAGCTACACGTAGCGGCATGATGTACTTCGCTTGGTTTGTGTTTTCTTCTTTCATAATGTGAATAGCAACCTCAGCAACTATGTTTATCAGTTTTTTCCCTAGTTTCACTGAATCAGCTAGATTACCAACAGTTATGTAGTATCTACCTACATCGACAACAGTTTCATCATTCGTTGTGGACCGACTGTTGAAACCGTGTTTGCACACCATACTGTACAGAGTCTCAATTGGTTTGGTTACGCTGTAGTTCTTCTGCGTTTCATAGTTCACATAAGGTGATTTGTCAAACTTGCCTGCTTTGGAAATTCTCTTCTGGTATTCATGTCCAACTGCTGTGATTTCTAAGTTAGATGATTCATTGTGTGACTGGCTACATCCAGCCTCTTGTGCCACGACTGCTGTTTCTTCTTTGTTTGACTCATCATCTGATGGTGTACAAAGGTCAAAAGAAGGAGCATCTGGTGCTAACAGTAATGCTTCCTTCTTCTTCATTTCTGACTTAGTAGTGTCAAAGTTCAGCTTCCTATTCATTGAGTCAACAAATGCTGAGTCTGGTACAATAGTTGTTGTAGTTTGGGGTGCGGAATCTGGAGTTTTTATTGCTTTGCCATCTGCTGTATTTTCACCAAGAGACAGTGCCTTGTCTGACCTTGTAATAATGCGAGTGCTCCTACCTGATGGGCTTTTTTCTTTGCTTGCAGACCGTCGTGGAGATACTTGTTCTCTTGCAGTAGCTGATGTTGTCGGATTTCCAATGATGGTTCCATCTTTCTAGCTGAATGATGCTTCTTCTCGAACTACAGCTCTTGTTCTATACCTGCATGGCGACCTACTTGGTGATGTAGAAACAGCTGTTGTTGGCTTTGATATTTTTGGGTTTTGATCAGCAAAAGTTAGTCTCTTCCGCTTCTTTTCTGATACTTTTGGTAACATATCTGCAAGTAGCTTTGCTGATTCTGGCCTTGGTTCTGCATCAAGAAAATTTTCGAGACCCTGACCTGCTTCCTCCAAGTTATGTCGGGGCAATGTTTTGAGTATGTCATGCATAACTCCACTGGTGCTGGTTTTCTTTGCCCACTCTATATCAAGAAATTCATGGGGCTCGTATATAGGATGATTGATCTTGGGAATGGGTGAGCCACGTAAGAAATCCATGAATTCTGCCCCCCTATTATCTTCCGAGTTGTCAAAACTGTCTTCACCCTCATCTTCATTCCTGCTTAATCTAATAGGTGTGCCCTTAAGTTTCTTGCTTAAAACAGGTGTACTGAAATCTTCATCCTTAATATCTGATGAAGATGTTAGTTTACTCTTGGGCATCTGTACAATGTTTTCCTCAATTAGAACATCATGATTTATTATCTGCGCAGCTGAATCAACCATAAGGAATTCTGCTATTTCTTGTTTGTTATTGATATGAGTAACATCCTTTGCTAACTCTGGTACAACATCCTTTGCTAATTCCGTGACCTCCATTGGAACATCTCCTTTCTTACTGATCTCCTCCAATATGTGCTGCTCTTTTCCACATGACACAGTGGCATCTCTGTCCTTGTCATCCTTATTTTTCTGGCTTGCATCTTCGTCATCACACACAGTTCTCATAGCTTCTGACTTGGATGTTTGTTCTTTGTTCACATCCTTAGAGCTTTCTTGTGGTCCAACTTGTTGTTTGTTAACATCCGTGCTTGTGTGCACTATTTGAGTCCCCATGGCAATTGAGTGTGCCATTGCAGCATCTGTGATAACTTGGGCTTCCATTAAAGTCTCTGAATTCATCACTTTGTGATTAGTTTCTGTCAAACTTTCTCCCCTAACCTCAGATTCTTGGTCCTCATCTGCAACATTAGATCCCTGTTGTTTCTCCTCGTCCTTGTCGCTGAAACACCTTGGGGTTTGGTTACATCCCTCCTCGTTGGAAACCTTCTCCTTCATTTTCTCGGAACTTGCTTGTAGTACTTGGTTGCTCTTGCTTGTAGTACTTGGTTGCTTGACTGGTCGAGGTAGCAGATTTATCATGAACATTTGCAAGCTTGATTCGAAACCGTGACATACATACTCAATAGACTCCTTGTACCTTGCTGTATCCTATAGAGCAAAACATGGTTAGTGTGCTACTTGAACCATGTTGCTTAAGACCAAAAAAATAGTAACATCAAAAAAGGGTGAACTTACTTCCAATGTACGGTCTGGTGGCGCATGAAATTCAATAAACTTATCAATCATCTGTGTGTTTGCGAAAAGAATGTTGTGGCCTTCCTCATGAGCTTTGTGCTCTTGTTTGCATTCTATGTTAAAATCATTGCTACTGCTTGGATTGTCTTCTTGTTCATGTTCAGACTGGTCGCTAGATTCTACTTGAAGAGATGATGGTGGACTGGCTATGCTTGCAAATTCAGGTTTCAACTGCATGAAGGAGAAAAAAAGAAAGATGTTCAAACATAAAATGGATAGATTCTAGTTTGTAAACAAGAACATGTATCAGTTCTGAAAAATAATCTAGTTTTTGATTCAGCAGTTCTGTAGAGTTTGATTTATGTGATGGCAACTGAAAAAATACATCTAGTTTTGCACAAAAAATTGTCAAAACATAAAAAGATGTAAAAAATAAAAGAAACAACATCACATGAAACTGAAAAGCAAAAAATTACAACTAAAAGCTAAACAAAAAATAGAAGATGTTTCTGCTAAACTCACTGCCATTCGGTTTACCATCACTACCGGTATCCTGTTGTATAGCTTTCTTGACCATTGCATTGGTCCATACGGATACACGCGTGCCTCGTTCATTGATATGCATATCTTTCAGTTCTAAAGAATCTAGGTATTTGACCCGCGAGACAAAAAGAAGAAGTAACACCTTGTCAAAAAAATAAAATGAAACATGCAAAACTCAAGAACTTTGATCTAGATATAAAATGGATGTTGTATGTACCATTAGATATAACATGCACGATTTCATAATGGCCTTCTCTGCTTTTGATTTGGTAGCTTTCTGAATCATCATGATCACAAATTTGCAGACATTCAACTTGTGTGCTCGCTTAATGTTAACCATTGATGGATATATACTAGGGCAGATGCATACTCCTGTGGTTGGCACAAGAACAGAGCACATACCTAATGTTATGAACAACCTTAGGTATGAACTATTTGCATTCTTCATAGCCAGAAGTTTCTTTTTCAGATAAGTGATGGTTGGCTGCTTTCTGCCATCATTTCCCATCTTCCTATTCATGAATTTGGTGGCCTCTGAATCCACTTCATAAATCACTTCAGCATTGCCGCGCGGGACTCCTAAAACTTCTCTAACAGAAAGTTCAGTGACAGGTATTGCGCCACGGCCAGGGAATACCATGTCTGATGATGTCGGGTCAAAACTTTCCATCAGAAATTTGCAAAGTTCTGGTTGAAGTTTTGAGCACTTGATGTCCAACAGTCCACCGTAATCTGCATTCCTTATCATAGTTTTCTGATCTTCTGACATATAAGGGTATAAGCTGACCAACTTCATGGGTGATGCCCTCTGTAGAAGCTTCTTTGCTTTGGCCTAATAAAAAAACATGACCACATTAGTTGCACTCGAAAATGTAAACAAAAAGTTGTAAAAAAACAAGTATACATAGTGCAACTCTGGTATATCACATATGTAATTGGTGCAACTAAAAACTTTAACAAATGCAAGATAAAAAAACATGCACATTGTGTATAGTTGATGTTCTTAACAGACAACATTGTGCACATGGGTGATGTAACATTTTACATGAGTGGGATCTGGCTAAGAAACTAATGAAACATCAACTATAATTAAACATTTTTTTAGAGTTGTTGACATTCAGTTAGACAAATATAAATGGGAAGGTTTGGTTTTACCTTTGACAACACAATAGCTTGTTCTTCTTCATTGTTGTTCGTGTCACTCTCTTCGTGCACTTCTTCAACATCGTCTTCCTCTATCATGTTATCAGTGGATGTTCCTTGATCATCATAGTGCAGCGGTGACATCTTAGGTCTAAGTGTGAGCTTCTTCCGCATCAAACTTAGCTTTGAGTGCTTCCTCCCATATTTCTTAGCACTGCTTCGCTTTGTCATTTTTGTACCTGCTATATTGAAACATAGGCTTATTTTAGCAAAATGTTACAAACAAATGCATTAGATTTTAACGACAAAATGAAAACCAGAGGCAGGGTGTGGATGTAAACTAGACAAACACCACTAAAAATAAACAGATAAAAAATGACATCCCTTAGAAAAGAGGGGTATCCCACCTGAGCTGTTGACATGCTATATATAAAGCAAACACATAGCAACATCTAACACAGAAGCCAACATCCACACAAAAGCAAACATCCATACATCCGTTGACAGATGCCAGTAGCAAACAAAGCAAGACAAATGCCAGGCATAAAAACAGAGCAACATCCATACAGAGAGGCAGAAGAAATACTGCTACAGACCAACATCTATATGAAAAAGCAAACATGAGCACATTAGTTTTGAGTGCTGCTACAGAGCAACATCCACACACAGCAAAAACATCCATACCGAGAACAAACATTTATGTGAAAATTAACATCTATGTTAGATGTGGTGGAGCTATGTGAAAGTAATCTATGTTAAAAACAACATCCACACAGAGAGCAACATCTATATGAGCAAAAAACAACATCCACACAAAGAGCACCATCTATATGAGCAAAAACAACATCCACACAGAGAGCAAACATCCACACAGATGTAGTGAAAAACAACATCCACACAGAGAGCAACATCTATATGAGCAACATCCCACCTTGGTTAAGCAAAATTGACATCCTACATATAGAAGCAACATCCAAGACCCCACTAGAACAACATTTCCACAACAAATAGCAATCATTCCACAACAGATAGATGTTGGAAGGCACTATGAAGCAGACACATTAAGCAACATCCACAACCACCACAGATATCATGATGTACACAACAGAGAGCAACATGCATCATCCAACCAGATATACTAACATCTATGTTAGATGTGGTGGAGCTATGGTACCTCTCC
The DNA here is from genome assembly GCA_023614405.1 of Avena insularis. NCBI lineage: Eukaryota > Viridiplantae > Streptophyta > Magnoliopsida > Poales > Poaceae > Avena > Avena insularis. Next base: position 412,710,931 of record CM042691.1, read on the forward strand.
AGATGTGGTGAAGAAGATGTTAGCCAGAGAGTCGACGATGTGGCCGGCGGGAAGAAGATGCAGACACGGGCGAGAGGATGTGCTCCGGCGACGGAATCAACCGCCGACCACACCCACCACCTCTCCTCCCCTCCTCCCCTCCCACCGCCGAAAAATGGATCCGGCGACACGAGTAGCGGGGACTAGCGCAATGAAGTAACCGCCGCCGGTGAACAGCAACTCGCATGTCCCCGCGGATCTGCGGGAGAAGCGCCGGCGATGTCAATGCGGGAACTGAATGGAGTTCTCTGTGCGCTCTCCCTCTCTCTCCGACCCGGAAGAAACGGCCGAATGTTGGTACTAACCCACTGCGGCTGGGCCCTCCCGCGCCGCTTCGTAGCCACCGTAGGATAGAAATCGCGCGGCCCAGAACGTGACCTCGCGTTAAGACACAGTGAGGTCAACTTATAGTTAGATTTGACGATAGGACTATTGTAGGAAACTTTTCCTAGGCGCCCTTTCGAACATGGGAATAGGAAAATGAATTCTACAGGATTCACATCCTACGCTTCACGATTCACATGAAAATTAACCGCTTCAAAGTTCTTGGGTTCGCACCTAACTTGACAATCCCATAGAGCACAGGGACAACAGCGCAGAGCGGCATGCCGTGACTCGACGGCCAAAAGCGCATGAGTTCTTGCAACGCATGGCGGCCTGGGCGAATGTTTGAGCTTGGTATGATGAGAATTTAACCTCTGTTATCTATGTGCATTGCCACTACATCGATCGGTTCCTATTTGTATGTAATGTGATTCAATTGCATTTCTTGGGTTAGATTGGGTAATCTGGAGTGAGTATCCTTGCGTGGATAGAGTTGGGATTAGAGAAAAAATCTTCTATAGTCCAGTAATCATTCATAAACACAGTAAGGTTCAGCAGCCTAGCTTGGACAATGCAATTCCCCCCTTAGGAGGGCCCCCCGACATCATCTCTACTCTTCATTTGTTGGATATTCGTGCTATGTGTTTTATAAAATAACTCTCCCACCTCACATATTAGGTCTCTTGCAGTTTTCCTATCCAACCCCTTAGCGTTGTCGGATATTCTAGATTTTTTGTCTATGATTGTCTTCCCATACCGAACGTGTCTTCTACACGTTTCTGTTTCTTTTTCACCTCATTTTTTCTTTTAAATTTTTAGGAATATTTAACAATGTTTTTATGTACATTTTTTATTCTAAAAAATGAAACATGTATAATATGTTTTTTCAACAATCTCATTTGGCAATTTTTATTCTCATACTTTTTATTTAACAATATTTAGACACGGTTACTTTGTTTCATCCTAGATTCAGAAGTTTCATACAAGATTCACATGTTTTACAAACTTGTTTGTGCCAAGACATATTCATATAAAATTTTCACAAAATACCTGCATAATTTCTATTTTTTTCACTTCAATTTTTCTCGTAAAATTTCGGGAATATTCAACATTTTTTCTGTACATTTTTTTATTTTGAAAATGAAACATGCATAATTTGTTTTTTCAACAATCTCATTTGATAATTTTATTTTTACACTTTTTATTTAACAATATTTAGACACTCTTACTTTGTTTCATCCTAGATTCAGAAGTTTCATATAAGATTCACATGTTTTACAAACTTGTTTCTGCCAAGAGATATTCTTTTATTATTTCTACGAAAGTATGGATATTTGCCAAATATTTGAAACCTTCCAACACAAATTCATTCAAGATTCGTAGGCAATAATATTCATATATGATACATACTAGAATCCTAACATACAATATTTTTTCAATAATTGAATTTCTGTAATCTGCATTGAATAAGATTAATACCAAGAACGTTTCATACAAGATACACACAAGATTCACGAGATTACTCACAATATCTGATCTTATTCATATATTTTCTTTCAAGAATATGTTTCAACAATAATTTTCATACACGATGTTTCACAGGATATTAAAAAATTCACACAAGTTCTGCACATGTTTTTTCAAAGAATCCAAGAAACATACATAATTTGTACAAACAAGATTCATTACAGATTCTTGACACATACAAACTTCATTACAGATTCTTAGCATTTTCATACAAGATTCATGACACATACAAGATTCTGCACATGTCTCCTGGAAAAGGTATCTAATTTACTCCCTGTGTATTCTACGAGCCATCAAGATTTACATAAAATCATACATGTTTTATTCAAGGTTGACATCAAATCCATAGAACAAATAAATCTTCTAATGAACATGCCTAGGCAGTAGCTATCATGACACACGAAAAAGAGGATCAAATCTGGCCTTCTGATGAAGATTAATAAAGATCCATACACGTATCAAAGTTAGAACAAAGTTTCATACACGTGAAAATACAAAGTTTTTGACCGGTATTAATAGGAAAAAACCGAATCAGCAAGATACATCACGAACTAAATGAAAAATCCCCAAAAAATATGATGCCTAGATCGGATTTCTCTAGGGCTAATTCATTGGAGATTCATGAATATATGACTAAATCCCTCTCATATTCATACCCAAACTCACAGAAATTCTAAAGAAATATCAAGAAAAAGAACATCCAACATTTCCGGATCTAGGAAAGGAAAGTTGCAAGAAACATGAAATAAATATGAAAGAAACTTAGAGGATTTATAACGGTATCATACAAGAAACATAAAGAAAAAAAACGATACACGTTTCATACACCTGTCAAGATCCAAGCATGAAGAAAAAATAAAGAAAAAGGAGGGCCTCCGGATCCGTCCACTCCTAGCAAGAATCAACCAGTTAAAAGAGAGATCCGGCCAAAAAATCCAACCATGAACTGGATCCAAGCATGAAGAAAAAACAAACAAAAAGGAGGAGGCGGGGATCGCATCGGGGCTGGGGATCGCGTCGGGGAGGAGAAGGCGGGGCTTGAGGAGGAGGTGGATGCTTGAGGAGGAGGAGGAGGAGGAGGCAGGGATGGAGGAGGTGGAGTTGGCCGCCGGCGACGTGGGAAGGAGCTGCATCGATCTGGAGGCGTCGGCGGTTGGAGAGAGAGAGAGAGAGAGAGAGAGAGAGAGAGAGAGAGAGAGAGAGAGATGGGTGTGGGGGAGATGCGTGAGCAGGTGGAGTGGGGGCGCACGTACACGGCGATGCTGGGAGCCTGGGAGTGGTGGGTTGCAGAGATTAAATCAATTTTTCACAGGGACTAAAATGGAAAAAAGTTGGATCCTTTGACTAGTAGACTGCTGCACGAATCTCCAAAAAATTGACGGCATAGATGGTGCCGGGGGCCCCTCCTAGGTGTGGTAAATCCGCTCTCAGCCTAGCTTCCCTTTGTGGATTTGGAGTTTGATGATTGATAGAGCTCATGCGGTCAATAGGGAGCTGGGCCTGGCCTGGGCTGCGCCCCGAACCACCTTTTTTCTGGCATAATACGAAGAAAGAATTCCAGCGACCAGGGCAATGGCCCTTGTTGCGCTGGGCCTGGCTTCGCACTTAACTTGACAACCGTATTAATGGGACACACACTAATATCTTCCACTGTTTGATCGCAGGAACAAAAACATTCTATCAAACATGGGAAAAAACATTGCAAACACATTATATACTTTAGACCTTCCTAACTTTTTAACACTTGACTTATGTAATTAACCATATACACTATAGTTTGCCATTTAGTTGAATATTAAAAATAATACTCTAGAGACATCTATCCATTTATTATTTTTGAGCTTTCTACAAATATATTTAACAGTATAATAACCATAACAAGGAGACATATGACTAAGTTCATATGGTTGCCTCGTATTAATATGCGGAGGCATGAGCTTTATATTATTACATATTTTCCCCAAACCTAGTATATATTTTTCTAATAAAAGGGTTTCATGAGACAATGAATGAAAATAAGAAACATGTATTCCGTTGCAAAATATTGTTTAAATTTAGCGACTTTTCTCAAACCGCAAACACTAGAACTTTATGAAACATTAATGTTATATATCTATCTATCTATCTCTATCTATCTACTAATTTATGTAGAGGTAGGTTCGTCCTACCAATTTTCCGTCCGACTTTGTTTTTCCGGTTTTGCCTCTGACTGTTCGGATGAATTACAACCACTGCCACCGCTAAGTCAACTACTGGACGGGTTCAATTCAGTTCCGTCCTTTCCGTCGCGATACCTCGCCCATCTCCGCCTCGCCATCGAACTCCCGGACGCCTCCGCCCTCGCCTGCGAGTGCCCCGACGACCTAGCTTCCGAGATTTCCGCCGCATAAATCCTCTGAGTTCGTCGACAAGATCGATTGCACCCGCGAGACTTACCACATCCCGCATCTCCTCTCTCTCCTTCTGACGCTGCTCCCCATCCCAGCAGCGAGCCTCCTGGTCAACAACGTCGTCGGTGCTCCTAGGCCCAGCCGCCGGCTGGGAGAGGAGGCAGAGGGGGTGCCGTTCCTCCCCGATTGGCTCCCCATCCAGCAGGTCCACGTCCACCCATGGGAGCCATTCTTCACCGCCGGACGCCGCAGGAAGACCGGGTCAGGGGAGCATTGGGCACTGATCCGCCGTCCTCGGCTGAGGAACCCATCTACAGCAAGGAGAAGCCAGTCCTACGGCCTCTCTTCCGGCGAGGTAGGGGAAGAAGCTGCGAGCTGTGAATGACGCTGCCGACCGGCCCATGGGGCTGCACACCAGCGACCAACACAAAAAGCGGCCCATGGGGCTGCACACCAGCGACCAACACAAAAAGGAGGTACAATCCAGTTCGTGCACTCTCTCTACCTTCCATGCCCCGATTGATTGAAATCTCCGGCTGTACATGGAAGAGCGGTGTGTTGGTGTTTGTGCCCAGTACCTGTTTGTGTTAATGCCTGCAAGGGAGCTACCAGCAATTTATGCCTGTCCAGCGAGTGTAGAGGCGTCGTGTACCTGTCCGGCGAGTGCACCAGCATGGTGGCCGAAGGCGGCCATGATCTGGGCTGCACATATGGTTGTGGCTCGGCTTGGGCGGTGTTTGGCATAATGGCATGGTGTCCGACGGAGGGGAGCGACAACTGCAGGTTGGTTTGACTCTGAACACATTGCATTTCAATACACGTATGCAAATTTACTTCAATTAGATCATGTTACTTTGACTCACTATGTTAAGAAAAGAAAATTTACTTAAGTTAGGCAGTGACTATGGATGATAGGCTCGGATGAAGCAAATTTTTTCTTAACCAGGTGTTAGCTTTGATGCTGATCCGTCATGGTAGATTGTTTGGATATGTTATCTCTTGTTTATTTTTTGTTTTCATGGATGTTGATAGTTGGATGTTGCTCATCGATTTCTTGATGTTTCAGTTTTGTGGATGGAGAAGGGGATTCATATTGACACCGGGATGTGTTCATAGATGCAATGAGTAAATATTTTCTAACAAATGACCAAGCTCTTGCCGCTGTTGGTACAGAAACAGAGAGACAAGACAATGCGTTAGTGTAGCGGAGGAGATGCACGTCTTGGGTGGCTGCTTGTCGTTCTTGGAATTTCAGTTTTGACGCTCTAAAATTATGTGCCTTTATCGCTCAATGCCGAATTGCTTTTCTCGCTGGGCAAGCTTTCCAAAGTCGTGTTTCCTGTGTGACATATATGAAGTTGGGCATGCTGTAAACCCCAAAGTCCAGAACTCCGAATTTTTTTCAATCAGTGATCTGATCTCTTGAAACGATTTGCTTAGTGCTAATATACTTTCCTTGCTGCATCAAATTAACTTTAAAATAAGTCTCATTCAAAGAGGATTCCTAATATGTAGCATCCTGATGTTTGACACTGAATTCCACTAATGATACTTAACTATTGATATTGCTCCATGCTGGTGGTAGTGATGGCCTGAATTTTGGATAATCACTTATGGTCACGTGAGACATTGGGGTATCTACGATACTCCATGAAGTTATTGGTAGTGCCTCTATTTATACACCGATAATATTCTATTTATACACCGATAATACGATGCTTCTAAAATCAAATATGAAATAAGTGTGCACCCGTGGGAATGATTTCTTGAAGTTATGACAAATGTTTGTGTGGCTATGTCTATGTGACACCATGTGCTTATACTTCTGTTGTACATTCAACACTTTTGCCGGCTCCGTCAGACCTTTGGTGACCCTTTTTTATGGTTGTGCCGATCTTACGTTCACAACAAAATATGTACAAGCATGATAGGTTAAGTGAAAATACTACTCAGACAATCAACACTAACTTCAGTTTAACCCACGACGTCTTTATCTCTAGCTAAATTAATCCTATAAAAATTAATTAGATTTGTCATGCTTGTTATAGTAGAATAATGCAATACTCTCACGACAAAAGCTATTCAACTCCGTAGCAAAGTACGTACTTTGATCCGAAAATTAAATTGTTGGCATCTCCTACATTCTGTTAGACGGTGTGTAGATATTCCTCCACATCTATTTTACAACATCGACCATGTCATGTCGCTGTATGACTTTGGTGCTGCGGGATAAAAAGTTTTCATCAAGAATTACAATTAACCCGTAGCAACGCACGGGCAGTGGGCAGTGTGCTAGTAAACATTAACAACAGATTTATATAACTAATTTTATTAAATGTGATAGAAAACTATAATAGTTAGCATGATGCTCTGACAAAATGTGTGTTAACAAAATTGATACAAAATGCATTGATAACAATTGGTGGCAGGCCGCTGGGGTGTTGCCGAAAGCTCCATTAAGAGAGTGCTTCCTGATAAACCTTGGTGCCGGTCAGCTGATCGTTGGATTAAACTCACAATTGATGGGTCTTTCAAAGTTGAAAACGGTACAAGTGGTACTGGAATGGTTCTTAAAGATGCTGATGGACATATCATGTTCTTAGCCTGACGCTTCTTGCCTTCATGCGTTGATGCATTGGAAACGGAGCTGCTGGCATGTTCAGAAGGTCTTGACTTCGCTCTTCACCAAAACCAGATTCAGATTGAGACTGATTGCTTGCAACTTGTTGTGGCAGTTAGTAACCCGATGCAAGATCGTTCTCCATTCATACGAATTGTATCTAAAATTAAAGATCTAGCGAATCAAAGTAGAATCTGTAACTTTGTAAAAGTAGGTGGTTCACAGGTTAGGACAAGCCACTGGCTAGCAAACTTTGCTAGGACAAAGCAGCATACTTTGTTTTGGTTCGGTTTAGGTCCCGAGTGTCTTCTCAAGGAGAGATTGAGCTTGAGCTTTTTGTAGCCCAACCTGTCTAATAAAGATCTAGGTTTATCCTTAAAAAGAGGTCTTTCCGCCTGACCATTGCCATCACCAGTCCCTGGACAACTCCGCCAATGCCTAGCCAACATGCCGTCCTGGTGGAAGAAGACCGCGAAGAACGAGCATGAGGCCGACACATCCTCTACCCGATGTCGGCATCGTCGATCACCGACACCACCTCCCCCGCCTCCTCGTGGCCCATGTGCACACCTCCCTCGGGCGCCACGGGAACACAACTTTCTTGTGCCCCGCGTGGCCCGTGCAGCTACTGCTCGGGTTGTGTGTGTTCCGTGCCTACCGCGTCCACACAGAGAATGAGTGATGTGCCAGTGGATGAGTGCGGGAAGCTATGAAGGGAATGGGATCCTTGGGAGCACTGCGACATCAGCCTCCCTGGTGCACTACAGGAATGGCCAGATGCGCCGACGGCCGTTCGCTACGCCGACGGCCAAACCTAGAGGCGAAGGTTCCGTACCTGTATAAGGGGGAATCTCCCCGTTTAGGTGAAACCGGGTAGGATAGTGCCCCAACTTGTGAACCAACATGGTTTTACATCACCCTATGACCTAAACAAACACAAACAAGAAAGAGCTACGCCGGGCTACCCCTGTCAGAGGAACGTCTAGGGGGGTAGACGATCCGAGTGTGCACAGAGATCAGGGTTTCGCCGGAGGAAGACCACGAGAACATCGGAATCAGACGAGAACTTGCATGTGTCCCTAGCATATGTGTGTGAGTATCGTGAGAGGTTGGTATAGGTGCTTGCATGTGTCCCCCCTCGCATGCATGCGCTCTAACCTAGAGGCAAAGGTTCCAGACCAGATAAGGGGAATCTCCCCGTTTAGGTGAAAGCGGGTAGGATAGTGCCCCAACTTGTGAACCAACATGGTTTTACATCACCCTATGACCTAAACAAACACAAAACAAGAGAGAGCTACTGGCTACCCTGCCGAGGAACGCCTAGGGGGTAGACGATCCGAGTGTGCACAGAGATCGTGGTTTCACGAGGAAGACCACGAGAACATCGGAATCAGACGAGAACTTGCATGTGTCCCTAGCATATGTGTATGAGTGTGGTGAGAGGTTGGTATAGGTGCTTGCATGTGTCCCCCTCGCATGCATGCGCCTAACCTAGAGGCAAGGTTCCACTGCAGATAAGGGGGAATCTCCCTGTTTAGGTGAAACCGGGTAGGATAGTGCCCCAACTTGTGAACCAACATGGTTTTACATCACCCTATGACCTAAACAAACACAAAACAAGATAGAGCTACTGGCTACCCCTGTGAGGAACGCCTAGGGGGTAGACGATCCGAGTGTGCACAGAGATCGTGGTTTCACGAGGAAGACCACGAGAACATCGGAATCAGAGGAGAACTTGCATGTGTCCCTAGCATATGTGTGTGAGTGTGGTGAGAGGTTGGTATAGGTTCTTGCATGTGTCCCCCTCGCATGCATGCGCCTAACCTAGAGGCGAAGGTTCCAGACCAGAGATAAGGGGAATCTCCCGCTTAGGTGAAACCGGTAGGATAGTGCCCCAACTTGTGAACCAACATGGTTTTACATCACCCTATGACCTAAACAAACACAAAACAAGAGAGAGCTACGCCTGGCTACCTCGGAGGAACGCCTAGGGGGTAGACGATCCGAGTGTGCACAGAGATCGTGGTTTCACGGAGGAAGACCACGAGAACATCGGAATAAGACGAGAACTTGCATGTGTCCCTAGCATGTGTGTGAGTGTGGTGAGAGGTTGGTATAGGTGCTTGCATGTGTCCCCCTCGCATGCATGCGCCTAACCTAGAGGCGAAGGTTCTGCACTGATAAGGGAATCTCCCGCTTAGGTGAAACCGGTAGGATAGTGCCCCAACTTGTGAACCAACATGGTTTTACATCACCCTATGACCTAAACAATCACAAAACAAGAGAGAGCTACGCTGGCTACCTCGCCGAGGAACGTCTAGGGGGTAGACGATCCGAGTGTGCACAGAGATCAGGGTTTCACCGGAGAAAGACCACGAGAACATTGGAATCAGACGAGAACTCGCATGTGTCCCTAGAATATGTGTGTGAGTGTGGTGAGAGGTTGGTATAGGTGCTTGCATGTGTCCCCCCTCGCATGCATGCGCTCTAACCTAGAGGCGAAGGTTCCGGACCCGTATAAGGGGGGAATCTCCCGCTTAGGTGAAACCGGTAGGATAGTGCCCCAACTTGTGAACCAACATGGTTTTACATCACCCTATGACCTAAACAAACACAAAACAAGAGAGAGCTACGCTGGCTACCTCGCCGAGGAACGCCTAGGGGGTGACGATCCGAGTGTGCACAGAGATCAGGGTTTCTCCGGAGGAAGACCACGAGAACATCGGAATCAGAGGAGAACTTGCATGTGTCCCTAGAATATGTGTGTGAGTGTGGTGAGAGGTTGGTATAGGTGCTTGCATGTGTCCCCCCTCGCATGCATGCGCTCTAACCTAGAGGCGAAGGTTCCGTACCCGTATAAGGGGGAATATCCTGTTTAGGTGAAACTGCAGGATAGTGCCCCAACTTGTGAACCAACATGGTTTTACATCACCCTATGACCCAAAAAAACACAAAAGAAGAGAGAGCTACGCCTGCTACCCCTGCCGAGGAACGTCTAGGGGTGTAGACGATCCAGTGTGCACAGATTAGGGTTTCGCCGGAGGAAGACCACGAGAACATCGGAATCAGACGAGAACTTGCATGTGTCCCTAGCATATGTGTGTGAGTGTGGTGAGGGGTTGGTATAGGTGCTTGCATGTGTCCCCCTCGTATGCATGCGCTCTAACCTAGAGGCGAAGGTTCCGTGCCAGATAAGGGGAATATCCCTGTTTAGGTGAAACTGGGTAGGATAGTGCCCCAACTTGTGAACCAACATTGTTTTACATCACCCTATGACCTAAACAAATACAAAACAAGAGAGAGCTACGCCGGGCTACCCCTGTCAGAGGAACGTCTAGGGGGGTAGACGATCCGAGTGTGCATAGAGATCAGGGTTTCAGCGGAGGAAGACCACGAGAACATCTAATCAGAGAACTTGCATGTGTCCCTAGCATATGTGTGTGAGTGTGGTGAGAGGTTGGTATAGGTGCTTGCATGTGTTCCCCTCGCATGCATGCGCCTAACCTAGAGGCGAAGGTTCCAGACCAGATAATGGGGAATCTCCCCGTTTAGGTGAAACCGGGTAGGATAGTTCCCCAACTTGTGAACCAACATGGTTTTACATCACCCTATGACCTAAACAAACACAAAACAAGAGAGAGCTACGCCGGGCTACCCCTGTCAGAGGAACGTCTCGGGGGGTAGACGATCCGAGTGCACAGAGATCGTGGTTTCACGGAGGAAGACCAGAAGAACATCTGAATCAGACGAGAACTTGCATGTGTCCCTAGCATATGTGTGTGAGTGTGGTGAGAGGTTGGTACAGGTTCTTGCATGTGTCCCCCCTCGCATGCATGCGCTCTAACCTAGAGGCGAAGGTTCCAGACCAGATAAGGGGAATCTCCCCGTTTAGGTGAAACCGGGTACGATAGTGCCCCAACTTGTGAACCAACATGGTTTTACATCACCCTATGACCTAAACGAACACAAACAAGAGAGAGCTACGCCGGGCTACCCCTGTCAGAGGAACGTCTAGGGGGGTAGCCGATCCGAGTGTGCACAGAGATCAGGGTTTCGCCGGAGGAAGACCACGAGAACATCGGAATCAGACGAGAACTTGCATGTGTCCCTAGCATATGTGTGTGAGTGTGGTGAGAGGTGGGTATAGGTGCTTGCATGTGTCCCCCCTCGCATGCATGCGCTCTAACCTAGAGGCGAAGGTTCCATACCCGTATAAGGGGGGGAATCTCCCCGTTTAGGTGAAACCGGGTAGGATAGTGCCCCAACTTGTGAACCAAGATGGTTTTACATCACCCTATGACCTAAACAAACACAAAACAAGAGAGAGCTACGCCGGGCTACCCCTGTCAGAGGGACGTCTTGGGGGGTAGACGATCCGAGTGTGCACAGAGATCAGGGTTTCGCCGGAGGAAGACCACGAGAACATTCGAATCAGAGGAGAACTTGCATGTGTCCCTAGAATATGTGTGTGAGTGTGGTGAGAGGTTGGTATAGGTGCTTTCATGTGTCCCCCCTCGCATGCATGCGCTCTAACCTAGAGGCGAAGGTTCCGTACCCGTATAAGGGGGGAATATCCCCGTTTAGGTGAAACTGGGTAGGATAGTGCCCCAACTTGTGAACCAACATGGTTTTACATCACCATATGACCTAAAAAAACACAAAAGAAGAGAGAGCTACGCCGGGCTACCCCTGTCAGAGGAACGTCTAGGGGTGTAGACGATCCGAGTGTGCACAGAGATCGGGGTTTCGCCGGAGGAAGACCACGAGAACATCGGAATCAGACGAGAACTTGCATGTGTCCCTAGCATATGTGTGTGAGTGTGGTGAGGGGTTGGTATAGGTGCTTGCATGTGTCCCCCCTCGCATGCATGCGCTCTAACCTAGAGGCGAAGGTTCCAGACCAGATAAGGGGAATCTCCCGTTTAGGTGAAACCGTAGGATAGTGCCCCAACTTGTGAACCAACATTGTTTTACATCACCCTATGACCTAAACAAACACAAAACAAGAGAGAGCTACGCTGCTACCCTGCCGTGAGGAACGCCTAGGGGGTAGACGATCCGAGTGTGCACAGAGATCGTGGTTTCACGGAGGAAGACCACGAGAACATCGGAATCAGACGAGAACTTGCATGTGTCCCTAGCATATGTGTGTGAGTGTGGTGAGAGGTTGGTATAGGTGCTTGCATGTGTCCCCCCTCGCATGCATGCGCTCTAACCTAGAGGCGAAGGTTCCAGACCAGATAAGGGGAATCTCCGTTTAGGTGAAACCGTGTAGGATAGTTCCCCAACTTGTGAACCAACATGGTTTTACATCACCCTATGACCTAAACAAACACAAAACAAGAGAGAGCTACGCCGGGCTACCCCTGTCAGAGGAACGTCTAGGGGGGTAGACGATCCGAGTATGCACAAAGATCAGGGTTTCGCCGGAGGAAGACCAGAAGAACATCTGAATCAGACGAGAACTTGCATGTGTCCCTAGCATATGTGTGTGAGTGTGGTGAGAGGTTGGTATAGGTTCTTGCGTGTGTCCCCCCTCGCATGCATGCGCTCCAACCTAGAGGCGAAGTTTGCATGACCAGTATAGGGGAATCTCCCGCTTAGGTGAAACCGGTAGGATAGTGCCCCAACTTGTGAACCAACATGGTTTTACATCACCCTATGACCTAAACAAACACAAACAAGAGAGAGCTATGCCGGCTGGCTCACTGCCGAGGAACGCCTAGGGGGTAGACGAGCCGAGTGTGCACAGAGATCGTGGTTTCACGGAGGAAGACCACGAGAACATCTAATCACGAGAACTTGCCTGTGTCCCTAGCATATGTGTGTGAGTGTGGTGAGAGGTTGGTATAGGTGCTTGCATGTGTCCCCTCGCATGCATGCGCCTAACCTAGAGGAAGGTTCCAGACCAGATAAGGGGAATCTCCCGTTTAGGTGAAACCGGTAGGATAGTGCCCCAACTTGTGAACCAACATTGTTTTACATCACCCTATGACCTAAACAAACACAAAACAAGAGAGAGCTACGGGCTACCCTCGCCGAGGAACGCCTAGGGGGTACGATCCGAGTGTGCATAGAGATCGTGGTTTCACGGAGGAAGACCACGAGAACATCGGAATCAGATGAGTACTTGCATGTGTCCCTAGCATATGTGTGTGAGTGTGGTGAGAGGTTGGTATAGGTGCTTGCATGTGTCCCCTCGCATGCATGCGCCTAACCTAGAGGCGAAGGTTCCAGACCAGATAAGGGGAATCTCCCGCTTAGGTGAAACTGTAGGATAGTGCCTAACTTGTGAACCAACATGGTTTTACATCACCCTATGACCTAAACAAACACAAAACAAGAGAGAGCTACGCCTGGCTACCTCACAGAGGAACGCCTAGGGGGTAGACGATCCGAGTGTGCAGAGATCGTGGTTTCACGGAGGAAGACCACGAGAACATCGGAATCAGACGAGAACTTGCATGTGTCCCTAGAATATGTGTGTGAGTGTGGTGAGAGGTTGGTATAGGTGCTTGCATGTGTCCCCCCTCGCATGCATGCGCCTAACCTAGAGGCGAAGGTTCCAGACCAGATAAGGGGAATCTCCCGTTTAGGTGAAACCGGTAGGATAGTGCCCCAACTTAGAACCAACATGGTTTTACATCACCCTATGACCTAAACAAACACAAAAAGATAGAGCTACGCCGGCTACCTCCGCCGAGGAACGTCTAGGGGGTAGACGATCCGAGTGTGCACAGAGATCGTGGTTTCACGGAGGAAGACCACGAGAACATCGGAATCAGACGAGAACTTGCATGTGTCCCTAGCATATGTGTGTGAGTGTGGTGAGAGGTTGGTATAGGTGCTTGCATGTGTCCCCCTCGCATGCATGCGCCTAACCTAGAGGCGAAGGTTCTGCACTGTATAAGGGGAATCTCCCGCTTAGGTGAAACCGGTAGGATAGTGCCCCAACTTGTGAACCAACATGGTTTTACATCAACCTATGACCTAAACAAACACAAAACAAGAGAGAGCTACGCCGGGCTACCCCGCCGAGGAACGCCTAGGGGGTAGACGATCCGAGTGTGCACAGAGATCGTGGTTTCACGAGGAAGACCACGAGAACATCGGAATCAGACGAGAACTTGCATGTGTACCTAGAATATGTGTGTGAGTGTGGTGAGAGGTTGGTATAGGTGCTTGCATGTGTCCCCCTCGCATGCATGCGCTCTAACCTAGAGGCGAAGGTTCCGACCAGATAAGAGGGGAATCTCCCCGTTTAGGTGAAACCAGGTAGGATAGTGCCCCAACTTGTGAACCAACATGGTTTTACATCACCCTATGACCTAAACAAACACAAAACAAGAGAGAGCTACGCCAGGCTACCCCTTTCAGAGGAACGTCTAGGGGGGTAGATGATCCGAGTGTGCACAGAGATCGTGGTTTCACGGAGGAAGACCACTAGAACATCGTAATCAGACGAGAACTTGCATGTGTCCCTACCTTTTGTGTGTGAGTGTGGTGAGAGGTTGGTATAGGTGCTTGCATGTGCCCCTCGCATGCATGCGCCTAACCTAGAGGCGAAGGTTCCGTACCCGTATAAGTGGGAATCTCCCCGTTTAGGTGAAACCGGGTAGGATAGTGCCCCAACTTGTGAACCAACATGGTTTTACATCACCCTATGACCTAAACAAACACAAAACAAGAGAGAGATATGCCGGGCTACCCCTGTCAGAGGAACGTCTAGGGGGGTAGACGATCCGAGTGTGCACATAGATCAGGGTTTCGCCGGAGGAAGACCACGAGAACATCGGAATCAGACGAGAACTTGCATGTGTCCCTAGCATATGTGTGTGAGTGTGGTGAGAGGTTGGTATAGGTGCTTGCATGTGTCCCCCCTCGCATGCATGCGCTCTAACCTAGAGGCGAAGGTTCCCTACCAGAGCAGGGGAATCTCCTGCTTATGTGAAACCGGTAGGATAGTGCCCCAACTTGTGAACCAACATGGTTTTACATCACCCTATGACCTAAACAAACACAAAACAAGAGAGAGCTACGCCGGGCTACCCTGCCGAGGAACGCCTAGGGGTAGACGATCCGAGTGTGCACAGAGATCGTGGTTTCACGAGGAAGACCACAAGAACATCGGAATCAGACGAGAACTTGCATGTGTCCCTAGCATATGTGTGTGAGTGTGGTGAGAGGTTGGTATAGGTGCTTGCATGTGCCCCCCCCTCGCATGCATGCGCTCTAACCTAGAGGCGAAGGTTCCAGACCAGATAAGGGGAATCTCCCCATTTAGGTGAAACCGGGTAGGATAGTGCCCCAACTTGTGAACCAACATGGTTTTACATCACCCTATGACCTAAATAAACACAAAACAAGAGAGAGCTACGCCGGGCCACCTCTGTCAGAGGAACGTCTTGGGGGGTAGACGATCCGAGTGTGCACAGAGATCAGGGTTTCGCCGGAGGAAGACCACGAGAACATCGGAATCAGACGAGAACTTGCATGTGTCCCTAGCATATGTGTGTGAGTGTGGTGAGAGGTTGGTATAGGTGCTTGCATGTGCCCCCCCCTCGCATGCATGCGCTCTAACCTAGAGGCGAAGGTTCCAGACCAGATAAGGGGGAATCTCCCTGTTTAGGTGAAACCGGGTAGTATAGTGCCCCAACTTGTGAACCAACATGGTTTTACATCACCCTATGACCTAAAAAACACAAAACAAGAGAGAGCTACGCCGGGCTACCCCTGTCAGAGGAACGTCTAGGGGGGTAGACGATCCGAGTGTGCATAGAGATCAGGGTTTCGCCGGAGGAAGACCACGAGAACATCGGAATCAGACGAGAACTTGCATGTGTCCCTAGCATATGTATGTGAGTGTGGTGAGAGGTTGGTATATGTGCTTGCATGTGTCCCCCCTCGCATGCATGCGCTCTAACCTAGAGGCAAAGGTTCCGACCAGATAAGGGGGAATCTCCCCGTTTAGGTGAAACCGGGTAGGATAGTGCCCCAACTTGTGAACCAACATGGTTTTACATCACCCTATGACCTAAACAAACACAAAACAAGAGAGAGCTACGCCGGACTACCCCTGTCAGAGGAACGTCTAGGGGGGTAGACGATCCGAGTGTGCACAGAGATCAGGGTTTAGCCGGAGGAAGACCACGAGAACATCGAAATCAGATGAAAACTTGCATGTGTCCCTAGCATATGTGTGTGAGTGTGGTGAGAGGTTGGTATAGGTGCCATGTGTAAGTCCCAAGTGTGACCCTCTTTGTAGACATGCGTTAACACTTAGTAAAATCATGGATATCTCAACTGTTTCTTCTATAATAGTAGACACAAAATAATATATTATTGTTTCTTCTATTGTTTATTCATTTGTTATATTAATAATGTTTTTGTATAATTTTTTATTAATAACAAAAATAAAAAAAACTAGCTACCGAGGGCAGCCTCGGCGACGCCTGCCCTCCAGAGAACTATCCAAGAGGTCACCTGAGCCCCACCCGGCCACTCCTCCCCAATCCCTATCCCCAACCTCCCGCCTCCTGGCCTCCCCGAGCCTCAGCCTCCCTCGAGCCACCTCCCCGAGCCCTCAGCCTCCCGAGACGCCAAGACTCCTCCTCCCCAAGCCACCGCCGCCAAGAACCCTCCTCCCCAAGCCACCGCCGCCAAGAACCCTCCTCCTCCCTTCCTCCCGCCACCACCCCACCCCACCTCCTCCTCCCACCTCCCTCACTGCCCCTACCCTCCCCACCGCCTCCGCCACGCCACCCCTGCCTGCCGCCTCCCCCACTGCCCGCCTCCCCCACCCTCCACCGTGCACACCCTCCCCCATTAGGTTAGTATTGGTAATTTAGTTAATTTTAGGTGTATTGTTAGATGTAGTTAGTTATATTTATTTAGGTGTATTGTTAGTATTGTTAGATGTAGTTAATTTTAGGTGTATTGTTAGATGTACTTAGTTATATTTATTTAGGTGTATTGTTAGATGTACTTAGTTATATTTATTTAGGTGCATTGTTAGTATTATGTTAATATTTAGATGTAACTATTTTATATTGTAGATGACACAATAATGAAAATAGTGTTAGTGCCGGGCATATGTGCATTGTATATTGTAGATTAGACAATAATGGCATTTGTTGGATATTTAACCACCTTCTCATGTTTTTTGCAGTTACCGGAGGGTGAGCGGGGGAGTGTTTCGACTTATGGGGTCCCGGATCATCTTCGACGATTTGATCACGCTTCGAGGGTGAGAATCCGTTCGCCTCTCTTGTACCTAGGTTTATTTTCGTGTCTAGATCACCAAGTATGTCGCGTCACCTAGGCGTCATCCCGACCGTAAGCGTTACGCAACTTAATATGCATCAGTGGTCTCGCATATTTTGGACCGTAACGCTTATGGCTTTTATCGGGCAATGCGATTCAGAAGTTGTTTGGTTCTCCTGGCTCTACCTCGATTCGAGACAGATTTCGTGGCGCCTCGTTGTTCTCCGGATGCACATCCTCTTTGCTTTTTGTCGAGACGTATCGGGAGAGCAGGGAGGTGCTGCCAAAATTTCGCTTGGATCGGGTAGAACCAGGAGAACTTACCCAATCTACGGATCCGTGGCTGGTTAGGACCCTCTTTCCTATTGGACATGTAGGTTGATGAATGCGTAAAATATGAAGCATTTAATCTCGCTTGATATAAAATGTTATATTTGTTGTTTGTCTCCCAACAAAGCGTAAGAGGATGGCTGATAATGGGTGGATGTACAAAGGGCCGTATTAGTGCGACTAATAAAATGAACGATTGGGTACGGAACACTCATTTGTTAGTGAATGAGTTAGCGCGTGGTTCAAGGCAATGGTTCGCACTTTGTCCCCGCGCCATTGCACTAGGCGCCATCGTCGGGAAAGGATGACATGTACACACACCTTCGCAATATGGGTACATGTCTAACTATGTCACGCAAGTCGACTTTGCTCAGCATTTAACGTGATGTAGGTGAGGTGATGCGTCAGCGGCTCAATGGCAATGAGCACGATGGGATTAGAAACATGCTAGATGATCTTATCGATGCCGACTAGCCGAATTCGCCACCTCCACGGGAGGAATCACCAGAACCGGAGGAACCGCTAGAACCGGAGGAACCGGAGCCAACCGCGAAGGCCTTCCTTGATATGATGGTCATGCTAAGAGGCCTCTGACGAGGGTGCAAAGATTTCTCAGCTCGATGCCATCTCTCAAAGGTCTAGCCGACAAGTGCCAAGATTCGCCAATTCTCTCACTTTGAAGCTAATCTGAGAACATGTGGTAACATGTTGCCCGAAGGGCATTGTCTGCCTAAAACCTTTCACGAAACGAAGAAACTCATGAAGGAGCTCAACATGGATTATGAAAAGATAGATTGTTGTCCAAAAGGCTGCCTTTTGTTTTGGAAACAGTTTGAGGGTGACAAGTACTGCTCCATTTGTAAGGCCTCTAGATATGAAGAGATAAAGGGGAAGGATGGTCAGGTGAGGCAGTCGAAGGTCGCTAAGAAGATACTTCGGTATCTCCCATTCATAAAAAGAATCCAGCGGCTTTACTTGAGCGAGGAGACTGCCAAACAGATGACGTGGCACAAGAAGGGGAAAAGATACGAGGACGGGCACGGACGGAAGAAGATGGGACATCCATCTGATGGTAAGGCATGGAAGAACTTCGATGACAAATACCCCCGGTGGGCAGAAGAGGCTCAGAATGTTAGAATTGCGATAGCAACAGATGGCTTCAACCCATATGGTATGTCGACGGCCTCGTACAACTGCTGGCCGGTGTATGTTATTCCGCTCAATCTCCCTCCCGGAGTATTAATGCAACGGAAGACCATGTTTTTGTCGCTGATAATTCCAGGACCTGAGTATCCGGGGAAGAACTTGAGTGTCTACATGCAGCCGATTGTGGATGATTTGAACCACTCTTGGATACACGGGACGTTGACATACGACCGAGCATCAAAGAGAAACTTTTTGATGAAAGTTTGGTTACAATATACTATGCATGACATGCGGCACGCCCTAACGCGGATGGTGTACACCTGGTAAGTGGCCATGCCTGGGTGTGCACCGACTTGAGTTCCTTTGGCTAAAGTCGGTCGCAAATATGTTATGCTTTGACACGAATCGACAGTACCTCAAAAGAAATCATTCGTTCAGAGAAGATAGAAAGAACTTCAAGAAGGGCAAAGTTGTGCATGAAGTAAAAGAGGTACCAAAGTTCGAGGGTGCAGCTGTTGATGCCGAGATACGTGCTCTCGTGCCCGCGGCGCCGGGAACTGGCCATCAATCTGCGGGATATGGTGTAACACATAATTGGACTCACGTGGCAGCCTTAACGAATCTCGTGTATTACAAGGACCTCGAACTTCCCCATAACATCGATGTGATGCACACCGAAAAGAATGTCGAGGAGTCCCTTTTTCACACAGTCCTGAACATTCCTGGGAAGTCAAAGGATAATGTCAAGGCTAGAGTCGATGTTGAGAAGCTTTGTGATAGGAAGAGATTACACATGCAACCTCCTACTGTCCGTCGAAAGAATTGGTTCAAGCCGCATGCCTACTACTGCCTTGATAATGTCGAAAAGAAGGAGTCATTTAGGTGGCTCAAATACGTCGTGATGTTCCCTGACGGTTATTGTTCGAATATAAGTAAGGGAGTCAATCTTTTGACGGGACAAGTCAACGGGCTCAAGAGTCACGACTATCATATATGGATTGAGCGACTGATGCCGGTGATGGTTCGAGGGTATCTCCCCGAAAAAGTATGGCGAGTGCTTGCTTAGTTGAGCCATTTCTTCCGCACCCTCTGTGCTAAGCAGATATGTCCTCTGGTGATTGAGAAGCTGCAAGTTCAGGTGCCGGAGTTGCTATGCAATTTGGACATGATCTTTCCGCCAGGCTTCTTTACTCCGATGGCACATCTCATTGTGCACCTCGCGAACGAGGCACTCTTGGGGGGCCGGTGCAATTTCGTTGGCAATTTTGTATTGAGAGAGAGTTTAAGTATATTCGAAAGATAACTGGAAACAAAGACAAGATTGAAGCATGCATAGCTGAAGCAACATGCCTTCGGGAGATGGCAGACGCCATGACAACCCATCGCCCGATGATGTTCCCACTATGCATAACCCGGTCTCTCGTTACAATGTCGACCTGCCCAAGAATGACCCCAATCTCGAACTATTCCAATTTCCCGGTGGCAATGCCGGTAAATGACTAAAATATAGGTTGCCGAAGGAAGAGAAGGATTGCATAATGCTCTATGTGCTTATGAACATGAAGGAAGTGGTCGATTTCATTAGGTAAAATGGTGAACACCCTATTTCTCTATGCAGCTAGTAACTCGGTCTCCGTCTAATGCTTATTTTCTCCTTCTTAGCAATTTCACGGATGAACAGTGGCCGGGACCGACGGATCCCTCTCTCATGGAGTTGGACACTCTACTGAAAGAGGGTGCTCCCGGAAATAAAAAAACTTTGTGTCCTGGTTTATGGAAAAAGTAATTTCTAACCTGTCCCTCTTACCTTGCAATATGTGACTTGTCGCTCTTATTCCACGTAAATACTGAACGCAACAAATTCCTCTTGTACCTGTAGGGAGCTGATCCCAACATTGAGATGTCAGATGAGCTGAAATGTGTTTCCCAAGGTTGTAACAGTGTCGTCATGAAGTATGAGAAGTATGATGTGAATGGGTTTCGCTTCCATACAGAGACGCACCAGAAAGGGCGACTGAATGCAAAAACGGTAAATACTGGGGTGTTCACCAAAGGAGCCGATTCCCTTGATTACTACGGAAGGTTAGCGAATGTATACGAGCTGACCTTCAATGTACGAATGTCGAACTCAATCTTGTTGTGTTCAAGTGTCACTGGTTTGACCCAAGGGGTGGACTGAGAAGTACCCCTTCCATTGGGTTAGTTGAAGTTAGGCCTTCAACCACCTATAGCGGAGCCGACGTCTTTGTTGTTGCTCACCAAGCCAACCAAGTTTATTATTTGCCCTACCCATGCCGTAAAGCGAACCTGTGGCTGGGAAGTCGTGTTCCGTGTATCGCCACATGGTAACCTACCGATTCCCTCCGAGGACGATTACAACAACATTAACCTCAGAACGCATAAGGAATTTTCTATCAAGAGCAAGAGGACTTGGACACTTTGATTTAGAACCGTTGATCTTGAGGACCTTGGGAATGATGTAGAAACTCGGGTGAGTCAGGTGAATCTACATGACATAAGTATGCTCGAGAAGCTCCATACCGAGAATGACAACGATGATGAGCCTACACCCTTCGATGAGAATCCAGATTTCTACTCAAAAGATAGTGATAGTGAGAATGAGAATGAGAATGAGAATGATAGTGAGTATTTATTTTTTTAATGCATTTTATTTTGTCTTTGTGCTTAACTGTTTTCTTAATTGCATTATGCCTTTATTCTTTGTGTATACATTTTATTATGTCTTTGTGCTTAACTGTTTTCTCTTACTTAATGCAGGTGATTGAACAATATGAGCAGCAGCAAGGCAACCAGTTCGTCCTTGCTTAATGCGCTGAAGCAGCGCAAGAAAAGAGCTACACGGAGTGGGAGACAGCCAAATCCCAATCCGCGTTACCCCGATCTTGCTCCTGCTGGCGGAGGACGGGGTCGAGGCCGAGGTCGAGGAGGACGAGGACGAGGTTCCACAGGAGGAGGCGTGGACTTTGACCCACCACCCTCTGCTTCTGGCGACGTGGCTCCTGAGTTGTTCCTGACAGAGCAGCCTTTCATGGCCGAGAGGGAGGCAGAGTCCGAGAGGGAGGCGAGGACCGAGAGGGAGGCGGGGACCGATACGGAGGCGGACACTAGCCACGAGTTGGTGGGGCCGAAGAAATTGCGGGATCGTGGGGAATCGGGAGTCCCTGACGAGAAGTTTGAGCCTAGGACTCAGGAGGCGAAAGCCCATATTATTCCAGATGGCCTTGAGTAAGTGTACTAATTTGGCAATTTAAAACATTTTATTTCATGTTGGTCATAAATAATTATTGTGTACTAATTTTTATTATTGTGCAGCAATTGGACATTTCCTCCGGGGACCAAGCCTCGCCGTCCTAACAGCCGTGTTGGAGCTCTGATTAGGAAGTTCTGGCCGGGCTATCACATTACCCACGAGGGTGACAGGAAGCTAGCTACTACTTGGGCGGACTACCAGACTACCCGTGTCCCGGGCTTTACGACAGCTGCTGATGCTGTCATCACCAAGTTTTGGGTAAGTCATATTTCTCGAGTTATGTTCATACTTGATGACCCCACCGTGCTAACTCATGACTCTTATGCATGATTGAAGTGCTTTTACCGTGTGGCCGAGGAGGACCAGGAGAAGGCGCAGAGGACTTTGCTTGGGGCTTGTGTGAAGTTGACCCCCCAGGTGTGGTACAACCAGAAGGTCACGACCGCTAGCCACTTCTGGGCTGGCAGGGGCGTGAGGGTCAGGAAGGAAGACATTGTCGGTAGGAACCCTAATCCTGAGTACTCGATGACGCCAAAAGAGTACATGTCGGTGAGTAAAATGTCAATGATATTCTACATTGCTTCTAAGTTGCCATTGCATTGTCTGGAGTTGAGTATTGCATTTTCAGGTTATCCCCGATTGGGCCAAGCCGCATCGACTCGCATGGGAGGAGCTGGTTAGGACGAGGTGGCTCAGAGAAGACGAGGAGTTTGCAGCCTTGTCGAGGCGGAACGCGGGTAACCGAGGCGATGGTGGAACGCACTGCGCGGGAAACCGCAACTTTGACCGCTTCAAGGGGAAGGTGGTACGTATATACATGGAACGACCTGCGTGTATTTCTCGTCATGTTTGTACTTCATATGCATAATATTTCTTTTCGCATTTCAGGTGGCCGAGGCACAACCCGGGGAGGTGATTCATGACGTCGCCGTCTATGAGATGATGCGCGAAGAAGCCCAATTACTCGAGCCTCAACCTCGCGTTCGTGTACTTCGCACTGCCGTAACGACTTGGGGAACTACAGCACGATGGTGAAGGCTCGTCACCCCCATGTGGATGACCCTATTCACGCGGAGATCAACGAGGAGTCGTTGGTCCTGTCGGGGCACTGATTGCAGCATGGACGCCTCAAGATTCTGAATAAGAAGGTCAAGCCTACCCTCAGCACGAGCTTCAGCCGTCTCAAGGCTACCTACCCCGCCGACGGCCCCCCTATCCCGCCTCGTGGCCAGCCTCGTCGCTCCGCCGAGGATGTAAGTTTTTCTCGTTCTCATCATCTTTTTGACTTTTGTTCCTGCATGGCTAACCACTGACGAGATTCCTTGTATTTGAAATTGTAGCCTGAGTTAGACGCGGCCTACGATACCGTTTATGAGGAATATCAGGTGGCCTTTCGGCAGCATCAGGAGGCGCTTGCGATCTACATGCAATACGTAAATGTAAGTCCGAACCTTTATTTTTGCAAAAGATACAAGTCCCACTTCCCCCCGTTTGTTGTACTACGGTCTGACTTCTAAACTATCTTGCAGGACATGATGGTGAATATTCAAACTGGCCAGAATAGAGATTTGGGGCCCGTGCCTCCCATGCCAGGTCCGGCGCCATTTTTGCAATCGAAGGAAAGCTTCGCTAGGACCTACTACGCATCGACACTGGTAAGTTCTTTGCTAACCCACTGGTTATCACTTTACTTTGCCTCGCAAATTGCTAACATGTAGGCAACATGTAGGGAACGGGAGCTTCTGGGAACCGGCACTTTGTCCACGCCTCGCCGGATGGGCGTCAGATCACACCGCTTCATGACGATGGTCCATCTCCTGGCCATTCTGCAGGTGGTTCTCCCGAGCTTCACACTTCTACTCCCTCGCCAGGTGGCTCTTCTGCTGCTTCTACTGGACGCAACCCTCGGCAGAGGTCGCCACTTTTCACCAGGGGAGATCTCGGGTACACCCCCTCTCCTCCAGAGTTGTAGGCATGTGTGATGATGTATGAACGATGTATGGATGATGTATAAACAATGTGTGATATGACCATGTGTGATATGAACAATGTTTAATATGAGCATGTGTGATATGAACAATGTGTGATATGAGCAATGTTTGATATGAGCATGTGTGAAATAAAGGTGAGCATTGTTGTGAGCTGTGAGGGTTTGATATGAGCATGTGCTGAAATAAAGGTGAGCATTGCATTGCAAAAAAAAAACTAGGGCTGGTCCTACGCCGTAGAAGGTACACGTGACCAAATGGTCACGGCTACGCCGACGGCAAGGTCGTCGGCGTAGGGCCAGCCCGCTGCTGCCAGACCGCTCCGCTGCCTCCACGTGGCATATGTACGCCGAGGGGGAGGCCGTCGGCGTAGGCGCTGCGCCAGGCCGCTCCGCTGCCTCCACGTGGCGAGCGTACGCCGAGGGGGAGGCCGTCGGCGTAGCGGCTGCGCCAGGCCGCCCGCCTGCCTCCACGTGGCGAGAGTACGCCGAGGGGGAGGCCGTCGGCGTAGCCGACGCGCCGTTAACTGGCCGTGTGACGGCGCTGCCGACGTTCGCCGACGGCCTCTACGCCGACGGGCGCCGTCAGGCCGTCGGCGTTGACCTACGCCGACGGTCTTGTCCTACGCCGACGGTCGCGCCTGCTCCGCCGAGGGAGAGGTCCGCCGAGGACGGTACGCCGACGGCAGCCGTCGGCGTAGCTTACGCCGAGGGTTTTCCTGGCTACGCCGACGGCAATAAGCCCTCGGCATACCAGGCGTTTCCTGTAGTGGTGGATGGCACCTGAACCGCGCCGCCACAACCAAACTATCAGCCCGAACATGCTTGACATGTGCGGCCCGACCAGCACCAGCATCATCCGCCAGCACGGGTGTTGCTCTGAATATGTCATTTATTTTTTATTAGTTCAGGCTATAGACACACCAAGAAGCATCCAAGTTTGGCAACCCACCAGGAATCTGGCAAATACCCTCGGAGGCGAACCTCATTGTTGATTAGTTACTTGTTAGAGAGTCGGTACCTTTGGAAATAGTAATATTGGACCCACTTTGTTTTTCTAAAAAAAGAAGAGCACATTGCCGCAGCGCGACCTAGACAACAGAAGCGGTTTTTTTTTTCAAAATGGGGGAAGATCACCTTGGCCTCTGCATCCAAGAGATGCACGCAACTTTTTATTAGATTATTCTCAAATCTTACAAGAGAGATTACAAAGATCAAACTAAAGCCCACCAAAACAAGCGAGATGGGTGTCCATGAATAGGGCCAATATCCCTGGCATCTCACCAACACACGACATCTAAAAAACGAAGGCCTCGGCAAGTCGCCCAATGGCGAGCAAGTGGCACGACCGACCTGGCAGACCCTTAGCGCGTACCAGCATATACGCTTCAGAAAATCCTGGCCGCCACCATATTCCGCATATCCATCTTCAGGAGAGATCGAAGCAATGAATGCGTAGTAGAATGAAAGAAAAAACTAATCGTGATGGACAATGTTGGTCCTCCAATTTAAAGAGAGGTTTCATGCGATGTTTGGCAGCTTCATCCTGCAGATGTTTCTTGACTGCTCCGTTGTATGTACCCTTGAGGAAGACTTCCTTGAGGCAGGGTAGATGCTTGTCTACCCCAAAAAGCTTTAGAGACGCCTTAGTAGTAGAGCAGTGAACCACTAGCACTTCAACACATTCTGGTATCCACTTTTCAAAAACTATCACCAACCTGTAGCTTCCACTTTCTATCTTGAGGATTTTGGCGGCTTGAAATAGTCTTCGTCCTGGCCAGAAATTATGGGGCCAGCCATAACAGAGTGTAGAATTGCGGAATATTAACTATATTGATATTGCTTGTGGTGATTACAACGTGAGCCCTTGGGCTGTTTATATAGTACTAGAATACTTTGGAGGCAAGAAGACTACTAGAGATAGAATTGGATTACAATATAAAACTACCTAATATGTCTAACCGACATATAATCTAATACCCGGCAGTCAGATCGGTAGTGACGCGAACGGTCTTGACTGGAGCATAATCCGAAGGCGGAGATGGGAGAGGATGTCGATGTCGATGTAGCCGGAAGTAGGGCGTTGTAGTTGTGGTCGATGATGCCATTGGTGATGTATTCGCCGTTGATGAAGTCGATGAAGTTGATGATGTTGTTGTGTTGTGGTCGATGTCGTCGTTGAGCCGGGAGAATTCGCCGTAGTGGTTGAAGTAGACGTAGTTTGAGAAGTAGCTCGACCCGCAATGCCGAGCTTGCCAGACTCGGGAGCGTGTCGGGGACGAAGGCACGCGTCGGTGTTGCCGATACCGAGCGTGCGAAGACAGGGACCATCATGAGCCATGTGTGCGAGAGCCGAATTGAGGAGCAAAGAAAATTTTCTGTAAATGGTCGGTGTAGAAGTTGTCCGCCATGTCGGAGTAGACGAAGTGGCTGCAAGAAGAAAATTGAGCACAAACTTGTGCAAATAAAAATTAGACTGCGACTCTGGCGGCAAGGTCGTGGTGGACGAAGACGATGGTGGTAGTTGTCGATGGCGATGGAGTTGTTGCGGTAGTCGATTTCGGGGATTAGACCCGTATTTTCCGCTTGTATGAGCGCGGCGTCGCTCGTGGAGAAGAACTTGTTGGCGTTGATGATGACCACGATTGGTGGTGGCGGCGACGAGCAGAGCGATGTTGTTGGTGTAGATGGTTGTCGGCGATGATGACCATGGGTGATGAAGGTGCAGCCCTTTGTTGACGGCGAGGTGCATACTCGGGAACGTGCGTCCCGGTCGATGTTGGCGAAGACGGGCCGGCGTGATGACGATGTGAGGACGGAGAAGCCGACACAGCGCGTGAAGGCGTCCCTTAGGACGCCACGCGGAGCCTCCTTGGCACGATCGTTGGCGATGATTTGCCGGAGATGAGTCGACGCCGAGGTTGAAGTAGAGGCGCGTTATGACGACATGCGGCTGTGAACGACGCAATCCGATCTATGATCGGTGAAAGAAAAAGAAACGCCGGCCAAGCGGCCGGCGAGAAAATTTTGGCGAAATAAGATCTAATCTACTATTGCGCGGTCCCCGGCGGAGAAGGATCTCCCCGGGGGCGGCGCGACGGAAGCGGTGGCTAAACCCTAGACGGAACGAACCGCTCTGATACCATGTAGAATTGCGGAATATTAACTGTATTAATATTGCTTGTGGTGATTACAACGTGAGCCCTTGGACTGTTTATATAGTACTAGAAGACTTTGAGGACAAGAAGACTACTAGAGATAGAATTGGATTACAATATGAAACTACCTAATATGTCTAACCGACATATACTCTAATACAGAGCTTGCCATCTTGAATTGGCTTCACACATAGATGAGGATACATATCTGACCTTGCGGTTCCTAAGGCCATCTATGTCCTCTTGTGTTGACACAGTCATCTCAACATTTTCAAGATTGACCTTTGTGTGTTTGTCAATCTTCTTCATCCAGGCTGGTGACGGTCGTACATTGCCTTCGTACAGCTTGAGACGCTTTAGGCCCAGTTCTTTTGGCAGCTTAAAAATAAGCTGCCCCTTCCTCAGCTTCTCTCATAAGCCGCTCAGCTTATCGGTTGGGGCTTCCAAACTAATTATCTCATAACTAATTGAGAAGCTTCGACTAATAAGCCATGTGGCTTATGAGAGAAGCTGGGAAGGGGACAGCTTATTTTTTAAGCTGGCAAAAGAACTGGCCCTTAGTGTCTCCGGTGGATGGGAGATATCATCTAACCAATACCAATGATCCTGATGCTCGTTACCGAATCGAACTGACAAGGACTCGAGATAGCCGTGAGCGGAGATGGCAAAACAAAAATCCTGCCAGTTTATCTGACTGATGCCGAACAATCTCAGCTTGCATAACTAGGAAAGATTCTTGAGCTCTTCGAGGATGGCCTTCCCACAAGCACCTTCAACATTGACAACACTAAGAGTATGTAAGGCGTTCAACTTCCATATCCCTCCAATTGCAGCAGCCAAAAACTGTACACCATCATGAGCTGGTACCAAGGCCATTTCTGCGAAACATGGAAAACCAACCGTGCGCCAACTCACATAGTGGCTTGCTGTTCAATGGTGTTGCTGTTCCAGCCTCATTTTGTGATGCGGCTGGTCGTGGTTGGCTTTTCTTGTGCCATCAACGTCTGTTTGTGGTGGTCTTTCTTCTCCTATGACAGTTGTATTATCGTCTTCTGATGGTGTTGATCTGCAATTAGTGGTTCTAGCCCGAACATACTGTATCTTCTCTAGCTTCATGAACGGGTGTATGTGTCGCAGTACGGATAATTGAAGATCTATATTTTCACAATTATATATATATATATATATATATATATATATATATATATATGTTGTAAGCCGTCGGCTGGAATAAGTTGTATCTGTGAAATCCCGGGCATTGTGTAAACACTTCTCAATATAGTGAAGTTTCGTTGGCTGACGCCTATGGTTTTCTCTTTTTGTTGGGAGAGGTTTTTTCACGTTAAATCTGTATCCTCTTGCTGTGTTCTCATTTTCGCTCTTCATTATCTTCTTGTCGCGTTTATAACATGTGTAGTCTTTGGTGTAACAATCAAGTTACAACAGATTTTGTCTCGGCTCGGTCCGAACTATGATCAATTATAAATCGTGTAATGTTCCAATGTATGTAAATTTGAAATATTTTTAGCAAGATGAGTTTAAGTAGATTATCAAACACGAGGGGAGGAGCAAAGAAAAGCAAATCCATTGGATATTCAAACCTTGAAGGGCAAAACACATTAGTTCCAAGCACAGAATATTTAGGACAAAGAAAAAACACAATAAATCGATACGTGTATTAGAAACAATGCTTTTGCCCGTGGCATGGACAAGAGAAACATGGCAAACAGTTGACGTCGATACAACATAATTAATCTGCCTACGATTATTCATCCATCCATTCAAGGAGCAACCAAACTATTATTACAAAATAAAGTGAAAAGGTCTCAAGTACTAGCTACTACACCAAGCCGAGAAATAAACAAGGCCGGCCAATCCATAATTAATGTGTGTATTACTACATTCGAGATTCAATAAGAATAGACCATCTATCAAAGGTGCATGTGCATAAAATATATTACTCATATAAATCGAACAACCATTATTCTCGGACTTAAACAAGTAACCGTCTCGCAATAAACATGATCCAGATATAATGTTCATGCTCAACGCATGCACCAAATAACAATTATTTAAGTATAAAACTAATCCCGATGGTAGATGAAGAGGTAGCGTGCCGACCGCGATCACATCAACCTTTGATCCATTTCAAACGCGCATCGTCACCTCGTTCCTCGCTAGCTTCCGTTTATTCTGCAGTACCTGTTTCGAGTTACAAATATGAGCAACCGAATCAGTATCAAATACCCAGGCACTACTATGAGTACTAGTGAGATACACATCAATAACATGTATATCGGATATACCTTTCTTCTTGATGTTGCCGTTCTTTAAATCCGCCAAGTACTTTGGGCAATTCCGCTTCCAGTGACCTTCTCCCTTGCAGTAAAAGCACTCAGTATCAGGCTTAGGCCCAGCCTTGGTCTTCTTCACCGGCGCGGTAACTTTCTTACCGTCCTTCTTGAAGTTTCCCTTTTTCTTAGACTTGCCTTGCTTCTTGAATTTGGTGGTTTATTGACCAACAACACTTGGTGCTATTTCTTGATCTCCACTTCTGCAGATTTCAACATGGAGAAGAGTTCTGGCAATGTTTTGTCCATGTTTTGCATATTGTAGTTCATCACAAAGTTCTTATAACTTGGTGATAGTGATTGGAGGACACGGTGAATCCCAAAGAATTAGGAATCATTATACCCAAACTTTGGAGCTTGTTTGCGTGCCCAGACATCTTAAGCACATGCTCACTGACGGAGCTGCCCTCTTTCATCTTGCAGTTAAAGAACTTTTCAGAAGCCTCATAACTCTCAACTGCCGCGTGAGCCTCAAATATCATTTTAAGTCCATGGACAATATCATGTGGGTCATGGTTCTCAAACCATCAACGTGGTGTTTATTTTGATTAGAATACTTATTTATTTTGATGTACATTTTGGCATATACCATCAACGTGGTGTTTATTTTTAACTTTTATGACATATTTATCATTAACCAACTAAACTGAAAATTATTAAAATGTTTCCTTCTCATGTGACATTTAATTTAGCCAAACATTAAATGTGGACTTATATTATTCTTAATCTCAAAATATGAAGATAATCAAAACTATTTATTGTTTCACGTTCATTTGCAAAAGAATGCGGACAATGCCCTCGCATTTGCGAGGGCCACCATGCTAGTTTAGGACAAAGACAAAAACACAATAAACTGCAGTAATTAAATCGATACGTGTATTAGAAACAATGCTTTTGCCCGTCGATACAACATAATCTGCCTACGATTCATCCATCCATTCAAGGCGAAACCAAACTATTATACAAAATAAAGTGAAAAAGTCTCAAGTACTAGCTACTACACCAAGCCGAGAAATAAACAAGGCCGGCCAATCCATATCTAAGGGCACAATCTCTGTGCGGCTGAGGCTATGACCAGCTGGTGGGCAATCTGTTATCTCCTGCATCACCCCTGTGTTGAAATCGGCTACATATATTCGCTGATGATCGTCCTTGATGATCAAGCTTCCGTTCTTCTCCCCCAGCAAGCACTTGTGTGCCCCAAGATTGTAGAGTGAGGGTAGGGATGCAGACGGACGGTCCGGCGGAACGGGGCAGACAGCCCGCCTGATCAATCCATTGAACAAATGATTGAATTTTTTTGTTGAGTATGTATGTACGTGATTAGTCAACCAATTCCATGAGGCGGACAGGACTCCGACGCCTGCATCTCTAAGTGAGGACGAATCTGTTCCACCGTTCTGGGCTGCCCGGATGTCTAGCTGTGTGCCATCAATTCTCAAGCAGAGATAGACGAGTCTCCTCTGGGCGTCGACGCTAAGGTATGGCTCGTCGTAAGCAGGGTTGTTGAGGAGGTCATGTAGTAGTGTTGTATCCACTAGCTTTCTGGTGCAAACATCATCTGTCTCGGCAATGCGATGAAGTAGAAGCCTAATGTACCACGAACATGCCAATGCGCAAAGCCACTAGAGACGACAGCATTATGCTGCATGGTTTCCACGTGGATGGCCTTGCCATTATCCCCCGGAGTTCTAGATGAGCACTTGTTCCATCCCGAATCGCCAACGGATGATGATGAGTAGGTGTAGAGATGGTAACGCATTGGGTATTTTGCGATGACGATGATCATCACCTTGAAGAAGGGCACAGCATGGTGATTGTGCGCCGGGCTTGAACAACAGTCTGCGGCGGTGAGCATGGCGTAGCCGGTCAAGCAATCAGGCGAATCCCAATCATGGTCTAGATCGGGGAGTGGGTGGAACGTTCCGGCAAGCGGGTCGCACACCATCAGGAGGCGGCCGACACGCACGAGGAGGAGACCATGGCGCGACGTGAGCGGCACCGCTGAGTCCCCCATGCCAGGGACCAAGGAGCTGAGAAGGCGAGGCTCGCCCAGGACCGGACGTGGCCCTGGGACGAAGCACGACACGGGATGACCTTCACGCTGTTGCTGGGGAGTGAAGAAGCCGGCAAAGGGGGAGGAACGGCGGCACGCTTCCTCCGACAAGCAGTGGCGGAGGAAGGAGGGGTTGGCGACGAGGAGGTCACGCCACTGCTTGCACACGGCGGCGCACCGGAAGAGAGCGCCCGCGTCCTTGAGCCGTGGGAAGATCTCCAGGACGACCAGGTCGTCCGGGAGCGACGACATTGTCGTCCGCAACTTCCTGTTCTGTTCCTGATCGATGGGAGACTGTTCTGTTCCTGATCAGGTATATATATAATTGATCGATGGGAGACTGTTCTGTTCCTGATCGGTTCCTTGTTCGTATGTTTGTATCCAAGTCCAATCAAGAGCTAGACTCGATCCACTAACAGAGATTAGTTCCCTAGACAGAGAGATCAGATAGGAGTATACAGCATAGGCATCCCGAGATTCAATTATGAGCAATCTGAATTTGCTCCGGTCATGTCAGTCGTAAAGGGTATACTCCGACATATGAACACAGCCGTAAAGGGTATACTCCGACTACGCCATGGAGTAGAAAAATAATTTCCCTGCACAAGTCGTCTCACAAAATACAGCCGTAAAGAATTCTATGTTTAGCAGGTTTCTGAAGGAGAGACGTGGCTGGCCTGGGTTCACTTCAAGAGTGTAACGTGTGGACCTTGTCCTCCATGGCGCTGGCTTCACCTCGCGTCCTAAGAGTCGTTCTGATGGCGTGACCAAATTCTACCGACTATCCCGACTATCGAATCTAGGGGAAAGCCTACTGACTTGTGTCCGGTTTCCACAAGTCTGCGGAGTCACACATTAAAGACAGTGGAGCTAGTCAAATAGAGATTCGACTAACACATGCCGGCAAGTTCGACTTAGGTGGACAGGGACACATGCTAATGTGTTGGATCCACTTTGACTAGGGTTAGAATTGTGGAATTACGGAACACTGGGTGCCCCCTCCTCCTTCCTCCGGTGTTGTTGGGACATAAATTGTAGTGTGCTTTTATAGAATTTTGTAAGACGCGAGCATAACCTCTTCTACTTTCTCTGTGTTGGGGATGATGTAGCATGTCAGAGACGTGCCATAAAGTCTTGCGCCTCCACGCCCACTTGGCACACACCAGCTCTACGGTAGACATAGTTCGATATGCCTCACAGCAAAAGACCCGCTCATCTTTGTTGCGTCTGGCCGGTCCCTCCATGAAGCGTCGCCGTGTTGAGCAGGACTCTCTTGAGGTGAAGGAGGAGCACGCTATCCCGCTGCCGGACCACAACTAAGCCCCCTCCCCCCTCCCCCTCTCGCACTCGACCGGATGGTCCTCCTCAGAGTTTGAAATCAATTTGGAGGACGACGAGGACGTGGCGACTGTGACTCCTGCCACAGCTTGAATGGTGGAAGAATGCTGAGCGTAAGGCCGAGGAGAAGGAGGACAAGATACTCCAGGAACAAGTGAGTTCCAGACCACTACGGGACCCGACTAAGCGCGACCTCATTTGTCAGCACGTAACGGGAAGGCTGACAGACGGCGAGTTTCAGACCGTGTGAGAGTTTCGAAGAAGGAGATGGCCAAACGTGAGAAAAAGTTAAGCAACCGAGAAAAAGTGAGTACAACTAACGAACCAAGGGCACGAAACTAGAAAACCCTAGTGTATATGATTTTCTATGTAGTAAGGTGTAAAAAATAGATAAATCTAGAGTGTAAAAGGCAAGGAAAAAATAACATGCTATTTAATTTAGCGTGGCCTTTCTCCAGACGCTATGAAATTTATAGCGTGCTAATAGTGCTCTATTTTACAAAATAGCTTTTTGTACAAAACTAAAAAATATAACAGGTATATCATAAATACCAAATATTTCAGCATCTAATGAATTGGCTATAGTAACACTTGTACATGCATAACAAAGTCCAATGTTATCCAAGTTGAAGGAGAACCGTTAGGGCTGAAGCTAGGCGCAACGTCGGGTGCTGCGGCATGAGGCGGCAGCTTGACGTGATCACTTAAGTTTAAGTTTAACAATCATATGCTTGCTTACTCCACACCCTTATCATATTAGGTAGGGACGCGCGGCTTGCTGCGCGCTTGCCTGCCTGCAGCGGGCAGTATGATATGAACAACCGATGAAAACATTCAAATGGATTTCAGATAAATAAGTGTTCAATCCAATCATACTTTAATACTTCACAATACATTAGTAGAACATAGTATGAGAGAGTAGCACATCGATATTGAAAAGGCATATGGAAATCCCACTGGTACCAACCATGCAGAAGAGCCGCGGCATTGTGCTGCCTGAGCGTCGCGCTGATGTCGTGGACCTTGTCCTCCATGGCGCTGGCTTCACCTCGCGTCCCAAGTGTCATGCTGATGGCGTGACCAAATTCTACCTACTATCCCGACTACCGAATCTAGGGGAAAGCCTACTGACTTGTGTCCTGCTTACCACAAGTCTGCGTGTTCACACATTGAAGAGAGTGGAGCTAGTTAAATGGAGATTCGACTAACACATGCCAGCAAGTTAGGCTTAGGTGGACCGTGACACATGTCAATGTGTTGGATCCACTTTGAATAGGGTTAGAATTATGGACTGACGGAACACTGGGTGTCCCCTTCTCTTTTCTCCGTGTTGGGACATAAATTGTAGTATGCTTTTATAGAATTCTGTAAGACGCGAACATAGCCTCTTCTACTTTCTCTGTATTGGGGATGATGCAACATTTCAGAGACGTGCCATAAAGTCTTTCGTCTCCACGCCCTCTTGGCACACACTAGCTCTATGGTAGACATAGTTCGATATGCCTCACAGCAAGAAGACCCGCTCGTCTTTGTTTTGTCTGGCCGCTCCCTCCACGAAGCACCTCCATGTTGAGCAGGTGGTGTCTAACATGAAGGCTTCATACTACACAGTGTAGCATCTATTGCAAAGGTCGTACACTACTTGCCACCGTGACAACGTGGGTCCCAAGACCGTCCTGTTCTTTCTCGTATGTCGTTTGGCTGTGTGTTTTTTGGCCGTTTGTCGTGTAGTGATTGTCGCACGGCAACGTACTGAATTCCCCTAGTATATATATCCTATCGGACAATTTACAATGTTCTTGGAAATTAGAAGTTTCGGCTTTTAAAAAAGTTTGAAAAGTTGGATACTGAAAGGATTTCACATACAACATTGTAGTGATATAATCTAGCTTGGTCTTTAGATCAATGAGTTTTTTTGGATGGCTCTTTTAGTACAATCAGAGTTAACAAAATCAAACAAGCCCGCTCTGCATAGTACAATCAGGGGAACATTAACTGAAATATCATATTACCACTAAATGCTCAAACGACATTTCCTTCGTTCACATTATATTAGCTAGCTCTTCGTGGTTTTATTTCTTGACAGGAAAAATAAGAAGGTCAATTTGTGTGGCATGGAGGGAGCGCAGCGTCACCACACAGGCACTTGTTGTGCAGGAAGGCGGAGTCACCGAACCTCGCCGTAGAACCGCTGGGCACCATGCCACAGAGCCTGTTGTTGCTGACGTTGAAGAACAGCAGGCCATCCAGGTTGAGCACCTCCACCAGAATTCCGCCGTCCAGCCGGTTGCCGCTGAGGTCGATGCTGGTGATGTGGGGTTGCGCGGCGAGGGATATGGATGGATGTGGCCGGTGAGCCGGTTGGAGGAGAGGTCCAGGAACTGGAGCGCAGTGAGCGCGCCCAGGTAGGACGGAACGGGGCCGGACACGCCAGTCCCGGAGACGGTGAGCGCAAAGAGACCGGAGATCCTAGAGAGCTCCTTGGGGATGGGGCCGTACACGCCCGGAACCTTGTACCGCGTCAGGTCCACGAGGTTGGTGAGCCCAGCGATGGCGTCGCCGGGGATAGGGACGGCGACGCTGTCGTCCTCCACGATGACGTTGACGTGGCCCGTGGTAGCGAAGTATTCGCACTTGATGCCACGCCAGTGGCAGCACTTGCACTTGTAGAAAACAGGCTATCCGTTCGTACCTTCTAATAGCATTAGTCCTAATTGCGCCACGAACCGGGACTAATGCTGGCACGCGTTCTAGTTCGAGCGGGCACGGTGGCCGGAGGTATGCATGCATCCCGGTTCGTAAGGGGTCATGCGTTTCGGTTTGTAACACAAACCGGGACTAAAGGCGCTTTTTCTTAGTGGAAGGTGTGAGGGGTGTGCTAGTTTTTTTTTCCTATGCATGCATTCAAGGTGTTTGATGAAATGTTTGAGTGAATGATCCCGTTCAATTTCTCATAGAACAAAAATATAGAAGGTATCTGAGACGCACTTGAGCTTTCTCTCCTCTTTATTTCCCTCGATCGAGGTTAGCAATCTTATCTTTTCTCTGTCATTGATACAATGCATGTGTCGATGTGAATTGGTCATTTCACTATTTATAATGTTCTGTTTTTGATAAACTTACTTATATGATGCAGATGAACGGCCGGAAATGGATGTATGGTGACCAACGTGTACCCGGGTATATGAAAGGCGTGGATAAATTTATCGATGTGGCTACGGAAAACAAAGAGAATGATTTTATACGTTGTCCATGTGTTCAATGTCGGAACAACAAGGACTACTCTTCCTCGAAAATCATTCGCGGCCACCTGATTATGAAAGGTTTCATGCCCAACTATAATTGCTGGACCAAGCGCGGGGAAAGAGGGGTTATGATGGAAGACGGTGAAGAAGAAGATGATGATAACAACTATCATCATATGTTTCCTGAATACAGTGATACTGCAATGGAAGACAATGAAGAGGAAGGAGGTGAAGAACGGGCATCAGATGAGCCGGCTGATGAACTTGGTAGGGTCATTTCTGATGCAAAGCGAGACTGTGAAACAGAAAATGAGAAGTTGAAGTTAGAGGGCATGTTAGAAGATCACAAGAAATTGTTGTACCCAAATTGTAAACATGGCAGCACAAAGCTCGGTACCACACTGGAATTGCTGCGATGGAAGGCAGAGTGTGGTCTAACTGACTCCTCATTTGAAATGATGCTGAAAATAATGAAGCCGAAGTTTCCAAAACATAACGAACTTCCCGAGAGTACCTACGAAGCAAAGAAGACTCTCTGTCCTTTAGGGTTAGATGTGCAAAATACACATGCATGCATTAATGACTGCATCCTCTACCGCGGTAAGGAGTACGAGAATTTAGATAAATGTCCGGTATGCAATGCATTGCGGTATAAGATCAGACGAGATGACCCTGGTGATGTTGAGGGAGAGCCCCTCCGGAAGAGGGTTCCTGCTAAGGTTATATGGTATGCTCCTATAATACCAAGGTTGAAACGCATGTTCAGAAACAAAGAGCATGCCAGGCTGTTGCGATGGCACAAAGAAGACCATAAGAAAGACGGGAAGTTGAGACACCCTGCTGATGGGTCACAGTGGAGAAAAATCGAGAGAGACTTTCCAGACTTTACAGGTGACGTAAGGAACTTATGGTTTGGTCTAAGTACGGATGGCATGAATCCTTTTGGGGAGCAGAGCTGCAGTCACAGCACCTGGCCCGTGACTCTATGTATCTACAACCTTCCTCCTTGGTTGTGCATGAAGCATAAGTTCATTATGATGCCAGTGCTCATCCAAGGCCCGAAGCAACCGGGCAACGATATTGATGTGTACCTTATGCCATTAGTTGAAGAACTCTTACAGCTATGGGGCAAACCAGGTGTACGTGCGTGGGATGAGAACAAACATGAGCCATTTGACCTACGAGGGTTGCTTTTCGTAACCATCAATGGTTGGCCTGCTCTTAGTAACCTTTCAGGACAGACAAACAAGGGATATAAGGCATGCACGCACTGTTTAGAAAAGACTGAAGGTACATATTTGCATAAATGTAAAAAGGTTGTGTACCTGGCGAATCGATGATTTCTTCCGACCAATCATCCCGTAAGAAAGAAAGGCAAGCATTTCAAAGGTGAGACAGATCACCGGAAGAAGCCTGAACTCCCTGCTGGTGATGATTGTATTTGGTATGGTCAAGGACATAGAAGTAATCTTTGGAAAGGGTCCCGGCGGTCAATCAGTTCCGAACGACGTCGCTACAGGACACGCACCCATGTGGAAGAAGAAATCTATATTTGGGGAGTTGCCATATTGGAAAGTCCTACATGTCCGCTCTTCAATCGACGTGATGGACGTGACGAAGAATCTTTGCGTGAACCTGCTAGGATTCCTAGGCGTGTATGGGAAGACAAAAGATACACCAGAAGCACGGGAGGACCAACAAATTATGAAAGATCCACAGAACATGCATACACAGAACAAGACGGATAAAGGGCGTCACTTAAGTCGTGCCAGCTATGCTCTTACCAAATCAGAGAAGGAAATCTTTTTTGAAGTCCTTTAAAGTATCAAGGTCCTGTCTGGCTTCTCATCTAATATAAAGGGGATGATAAATATGGCAGAGAAAAAGTTCCAAAACCTGAAGTCTCATGACTGTCACGTGATTATGACGCGGTTGCTTCCGATTGCATTGAGGGGGCTTCTACCGGAAAATGTTCGAGTACCCATTGTGAAGCTGTGTGCATTCCTCAATGCAATATTTCAGAAGGTAATCAATCCAGATATTCTGCCAAGGTTGTCTTCTTAGTTTTGAGTTGGTGTTCCCACCATCCTTCTTCAATATTATGACGCATCTCCTAGTTCACCTAGTGTAAGAGATTGCCATTCTCGGTCCTGTATTTCTGCACAATATGTTCCCCTTTGAGATTTCATAGGAGTCTTAAAGAAATATGTTCATAACCGTGCTAGACCAGAAGGAAGCATCTCCAAGGGATATGGAACAGAGGAGTGTAGAGGTTCGTAGCATGGAAAACAAAAAATTTCTACCGCATACAAACAAACAAGCCAAGATCTATCTACTAGATTGTAGCAACGAGTCGATGGAATAACTCACCCTCGAAGATTTCAAAGTGTTTAATGAGAGCAGATTCTCGTGGGTGATGTAGTCGTACTCTTGCCGATCTCAAGATCGCGTAGACGATCCTTCCAAGGCCTGCGTTAAGCAGCGCTTCCACAATCGGTTACATTGCCTGGTTTTCGACGAAGACCTTCCTCTCGCTTGTTCCAAAGCAAGCGGAGGTTGTAGCACTCTCCTCGCGATTCGGCAAGACGACGGCGCAGTAGGAAGTAGAGGGGAGATCTCGCAGGGCTTCGCCTTAAGACGGAGCGAGTATGGTGGACTATGAGAGAGGCCTCGGTGATCTAGGGTTTAGACGCACCAAGGAGAGAGGGCTAGGCCGGCGGCTAGGGCAAGGGGATTGCCCCAAGTCGGCGGCTAGGGTTTGCCCTAGGGCGGCGGCGGCTGCAGGAGGGCCGGCAGCTAGGGCTAGGGTTTTGGGTGGTGGAGTTATGTGCTTGGAGGGGCAGCCCTGCCCCTCCTTATATAGGTGGAGGGCGCCGGCCAAGGGGAGGGGAGTCCCTCCCCAACTCGGCTTCCAAGGCCGACGGTGGAGGGAGAGGGACTTCCTCCCCAAGTAGGTTTCCTACTCTCCCTCCACCAAGCAAAATAGCCGTTTGACTTTTCAAATTGGCGTTTGACTTTTCAAACTAGGACTTGATTTATCCCTTTATTTCGCTCAGCGATGACACCTAGTACATGATGCAACCATTCCAACTTGTTATGACACATTCATGTACCCTTCCCCTCCGGAGTGCCGGACATTCCGGAACCTTCTAGAACATTCCCGATAAAACACCGGAACCATTCTCCAACCCCGAAACAGGACTTTCCTTATATGAATCTTATTCTCTGGACCATTCTGGATCTCCTCGTGATATCCCGGATCCCATCCGAGACTCCGAACAACATTCGGTCTCTTACTCATCATTCCATAACTACTCAACAACGTCTAATCCTTAAGTGTGTCTCCCTACGGTTCATGAATTATGCGGACATGATCGAGAAACTTCTCCGAACAATAACCAATAGAGGAATCTGGAAATTCATATGGCTCCCACATATTTCTACGATTACTTTGCGATCGAATGAACCACTTACATACAATACCAATTTCCCTTTGTCTCGCGATAGTTTACTTATCCGAGGTTTTGATCGTCGGTATCTCTACATACCTTGTTCAACCTCGTTACCGATAAGTACTC
Organism: Avena insularis; assembly: GCA_023614405.1. NCBI lineage: Eukaryota > Viridiplantae > Streptophyta > Magnoliopsida > Poales > Poaceae > Avena > Avena insularis. The sequence continues at coordinate 412,750,554 of CM042691.1, forward strand.
TTTTCTTGTTCCCGTGATATGTGATCCCTTGTGAACCAGTCACATGCTTGCAAGCTAATTGGATGACATTCCACCGAGAGGGCCCAGAGTATATCTATCCGTCATATGGATGGACAAATCCCACTCTTGATCCATGTGTCTCAACCAATACTTTCCGAACACTCAATGCCACCTTTATAGCCACCCAGTTATGGTGTGGTGTTTGATGTCATCAATGCATCCTTCCGGTGATGGTGATAAGCATGATCTCTTGGTCGAAGGAATTAGGTTACTATGTATCAGAAAGCATATAGCAAATGAACTATTAAAATGACTTGATCTTTATGCTACGCTTATCTATAGGAGTATGTCCATCATATCATTCTCCTAACGATATGATCTTGTTGTTAATAACATCTCAATGTTCATGATAGGGAAACCACAATCATTTATTAACCAACAAGCTAGTATTATGAAGAGGCTTTACTAGGGACTTCAATTTAAGTTTACAAATCACACAAGTATTAATGTTTCCTTGTTAATACTATTATAGCATGAATGTAAACATTTATCATAAACACAAATATATAATAATAACTACATTTATTATTGCCTCTAGGGTATATCTCCAATAGTCTCCCACTGGCACTAGAGTCATCTAATCTAGATTACATGGTAATATACCGAACACCCATGGCAGTTTGGTGTTGGTCATGTTTTGCCCTCGGGAGAGGTTTAGTCAACGGATCCGCCACATTCAGATCTATGTGTACTTTGCAAATCTTTATGTCACCATCTTGGAAATATTCTCGAATAGCGTGAAAACGTAGCTTGATATGCTTCAGCTTCTTGTGTGACCTTGGTTCTTGCGCATTGGCTATGGCGCCCATGTTATCACAGTAGATAGACATTGGGTCCAGCGCACTTGGAACCACACCGAGCTCTGTAATGAACTCTTTCATCCATATCGCTTCTTGTGAAGCCTCCGAAGCAGCCATGTATTCCGATTCAGTTGAAGATCTCGCCACAACGCTTTGCTTTGCACTCCTCCAGCTAACTGCTGCACTATTCAAAGTAAATACGTATCCAGATTGTGATTTAGAATCATCCGAATCGGTGTTTCAACTAGCATCGGTGTAACCATTAACAACGAGCTGTTCATCACCTCCATAAGAAAGAACCATATCCTTAGTTCTTCTCAAGTACTTAAGGATGTTTTTGACCGCTGTCCAATGATCCACTCCTGGATCACTTTGATATCTGCTAGTCAAACTAACAGCATATGCAATGTCGGGTCTAGTACATAGCATGGCATACATTAGAGATCCTATGGCTGAGGCATAGGGAGTTTTACTCATCCTTTCTCTATCTTCTGCCGTTGTTGGACTTTGAGTTTTACTCAACGTCAGATTAGCAACATGGGCAAGAACCCTTTCTTGCTATCTTCCATTCTAAACCTCTTTAGAACTTTGTCCAAATATGTACTTTGTGACAATGATATTAGGCGTCTCGATCTATCTCTATAAATCTTTATGCCTAATATGTAAGCTGCTTCGCCAAGATCTTTCATTGAAAAACTATTATTCAAATATTCCTTGACACTATTAAGAAGGTCTACATCATTTCCAATCAACAATATGTCATCTACATATAGTATTAAGAATGCTACAGAGCTCCCACTCACTTTCTTATAAATACAAGCTTCTCCATAAGTTTGTATAAAACCAAAACGTTTGATCACCTTATCAAAACGTTGATTCCAACTTCGGGATGCTTGCTTCAATCCATATATGGACCGTTGAAGTTTGCATACCTTGTTAGCATCTTTAGGATCGACAAAACCTTTTGGTTGCATCATATACAACTCTTCATCAATGTCTCCATTGAGGAACGCTGTTTTGACATCCATCTGCCATATCTCATAATCATAATATGCAACGATTGCTAACATAATCCTCATAGACTTTAGCTTCGCTACAGGTGAGAAAGTCTCATCGTAGTAAACTCCTTGAATTTGTCGAAACCCTTTTGCGACAAGTCGAGCTTTATAGACAGTAACATTACCATCAACATCTGTTTTCTTCTTGAAAATCCATTTATTCTCGATGACCTTCGCCATCCGTAAGTCCACCAAAGTCCATACTTGGTTTTCGTACATGGATCCAATCTCGAATTTCATGGCTTCTTGCCATTTATTGGAATCTGGGCTCATCATTGCTTCCTCATACGTCGCAGGGTCATCAGTGTTGTCCACCAACATGACACTCATAACGGGATCATACCAATCAGGAGTGGTACGAGTTCTCGTTGACCTGCGAGGCTCTACAGCAACTACAATCGAAGTTTCATGATCATCATCATTAGCTTCCTCTCTTATTGGTGCAGGCACCACAGGAACTTCTTCCGGTGATGCACTACTCGCAAGTTCGAGAGAAGGTTCGACAACCTCGTCGAGTTCTACTTTCCTTCCAGTCACTTCTTTCGAGAGAAATTCCTTCTCTAGAAAGGATCCATTCTTGGCAACGAAGATTTTGCCTTCGGATCTATGATAGAAAGTATACCCAATAGTTTCCTTTGGGTATCCTATGAAGACGCATTTTTCCGCTTTGGGTTCAAGATTGTCCGGCTGTAACTTGTTTACATAGGCTTCGCAACCCCAAACTTTAAGGAACGACAATTTAGGTTTCTTCCCAAACCATAATTCATACGGTGTCGTTTCAACGGATTTAGATGGTGCCCTATTTAAAGTGAATGCGGCTGTTTCTAATGCATAACCCCAAAATGATAGAGGTAAATCTGTAAGTGACATCATAGAACGAACCATATCTAAGAGAGTTCGATTACGACGTTCAGACACACCATTACGCTGTGGTGTTCCCGGCGGTGTCAATTGTGAAAGTATTCCGCATTTCTTCAAATGCTCGCCAAACTTGTAACTTATATATTCACCTCCATGATCAGAACACAGAAATTTAATCTTCTTGTTACGTTGATTCTCCACCTCACTTTGAAATTCCTTAAACTTCTCGAAAGTTTCCGACTTATGTTTCATGAAATAGATATACCCATATCTACTCAAGTCATCCGTGAAGGTAAGAACATAACGATAACCACCGCGCGATGCTACACTCATTGGACCACACACATCGGTATGTATGATTTCTAATAAGTCCGTAGCTCGCTCCATCATACCAGAAAATGGAGTCTTAGTCATTTTACCCATCAGACATGCTTCGCATCTTTCAAGTGATTCGAAATCAAGTGATTCAAGAAGTCCATCGGAATGGAGTTTCTTCATATGCTTCACTCCAATGTGACCAAGACGATAGTGCCACATATAGGTCGAGTTATTGCTCAATTTCAAACGTTTAGCTTCAATGTTATTAATATGTGCACTATCGAGATTCAATAAGAATAGACCATCTATCAAAGGTGCATGTGCATAAAAGATATTACTCATATAAATCGAACAACCATTATTCTCGGACTTAAACAAGTAACCGTCTCGCAATAAACAAGATCCCGATATAATGTTCATGCTTAACGCAGGCACCAAATAACAATTATTTAAGTATAAAACTAATCCAGATGGTAGATGAAGAGGTAGCGTGCCGACCGCGATCACATCAACCTTTGATCCATTTCCTACGCGCATCGTCACCTCGTTCTTCGCTAGCTTCCGTTTATTCTGCAGCACCTGTTTCGAGTTACAAATATGAGCAACCAACCAGATTCAAATACCGCACTACTACGAGTACTAGTGAGATACACATCAATAACATGTATATCGGATATACCTTTCTTCTTGATGTTGCCGTTCTTCAAATCCGCCAAGTACTTTGGGAAATTCCGCTTCCAGTGACCTTCTCCCTTGCAGTAAAAGCACTCGATGACGTGCTTAGGTACAGCCTTGGTCTTCTTCGTCGGTGCGGTAACTTTCTTACCACCCTTCTTGAAGTGTCCCTTTTGCTTAGACTTGCCTTTCTTGAATTTGGTGGTCTTATTGACCATCAACACTTGGTGCTCTTTCTTGATCTCCACTTCTGCAGATTTTAACATGGAGAAGAGTTCTGGCAACTGCTTGTTCATGCTTTGCATATTGTAGTTCATCACAAAGTTCTTGTAACTTGGTGGTAGTGATTGGAGGACACGGTAAATCCCCAAAGCATTAGGAATCACTATACCCAAGTTTTGGAGTTTGTTTGCGTGCCCAGACATCTTAAGCACATGCTCACCGACGAGTGCCCTCTTCCATCTTGCGTTAAAGAACTTTTCGAAGCCTCATAGCTCTCAAGCGCCGTGAGTCTCAAAAATCAATTTGAGTTCACGGACAATATCATGTGGGTATGAATTCTCAAACCTTTTCTGAAGCTCCGATTCTAAACCATACAAGATAGCACACTGAACTGTGGAGTACTGAGTCTTCCGAGCGAGGTAAACATTCTTTACTTCATCGGTAGCATCAGCTGCAGGCGGGTCACCCAGCGGTGCATCCAGCACATAGGTCAAGTTACCAGCATTGAGGACAATCCTCAAATTGCGGAACCAATCCGCGAAGTTGCTTCCACTGTTTTTCAACTTTTCTTTCTCTAGGAACGCATTAAAATTGATGGTAGGGGCCGCCATTGATCTACAACATATTTGCAATAGTTTAGACTACGTTTATGACAAATTGAGTTCTAATTAATAGTTAAATTAATCTAGGTGAACTCCCACTCAAAACAATATCCCTCACATTGTTTTAGTGATCACACGAACCAAATCTACCACATCAAAACCGATCATCACGAGAGTTGATGTAGCTTCAATGGCGAACAATCGACATGTTCATCATATCTACTATATGATTCATGCTTTACCTTTTGGTGATCCGTGTTCCGAGACCATGCTTGTACATGCTAGGCTCGTCAAGATCAAACCTTAGCTTCTGCATGAGCAAATCTGGCTTGCTCACGTTGTATACACTTGCAGAATCTAACACACCCGATCATCACGCGGTGCTTTGAAACAACAAGCTTTAGCAACGGTGCTTACTAAGGATGAACACTTTAGAACTTGAAATTTATGTGCATGAGGGATCATCTTATAATGCTACCATCGTTAACTAAGCAATACAAGATGCATAAAGGATTAACATCACATGCAATTCATAATATGTGATATGATAGGGCCCTTCTTCTTTGTGCTTCCGATCTCCATCTTCAAGCACGAACATGATCTCCATCATCACCGGCATTGCATCAAGGTCAATGACGCTGCTCCATGGTTGTCGTCCACCAGCTTCAACTATTACAACTACTTTGAATAGGCATGCGGGTCTTAACAGAAATTAAAGACAACCATATGGCTCCTGCCGGTTGCCAACTTACAATAAGGAACATTGCATACATCAAATATAATCACAATCATGGCCATATCAAATCACAGCACACCCCTGCAAAACAAAGTTAGACGCCTCTAATTTCTTTGCATGTTTTACGTGGTTTGGGGCTTTCAGTAAGTGTTGATCTAACTTACGAACAAGAACCACAACGTTGATGTTTGAACTATCAAGTGCCCATTGTAAATTGGATCTATACTATAATGGGAGAGACATACACCTGCAAAGCCACTTATGCAATACAAGTTGCATGTTGAGCGTGGAGCAAGTCTCATGAACGATGTCATGTAAGGTTAGCCCGGGCCGCTTCATCCCATCATACCGCAAGATGCAAAGTACACAAGAAGCAATTGATAATAAAAGCACCACCGCCCACAATGACCATTGTGTTCTACTCGTGCAGCAGATCTACATATAGACACGGCTCTGATACCACTTTAGAGGTTCGTAGCATGGAAAACAAAAAATTTCTACCGCATACAAACAAACAAGCTAAGATCTATCTACTAGATTGTAGCAACGAGTCGATGGAATAACTCACCCTCGAAGATTCCAAAGTGTTTAACGAGAGCGGATTCTCATGGGTGATGTAGTCGTACTCTTGCCGATCTCAAGATCGCGTAGAGGATCCTTCCGGCGCTGCGTTTCAGCAGCGCTTCCGCAGTCGGTCACACGTTCGGTACTCGACGAAGACCTTCCTCTCGCTTGTTCCAGCAGGCAGCGGAGGTTGTAGCACTCTCCTCGCGATTCCTGACGACGGCGTCTGCACTTAAGTAGAGGGGAGATCTCGCAGGGCTTCGCCTTAAGCCGGAGCGAGTATGGTGGACTATGAGAGAGGCCTCGGTGATCTAGGGTTTAGACGCACCAAGGAGAGAGGGCTAGGCCGGCGGCTAGGGCAAGGGGATTGCCCCAAGTCGGCGGCTAGGGTTTGCCCTGGGGCGGTGGCGGCTGCAGGAGGGTCGGCGGCCAGGGCTAGGGTTTTGGGTGGTGGAGTTGTGTGCTTGGAGGGGCAGCCCCGCCCCTCCTTATATAGGTGGAGGGCGCCGGCCAAGGGGAGGGGGTCCCTCCCCAACTCGGCTTCCTAGGCCGGCGGTGGAGGGAGAGGGACTTCCTTCCCAAGTAGGTTTCCTATTCTCCCTCCACCAAGCAAAATAGCCGTTTGACTTTTCAAACTAGGATTTGATTTATACCTTTATTTCGCTCAGTGATGACACCTAGTACATGATGCAACCATTCCAACTTGTTATGACACATTCATGTACCCTTCCCCTCCGGAGTGCCGGACATTCTGGAACCTTCTAGAACATTCCCGATAAAATACCGGAACCATTCTCCAACCCCGAAATAGGACTTTCCTTATATGAATCTTATTCTCCGGACCATTCCGGATCTCCTCGTGATATCCCGGATCCCATCCGAGACTCCGAACAACATTCGGTCTCTTACTCATCATTCCATAACTACTCAACAACGTCGAATCCTTAAGTGTGTCTCCCTACGGTTCGTGAATTATGCGGACATGATCGAGACACTTCTCTGAACAATAACCAATAGAGGAATCTGGAAATTCATATGGCTCCCACATATTTCTACGATTACTTTGCGATCGAATGAACCACTTACATACAATACCAATTTCCCTTTGTCTCACGATAGTTTACTTATCCGAGGTTTTGATCGTCGGTATCTCTGCATACCTAGTTCAACCTCGTTACTGATAAGTACTCTTTTCTCGTTCCCGTGATATGTGATCCCTTGTGAGCCAGTCACATGCTTGCAAGCTAATTGGATGACATTCCATCGAGAGGGCCCAGAGTATATCTATCCGTCATATGGATGGACAAATCCCACTCTTGATCCATGTGTCTCAACCAATACTTTCCGAACACTCAATGCCACCTTTATAGCCACCCAGTTACGGTGTGGTGTTTGATGTAATCAAAGCATCCTTCCGGTGATGGTGATAAGCATGATCTCATGGTCGAAGGAATTAGGTTACTATGTATCAGAAAGCATATAGTAATTGAACTATTAAAATGACTTGATCTTTATGCTACGCTTATCTATAGGAGTATGTCCATCATATCATTCTCCTAACGATATGATCTTGTTGTTAATAACATCTCAATGTTCATGATAGGGAAACCACAATCATTTATTAACCAACAAGCTAGTATTATGAAGAGACTTTACTAGGGACTTCAATTTAAGTTTACAAATCACACAATTATTAATGTTTCCTTGTTAATACTATTATAGCATGAATATAAACATTTATCATAAACACAAAGATATAATAATAACTACATTTATTATTGCCTCTAGGGCATATCTCCAACAAGGAGGTCATTGAGTTTTTTGTTGACTTTATTCCTGACCTTAAGCCGATTGGTGTTTCTGACTCGCGGCATGAGGGAAGACTAAGTGGAAAAGGCACGCTGGGAAAGAAAGCAATGATATGTAGGGACGGGGATTCTTTCCCTAAAGCACACTACACAGTTCTACATAATTCCACCTTGGCAACTCCGTATATCGAGGAACACAAGAATATTGTATGCTCCAAAAACCCGAGGAAGCCTGACTCATGGATTACAGATGAACACAAGAAGTCTTTCGGTGGTTGGATGCGGACACATCTCTTGAATGACACCACTGTTGGAGATCAGCTATACTTGTTGGCCGCGTCACCATCTTCTACTATATTGAATTTCCAAGGGTACGAAATAAATGGGAATACATTCTACATGATCGCCCAAGATAAAAAGAGCACCAACCAAAACAATGGTGTCCGCTTTGATGCAACGGACGAGAATGGGCAAAAGGACACATACTATGGTTACATAGAGGAGATATGGGAACTTGACTATGGAGTCTCTTTTAAGGTCCCTTTGTTTCGCTGCAAATGGGTCAACCTGGATGGGGAAGGGGTAAAGATAGACCAGTTGTACGGAATGACAACAGTGGATCTAACCAATCTTGGTTATAGAGATGGACCATTCGTCCTAGCCAATAATGTGTCTCAGGTTTTCTATCTGAAGGACATGTCCTCCAGACCAAAAAAAAGAAAAAATATGCAAACGAATACATCATATGATGAGCCAAAGCGTCACATAGTTCTTTCAGGGGAAAGAAACATCGTGGGAATCAAGAACAAGACAGACATGCCAGAAGATTATAATAAGTTTGATGAAATTCTGCCCTTCACAATGAAAACTGACCCAAGCATTCCGTTAAGTAAAGAAGATGCTCCATGATTACGTCTGAAGCGATCATAAGGAAGGACATATGCCAAGAAGTTCATGCTCATATTGTGTACCTCTAGTTCATGTCTGCCCGGTCGGCTGCATATTGTGAACGTAAATGTCATGAGACATGATAGCTCATTTTGTGAAGGATATCTTATGATGTTTGCAATTTTCCAAGTTTAATAAATGTATTGAGTGTTAGTCCCGGTTTGTGGCTTGACCGGGACTATATATAGGGGGGCCTTTAGTCCCGGTTTTGTAGTCTCGGTTTTTAATATTAATAAATGTCTTGAGTGTTAGTCCCGTTGTGTGGCTGGACCGGGACTAAAGGGGGCCTTTAGTCCTGATTCGTAGAATGACTTTCCCGAACTATGAAGAAGTTGTCCCGATTCGTACTTACCATTAAGATTTGATCTCTAAACGCGCGTGGTCACATATTAGGGAGTACCTCTATGACCAGTTTGTTGGAGATGCCGGAGGACTGGGCTCCGACGGCATCTCCCTCAAACTGGCCGTAGTGGTGTCCCTGCTCTCGCACACCATCTTGCAGCTTGTAACTTCTCTAACTAGATCAATACACCTGGGAGCTAACTAATTTCATATATTAGGGAGTGCCTCTATGACCAGTTTCTTGGAGATGCCAGAGGACTGGGATCCGGTGGCATCTCCCTGAAACTGGTCATAGTGGTATCCCTGCTCTCGCATACCATCTTGCATCTTGTAACTTCTCTAACTAGATCAATACACCTGGGAGCTAACTAATTTCACATATTAGGGAATGCCTCTATGACCAGTTTCTTGGAGATGCCGGAAAACTGGGATCCGACGGCATCTCCCTGAAACTGGTCGTAGTGGTGTCCCTGCTCTCGAAAACCATATTGGAGATGCCTCAATCTGGCTGGAGGACTGGACTCACAAGGATGCCCATTTATAGTACAAGCAACTTGGCATAGTGTCGACACTTACGATATAATGTCGACACTCACCCCTATTATTAGTGCTGACTCGTGTTTTGTGTCGGTTGGTGTCTCCAACCGTCTTTAGTCCTGGTTGGTGACACCATCCGGGACAATGTACAAGCCGCACGACATAATGTCGACACTCACCCCTATCATTAGTGCTGCCAAAATCCCTCCAACCGGGACTAAAGATGAACCTATCATGTTCGAGGTTTCATGGCTTTTGGTCCAAATGATCAAGCCATTTTCCGAGCGCAAAAAAGGGTCGTTTTGTGAAGTAACCACCAAAATGCTGTTTCAGAATGCTACCGTCCCATTTTTCTAAAATACTAGACCACCTTACATGGACTATCTCCCAACCGAGACATCTCAAACCTTTTCGTCCATCCCGGGTAAAAAGGACAAATGTCTGCCGAATCGGTAGGAAGTGAGTCCGGTTTGTACTACAGGTACATGATCTAACACCCGTGATTTTTTAAAAAATCATTCTTAGACTCGCAATATGTGTTTGTTCAGAGATCCAATGCAAGTTCTAACAATGCTCGTCCCCTATATTCATGCACGACGGTTCGACCATAGTTAGAAATTCAAAAAATTAAAAACGGGCATAAGAAATTCAATAAAAGTCCGAACAATGTAAATCCTTCGCGTGGTGTCATATTATGTGACATAGTTGCAAGGAAAAATACCAGACTTGGTATATTGATCATGACTCGAAAAAACCTTCACAAATGACCTATCATGTTCGAGGTTTTATGGCTTTCGGTCCAAATGAACGATGTTATGTGCTGAATCACGGCATAGTTTGTGATGATGTGCCCATATTATGCATGCATGTGGACATTGGTATGGAGAACAATGTTGCAGGAGGAAGTTTTTCTTTTCGTCGCACGGAAAAGCCATTTTCCATTTTCCGAGCGTAATAAACGGGTCGTTTTGTGAAGTAACCACCAAAATATTGTTTCAGAATGCTACCGTCCCATTTTTCTAAAATACTAGACCACCTTACATGGACTATCTCCCAACCAGGACATCTCAAACCTTTTCTTCCATCCCTGGTAAAACAGACAAATATCTGCCGAATTGGTAGGAAGTGGGTGCGGTTTGTACTACAGGTACATGATCTAACGCCTGTGATTTTTTGAAAAAATCATTTTTAGACTCGCAATATGTGGTTTCTTCAGAGATCCAATGCAAGTTCTAACGATGCTCGTCCCCTATCTTCATGCACGCCGGTTCGACCATAGTTAGAAATTCAAAAAATTCAAAACGGGCATAAGAAATTCAAAAAAAGTCCGAACAATGTAAATCCTTCGCGTGGTGTCATATTATGTGACATAGTTGTAAGGAAAAATACCAGAATTGGTATATTGATCATGTCTCGAAAAAACCTTCACAAAATGACCTATCATGCTCGAGGTTTCATGGCTTTCGGTCCAAATGACCGATGTTATGTGCTGAATCATAGCATACTTTGTGATGTTGTGCCCATATTATGCATGCATGTGGACATTGGTATGGAGAACAATGTTGCAGGAGGAAGTTTTCCTTTTCGTCGCACGGAAAAGCCATTTTCCATTTTCTGAGCGTAAAAAACGGGTCGTTTTGTGAAGTAACCACCAAAATGCTTTTTCAGAATGCTACCGTCCCATTTTTTAAAATACTAGACCACCTTACATGGACTATCACCCAACCGGGACATCTCAAACCTTTTTGTTCATCCTGGGTAAAAAGGACAAATGTCCGCTGAATCGGTAGGAAGTGGGTGCGGTTTGTACTACAGGTACATGATCTAACGCCCGTGATTTTTTGAAAAAATCATTTTTAGACTCGCAATATGTGGTTTCTTCAGAGATCCAATGCAAGTTCTAACGATGCTCGTCCCCTATCTTCATGCACGCTGGTTTGACCAAGTTTCTTCCCGCCATTTTTCTTCCCACCATTTCTTCCCGCAGTTTTTTTCCCGTCATTTCTCAGTACATATATGTAGAATTGGCCTCCATTGTCATTGCACATTTCTAGACTCATATCTGCAACTTCATCACTCTTTCACATGGCTTCCACCATACGACTAACCCCCAGGGAGGCGGATGCGCTTTGCACCTCGAACTACCCCTGCCCGCCGGGCTACTGCGTCGCCGTCGACTGGATGCTGAGCGCCGGAGGCGTGCCGGTTCCTCCTGTCCCTCTAGGTGTAGTGCGCCGGATGGACATCATGAACCACTACTACTTCGAGCTCACGCCGGAGCAGCGGAGGAATCCCAACTGGCATCCCGACTATTTTCCGACTTGAAAAGCCTTCTTCGGGGATCGGCGTGAGAGGGTGTAATACCCCGAAATTCTACACACGTTAATTTTAGTATTTCTTTGTAGTTGACGGACGTTTGACTTTTGAGCAAGTAGCTGTATGGAAATTTGAAGACCATGATTGGGCTCGCCTTGTCGAGCTGATCAAAAGAGAATTTATTTTTTTACACATGGGAGGTTGGATGAATATTTGGTGATTCGTCAAATATTGGCGTTTAGATGAATTTGGATTTTTAAGCATATGTAGGGTCTCCTTTTTCGGGTAGAAAAAAAAAAGGGAGACAAGAGCTATCGACTACCAGGTCAAGTCCTCACCCCAAACGAAAAGCCACCAACACCAGGACGTCGCTGCCGCCGTTTCTAGGGTTCCGTATCTGTCCGCCGCCAGAAGCTGCTCCGTCGCGGGCGTTCTTGGCCGCCGTGCGTCCGGTGGGCCTCGTCCATCGCTGCTGTGTTCTTAGGTTGGTAGTTCTCCCGTCGGCAGCAATGCATTGCTTTCAATTAGATTCGTACATTGCTTCTGATTAGACTCGTAGCTGTTTCCTAAGTCTTGCAATTAGCCCATCGTAGTTAGCTACATCTACATGGGTAATACAAAATAATAATACCTGGATCCTAGGTTTGCTGGTTCGTGATCGCACGTTCTGCTGAGACATCAAGTGCGGAAGTGCCTAGTTAATTGAAGGATTTAGTTAGTACTTGTACATCCGTTCTTTTATAGACTGATATGGGATGATTGTCTTGTCGGTGTAAAACATAGAGTAATCAGTCTATAATCGGCCGGCCGGAAACGATGGATTTAGTTAATTAGATACGTCTTGCTGTTGTATCATCGTACCAGATTGTGTAGTATAGATTTTATTTTATTTGTTCAGTCAGTTATAATCGGCTACCTGGATCGGGTTTTTGATTATAGGCGTATAATAGGAGTTAGAAACTGAACTGGACGCGCTCTGTATTTTTCCATGGTGTAGACTGGTTCTGATGCTTGGCAATTAATTAGCACAGATGAGACGAAGAATGTTTGGTTTCAGTTCCAGGAAAAAAAATAGATTTAAGTCTTCATAGTGTATTTTAGGCTGTTTTCTTTGAGAACAGGTTCTGAGACTGTTTTACCTACAGGGTTTGGAGTTACGGGTGCTAAGGGTGGTTCTTCAGTTTAAACGTTGTTCTGAGGCAAGTGCATGACGAGCCCTTTGTGTTATGTTTGTCATCTTAAATTGTTGGTTGTGTGATATTGGTTCTTTCTTTGGTGTTCATGCCTCGAGTTGTTGTCGAAAAATTTACTTTAAGCTAGGGCGGTGAATAAGTTACAAGTAACTATTCCGAAGCGGACGGTGATATAAGTTATTATGTAACTACTCCGGTGTGCTTGGGCTAGGTCGGTGATAATTCGCTTGTTTAACTATTCCGCGAGGCCGGTGAGGAAGTTAACAATGAATATTCCGGAATGCCTGTACCGTAAAACAAAATAAGTTTAATGGTGTTTCTAGATATCATTTGGAATGAGTATTGGAGTTTGTATGATATTGATTTGGTTCTGAACTTGTGCTTGCTGAGTGTATTTTTACTCATCCTTGTGTTTTCTTTGGTTTTTATTTGGATTTCAGGTACTCAGCGTAGCGACATGCATGGGAGGGAGTAGATCGCCACCACTTTGGCCCACACATCCATTCTACATATCATAGAATATCGATCACACATAATACTTAGTTTACCATTATTCCTTTGTCATAATTCGTGGAGTTGTTTGCATGTTCTTGTGAGCCTTTGGTCGCTCCACCGTTAGTACTCGTGTCATGGAATGATTATGCACTATGTGAACTGCGTGGATTGCTTAGTTATATGGTCTTTACTGTCTTTATCCATTATATTGTGTTTTGCTTGTCGTGGTTGTCCTTTGAAACAAAGGAGGTGCTGCCGAAATTTTGTATTCTAGTTAGTTTCGAACATAATTTAAGAAGTGTGGTTACACCGCCAGCTAGGTAGAGATCTGGGGTGTTACAGAGGGCGCTCGCCAGGAACGAGGAGGACGGCCCACCTCCTCCGAACTTCAATGAGGTCGGCCGTCGGCTGTGGTGGCGCGGCCGGACTCTCCAAAGCGTCATGGCCTACGACACGGCCGCCGACTCTAACCCCCGCCTGCACTACCCTCAAGTCCAGCCCACTCATACTCATCCTTCAAGGTTCAACTACGGCGACCCCGACGACGACAGCGATGACGGCCGCGACGAGTACGACGACTATAGTGGCGAGTATTACAGGTGTAGGCAGGAGCATGACTGAATCACTCCAACATTGCAAAACAAGTTCGATCGATTGTGACTTAATCTGGCCATGTATCTTAATTTTTAGTTCTTCTATGTATCTTAATCTTCAGTCATGCTTTATGTAACTTAGTGTTAGTTGCGTTATGTACTGTAATTCCAGTTCTATCGTAATAAAATTTTCTTCCCAACCATTATTTCCCGTCCTTTTCTTCCCGCCCATTAATATATACAAAATATAAGTTAATTCAAATCCAAATTAATAACAGAAAATGGTTTTGAATTAGTTATTCAAATCCAAACACTTTTTATGTTTAAAGTTTTTCTAAAATTCCAAATTAATATTCAAAAAATATAAGTTAATTCATTTTTAATTTTAAATGGTTACATTAATTATTTTTAAAAACAGAAAATGGATTTGAATTAGTTATTCAAATCCAAACACTTTTTATGTTTAAAGTTTTTCTAAATTCCAAATTAATATTCAAAAAATATAAGTTAATTCATTTTTAATTTTAAATGGTTACATTAATTATTTTTAAAAACAGAAAATGGTTTTTAATTAGTTATTCAAATCCAAACACTTTTTATGTTTAAAGTTTTTCTAAATTCCAAATTAATATTCAAAAAATATAAGTTAATTCATTTTTAATTTTAAATGGTTACATTAATTATTTTTATAAACAGAAAATGGTTTTGAATTAGTTATTCAAATCCAAACACTTTTTATGTTTAAAGTTTTTCTAAATTCCAAATTAATATTCAAAAAATATAAGTTAATTCATTTTTAATTTTAAATGGTTACATTAATTATTTTTAAAAACAGAAAATGGTTTTGAATTTGTTATTCAAATCCAAACACTTTTTATGTTTAAAGTTTTTCTAAATTCCAAATTAATATTCAAAAAATATAAGTTAATTCATTTTTAATTTTAAATGGTTACATTAATTATTTTTAAAAACAGAAAATGGTTTTGAATTAGTTATTCAAATCCAAACACTTTTTATGTTTAAAGTTTTTCTAAATTCCAAATTAATATTCAAAAAATATAAGTTAATTCATTTTTTATTTTAAATGGTTCATAGTTTAAATGGTTACATTAATTATTTTTATAAATAATTCAAAACCTTTTTATTTTAAAAGTTTTTCTAAATTCCAAAGTAATTATCATTTAAAAAACATTACAAATTTAAACCCCCCAAAAAATAAGGCGGGAACAGAGAGAAAATTCCTGAAAATATTTGAAAACCGGGACTAAAGACCCCTGCGCGCGCCCCTTGGGCTGATAAAAAAAAGTGGAGTATACGTCCCGGTTGGTGGCTCCAACCGAGAAGTATGACCCTTTAGTCCCGGTTGGAGCCACCAACCGGGACAAAAGGCCCTTCCTTTATAACTTGCGAGCCTATTCTGCTTCTTCCCCATCTCATTTCTCCGCTTCATCGACGCGACGCCGCCCCACGACGTCGGCAGGCTGCCCGAGCTCCACCTTGCTGACCCGGCCACGAGCTCCGCCTTGTTGCCGTCTATCTCCCACCAAAAGGAATCGAAGAGGGGCATCTGCAATCGTCGCCATGGACGCCATCTCCCTCTTCACCGACGACCGCTGCCGTCGACATCGCCTTCGATCTAGACCTCGCGCGGCCTCCCCAAGCCCTTCGTCCGATCCGTGTGAGCTGCTGGTCCCCTAGGACCTCCCCCTCGACCCCCTCTCCCTCTATCTATAGTCGCGTTGATTCGCTGCGCCAGGTCTTGCCGTTCTCCTTGCTCCTGCGACCAAAACATAGCGGTGCTGCCACCAGTAGGCTTGCCTGGCTCACCTCGTTCGAGTAGGCTATATCTCGTCGCCCCACGCTCCCTCCTTCGTCGTCGTCGGTGACCATCCGACGGTGGCCGTTGTGATGACGTCACGCTAGCGTCGTCGTGACTGGTGGGTTCGCCGGTGTGTCTTCGGCCCCACTGGTCAGTCACTGTGGGTAGCCCTAGACCCGGTGAAAAACTACCCCCTTGTGCTGATGTAAAGTGACGCAGTAACTGTTTTAAAATGGTTTAATATTTTCAGAAATTGATATAAACTTGTAAATTCAATAACTAATGATTTATAAGTCAGAAAATACAAATAATATATCAAAATGTTCAGAAAATTAAGATCTATTTGTCTAAGGAATCATCATACATTGTCAAGCAACTTAAAAACCCTAGCTTAGGTAAAGAAACATCGACACCCCTTATGTACATGTGGGTTCACCGGTGTGTCCTTGCTAGGGCATCCTGAACCCTTTTACATCGATGTTGCACCTAGGGCTAGTGTAGGATCTATAAATCTTACATGCCATACATATTGATTGTGCATTATATTATGCCATGTATTGATTGCCGCCTTTATTTCCGATATTGGTTCTTCGCGATAGGATCCGAGCCCGAGGGTTTCTCCGAATTAAGGTTTCTGATATTGTAAATTCATTTTTATTATTGTGTATGTATATATTAGGGTTTCTCCGAATTAGGGTTTATATCTCTCAACACCCTACCTAACATTCTCCCTTAGCTGCTTTGACTTATCCGTTTTTCCACCTATGCAGAAAATATGGACCAACACGACAGAGACGAAGAAAAGGAAGAGTTGATCCAAGGTGTGATCCGCGGGGAAGAAAATTTAGATGTATCAACGTTTTTGAACAACTCTGGTGAGGGTGATCCTCTTTTTGCCGGAAGAGACGACTTGTTTGAGGTTAAAGGTGATGCCTTCCGCGAGGGAGAAGGCGATGCCTTGTATGATCGAGAAGACGACCGCTCCGGCGAGGTGCATGTAATATAATTAATTCATTAATTAATCATCTGCTGTCTATATAGAAATAGTAACGACGATCTTTCTTCTTTTAGCCCTCCGGATCGAAGAATCTACTGAAAAGAGCGGACGAGGCCCAACCAAAAAGTTGGAAGACCATGAGAGGTTCAGGATCGAAGATATCGGTGAAGACGGCAAACTGACGGCTCCCGTTATTGTCGCAAACAAATTTGTGGCACAATGCAGAGTAATCGTTAGGGACTTCGTCCCGATCACCATTCGAAATTGGAATAGGCCTGCTGATGCGGAAGAAGAGGGAACATGTTTATATCTCCCTAACATGGCCAAAGATTTACTATGGAAAAGGCTCATGCTTAATTTAAAACTACCGAAGATAGAGCTGGATCCAAATGCGGAGGATCCAGTTGAGGACACCTTAGAACATGCGAAAGCCATGGAGATGAAGGTCAGGGAGTGGGCTATGAAGAAGATGGCCCAGTGTTTAACCAACTGGAAGAAAAGATTGCACCTTGACTATGTCGTGAAACAGAAGACTCCGGATTTCGAGAAGATTCAGTTTCAGAAGATAAAACCATTCTGGGCTGAGTTTGTGAATTACAAGACATCAGAAAAAGCTAAGAAAATGTCTGCAAAGAATAAGCTGAATGCTGCTAACAAGAAGTATCACCATACTATGGGGGAAGGTGGCTACAGGGCTGGCATTCCTAAGTGAACGAAACTTCAGGATGAACTACGTGCTAAAAAGATCATCCCAGAGACAGACGATTGGATCGAACGTGCAAAGAATTGGTTTTACGGGCATGGGGGCACGTTGGACTCGGAAGGGAAGTGTATATATAACATACAACATAAAGAAGACCCCTTGCCAATCGAGAAGATGAGAAACGCAGTAAAGGCTGTTAAAGATGGGGACTTCATTCCCTATAGAGAGAATGATGAGCTCACACTCGCCCTTGGAAATAAGGAACATGATGGATGAACACGAGGCACAATAGGCTCCAAACCATGGAGCACTGGGTTTCCCGAAGAGAGGAATAAATATCCTGATAGAAGCCGTAAGAGGAGAAAGGACAAGGTGGAAGTTGAAGCAGATATTCAGAAAGAGCGAATGCGTATAATTGAAGAACGAATAAAGCAACAACAAGATCAAATTAACGCACTTAGCCAGCAAGGTACTACCGGCCCATCTCAGCAGCACATGGTGGTAGAACCTACATTCGATGCTACCGGCCTATCGAATAATCGAAAAAATAGTGTGGGTTCTATCGAGGTCCCGGGTGATGAAAATGACGATGATGATGGTGCACCGACGATGGCTCGTGTTGGCTACCCAGTGGATGATATCACACAGATGAGACACTGCGAGCTACATGTCAAAGTTGTAAACATATCAATGAAGGTGGCGGTCGGCTACCAATTGGACCCACACCAACTTACCATTGTCATCCGGTTCCACAGGGCTACGCTGTTGTCGAGGTGGATGAAATCATGCCCACCTTTCAAGGTTTGAAGCTTGACTACCCTACAGGTGAAGCGGATGTGACTGAACTGGGAGAAGCAACAAACGTCACCATTCTATGGCCAAAGAAATTTATCGTGCTTCCAAATCACACGCCAAGGCCATCTTCGCCGCCGCCTCACCCGTGTCCAGCGAGGTCGTCGCTGCCGCGGCAGCCGTCTTCGTCGCCTCACCCAGCTCCGTCGCCTCACCCAGCTCCGTCGCCTCACCAATCTCCGGCGCAGCCATCGCCGTGGCAGCCATCACCGACGCCTCAGGATAAAAAGAGTAAGCATACCACCGCTACTCTGCGTAGTGGTAAGCGATCTTCGAAACGTAAACAAGAGCCTCTTCCAAAAGTACCAAAGGTTCCTCCCAAGAGAGCTTATGACTATACTGAAGAGGAGACTACGACTATCGTTGATGCGGAAACAACATCGTTTTTCGCTAAGCTGAGGCGGCCGGAAGAGCCAGAGTTCCCTAGCACCAAAGAAGAAAAAACCCGAGTGTTATAAATGCTAAAGACTCTTCATCAACCCGAGCCAAAGCTGTCATGAGACTATGAGCGTTCTATTCTCAAGTCACATGCGGCACAACAAGCCTGGAAGAGCAGTACTGATGCAAGCGGGAAATCTGTTGCCCAGCTTGGAGAACAAGCAAAACAGTCTTGCGCCCCGCTCAAGGTGATTTCCCATACCAATGTGGGGTCGAGCAAATATGCGGCCAAAGAGCAGTATGATCCAGATGTAGTTGCATAATACGGAGAAGCTGCCACTGCTCAAGGTATGAGTATTGCTCACTACTTATCCCAGTTACAGTACTTCCCCGTGGGTGAAGTAGAATACAAATACCAGTACAGCAAACCTCTCGTCAAACCTGAGGAGGTAAATATTCTTCCAACAAAAATGCGAAGATTGCATAACTGGTATATGCATGCCACAAAGGCCAGGGCTAACTGGATAATGTTGAGCGTTACAAAAAAGCATTATGGGAAATAAATAGATGACATGATATCCATTGAATTTGTTGAACTATTTCAATTATTCAATCAAGACGCCTTGGACAAATCTATCATCAGTGCCTATTGTCTGTAAGTACTAATTCTGTAATTAATTTAGTCTCTAGCTATCTCACCTTGTTTATTGCATGTATATAATCATACTATAATATGCAGAATGAAGATTCTCGAATGCAGCAGAGGACAAATCTATGACATTGGGTTCATTGACCCATATAGGGTTCATCAAGATAATCTCAAAACAAACCCCCAGGATACGGAGGATAATATTGTACACGCGTTAAGGTTTCAACAAACCAGAAGGGAAATACTATTTCCTTACAACTTCGAGTGAGTGTTATTGCCTTGTATACACTTTCTATTTCGCTTACTCGATGTTAAGTATATAATTGATTAGATATGCATGCGCAGCTTCTACTATATTCTGTTAATCATTCAACCTGATAAAGAGCGTATACTAGTTATGTACTCGAAACATAAACTCCTTCAGACATGGAAGGACATGCAGATGTTTCTCCAACGGTAATTCTAATTATTATGATACTATATCAGCAACGTTCGCGAATTTTATGATATCAAGTAATTAATAACTTTTTTTATTCGTTTTCTTCGCCGAGCAGCGCTTGGAAACGGTTCACCAAAAAGGCTAGGGGTGTTTGGACAGAGGAGCTTACATTTAAACCACTAGATGTAAGCACCACTAGCTATATCTGCGCATCTCTTTGATTCTAGTTTTGATACCGTTATTATCATGCTTGATTATTATTTTGATTGAACTATGTTCTCGTAAAGTGCCTGACGCAGGGACCAGGGAAAAATTTATGTGGATACTATGTTTGCGAGTTAATCTGTCAGACGTGCTGTGAGAAGGGGAGAAATTTAGAGCAACTTAACCAGGGCCGGCCCTGAAGTCTGAGGGGGCCGGTGCAAGTCCAAAAAGTAGGCCCTTTGTACACATATTATTATAAAAAAATTATTTTTTATATTCTCGATAAAAAAATTTTGCCAAAAACTCAAAAAGTTTTGCGTCTCGATTCATTTCATTGAAAGGAAAAAAGGGGAGTTCTTCAATGATCTTCCATTGTCAAATCAAAAGGTTCAATTGAAAAATAATGACTTTGTAGTTCATATTTCCATCTTGAATGATCTGCCATTGAAAAATACTACTCTGCAGTTCATATTTTTAAAATACAGAAAGATTTTATTTTAAACAAATATTGCATTGCATGTCCGTGCTCCAACACAGAACCAATCAAAAAGATCTTCAATCATTTGCAGAACAAACAGATGCACTGGCACTGTACATTGCAGGACATCTTAACACACAAACAGTACGCAAATTAGGCTATCAAGTTGAAACAAAGGCACCTGGAAGTGGAGAATCGAAGCTTGGCTT
This sequence comes from Avena insularis, assembly GCA_023614405.1. Taxonomy (NCBI): domain Eukaryota; kingdom Viridiplantae; phylum Streptophyta; class Magnoliopsida; order Poales; family Poaceae; genus Avena; species Avena insularis. Next base: position 412,771,410 of record CM042691.1, read on the forward strand.
GCTTGCTGCCTGTAGTTGTGCTGTGTTGTCCCGCGAGAACGAAACTGAGTCCATCACCAGCAGCAATCATGTCGCCGACCTGCCCTTGGTCAGCCACCAGCCCTGCTGAGCGCTCGCTGCCGGCAATCCCCTTGTTGGTAAGCCTGTGGGGATTTGATGAATTGGTGGGCTTGAACTGAAACGAAGGAAATCAGATGAACATGAGTGGTTGTACAGACCGTGAAAATTGACGAGGACGAGTATTTCTGGAATCAGCAGATCTTGATCCCCTCCATAATTCCGGCAAAAGAACCATAAAATGGAACGTCCAGGTGGGCCCTATCGTTGAATTCGCAGGAGAAACGAGGAGTCAAGGAGGTGAGAGGAGAAATTTAGGGAGGCGAGTGGTTAGTGCTTGGTTTTGCGTACAGACAATGCGCGGCGGCCGGGTTGTTCACCCTATTTTCTCCAACTAAATGGGCTACAAGTAGGTTAACTTATATCTGTCGTGGGGCCCTTCACGTTCAGGGGCCCAGTGCGGTTGCACCGTCTGCACAGGCTCAGGGCCGGACCTGAACTTAACGTACATAAATAATTTCTATAGTTTTTAATTACCATCAAATTGTGTTTAGTTTCATTCATATAGGTTGACTTCTTTTTTAAATCAGATCGAACGTCTACGGGACGGTCTTTTGCCAAAGGATCGTGTACGAGCAATTCAGTAGGAATTGACGGGATTCTTGGATGCAGAAGTCCTAAACTCAAAAGGACAATACTATTTGGGTGTGTATATCCAGGCGTGATTGTACAAAGAGCTTATTTTGTATGTAGTGCATAAACTTCGTGTATCGAATGTAATATGTTCGACACTTGGATCTATATTGTCATGATGATCTTGTGTAATATAATGGTTCCTTCATTAATGAGTGCAAAACACTAAATAAAAAATAAAACAACATAAAATGAATTCTCTGCCGCGGCATAAAAAGTGGCCAAAATGCTGCCGCGGCAAAAACAGGTTGCCAAAATGAATTCTCTGCCGCGACAGAGAAATGTGTCAAATCTCTGTACGCCCTTTTGTTCCGATTGGTGGGGCAACCGGGACTAAAAGTTAGGGCTTTAGTTCCGATTGCCCTGTCCTGAGGGAACCGGGACTAAAGCATCTTACCAACCGGGACACATAGGACGATTTCTACTAGTGTTGGTGGCCGGCGTCCAGGACGCGAAGTAGGAGGAGTTGTTGAAGGCCGCCTTGACGGCGACCAGTGCCACGTTGTCGCCGGCATTGCAGTCATTCCGGGACGCTGATTCCGCACCACCGGCGACGAGGAGGAGCAGGACGATGCTGATCCGACGGTGAAACGGATCAAGTGCACATTGTCGTGTGTCGTGTGATGTTGGGTGTATATATACACGTACACATGCGTGCAAGTTGCAAGTTTTGACGCCGGTAGATTGTTCGAGCAATGATTTGCTCACCAAAGGATTGACATATATGGTGTGCCATTTCAATGGGCTCTCTTATTTCTACTACACACATATGGTATTATGTTTGGGGCACCTGCACTCATTCATTATCATCGGACCAAACGATGGCTGTTCAAATACTATTTGTATGGTTGATGAGCTAGTGTTTTCTTAACCAACTACCACTAGTAGAAACAAGGCCTCTAGTCCCGAGACGTAAGGGCATTTAGTCCCGATTTTTGAACCGAGACTAATCAAGCGGGACTAGAGGCCCACCACTAGTCCTGGCTCAGTTACCAGCTAGTGGATGTCCACGTGGCTGCCTCTGCGCGCTCGTGGTGCACCCCTACTAGTCTCAGTTGGTGTTACGGACCGGGACTAGTGGGTTTCTGCCGCGACAGCATTTTGCCCATTTTCTTTGCCGCGGCAGAGCATTACCTTGGACTAGTGGTTCTCTGCCGCGGTAGCATTTTATGACCTTTCTCTGCCGCTACAGAGATTTTATTCTTTATTGTTTTATTTACTTTTTTTCATTTTAACATAGTTTTTATATTTCTACGCCACCACATATCGTACACATTCGTGCATATATAAGATAACTTATATTACGAGATACAAATATATACAATTTACATAGTTACATGGAGATAAAAAATCTTGGGACTAGAGCATGTATGTTCGATTACATGGAGATCAGTAGCGCCTATTCACACCAAATTCTCCGGCATCGTCTACGATCTCTTTGACAATAAATCCCGCCAGCTTCTCCGCAATTGCTAGTACGCGTTGCGCTGGTAGTAGTTGATTCCGCATTCTCTCGAACTATATATAAGAAAAAGGAGATAAATATAAATATCAATCATGATAACAAAATGTGACGGCAATAAAATGATGGGGTGAATGCATTTCTTACATCGACTCTATAATCATTGTGTTTGGTGGTAAACGTGCGAATGAACTCGCATACGTAGAATCCACATAGATTCGCCCCCTGTGGTTGCCTCGCGCACTTTACAAGAATATAATTCAATCAAAATAATAATCCACATATTGTATTGAACTAGAAGTAAATAGATGCGCGGATATATCACGTGCTACTTACCGAGAACGCCCTAAACGTCAGCTTCTCACTAAATACACCGGTAACCTCGCGTTTGAACCGGATCCAAACTCTGCCCGACGAAGAAAATGAATGAATGAGTTATTCATTACCTGATATCTCAGGAAATCAACGAAAGAGATCGATATAGCGCGAAACTTACTTTTGTAGCATGTCCTGCATGCTGCGGAAATCTTCCAGGTTTCTCTTTGATGGGTCCATGACATCAACTCTTCCCTTATCAAGCTGAATGTCTAGCAGAACCCAGTGGAAGCTGCAAACATTCATATATACATCAGTAACTCATCAGTTACACTTATTAGCATCGACTAATCAAAAGTGAATGTGTACAACAGAGTAAGACCCTCACCTGAAATTGTAAGGAAACAGTATGTGGTCGGAATTTTGCTCCATTAGAAACCTTAGAAGGTTTTCCTCTGTCTCCTCAGGGTTATTCGTTAGCATGGTTATATGCACTTTATCTGGGTCAATGAACCCAATATTGTAGATTATTTTTCTTTTACATTCCAGGATCTTCATTCTGCATAATAAGGATAATCACATGTTCTAAACTAAACAACTGAAAAACTGAACATGTAGACAATGAATTCAACAACTTATAGACAATAGCAGCTGCAGATGGATTTGTCCAGGGCGTCGAGATAGTATAACTGGAACAGTTCTGGAAACTCAATATGGACCTCTTTGGGTCTGAAGTAGTACTCACGTGGGACTTTGGCTACGATCATTATTCTCCCTTGCTTAATGACCGCCAAGTACCATTGATGGAGATTCCGCATTTGTGTTGGCAGTTCTTTCAGCCTCTCTTTGCTGACCAGATCCTCACCTGCGACATATTTATTGGCTAGTGGCATCTTGGGTAGATGGTCGAGTTGGGGGCCTAACAGTTCATCAAGTGTAATTTCCATGCTGGCAGCCAACTCCGCAGCTATTGACATATCTAGTGGCTGTTGTGCGAGGAGTGGAACGTTTTGTGAAACCACCTTGAGGGGTGCGATCGTTTGTTTTGCCTGTTGTTCGAGAAGGGGAACGTCTGATTTTTTACTGATTGCATTTTTGGTCCCGCTTGCACCTGTGCTTGCTGATTTTTTACCGCTTGCACTTGATTTGCTTGATTTACTTGATTTGCTCTTTGCCACTTCTTTCTAAAGTGTGCGTAGATAGTCATCTGGCTTATGGTGCAACTCATATTGTGATGTGTGTTCAAAAAATCAAGTGCATATGTATTTTGCTTCTCGTTGTATACCGGAGCGGGCTCGGGTTTCTTCTTCTCAAAATGTGCCGCCACTTTGGCCTTTTATATCGTTGCAGATTCCACATCAGTACGATCGTAAAGTCTGATGGGAAGATTCTAATGAGGCACTGTTGGGAGGGGCGGCATTTTCCGTTTAGGGCTGCCGCGTCCTTTAGTACTCACTGACGGAGCACGCTTCCGCTTATTGTCCTTAGCGGCGAAGATCTGAGCTCAAGGGCGGAGATCGAGATGGACTCGGGATGTGGTGGTCGTAGTCATCATGGGGTGGGCTTCTTGGAGGTGATGGAGGTGGAGGTGAAGGAGACCTGCGACGATTCGGAGGCGATAGTGTTATCCTTGGAGCCAAGCCTGGAAACCGTATGTTGTTCTTTTCCTAGAGAATGATCCCACCAAGTACTTCTCCCAGTGTGATCTCACCTTCAGGTCCAGGGATGTCAAGCTCCATTGACTCCCACTTCTTTACGATTTGATCCACCCCGACTTTAGCATAGCTAGGTGGAATCTCGCGGTCATGCCAACGTGCGTCAGGCGGACAAGGCAAAGCCGATCCGACCGCCACCTTCACAAATACGTTCTTCAATTTTTTATGGATCTCACAAGGTATCTGCTCCTTAATTCCATCCACGGGGTAGCCGGGACCGCCATCTGTATAGGATGCATCGTTAGACGGGACCTCCGATTCAGTGACGCTGCTTCTCCGCTGAGATGGGTTGGCGGTAATATCGAGTGGAGGATCTTGCTGCAAGCACACTATTCCTCTAAGTTCGTCGATCTGCTGCTGCTGCTTGTCAAGTCTTCCTAGCAGCTGCTTGAACTTGTCTGCCTCCTACTCCTCCCGTCATTGCTTTGCTCTTGCTCGGCTTCTATAGGTACCTTGGTCCTTAGGAAACCCAATATCCCACGTAAAACTCCCGTCAAGGCCTCGGACTCGTCCTGTATGTTCGCGATTCCCGAGGACCAAGGTCAGCAAGTCTTTCTCTCTATCGGGATGAAACTATTTTATTCCATCTTTAATATCTTTGACCACTTTTAGCCATGCAGTCCTCGGTACCTTTATCCCGTCACTGCAAACAAGGTCCCCTATAAATTCGTCATATGTACTCCCATGCCCAAGGAACCAATATCTTGCCCTCAAATCCCATTCTTCGCGAATTGGTTCAGGAATGATCCCTTTATCATGAAGCTCTTTCTCTTTTGCATCCCACTTAGGCATGGCAGCCGCATATCCCCCTGGCCCCAAGTTATGGTGATATTTCTTCTTTGCAGCATTTATCTTATTTTTTTCTGACTTTTCCTCTACAACTCCTTACCCTCTATACAACACAAATGCATCCCAGTAAGGCTGCTGCTTCGCTAGATAGCCTTCGAATAATGGGGTTTTCTTGTCCTTATGATACTGTTGCCATAATGACTTGTTCTTGAATAGTTCGGCCATCTTATTTAGTGCGAATTGCTTGACTTTCTTTCTCATTTCAGCCGTCTCGTCCTCAGTGTCACATTCTGGCAGCTTGAAATGTGCCATTAGGTCATTAAAAAGTTCATCTTTGAACCTATCATCGATATACACATCACTCCATTCCGCCTCTTTGGGCTTATTCCACTCCCGAACAGTGATCGGGGTGTGATCTCTAGCAACAACTCCGCATTGTTGTACAAATAGTTGTTTTGTTTTCTTTGGTTCCAATGGTTCCCCGTCTCCTGAAACCTCTGTAATTTCATAAACAGTACCCTGGAGCAACTTTTTGGCTGGGCCGCGCTTGGTTTTCTTGCTCGATGTAGAGGCCTAAGAGAAGAAACATCCGTCAACATAATATATATACAATTAGGTACATCTAGTGATCATCGGACATCATATATATACATCGTCGGTCTGCATTACGCGTCCATGGGCTTCTTCCTCTTGTCTGTTGGTCTCCTCTCCCTCACCGGATGAGTTCATATACCTCGAGGGAGATCCCTCATCGGCATCGTGAATCATATCCTCGAGCAAGTGCTCCGAATCTAGGTCTCTTCGGACTGGACTAGGTGGACCCATAGTTCCTGCAAAATGCACACAATATTTATTTGAACTTAACAAAATAAAACCTAAACCTTAAACCCGGAGGTGCGGTGCCGGTGGCCGGTGATGGTGGCCGCGGGAGAGGCAGGCGACTAAGCGGCTTCCCACGAGAACCACCACCCTAGCCCTAACTCCGGTCACCACCCCTAAACCCTAAACCCGCAGGTGCGGTGGCGGTGGCCGGTGATGGTGACTGCGGGAGAGGAGGGCGACTAAGCACTATTATAAACATAACTTACAATAGTATAAATCTCATACCCTAAAAATAATAAACTAATCCTAAACTAAATACACTATATACACTAATCCTAATCCTAAACTACATACACTATATATCCTAATCCTAAACTACATACATTATATACACTATATACACAAAAAAAGAACATACACTATGTACTAATCCTAAACTACATACACTATATACACTACTCACCTAATAAACTATATACACTACTCACCTAATAAACTATACTCACCTAATACACTATATACACTAATCCTAATAAACTATATACATTAAACTAAAAAATTAATCCTAAATAAAAAATCCTAACTAATCCTAATGCATCCCAACCCTAACACTACTCACCGACAGTGGCGGCGGCGGTGGCGGCCGGCGGTGGCACTGGCGGCAGGCACGGGCTTGGCAGGCGCTGGCAGCGGGCGCGGGCGCTTCGTCAGAGTGGCGGCAGTGGCGCAGCCGAGCTCGATCGGGGGCGCGCGGGGGCGCGGAGGCGTGGGTGCGGGCACTGGCGCGGCGGGCTCGGCGGTGGGCGGCAGAGAGAGGGGTCATCTACGACGGTTCTCGTGGCGGCAGCCTTCCGGCATCGTCGGAGTTGCTGGCTCCACTTCTCCCGGTGTGTGTAACGCACCGGGGGAGAAGGCCTCCTTTTATACCCCCCCTTTAGTTCCGGTCTGTGGCACCAGCCAGGACTAAAGGGGGGGTCTCTAGTCCCGGCTGGTTCCATGGACCGGGACTAAAGGCCCAAATTTGCGCGCGCTGGGGCCAGACCTTTAGTCCCGGCTGGTAGAATGGGCCAGGACTAAAGGGCCAAATTTACACGCGCTCGGCCAAAAACCCCAGCGCGTGTGCTTTTTTTTTCAAATTTTCAAAAATATCACTTAAAACATTTAAATTATAATTTTTTGCATATTTTTGAATTTGACAAAACTATTAACATGAAAAGTTCTTAAATTTGAATAATTAATCCAAATCCATTTTCTATTTTATCCAATAATTATTTTAAATAGTCAAATTATTAACAATTTTGTCATTATCAATTTAAAAATACATTAACTATTATTTTTTGCATATTTTTGAATCTCACTAAATTTTTAACATGAAGAGTTCTTGAATTTGAATAATTAATCCAAATCCATTTTCTATTTTATCAAAGAATTATTTTAAATAGTCAAATTATTAACCATTTTTCCATTATCAATTTAAAAATGCATTTACTATTATTTTTTGCATATTTTTGAATTTGACAAAACTTTCACATTGAAAAGTTCTTTAATTTGAATAATTAATCCAAATCCATTTTGTGTTTTATCAAATAATTATTTTAAATAGTCAAATTATTAGCCATTTTGCCATTATCAATTTAAAAATGCATTAACTATTATTTTTTGCATATTTTTGAATCCCGGTTGTATCCACTAATAGGGACTAAAGATTTTTCCCTCCATTTCTCACCGCTTCCCGCCAAGTTTTTCCGCCCTTTCCTCTTAACTGGGCTTTTAGTCCCGGTTGTAGCCACTAATAGGGACTAAAGATATTTCCCGCCATTTCCCACCGCATCCCGCCATCTTTTCCCGCCTTGTCCATCTATATATAGGACGACCGCGCCATGGTTATGCACACATCCACACCTTCCTCTCTCACAGAAATGGACAGCGCCTACTGGGCCATTCTGACCCTCGAGGAGATGGAGGCGTTGTGAGCCTCAAGCTACCCTTGCCCACCAGGCTACCGCCTGCCCGCCGGCTGGATGCTGAGCACTTGAGGTGTTCCTGTCGCTCCTGTGCCTCAAGGCTCCGCCCGACAGGTGGCCATCATCACGAACCACTTCTACCACGAACTCACGCCGGAGCAGCGGATGGATCCCCAATGGGATCCCGACAACTACGACACCTGGAATGCCTTCTTTGCTAACCGACAAGAAAGGGAGCTCGCCAGGTACGATGGTGATGGCCTGCCCCCGGTGAACCACAACGAAGCCGGCCGCCGTCTATGGTGGGCGAACCGTACTATCATCAGCGTGATGCGCTACATCGCCGGGGAGACCATCCTCGCCTGCGGTGCCCACAAGTCCACCCGCCCGTCGTGAATCCGAGGCCGGAGTGGCAGGTGCCCCCGGTATATGCCATGGCTGGGCTCAGGATCCCCGGAGTGGCAGGTGATGATGACGATGAGGATGATGATGACGAAGAAGACCCTGAAGCTGTGTACTATAGGACTAGGCATGATTATGACTAAAGGGGCGGCTTTAGTCCTGAGTGTTAGCTAGTCCCGGTTTGTCCTGGTTTTTAATATTAATAAATGTATTGAGTGTTAGTCCCGGTTTGTGGCTGGACCAGGACTAAAGGGGGACTTTAGTCCCGATTCCATAGTCTCAGTTTTTAAATATTAATAAATGTCTTGAGTGTTAGTCTTGTTTTATGGTTGGACCGGGACTAAAGGGGGACCTTTAGTTCCGATTCGTACTACGACTTTCCCAAACTATGAAGATGTTGTCCCGATTCGTACTTACCATGAAGATCTGATCTCCAAACACGTGCGGTCACATATTAGGGAGTGCCTCTATGACCAGTTTCTTGGAGATGCCGGAGGACTAGGCTCCGGCGGCATCTCCCTGAAAATGGCCGTAGTGGTGTCCCTGCTCTCGAAGACCATCTTGCAGCTTGTAACTTCTCTAACTAGATCAATATGCGGAAGAAAACAACGATTGTACGGGTACACATTCTTCCTAGATTTATCCAGATATATACTTTCAGTCTCATCTAAACAGTGTGTGCATGCATTATATCCCTTGTTCGTCTGTCCTGAGATGTTACTAAGAGCATGCCAATTATTGATGGTTACGAACAGCAACGCTCGTAGGTCGAATGGCTTCTGTTTGTGCTCATCCCACACACGTAAACCTGGTTCGGCCCACAACTATAAAAGTTCATCAACTAATGGCCTTAGGTACACATCAATGTCGTTGCCGGGTTGCTTCGGGTCTTGGATGAGCACTGGCATCATAATGAACTTCCGCTTCATGCACAACCAAGGAGGAAGGTTGTAGATACATAGAGTGATGTGCCAGGTGTTGTGACTGCAGCTCTGCTCCCCAAAAGGATTCATGCCATCTGTACTTAGACCAAACCATAAGTTTCTTGCGTCACCAGCAAAGTCCGGGAAGTCTCTCTCGATTTTTCTCCACTTTCGACCATCAGCGGGGTGCCTCAACATCCAGTCTTTCTTACGTTCTTCCATGTGTCATCGCAACAACTTGGCATGCTCTTTGTTTCTGAACAAACGTTTAAATCGTGGTGTTATAGAAGCATACCACATCACCTTGGCAGGAACCCTCTTCCTGGGTGGCTCGCCATCAACATCACCAGTGTCATATTTTCTGATCTTATACCGCAATGCAGTGCATACCGGGCATTTATCCAAATTATCGTACTTCTCACCGCGATAGAGGATGCAATCATTAGGGCACGCATGTATCTTCTACACATCTAATCCTAGAGGGCAGACGAGCTTCTTTGCTTCGTATGTACTGGCGGGCAATTCGTTATTTCTTGGAAGCAACCTCTTCATGAGTACCAGCAACTTTTCAAATCCCGAGTCAGTCAGACCGGTCTCTGCCTTCCACTTTAGCAATTCCAGTGTGCTACCCAGCTTCTTCTGGCCATCTTCACAAGTTGGGTACAACAATTTGTTGTGGTCCTGTAACATCTACTCAAACTACAACATCTCCTCTTCTGTGTCGCAGTCTTGCTTTGCACCAGAAATGACCCGACCAAGAACATCAGCGGGCCGGTCTGGTTCCCGTTCTTCACCTCCTTCTTCTTCATTGTCTTCCATTGTGGTATCAGCGTATTCAGGGAACATATATAGATCGGTAGTTGTCATCATCTCTCTCTTCTTCATCGCCGTCTTCCATCACAACCCCTCTTTCTTCATGTTTGGTCCAAACATTATAGCCGAACATAAAACCAGACCGAAGCAGGTGGCTCTGAATGACTCTTGCGGAAGTGTGAGCCTTCTCATTTCTACAGTCAACACATGGACAACACATAAAACCATCCCGTCGCTTGTTCTCCTCGGCCACAACTCGAAAAGAACGCATGCCTTCTCTGAAAGCGGCACAGCGTCGGTCACCGTACATCCATTGATGACTTATCTGTATCATACAAATATATGTCAAATGCAATCACTATGCTAAAATTAGTACCGCACGACGGTTTAAACGAGAAAATAGTTGCTAACCTTTTATTACACTTGGAAACAAAGATAAGAAAACTTAAGTGTGGCTCGGGCACCTCATATCATGTCTGTCTTGTGTGACCTAAACTCGCATCCCTCTAATGGACATTTCACCGAACACCTCTAGTGCATATGTATGAACAGAAAAAAATAGCACAACAACACTCTCTCCCACCAAAAAAAAAAACAGTTGAGAGGTGGAGGGGGCTGTGCGTATATATAGGGTCAGACCACTAGTCCCGGTTGGAGATACAAACCGGGACTAAAGGGGTGCCCCCAGCGAGCGGCAGGGCCAGGGCCCTTTAATCCCGGTTTAAGTCTCAGACCGGGACTAATGGGGTCTAACGGGCCGGGACATATGGTTCTGGGTGGCTCGGGCCGTCCGGCGAGGGCCATTAGTCCCGGCCCCAGCCACAGCCGGGACTAATGGCCTGGACGAAAGGCCTGTTTTCTACTAGTGTACTACCATAGTGTAGTCAGTGATTCACCCACTAAACTATTGACTAAAACACTACCACATGGGCGTGAAACACAAAATGTATCTTCTAAATATCGATCGAACATACTCTTATTTTGTCAAAAATAAATATTATGTATAATGGTTTTGGTTCTAAAATTAATATATTCAATAAAAATTAAGTACATGTTTATCCAAAAGAACTTGTGAAAATATTTGCTAACTTCTAATTTTATAATATTATCTTATTTTGTAAAAAATGTCACATTTTACTTTTACATTTTGTAAGAATATCTTTATTTTTAATTGTACAATGTATTTTTCCTAGACATGATCATCATAAACTACCTTTATAATGCATAAAATAAAAATAAAAAAAAATTCTATTTGGAATTGTATAAAATAATGCTATTTGGTCATCTAAGGAAATCCATTGGTCAAAACAAAACTAAGTTAAAACAAGGCTTTATAAACCGTAAACCCAATAAATGTAGTATCAGCCCAGAAACTAGATATAGACGCCAGTACTAATGTGACGTGTCTGCATAGCATGATGCGATCATTTGTACTACTGACTTACGTTCTTACACAGATAGCAATTAGTATCTTGTTGCTAACACCCTAGTTTTGAGATGCTCGTCATTAACATGTCACCTCTGACACACAGATTTTATGTCACAGGCGCGGTCAGTTCTTTTCCGATTCTCTTTGATAGCTTAAACCGTGACGAGCAATCTGCGTTTTCTCCTTCGATCAAAATGTTTTTAGCATTGGCGGATATTCCTGAACCGTTATTGGTTAATTTTGTACTCCATTCAATCCAAATTAGATGACTTGATATTTTGTCTAAATTCAGATGTATCTAGCACTAAAATATGTCTAAATATATCCGAATCTAGACAATCTGATTCAAATAGTTTGGATTGGAGGGAGTAGAATATTTATAAATTGCCATATTCGCCATTTAAATACATTCTAGGCTGGGGTATTTCCAAATGCCGACATTTGATATGTAGACAGTTCAAAAAAATCCATATATAAATTACAAATTGTAATATAAGTGTTTATATCCAAAAATAATAATGATGCATACAATTTTGGCACCAGAGTTTGTAACTCGACAAGTATCAAAAGACCAAAGGATACAACCGTAAGACAGTGTAAAAGCGGGACAAAATTGATTTTTTTAAAATACCCGGGGCAGCCGACTGCGAGATCGGGGGAGAGAGGTGTCTCACCGGCTGCGCGGCGGCGGTGGGCGCGGCCTTGTTCACGGCGAGCACGTGGGAGGAGACCGTCAGGATGGAGCAGAGGCGCTGCTCGTGTCAGCCGTGGCGGAGATGGTGCGCGTGCTGGCTTGCGCCGTTGCCGCCGCCGCCGCATGGTAGCCGGCACCAGCTCGCCGGCGTGCAGCAGCCGCACCCAACGCCCTCGGCCTTGCGCGCGACGTGGGCAGCGAGTTCGACGACGCCGCGCGTGCCGGCGAACAGGCCAGCCGCGACGCCATGGTTCCGGGCGTCGAACGGAAGGGGTGTTTTCCAGTAGTGGATAGGCAGGGCCCCAGGGATGGATCTTTCCAATCGATCACCTCTAAGGCCTTCTTCGGTTTCACTTGGATTGAACGGGATTAGGAAGATTTGATGGGGATTAAATCCATATAAGTCAAAATCTCCTCTAATCCTTCTCATTCCACTCCAATCCATATGAGAAGGGGATTAACCGAACAGGGCCTAAGGATGGCCTAAGGTAGATCCTGAGTCCCTGACCGAGTGTTAATTGGAAATTGAATCAACTGACAAGTTGAGTTTGGATTTGTTCGCTTTTGCCCACCGCTTCCCCCTAGTATATCCATTCTCCCTGATTTGATGGCAATCAATGGTTGTTTCATACGTTTGTGTTCATGGATCAGATATTGTATCCATTTCACTAATTGGACATGTTGTGAACAATGAGATAATCGTAGAGAGTATTAGAGTTCTATTGGTCTTGAGACGTACTCAATGATTTTGCATCTATAAATGCCCGAAGAAGCTTTATTTAAAAAAAATGAAACACTATTATCTATGAACTAATTAGAATTATTTCTTATTTGAGGCAATCGAAATAGCAGAAAATACTACTTTTTATATTTTGAGACTTAAAATATGTGGATGGATATCAACTCTTAATATTTTGCAAATGGAAGTGGATACGTATATGTATCTATATATATGCATCAACCTTAGGGCCCGTGTTGTCGACTTTGTCTAGGGGCCCGTAAAACATAGAGCCTGCCCTGCTAATATGCGTCGGAGGGAGTATCTTACTCTGATCTTGAATAACTTGGTTTGTGTGAATAGTCTAAAGAAAAACTAATGACCCTTTTTGTGATGAGGTCATTGTGCTTATATTCTATCTTGAAACAACACCCTCAAACATTGTAATAGACGTAACCCCTCCCCTTGCGAGAGCCATTGCCGCACTCCAGATCCGGCCCTTCCAGTCCCCCTTCTCCCCTCTATCGGGCGGCCACGCCGACAGATAGAGGAGTGGGGACCCTTCCTCTTCATCGTTTGCTTTATGTACGTCTTTTTTTCTTTGTTCAGTTTCACTAGTGGCATCACTGAGGTGGAGTCGGCGATGGCGTGTTGGAATAAGGTCTCTCCGCCTCTTCCTACCTCGTGGGCGTCCGTTTTGGAGTCAATGAAAGGCATTTGAGGGTTAGCATCGACCGGATCTGGTGATTCTCTTCGGATATTGGCAATTGGTGTGTCTACCAAGGTGACTTTTTTTGGCTATGGGAATGTACGGATAGTCAAAAGCTTTATAGACGGTTATTTTTTCTCTTCGTCTCCGGGACGGATGTGGTCTTCTAGACTTGTTTAGCGACCTCCTGTTCGCAACCAACAACGCTAGGCCGGCTGATGGAGGACCGGTAGAGCGGTGGTGCCGTTGACACGGTTTGAAGGTTCTCGAGGATTTCGTTGTAATTTTCATTTTTCTGGTGGTGCTTTGTGCCGTCGTATATATTGTTTTAATGTCAGGGTCGTTTCCCAAAAAAAAAACATCCAAACGACACGTAGTTAACTTAGAAAAAAGAATAGGAAGCTTGGAATAAATCAACGAAGCTTTGGTACTATGTATGGAAGCTGTCGATTCTGCAAATCACGTAATAATGGTATGCACTGACGAGTATTGCCTTGTAAATTGCCGTGTGTCAATCTGTGCCACGCAAAGCAATCCTTGATCATCCATCCGATCGACGCGTCATCCGGATCCTGCGACGCGTTGATCGCGCGCGCATATATGGAAGCACATATAATCTGCACGATCTGATTCCCACATCCACCGACCCGACGCGTCATGGGTGCGTGCCTCTGCAAAACAACGAGTCCACCGGAGCTGGAGCCGGAGACGATGGCGCCCTGGTCAGACCTCGAGCGGGATATCGGCGGCCTCATCCTCCGCCGTCTGCCGTCCCACGACGACCGCCTCAGCTTCAGCGCCGTCTGCCAAGAGTGGCGCCTCGCCGCGCAGCAGCATGCCCGGATACAGCCGCCCAGCATACCTTGCATCAATCTCGGCCGCGGCGAGTACCAGAGCCTCATCGACGGCCAGGTGCGCTGCTTCCCCGCGCCCAAGGGCTACCACGCCGGCGGCTCCTTCGGCGGCTGGCTCTTCTACTACCACGAGGGCTCCGGCAGATGCTTTCTCCGCGCCCCTTTCTCATCGGGCGCTGCCGCCATCCAGGTCCCGACCCGCTACCACATGTCGTCATCAGTCGACCTTCCCCTTGATGAGGACAAATGCCGGACGCTGCCGGAAACCATGCTCGTCGGAAGAGGCATGGACACGAAGATGATCGTGTGCTCTGCTGATCTCGTCGTCGCCCTATTCGGCCACCAACGCCAAGGTTACCTCTGCCCAATCTCTCACTTGGCATCTTTCCGGCCAACGCAACAACACCAGCAGCGGCTACTAGTATGGTCATTCGTCGTCCAACACCATGATCATATCGCCATGCCCTATGCCTACACGGACATTGCTTTTAACCGTGGGAAGGTCTTTGCTCTCTCCTTCTCGGAACAACTCTTCAGCCATGATTTCAACGGACAGAGAAACCATGAGCAACAACAACCGATTGTTGAGCATGATGTTAGCGACGAGGCCCATCCAGCTGCTACGCCGCTTAGCCACTGCTATCTGGTTGTAGGATCCGACGAGCAAAAGCTGTTCATGGTGCGGTGTAGGAGGTGCATCACTGCTGATGGTCACTGGGAAATGGATCTCTGGGTGTTTGAGGCGGATTTTAGCAAGGGTAGGTGGTCGCAGGTGAATGACCTAGGCAACCAAGTCCTCTTCCTTGGCAGGAATTCCTCCATGGCATTTGCGGCTAGCTCAACAGAGCACTGGGGCCAAATGTTCCGAGGAGGGAACCGCGTGTTTGTTCTGGGAACTGAGTGGGCAACGTCATGGGGGCAGTCTGTCTCCTGCAAAACAAGGGATATTCCCAGCTATTGCGTGTACGACATGGTGAGCCGGGAAACTGATTTTGTTTGGCTCGACGGGCCTAGCTACATTGAAAGTTGCACATCCGGATGGTTCTTCCCGCACAATGCATATGATGCATGTGAGAAGTTTTAATTAAGACCCTCTCAAGTTAATAAAGTACTATGAGCCATTTTGTTTTGTGTAATGCGATGATTTCTATTTATTATTACCTCTTGCAAGGTAAAACGTTCACATGCTCGCAGCATTGCAATTTCTCTATGATTCAAAATATATGTTCGCGAGGCATGTATATCTAGATAACTAGTGTCTAGTTTCAGTTAGCTGTTGTCCTTTTACCTCGGTTATTATGTTCAGAGATAAGATATTTATTCCATTGACCACGAATTGGGTGCTTGATTCCCGAATCCAAGATATTTTTGGTGGCATCATCATGTACCTATTGCCGAACATGTGCCTTTGCTCGATCTATCAAGCTCAGGTGAAGCGAGAAAACTAGTATGTATGTACGCTGCTTGTATTATTGTTGCTCATCTCGTCAGCATATAGGTGCAGACAAACCTCTGAAACCCCATCTACAACATTTACATCCTCGAAACGTCAAACAGACATGTAAATAAAAGAACAACCACACTAGCCTTTTGTGTAGCTTGCATGTTTAAATCGGCATAGGTCAAGTAATTGGTAAGTAACTATGAGGCCCCAATATATATATTAGGCCGAGGTACAGGATATGCTGTAAGCTGATAATAATTAGGTAAAAGCAGAAAAAGCGAGAAGCTCCTATTTATATAGTATTTCTAATTCGAAGAACATAAGATAGTATTTGCGAATTGTTGTTTATTCGATCTCGGTCTTAGGATAACTTCATAGCACAGCTATGGTGGTACTGTCAGAGCTCTTTGCTACAACCGCCGGTGTGCTCCTCCGACGACCATTGGCTGGTGGGGTAGTAGCAGTTTGTTTCGTCTTTACCTCATTGGCTGGCGGCGCAACCATCTTCACCTTGCGCCTGCAGAAATTAAGATAGAACACACACAAATAATGAGAATTGGTAAATATTCATACGGTTGGTTTTTGAAATAATATCCGCGCGCGGATTAGTTGAGTGTACGTACGTATTACCTCGTGATACGGAGGCAGGTATGAAGCATGTAGGCGAGCGGAGGCAGTATCCCAATAACACCGCCAAGCCGAGGACGCATATCCACAACAGAACCACCGCTCCGACCTCGTCACCAGGACGAAGGACAAAACGAATGGCATGAACGACAAGAGGTACCAGCAGGCCAAAACGTTTTCAGTAACACGTTCCACTTCCACCCCAAGGACGACCACGGTGTCGCCTCCACCACCGAGTTGATGAAAGGGTTTCAGAGCGCAGATGATGGCAAGGGGGAGAGAGAGGCAAAGGATCGTTGACACGACGACAATAAACGCTAAGGTGATTTCCGGGTTTCGGACAAAGATGGCCACCGGGCACATTGCAACGGCGGAAACCACAGCCGAGAGGAAGAATATCGCACCCAAATCACCGGCGACCTCCTTGTGTGCCTCTTGGGCAGAATCAGGGTTTTTGGCGGCTGCGGCAGTGGAAGGGCTGAGCTTGGCAAGGACATCTCCGAACAAGCCGGCAATCAAAACAGAGTCGAGGTATATGATGACTGCCCCGATCGCGTGGCTAAGGACAGCGTCCACGACAAAGGCAATGAGGGCGGGGTAGGTCAGGAAGAAGAAGAGGCCCGCCTTACGGATGGACGGGTTGAGGACGCAGATCGCGGTGTAGAAGTAGGAGCAGAGTAACAGCGAGAGCCTCCACACGGCGATTCGCGTGTCGCCGCCACTAGGGGTGGGCATTCGGTTTTTTCAGTTAATTCGGTTCGGTTTTTCAGGTTTTTCTATAATTCGGTTTCTACAAAATAGGCACCGAAATTATTTCGGTTTTCTAATTAATCGATAGTTCGGTTAGTGGACAATTCGGTTCGGTGTTCGGTTTTTAACCGAACTTTTGGAAATAACAACACTGTGTCATAATTTATGTCAGGTCCATACGGGCTAAACCACTCATCGGTGCACCGGAAGCAACCTCCAGGTCGGCGAGTACCTGAAGCAATACATGGCTAGCTGATGTCTTGAATGCATGTGTAGAAAAAAGACATAATAAGCATGATGTCTATCTTGCTTGTTCAAAAAAATGATGTCTACCTTCAAGTCATATACATTCAACAAATTGTATGTGTTGATAGTTAAGCTAAAATACATGATTATATCCTAAATAGGAAAACAATTGAAAGACTTCCAACAAAATTTATAGACATAATTGACAGTTAAACCACGAACATGTACGTGCATGTGGCTGGAGACGTACGTACATGCATGAGCTACCTGGCAGCTTTTTTGTACATGTCTATTTGTCGCATGAGATAGTATCTACGTACAGTAATGGACGCATGTGACAGAATCACAAATATATTTAGCTCTGTCACGTATATTTTTCGGTTTATACGGTTATTTTGGTTAACAGAAAGTCAAAACCGAATTAATATTTATAAATTCGGTTAATCATATTTACTAATCGAAATTAGTTTCGACTAATTCGGATTCGATGTATTCGGTTTCGGTTCCAATTAAATCGGTTTTGGTATTCGGTTTCGGTTTTTTATGCCCACCCCTAGCCGCCACTACGGGACGCGCGCGCTACGCCGAGAGCAAAAGGCCGTCGGCGTAGGCCAAAATGCCCTCGGCGTATGGTACGCCTAGGGCTGCCCTCGGCGTAGCCTCCTCGGCAAAGATCTCCCTCGGCGGAGCACAGTCAAGCGGTCGGCGTATCAAAATACCGTCGGCGTATGCTACGCCGAGGGCTTTGCCGTCGGCGTAGCGGCCGTCGGCATAGCCTGTCGACCGGTTGAAAAAATATTTTTTTTTGAATTATTTTTTTATTATTTTTGGAAAATAATAATTTTTTCTCAATTTTTTTAGTCTTTGAATTGTTTCACTTGTTAATCTCCTACTTTGAACATTTTTAACACCAATTATACTTACTATTTGATTAAATTCCAGTCTTAGTCAAACTTCCCAACAGGTCACCATCCTAATACTACTCCAGCTTCAGCACGCTTAACTTCTTCGTTCCTAAAGAATCCGTTTCCGCAAAGTAATTCATACATTGGTGTCAATACTATGATATCAATCCTATTAACTCTTATATCATCATGTCACATGTTTGTATTTTTTGAAATTACAAACAATTATTTAAGTAAATATTAATGAATAAGTAAAAATATTATTGAATTCAAATAAAAATATAATAATTTTATTTTTTTGTATTTTTCTATTTAATATAGAATAATTAATATCTTTAAATCTGTAAATCGAAATTCAACAAATAATATGTTTAAATTGATCAGAAAAATGAGAGGAATCCAAATATGATATCCATATCAACTAATCACAAACCCTCCGTTTTTAAATTAGCTATTTGGTGGTTGCTTTAGAAAATCCCCTTTTTGCGCTCGGATAATGAAAAATGCCTTTTTGGTGCGATGAAAAGGAAAGCTTGCATTGGATCTTTGATAAAATAGCATATTGTGAACCTAAAAATGATTTTTGTAACAAAAATGAGCATCGGATCATGTACCTGTAGTTCATATCTGACTCACTTCCTACCGATTCGGCAGGAATTTGTCTTTTTCACCAAAGGTGGACGGAAAGGTTTCGGATCCCCCTGTTGGGACATTGTCTATATAAGGTGGTATAGTATTTTTGTAAAATGTGGTGGTAGTATTTTGAATTAGCCATTTGGTGGTTGCTTCACAAAACCGTCCGTTTTTTATGCTCGAAAAATAGAAAATGGCTTTTTGGTGCGACGAAAAGGAAAACTTTCTCCTGCAACATTGTTCGCCATCCCATGATGCATGTGTATGCATAATATGGGCACATTATCACAAACTATGCCTTGATTCTAGCCATAACATTGGTCATTTGACCCGAAAGCCAAGAAACCTCGAATGAGATAGGTTATTTTGTGAAGTTTTTTTTGAGACATAATCAATATATCAAGTTTGCTATTTTTTCTTATAACTATGTCACATAATATGACACCACGCGAAGCTTTCGTATTGTTTCGATCGTTTTTGAATTTTTTATGCCCGTTTTAAACTATCATCAAACTTTGTCGAACGGCGGACATAAAGATTCTTAGCTCGGGGCCGAGCCTCGCTAAACTTTCATTAGATCTTTGATACAATAGCATATTGTGAACCTAAAAATGATTTTTGTAAAAAAAACATGAGCATCGGATCATGTACCTGTAGTTCATATCTGACCCACTTCCTACGGATTCGGCAGAAATTTGTCTTTTTCACCAAAGGTGGACGAAAAGGTTTCGGATCCCCCTGTTGGGACATTGTCCATATAAGGTGGTATAGTATTTTTGTAAAATGTGGTGGTAGTATTTTGAATTAGCCATTTGGTGGTTGCTTCACAAAACCGTCCGTTTTTTATACTCGGAAAATAGAAAATGGCTTTTTGGTGCGACGAAAAGAAAAACTTTCTCCTGCAACATTGTTCGCCATCCCATGATGCATGTGTATGCATAATATGGGCACATTATCACAAACTATGCCTTGATTCTAACCATAACAATTGTCATTTGAACTGAAAGCCAAGAAACCTCGAATAAGATAGGTCATTTTGTGAAGGGTTTTTTGAGAAATAATCAATATATCAAGTTTGCTATTTTTCCTTATAAATATGTCACATAATATGACACCGCGTGAAGGTTTCGCATTGTTTCGATCGTTTTTGATTTTTTATGCCCGTTTTAAACTATCGTCAAACTTTGTCGAATGGCGGACATAAAGATTCTTAGCTCGGGGCAGAGCCTCGCTAAACTTTCATTAGATATTTGATAAAATAGCATATTGTGAACCTAAAAATGATTTTTGTAAAAAAACATGAGCATCGGATCATGTACCTGTAGTTCATATCTGACCCACTTCCTACCGATTCGGCAGAAATTTGTCTTTTTCACCAAAGGTGGACGAAAAGGTTTCGGATCCCCCTGTTGGGACATTGTCCATATAAGGTGGTATAGTATTTTTGTAAAATCTGGTGGTAGTATTTTGAATTAGCCATTTGGTGGTTGCTTAACAAAACCGTTCGTTTTTTATGCTCGGAAAATAAAAAATGGCTTTTTGGTGCGACGAAAAGGAAAACTTCCTCCTGCAACATTGTTCGTCATCCCATGATGCATGTGTATGCATAATATGGGCACATTATCACAAACTATGCCTTGATTCTAGCCATAACATTGGTCATTTGACCCGAAAGCCAAGAAACCTCGAATGAGATAGGTCATTTTGTGAAGGTTTTTTTTGAGACATAATCAATATATCAAATTTGCTATTTTTCCTTATAACTATGTCACATAATATGACACCACGCGAAGGTTTTGCATTGTTTCGATCGTTTTTGAATTTTTTATGCCCGTTTTAAACTATCGTCAAACTTTGTCGAACGGCGGACATAAAGATTCTTAGCTCGGGGCCGAGCCTCGCTAAACTTACATTGGATATTTGATAAAATAGCATATTGTGAACCTAAAAATAATTTTTGTAAAAAAACATGAGCATCGGATCATGTACTTGTAGTTCATATCTGACCCACTTCCTACCGATTCGGCAGGAATTTGTCTTTTTTACCAAAGGTGGACGGAAAGGTTTCGGATCCTCCTGTTGGTACATTGTCCGTATAAGGTGGTATAGTATTTTTGTAAAATGTGGTGGTAGTATTTTGAATTAGCCATTTGGTGGTTGCTTCATAAAACCGGCCGTTTTTTATGCTCGGAAAATGGGAAATGGCTTTTTGGTGCGACGAAAAGGAAAACTTCCTCCTGCAACATTGTTCGCCATCCCATGATGCATGTGTATGCACAATATGGGCACATTATCACAAACTATGCCTTGATTCTAGCCATAACATTGGTCATTTGACCCGAAAGCCAAGAAACCTCGAATGAGATAGGTCATTTTGTGAAGGTTTGTTTGAGACATAATCAATATACCAAGTTTGATATTTTTCCTTCTAACTATGTCACATAATATAACACAATGCGAAGGTTTCGCATTGTTTCGATCGTTTTTGAATTTTTTATGCCCGTTTTAAACTATATATAATGTTTTATGTTTTACTTAATTTTTATTTATAAATGTATAATATTTGAGTGTAGATAGATAGGTCTTATTTTTCTGCAAATTTTGATATATTATTTGTATTTTTCCGAATTAGAATGATTTAGTTATGATTTTTCAAAGTTTAATGAGATAAAATAAAAAATAGCTACGCCGAGGGCAGCCGTCGGCGTAGCATAGAATATGCCGAGAGCAATTTTACGCCGACGGCTGCTTGGCGGAGCTGGCCTGGACGATGGCTACGCCGACGGCCCCGACCTTTGGCCGTCGGCGTAGCGACCGGCCGTCGGCGTAGCTTCCCATTCCTGTAGTGCGCCACAGCTCTCGAAAACCATGGGGAACAGCGCTGCCGCAATCACGGATTGGAAGAAGAAGATCTTGCTATGGAGGACCTCCATCGTCGTAGCCGCTAGATATGATCTACCGCTATATGTTTCTCAACTATATATATGCGCTCGCTCGTCGACGATGAAGGGGAGATTTTCCGAAAATATAAGGGGCCGGTCAGGGTTTAGGGAAGCGTTACCGTAACCCAGAGATGTTGCCATGTTATTGCCGATATCTCAAAAAGGAAATGTAAATAAACTTGTCCTAATAATTAACCGGCATTTGTTTTTTTGCGCTAGCAGTACGCATCCTACTCCATTACCAAGATCACCAGCCATTTTTCTCAAAAACAAAAAAAAGAGGACTCTTACACACAGTCTGGAATTAATTCCAGCTAAAGCTAATTTGTATCGCAATTTCTATAGCTTCGACCTCGCTCTACGCTACAGCGAGGTCACTAGCTCGTCCGTGCGATCGCAGATGGAAGGGCATGCACGTACCGCTTAGACCATGAAAAGTTTTTCCGCTGGGTATCCGTAGCAAGCCGTTTTCTGAATTTCGTGAGTCATGCCGGCACCCCTAGTCGGAGAGAGACAGCATTTTCCCCTTCTGTCCCATCCCCACCCACGAGCGAACTCAAGCGGCGGACAGAGCTCCTAGAGATTTTGCTCTCGCCGACATCGTCACAACCCCCATGCCCCTGCTACGACATCGCCAGCGATACCAAGTACACCCCGCGTGTCTCCGACGTCATCCCTTTCATTTGACTACATCCCCCCCCCCCTTCGCCGGGCTACATCCATGGGTCGCCTGTGGCATCTATCCGTCTCCGGCGACATCACCGCGTCCATGTACAGAGGACTCTCACACTGTCTGGAATCTTAAAAGAGCTCTAAGGGCATGTATAGTGCTAGAGAGAGCATGCCCTCCACATCATTTAGAGAAGTCTTTTTTTAGAGGATCATCTAGAGAAGTCATTATACATAAGTCGTAGAATGCATTATCTTTTAGTATCATCTCTATCAATTAATGAGAATTATCTATTTTTAGTAAGAAATTAATTTGCTAAGAGAAGACATATGGTACAACCAAAAAATTAGCCTTAATTTTCTTATTTCTAAGAGAACATCCCTTAACTAACTTCTTCAACTAAGCAAATATCTAGCATGGCAGTCATAAGAGAAGACTGACGTCATTGCATTGTGCGTGCCCTAAGCTCCCTGGTATTGAAGCCATGTGCGTACTTCCGGTTCAATTTTCTCTTATGAGTTTGCACGGTGACACGAACACAGCTATCATGTGCACGTCACTTATCTTTGCCATCTACTTCAAATCTAGATACATCTCATTCACAAATCTAAAACATCTTATATTTCCAAACGGAGGGAGTAGCTCATAGACCTTACTCCCGTGGGGAGTTGTTTTTCTTTCTCGTAGGATCTTCGCGTGGCAATTAGCGCTTGACCGCCTTCCGACAAACCAACTGTTAGCTGCTAGACACGGCCCATCAAATGGGAGATGCTCTCTTTGCAATGCAGCAGAAGACGCTGCGCACATCTTTTTTTCCCGCTCGTTGGCAAAATTCGCTTGGAGTGTGGTTAGGCAATTGCTAGGGTGCAACTGAACCCCAGAAACTTTGCTCAGTTCCATTCAATTCTTTTTGGTTTTACGAGGCAGGCTAAAAGGCTTCTTTGGTTCCTGTTTTTGGTACAATCTTCGGCTTTGTGGCTAATTAGGAATAAAATGAGCATTGAAGCTAAATTTATCAAGCAACCTGCCGATGTGATCTACAAAACTCTGGTTATTCTGCAGCTGTGGATGGTAGGCGCCAAGCATCGGGAAATGGAAGGCCTTAGATGGATGGCAGACGAGCTACGAAGGTTATACACTACTTCAGTTCTACTCCCTCCGTTTTAAAATATAAGATGTTTTAGCTTTGTGAAGCAAATGTATCTATACAACTTTTAGTACATAGGTTCACTTATGTTTGGAGTGAATCTATATACAAAAAAGTCTAGATACACTTTCTTCACAAACCTAAAACATCTTATATTTTGAAACAGAGGGTGTACCATCTTAGCGCTATTGCTCGACTTGTTTTGGGGAGGCCGACCCCATCTATATCTGTTTTTGGCTGCTACTTCGTGTTGGCTAAGCTGTATGCCAGATCATGCAATCGTGATATGTGTGTTGAACCTTGGGGCTTTATTAATTTAAATCCGGGCATTTTAATGCATGTTATCTAAAAAAATCACCTCCTAAAAAAACGCTTCCAGTGAATCAATGGTGCGAGCAAGCCCCTGGCCCCCGCCTGGAGGGTTGAACACCTTCCCCTGAAGTGGCGACGCTGACGCTTGGTGCCAACTCGCCGATCAACTTAGCGTAAGTGGGATCCCACCAAACTCCCACATCTAGTTCATTTGCCAAAATCTAGTATAAGTTTTAAGCATAAATTTACATTATAATGTACCAAATGAGCTAGAAGTGGGACTTTGATGGAATTCCACCTGACACCCTACCGTACTCGTTCCTGTTCATCTTCTCGTGGTCACTAGGGATCGCCAAAACCGATTCCGTGTATACTGGCATACTGCTAATTTTTATTCTCTACCCTAGGTGTACAACCGTACTTAAATTACGAACCTGATTAATTCCAGTCAATCAGTCATTGCCTACTCGGTTTAACACTTGAATTGACGGATGATGCCGCTTGCCGCACCTGTTTAATTGTGTTATACTCATCTTTTTTGTAACTAGCATTTGAACAATTAAAACCAGAGTCATCAATGGGAAGCAGATATGGTATCTGGTTATCAAAAGCATAAGAGAAAATAAAAGGAAGAAGAATTAATTTAGTCTCAAAGAAGCTCAATGCATATGTTTATCAAAAAAAGTCAAAAGTGTCTTCCGCTAATCAGTCGGTTGATCCTTCTACTCTTGCACTTGCTATTATTCCTTACAATGATCCGGCCACAATAACACATGAGAGCAAACTTTTGGAGAAGATTGATTATGAGGATATTATTGAAGATTTCATTTTGAAGAACACTAAGTGAATGATGTTGTTCAAATAAACATTATGCAAATGGGACTTTAATAGGTATGATTATTCATTTATCCAATATATATGAAAGATACTTTAGCATATACATTATAATTGTTGAATAGTTAAAATTTTCTAGTGTTATAGGGCCCTCATTTTAGAGTTTCGTACAGGGCCTCGGATTTTGCCGGCTCGGCCCTACTAGGTCATAGCCGCAAATATAAACCAGAAAAGGTGCCTCCTCCTACCAGTATGGTATGTGTTCGCTTTCAGGAACTACGCAAGGTCTAGGGTCTACCACTCAGGTCCCAACACCTCACTTACAAAGCTCGATGCCCGAAGGGGGCAAAGGCCAACCCTCGGGCCATGGTATTTCGCAACCTCGATGCCCGAGGGTAGGCGGTCACGGAGCAGCTGCCACACAATTTTTTTAATTTTCAGTGGTAGTGGGGCCTTCTAGTGTGGGGAGATCCTGGTCAAGAGGAGTGATGCGACTCAGATCACAGTAGAGCTTCGTTGGAAAACCCCAAGAGGAAGGTATGATGAGCACAGCAGTAAGTCTTCCGTCAGTAAGAAACCAAGGTTATCGAACCAGTAGGAGGAAGGAAACGACCCTAAGATGTTGCTAACAACTTGGAACCTGCACAACACAAACTCAAGACTTTGCCCCAACAAACAGTGAGGTTGTCAATCTCACCGGTTTGCTGAAAACAAAGAATTAAACATATGGTGTGGAAGGTAATGGTAGCTTGCAGAAAGTAAACAGTAACAGTGGAAGATGTATAAATGGTAAATATTGGACTGGGGTCCATAGTTCACTAGAGATGTTCTCCTTAAGATAAACAACATAACATGATGGGTAAACAAATTACAGCGGGCAATTGATAGGACAGAGCAAGTCATAACAATGCAATACTAGACATTCATGATCCTATGAGATTTGATTGGGCATTACAACAATATACATAGACCGCCATCCAATTACATCTATGACTAGTAATCCACCTTCAGGTTATCATCCGAACCCCCTCCAGTATTAAGTTGCAAGCAACGGATAACTGTTTTAAGCAATGTGTGTAAAGTAAACAATACAATTGTTCCATGAACAAGAGATTGTTGTTTTCTCCATAGTAGCAACAGAACATCTACAACCTTAGAGATTTCTGTCACTTCCCCAGATTCAATAGAGGCATGAACCCACTATCGAGCATAAATACTCCCTCTTGGAGTCACTAGCATCTACTTGGCCAAGATAGCTACTAGAAACGGAGAGCATGCAAGATCTCAAACAATACAGACATGATAGAATCAACAATCAAGAAGACAAGATAGAATCATTAATCAATCTGAAATAGTAATCTCAATATCCATCGGATCCCCATAAACACAACATGCATGATTACAAATAGATGATCTTGATCATAAACGGAGCTCACAAGATCTATACATGGTAGCACAAAGGAGGAGAAACAACCATCTAGCTACTGTATGGACCCATAGTCCAAGGTGGAACTACTCACGCATCATACCGGAGGCTGACATGGTGATGAAGAAGGCCTCCGGGATTATCTCTCCTCTCCGGCAGGGTGCCGGGAAGAGCTTCAGACCCCCCGATCTAGGGACGATGGTGGCAGCGGCTACAGACTGTTTCGTGGAGATCTGATCGGGTACTTAGGGTTTTGGCATCGGGGGATTATATAGGCGAAGAGGCGAGGCAGGAGGGCGGCCAGGGGACCCACACCCTGCCTAGGCGCGGCCCAGGGGGGCCGCGCGTGGGGGGGGGGGCGGGTGCGACCACCCTGTGGCGCCCCTCCGGTCGCCCTTCGGTTTCTGTGTTCTCCTCCGTGAAATAATTACTTTGGCTTTTGTCCCGTCCAATTCCGAGAATATTTCTTTACTAGCTTTTCTGAAACCAAAAACAACAGAAAACAGACAATTGGCACTGTGGCAACTTGTTAATAGGTTAGTCCCAAAAAATGTATAAAAATACCTCAAAGTGTAGACAAAGCATGACAAAGTGGATACTAAACAAGCATGCGACATCAAAAATTATAGATACGTTTACGACGTACCAAGGAACCCTCTAAATAAGGATTGGTACGCACAACTGACTGTAAATGCCCCTGAGGGAGACATATCCCATGACACAGAATCTGGGACTCCTGAGAGCACGGGAGAAGGGCGTCCCACAACTCATCCCATGACAGTGCCTCTTCCTGGCCAAAGGTCTGACGGAACTGTATGTCCTAGGTCCCAACACGGGCAGCTGCGATGACCATCAGCATTGGGTCAGAGAAAATCACAAAGAGCGCATGATAGTCAACCTGATAGGCCGGCCACTCTAGCCAGGAATCTAGCTAGAAAAGGATATCCTCTCCATCCCTTATGGAGACGGTAGCGCCAGACCGATCTCCTGTTTGATGTCTTGGAGGGATCTCCAAAACCGAGACCCCTCCCAGTGCTCGCACGCCAATTAAAAATGGCCACGTGGGTATTTAGCTCAAATTAGCTGTAACCAAAGGCCCCCATCTCATGTGACGATTTATTGTACCCAACACAGCATCAATGCCACATTCATATGGCGGGAGGATAAGATTCATATGCCCCAATATCCTTAGGGGCGCAAATGTCAGACCAACACACCATATGGTACTTCTGATGGCCATCAGACGCTTGCCAGAAGAAGCACACCAGTTCTTTGTCAAAGCTTTCATGCACCCCTTTCCCTACAGGATGTAGAGTCCCATGATATACATGGGAAGACTAGATGGCCATGCATCGATGATGATGGTATTGCTTCCCTTGAAAGTAGAGCTCCCCTTCCACGACACAGACTTCATCTTAACCCTACCCATCAGGGTCCCTAAGTCCTTGATCCTCGTATCCCAGACCGGTATCCCCATGTAGGTCACAAGGAACTCGAAAAGCCTACAATTTAGGCTATTTATGATCCGCTGCTGATCATCAGCGTGTAGCCCATGACCAAAACTTCACTTTATTATCAAAATTGATTTTTAGTCTCTACATGGCCTCAAAGCCGAGGATAAACTTGAGATTGATAATATCAAGATCGACCCTTCTACCATGATCATGGTATCATCTGCATACTGGAGGTGCGTAATCCCTCCACTCTGGATGAGATGCCCTACGACACTAGATATGTGACCGGAGTTCTTAGCCTTCTCTAAGGTTTCCGCAAGGGCATCGACAGCGGAGTCCGAGTCAAGTTCGTCGTGTTCTTCTCTTTTTTTAGTAGGAGCATTCATGTTCTTCCAAACATAACAATACTCTACTTTTATTTTCCATTTCTTAATCGTTGATGGATCAAACTACCCTAGCCCATCCCCAATGCTACCAGATTTACCTTGAGGATAAAATTTGTGGTGCTGGTCACTAAAAACAAACCATGCGGTTCAAAAAATTAACAATGTGATTACTATAAAATACAAATCAGAGTAATTTTGTGCATAAATGTATAATTGAATACCGAGATTTTTTTGAGTGATTTCAATGCATGTTTGTGACTTGAATATGAATCTTTTGGTGATTGAAGGGTTTATTTAAACTTTATTAATAACAATTGTTCGAGAGATTTGACAAAAAGGTCCTAGCAAACACCTTCAACACTTTAGATTATTATACTTTCCAACCTAGTAGGGAATCATATACACGATAACTTTCTATTTACTTACATCTAAGGGAGGCAACCATACACTCTAGAGACATCGATTGATGTATTTATTAGAGGGGTTAAAATTAAGTTCTTTGCGAATGTGTTTAAGGACAAGGAAAACTAAAAAATGAACATATCCACTAAGACTTATATCAGTGTAACATATTAATGTACGGACGCATGCATTTTGCGTTTACTCATGTTTTTCGAAACTAGGGGTCTCAATTGGATAAAAAGTTTCCTCGGATGGCAATACACCAAATAATGACATGGATTTTAAAGAAAATATTTTTTAAAATTTATAATATGTATGTTTTTAGGCACAAACATTTTATTGTATGTATTAACGTTACACAAATTTTTTATGTGGTTGATTTTGTTAAGTGTGATCGAAAACTATACTAGTTATATGAGGCGTTGCAGGCGCTTGCTAGCCGCTTGTGCTGCAACTAGATGATACCAGACTTTAGTAACACTTTTTAAGTTGAATGTAATGGAACTGAAATTGCACTGCCACCAGATAATACCAAACTTCAGTACACTTAAGACTGGTTTTACTTTTCAGAAGTCTCCTTCTAGTTTGATGTGTGCCTTTTCAAATGCAAATCAGACACGCGTTGTCTTGGAGATAGAAGGTCTATAGGAGGTTTTAATATATTTTTTAGGTCAAACTTAGTATCATGAAGTGCAAGAAAACAAGATATAGTATCAATATCAAGTATTAAATCTGAATATATAAGACTTTGAGTAATACTACAGTCGAGTTCATATGGGTTGAGCCTCTTCATGGTGAAATTGGTGTTTCACTAAAGAAAAAGTTTGTTTATGATTTGACAATATAGGTGATACCTATTTGTTAGCTAATACTATTTTTTTCATGCAAGGACTACACATATTGAGATTGAATATCATTTTTTTGAGAGAGGGTTGCTAATAAACTACTGGACATCAAATTCATCTCGTGCAAAGATCAGGTTGCATATGGTTTTATAAAGTCACCAGCAATCAAAGACCATGATGAGCTAAACGTAATCTCAATCTTTCACAAGGTTTAGTGAAGGGGGCTCCTAAACAATATTTCTTTCACACTGTATTCCTTTTATGCCCATATAATGTCACACGATGGGGTTTTTCCTTATCTATATAACATGCAACCAATAGCCTCAAAGGGGCTACCGTTTCTTCCAAGGATTGACAGCGGGCACTCATATTTTTATGCTTCGGTGAGATAGGGTACTCTAAGTTAAGGCAATGTACGGATCCTTCCTCTCCTCTCCCCTCTTTCATTTCTCCTTGAGAGTTGTCTCGGTCTTGCCGGTCAAAAATGGCGGAGGAGAGGCACTAGCGTAGGCGATATGTTTATATGTAGTTTTCCCGACGTTTTGTCGTGTAGTTGGAGTAGGGCATGGGGAATTTCGTGCAGATTCCTGTGCAGTTCGAGCTCGTGTCTCGTCGCAGACGCTCTGGTGGTCAGAGCCATCACCGACGGTTGCTTCCTCGAAGATCTCCGCAATAAGATCCCCCGCTGCGTGCTCATGTTCGGGCTTGCTGCGATGTTGCTCCTCCCGTTCTTGGCCTTGCTGTTCCACGCAGGTTGCTGCCGCATCGAGCTCATCACCGGGTAGCCATGTCTGCCACTGACATCTTCGGCCACAAGAGCGGCGAGTTTGCGCGCCTCCGTGGCATGCCTGCAACCTCCAAAATGGAGGCTCTCTGGGAGCCCTACGACGGCGTTCCACATCTTCTTCTCGCCAAGTGGTGCGTCTCCGGCAGGAGTAAAATGGCCGACAGCGAGGCTCCAGCATCATTCTTTGGTCAAAGGACCTGATTGCTTTGTTCATGCAAAAGTTAGGGTACTTTTTTTTTCTAGGTCATGTTTGTAATTGTAACCAACGGACAGTTTCTTAATGGCAACTTCAGGGTCCATCGAGGCCCTTCCTTGCTAAAGAAAAGTTAAGGCAATGTGTACGACTCGGCAATCGCCTGCCCCGACTTATACACACGGGAATGGATTAGAGCTATATAGAGGCATGTGTCAGTTTGCATGTAGGCACTAGCAGAAAAAAATAATACTCCATTTGACTTGGTGGCTATAGCTAGAGTCTGTTCTAGCAGGAACAAATGAGCCGACACTAGACGTCGTCTGCTCAGACGTTTCCAAAAGTGCCATTTCCAAAGAAAAAGGGAGATTTTACATGCATCGGACTACAACAATATAGGCGTGTAATGTTTGATCTGAAGGACGCGCGTTTTGATTCCCCATGGGGTCAGTAAGGTTTTGTGAAGTGGGTAATGAAGTGGGATTTTGTGGGTCGTGTACAACGGGAGCGGGATATATATTTTTAGAGAATGAAATAAGATATACTCCCTCCGTTTAGAAATATAAGATATTTTAGGTTTGTGAATGAGATGTTTTAATGTCTAGGTTCAAAAATCCTTTATAAACCTAAAATATCTTATATTTCTAAACGGAGGTAGTATAATATACGAGGGAGTTTGTCATTCTATATTAATTTACATATTTCGCTGATTTTTCTTACTCAAATCAACAAAATTTGAAGTATCAAATCACGCATTCTTCTATTCCTATCCACTCATCGGCAAACTAAATTCTGGAGGTTCCATAACCCGTTTCTGGAATAGAGCCTAGACAACGGTGGGAAGAGGGCGTCATGTGAAGTAGCTTGCCACTGATATAATTTGCCACAAAGGCGTACACATATTTTTTTCCAAGATATTTTCTTTTCGGATATTTTGGATTTAATATCTAGTCTAGAAACAAAATATCCTATTCGTGGGTGTAATTGATATCAATTTGACACATTAATGTATTATCTTTTATACACGCATAAAAAATTGTCCTCTATTTTTTCTGCCATAAAGTAGATTATCCTTTGTCGAAGAAAATGATATTTTGTTTTTAAGAGCTGAGACATGTTTAGGTTGGGTATGGCATCTCCAATTCGAAACGGGCTGCATCGTTCTCTCAACAGTGAGAATAACATGTCAACATGAACTTCACTAACTCGGGCTCTGCGTGGTGCGTCCTCCTGATCCGCACTTGAGGCCCCTCGCCGGATACTGTTGTGGTCTGCAAGCTCGGCCCGCCCAATCGCTCGGTCCGTTTGGTGGTAATGCTAAAGCCCAACACGGTCGATGATCCGTTCAACCCAGCGACAGAGAGAGAGCAGGGGCAAGCGAAGGTGGGAGTCATGGCGGCGGTGGATCTGTCGAAGCTGGTGAAGGAGAAGAGGTTCTGGGTCGCCTCCTTCCTCGTCGCGTGGGCCGCCGCGCTCCAGGTTCACATCCCCATCCCTTCCCCTTCCCTTTCCTTGGCTTTAGCTCCAGGAATCCATCCCGACCGGACAAAAATGGTGGGCACGCACGCAGGGGCACATGATGTGGGTGCAGCGGCAGGACGCGTTCAAGGACAAGTTCGGCGATCCCGAGGCTCCAAACAAGGTAACCGAGGGAGAGCAGCAGCAGCCGGCCAACAGCTTCTCCGGGGAGCAAGAGCAGGGGAGGGTCACCGCCGACGCCGAGCTCAGATAGACACTGAAAGTGATCCCCTTTTCATTTTGTTTTTATCTACCCTGAAAGACTGAGCACTAAGACATCTTAGCTCTCTATGTAATTAGTTCTAGCAGTGCGACCATGATCACATCAATAAATTTTGGAGCTCAATTGGCAATGTTCATCGAGGCTAATTATCAACACACTAGTTAATCATCATCATAATTATCCCAAAGATGCTTTGCTTGGGCTTACTAGTACATCTCCGTCGGTAGCATCATGTCATGTTTCCACTCACTGAATGAATCGTAGTTTTTTTTTTGGTCCCGTTATCTGAACTCACAAATATATGGGAGCGCTTCTTATCTGAACTTAACTAGTTGATGCTCTTCCCAAATGCTGTTTTCTTTGGGCTTTACTACTAAGTCTCACTCAGTAGCCTCTCAGACATGTCCCACTCACTGAATGAATGAATTGCGGTGTCTGTTTTGTTTCCACATCTGAACTCTCAACACAGCTAGTTCTTTGTCTGTCTGCAACTTCATAAGTAACATATGTGGTACGCCTGGTGATGGTAGGAGATCAACGACTAAATTGTCATGAAAAGTTAATCATCATCATCATCATCTCAAAGCTGCTTTGCTTGAACTTGCTAGTACATCCCGGTTCAATAGCTTTTCAGTCAGTTCACACTCCTGAATGAGTTACAGTTCATGTTTGCTTCCCTTATCTTAACTCCCAAGACATCTACTTCTCTCTGCACAGTTTTACAAGAAAGATATGGGAGTGTTTTCTTATATGATCGTCGTTCCAAAGCAGCTTACCTTCGGCTTTAAGTGGTGCATCTCAGGCAGTAGCTTCTCAGTCGCTGAATGAATGAACTGCATTTTTCTGTTTGGTTTTCACAATATAAATAATATGTCTGTATGATATACTGATTACGCTTTCATAAGTCTTATCTGCACTGAACTGAATGAATTGCAATTTTTTGATTGGTTTTTGAATCTCAACTCCGAGCTGCAATGCGAAAAGAGGTAATCATCCATGGAAGAAATCCTGAGGCTTTCTTTCTAATGGTGAGCAGGAAGAAAAGAATCTGTGGTTTTGTGCAGTGCAAGCAGCTAACTCTATGGCCTGTAAAAATATACAGTAAAGGCCATACTAGTAATGAGAGGTTGCTAGCTGCTGGTGGTACTAGATTACAAACAGGATCAAGTCTCGTCTGGAATTTCAAACAAGAAATGATGTATTCCTACCAGACTCTGCAACTTGGTAGCTCCTTCCTGTCCGCCGCCTAGTGCTGGGCTCAGCACCAAAGGCTTTAAACCTGTCTCTCAATTTTGCTAGAAAATTCTGTGATTGGAGATACAGTGGCGTCGCCCATTGACCTGTAGCTCCAGAAGTTTCTAACTAAAATTTGTGAAATGCATGAAGAAAAATGGCAGCAAAGAGGATCACGTTTCATCTAGTCTAGAACTAAAAAGAAGAAATGATCTTCTCCAGTTACATGCTACAACTTGGTAGTTCCTATTTTCCCGTCCCCTCCTGCTGGCATGCTGGCGTGCTGTTATACAGATACTGATACAGTGTCATCGCTCATTGACTTGTAGCTCCAGAAGGGTCTACCCAAAATTCGTGAAATTAATCTATGTTTGACAGCGCTGCATGTTCATCTGTCAGTGCTCCTTTGCCCATCGACGAAGCAAAAGATTTTGCAGTACTAACTGTAATACAGAAGATGAAGATTGTGTGCATTTTTTTTTTGCATAGACTTTGCTTCAAAGTCTGGCAGCCGGTGGGTCGCCTTTTTCTTCTTCTGGTGGATAGGAATCAAATTGGTGAAGATGATGACTAGTGACGTGGAAGAGCACAGAATAGGCTGAACTGCTTAAGCGTTGGCCCGGGTGGCAGCATCAGGTACCACCACCACGATTCAGTGTAGGCAGCTTTATTCTTCTTTCCATTCCATAACGTAGTACTAGTATGTTACACACAAACGTGTTGCCTTTTTCGCCTAAACATCTAAGATTGACATGGAAACTATAGAAATGTGGTGGCGTAGAAGGTTCCTTTGCGAATATCAACACTTTTTGCGAGGCGAGGTTACAGAAAAAGTTGACGCGTTGGTGTTGGGGCTTTAATTAGATGTGTGTGTGTGTGTGTGTGTGTGTGTGTGTGTGTGTGTGGCGTATCGAGTGGGAAATTAGCTGTGACTGGGAAGCTAAGCATCTTCAGCGTTTGAACAAGAAAAGGAGGTGCAGAACAGAAAAGGAAACACGTACGGGTATGCAGGAAAGAAGGACGATCCGACTAAAGACGTCGTTGGTCGTCAGTTCTCTACCTAGTAGTGTCGTCGTTGCAGTTAGGCGATAATGTTGCCAGTCAGTTAGACTAGTTACTTAGTTAGTATATAATACTAGTATACCATATCATTTTCACAATGCATAGTATTATGTAGTAGTTCTAGTGTATTTATTGTTTATAGAATCTTAATGTAAATTGTGTAGTACAAGATTTATTTGAGACTAGTTTTTTAGTTCTACGTGCTATAATACCAATACAATCTCTTTCATGATTAATTACAGTGACACATAAATATTTTATATGCATGTAGTACATGATACCACCTATGATACATCTATTAGGACTAGTCTTAATATTCCTCCGTTTGGAAATAAGAAGACAAGCAGTAGCAAGTGTACACGGGAAGGCTACTATAGTCGGCTGCACTGCAGGTGCAGGTTTACCCGGGCAAGCAAGCAAGTCAGTGGTGACTTGAACTGAATTAATTTGATGGACTGGACGGATATTCTGGCATGATATCCTCCTCCTTGTCGTCAAGTAGAACCACATAGCAGCTTAATCAGTTTCGCTTGCCCGTAACAGCCACTCGTTATATAGCTACCTCTATGATGGTTCAACTCAATCCATCTCCCTATGCAGCGGAACCGGAATGACACACGCTAATCAGAGTAGTGCTCTTATTTTTCTTCTAAATGGAGAATGGGACCGCTCGCCTTTGCATCGAAAAGATACATACCGTCTTCCTTATTAAACTATTTAACAAAAGACGGACAAAGAGTATACATCAAAAATATGAAGCCACCACACAAACACGTACTAGCCAACAATGGGCCTTATGCCTAAAAAAAAGAAATCCCTCCATCAGCTAGCAGCTGAGAATATCATATACCTCAAGACACCCTCTAAGCAAAACTAGAGCGCTCATCTGGTCTAGCAGACTCTTAGCGAGCACCTCATGTGCATGCTACAGAAACTATCACCGCCATCAACCGCCGGTCCATCTTCAGAGTAGAGATCCGCATACTCCCTGCCAGACCTGTTGTCGATGCTGCCATGGCGCTAGACGGCGCCTTCACCCTACATGTCTCCATGATCACACTACTCATGCGGAGGCTCTGCATGCTGCACCATGCCGTCAAGACTCGTCGTCGATGATGCACAAAAAAGCAGCACCGCTTCCCCTTCAGACCACTCCAAACAATATGAGATACAAATACACTGCCCTCAAGAGGGAGAACGACACCGAATGTCGCCAGCGTCCGATCCGAGAAGCCTGAATCAAGGATTTGTCCTAGGAGTCTCCTGAGCCAAGAAGCTGCAGCTGCAAAAACGATGCCTTCACTTGGAAACGATGCCAAAAATCGCCACCATCGTCGGTCTCAATTTTCACCGGCCGCCGGGCGAGTCAAAGCTGTCATTGATTGAACCTCGACAAAGCCACAGGTGCTAGCACTGATCGAGCCATAGGGACCCAAATCGAGTCCAACACACCCTGTGCCACAGATCATCACCATCCCCATCAGACCGCGCAGCCGCGCCATGCAATTGTTGCCCCATTGCTGATTTGGACGACCGCGACCCTCCAAAGTGTCGGACGCCATGCCGCTGTTGCACCGGCCAGCCGCCGCTGCCGGATAGCTGCGTCGCCGTGGTGCTCGCCGCACCACATCCATGCGAAAGAGTTGTGCACCCACACCGTAGAGCCCTCACGAGAGGAGGTCAGGAAGCCTGCCGCCATCGGTGACGACCAACTTCAATGGCCGCGTCTTTGATAGCGGCGGGGGAGGGAGAAGGGAGGATCGGCGGGGGTGGTTTGCGGGGTGGTAGGGTTTCCTCCTGCTGCTACGCGTGGGCGGATGAGAGGACAAGGGTAGTGCTACTATTAGTTGATACATACATGTCGTACAGTACTAGCAATTAATCCACATGTGTAAGTTACATAGTACCCCACCATCCCAAAAAAGATGTCACGATATACTTTTCCTAACATAGTGGGCAATTCGTACATTTGGAGTGAACCTAATCACTAGAAATGTAGACGAATGGTAGATTCACTGGCAGCCGGACGAGTCTAGATACATTTGCTTCATAAACCTAAAACAAACATCTTATAATTTAAAATGGAGAGAGTACAACAGATTCACTGATGTACAAAGGGTCTTACGCGGCCACCCAATCCCATATATCCCATTGCGCACGACACAATGGCTTCAGGATGCCTAATCGACGTGCATGGACGGATCCACTATGGGGCAAGGGTATACACATGTACACCCAAAATTTTCTAAAAAATCCATGTATAGTATATGATGGATGTATTTATCACTTGTGATATTTGCTAGCATGTATACGTCACATTTTCTCATCTAAATTGAGTTCAAATCTTGAACTAATAGTAGGGCTTGATAAAGAACTCATTTCCAGCTTTTCAACTTTATGTTTTGTGTTGGTTAAAATTTGTACACCCAAAATAAAATTTCTGGATCCGTCCCTATCGACATGTAGCTGCCTTCTTCATGGCGTCAAGTACAGTACCAGGGGAAGCAGATCGCACACGCTGGCAAGCAAATCACACATAGCTCAAGGATGATGTGCTGATGCTGGTTGGCTGACTGGCTCCCCGCATGGGACCAGGTGCATTCCCCTTTATACACTGCAACATGACAAATACAACCTGACTCGGTTTGTGTTCTTCTCTTTACTTCACCTTTTTTTTTTCTGGAAGAACACATGTTCTTCCCAACATAACAAATCTCTACTTCTATTTCCATGTCACCTACCCTAGGTCATCCCCGCTCTCACAAGATATACGTCGAGGCGGCCAAATCACAGCATTGATCACAAGGAAAACAATTGTGCATGACAAAACAAAGAACAGATCAAACCTGTAACTACTACCAAATCCAAACACCTAAACTTTGTGCATTAACGTATAATTTCTGATGGTGAATGTTTGCCTATGATTTTTATTATTAGATTACAACTTAAATTTAACAAATTACTAATTGAATTATTTATACACCTTAATAAGTTTGAAAACAGGTTCTTGTAAGCACCTTCTACAATGCAGAATATCCTATTTATACACCTTCATATATAGAGAATCATAAACAACGTAAGTTTCAATTTACTTACATCTAAGAGACACAGCCATATACTCTAGAAGATAAATCTATTGATGTATTTATTAGAGGGTATAGCTTAAGCTATTTGCGAAGATGTTTAGGGATAACAAAAAAGGAACTAAAAGATGTGCATATCCACTACGAGTCATATCAGTGACACATAATAATTTGAGAGGCAATGTAACAAAAGATTGACATGGAAGTTTATTGCAAAATATTGTTAAATTTTTAAGTATGCATGTGTGTGACCATAGACAATGGATTGTATAAGAATGGAATTGTATCTTAACATTTAGTACAAGTGTTATATGGTTAATTTTATTAAGTGTGATACAAAACTATACTAATTAAAACATATACATCTGCCTAGGACCGACAATTGTTCGATATAAAGAAAGAAAGAAATGAGAAAGCTAGGGCCACCGAAGAGAAGATGATGTTGGCGATGGATCTGACCTACCATTTCACGCAAAATGGACATCACATTTTAGAACGAAGAGGTGGACTAAGACAACTTATGGATCTAGGGTTCAACGCAGGTGAATCGGATTTCAGCGTTATCATATCGCTGATTTCTAGTTATTTAATAACTAGTCCAATTTTCCAGGTCCATGTTTAATTATATTTATTAATTTTATGTAAGTAAATAAGAAAATGATTGAGTTTATTTTAAGTTGGCTTTTCCAAAAATAATTAAGTTCGAGTGGGATTTGCTGCTTGTGCAATCGGAAAAAGATTAGAAAAGGTAAATCCATATGAAATGTCTAAGAGTCAATCCTAGGACCCCGAGGAGTGTGCTAAGTTAGTGTGCTTCTTGGTACTTGACGAGTCAGTTTTGTAGTCATATTTTTTTTAAGTTTTACCATACAATTCTCAAGATTCATCAAGGAATAAACATGAATTGGTACTTTTATCTTGTTTGCTTTTATTTATTTGTAGTGTTTTAGGTGGATTTTATCTTCCATGTGTGTTTACACGTCATCGCCATCAAACTTGGAACTAAAAGGGAGAATAAGTGATACTTGTATTTATGAAATTACAAGTGGAGCCATGAAGATGATCTCAAATGAAAACAAATATCAACATTAGAGTTGTGTGTCCCGTCAACACAATCAACCATTGTTTCTTGGATCATCTCAATAAGAGGTTGTATGCAACTTGAAGAGCCAAATTATTGAAGCAGCACGACAAAATCATAGAACATACGCCGGACATGGCACAAGCGTGAGCACTCATACCAATGGTCATGCCGAATGATTCTGAGCTCGGAAATGGCCCGATTCCTCCAATTTATCTCTTAATTTGATGTGATTTGTGTCCTTTGAGAGCATGGGAGTTAAGAAAGGTTTTTATAGTGATTGAGAGAGTGTTGGATATGTTGGATTATTAGGCAATTTTTTCAAAATTAAACTTAGTACAATTCATGACTACATGAACTATGATCATGTGAAACTCTAACATAGTAGATGCATTAATCAACATAAAAAGTAGTGCAAACTCTACAACTGCCATAGTAAAACAACATATCAGAACATAGAGCATGTATTGATCAATGGAGAAGTCGTTGGTGCGGAAGTTGCAGAGATCGGTCGAAGAAGAAGACATACAAGATGGCACACATGCCGTCCTGCTTGACGACAAGGAACACAAGCAATGATGA
Source organism: Avena insularis (assembly GCA_023614405.1). Classification (NCBI taxonomy): domain Eukaryota; kingdom Viridiplantae; phylum Streptophyta; class Magnoliopsida; order Poales; family Poaceae; genus Avena; species Avena insularis. The sequence continues at coordinate 412,810,554 of CM042691.1, forward strand.
TGAACTTGAGCAGTCACGCGGAGTGCTTCGAAAAACCTTATTTGCGCTCTCCCGTATAGGATGAAAAATACGAGTGGTTCCAGAGACCTACTCTCCCATCCTCCGGTGCATGTCGGCGTTGGGATGGAGTAGACTATGGTGGCAGCACAAATATTGAGGTAGCAAAACCCCAGATTGGTTTACAGTTTTACTAGGTGGAAGTCGCACAAACATTTATATAGAGCAACTCGGGATGAGTCCATGTCGCAGACATTTAGGTCGGTTATAGTAGCCCACGATTCGGGAGCAAGCCGAACCAACTAACTATTGACATGTCTGTCCAAACCACATCAGTTTTTCTTGAGCAGCAATAGATAAGCTCGGCTCGAGGATCATTCCGCAAACCACAGCACGCACGTGTCGTTACATGACAAGACGAGTGAGTGAGGAGGAGGATGAGCACGCATGTACCACTCCTATTCTCATTCACTTACGAAGTGGTGAGACACTCCACCTTATAAGATGGTACAGCTCTTCTCTAAATTTTCATGCGGGACTAAACTTAGCTTCCACTCCTCCTGGCACTCGTATGTGAGCTGTCACCAAATTGGGTTGCCAGATATATGGACTTTCCGGTCTTTGAGATTAAGAAAATCTAAAATTTATCATAGGCCAAAGGGATTAACCCATTATTTTTAACAATCACTCACAAGATCTCAAATGCCATTTGAAGAATTACCGATTCTCGCTACTTACATGTATTTCTACAGAGACTGTTAAGTTGAACTTCTGCGCTTTAAGATATATCCATTCACACTTGAACAATGTACTACGACCTTGAATTGCAAGTTTTGAGTGAACATAATTCACTCAAAGTCCTAACAAGTACCGTGCCTATGGTGTGACAATCTTGGAGCAACATACTTGTCAGCAAATCATGTTTTTCATGCACGAGCCAGATATATTGAGATTGATTTTCATTTTGTTAGAGAACGAGTGTTGAAGAAGCAAGTGAAGATTCGGTTTATTCTCTACAAAGTCCAAGTTACTGATGGTTTTACAAGACCACTTCCACATATTTGCTTGAGATAGTAGTTGTTACGTGTCTCAATATACCGTATGTAAATCTAACCTGACACATTGTGTCTATGTCATGTATGATAGGTACTGTGTACTGAGTCGGACCACCTCTATTTGATATATATTCACACGTACGTGAGGCTCGGGAGTATCCAGAGTAGTTGCAATCTACCTGACTACAATGACGACCGGCTGCACTTCTGCCGACATCGTAATGAGTTGGAGCGCTCGAGAACGGAGACAAGCTGAGGGCGCGTAGAGCTTGCAAAGTCGAGGTGGACATGGCCGCCCATGTGCTGGCGCCGGCGGGGGTACCACGAGCAGGAGCGGGAGCGGCGGACTATTTTGGAGTGAGGTCCAACACGATCGATCTCAAGATCAGGTGGTACCGCGCGTCTGAATGACATGCCAACATTATATATACACCATGGGTTACTTAATTGATATCGCATTGTTGATCGCTATAGATCATCATATTTTCCCTATTGGTGAGAGGGCCGGATTGGGTGCCACTGTTATCAAACGATCATCTTACACGATCTCTAGACTCTAGCTAGTGTACAAGGCATGACGACGTTCTGTTGTATTTAAACAAGCCACGTCACCTTCAGTGCATCTTAGTCGGTTTAATTGGTGATTTCCCAGAAATGTACGAGTAGTACTATATACGAAGAAATACCATGTTTTGCTACATCTTCTGATAGCCCGGCCTGCGGCTTGTTGTGCCTACAACCGTTCATACTATTACAAGTGATGCGTGACACTGCGAAATTAAAATCTTAGCTACTCCCTCTACGGACAAGAAGTCGTATTTTCTTTTCAAAAGTCAAACCACGTAAAATTTATCAAAGTTATAGAAAAAACCGTCAACCTCTTCAATGTCAAAGAAATCTTATTAGATACATCATTAAATATATCTTCATATTATATATGTGAGAGTGGACTTGGTGGCCACGGGATGTTAGGGTGTCAAGTGGGATCCCGCCTAAATCCCACTTCTAGTTCATTTCTCAAAATCTAGTGTAAATTTTTGCTCAAAATTTGCGCTAGATTTTGAGAAATGAACTAGAAGTGGGATTTAGACGGGATCCCGTCTGACACCCTACGGGATGTGTTGTCCATGGTATATGTGGGAAGGAATCTACCAAAACCAAATTATCTAGAGCAACATCTAGCTGTTGGCTCGTCGCCCTGAGATTCCACCTGAGATGTCTATCGGCTGTGTTTAGGGCGTGGAGGGGTTGTACCGAAAATACAGTGGTGAACCTGGGTGCATGTGCACCCTATATTGCAAAAAAAGTACTACCTCCGATCAATAATAAGTGTCGCAGTTTTGAACTAACCGCAGTTCAAAACAACGACACTTATTATGGATCGGAGGGAGTAATTTAAAAGAGGTTTAAAAAAATTCAAAACTTTTAGTCAGGTTTTCGATTTCAAGTATTGTACATGTATACAAGATTTTGCCAACAAACGACCTTTATTCCAACCTAGGTGAAGAATTTTACAAAAACAACACTATATTAACACTACGCACACACTATATATGTCAGAAATTTCACTTTTTTGCCGGGTTTTGTATATGAGTTATTTTTTGATCAAATATTTTATACAACTACAATATATGATTATCTTTGACCACGAAAAATTTCAGAATTTTTCAACACGTTTTCTAATTTCTATACATATAGAGTGCACGCACACCCAAGTGCACCAAATGCGGGTTAGGGGTTGTACCGTCTATTATCACACAGAGGAGGAACCCTTTTCTCGTCTGCAAGCACTATTTCGACTGTCCATTACTCTTCAAAGTGCAAGATTGTCAAAGAAAAAAAAAACTTCAACTACTTTGGCGGGTATTCTTCCTGCGAGTAGTTAGGATTTAATGCTGCATCGAATTCGCTGATTCCGATCCTTCATGTGTAAATCATCGGTCCTGGTAAATAATTGGACCGTCCTTTGCGTGGTTACTTTCATTTTCTCCCTCTTTTATTTTCTTCCTCGCATTCTTTTTTGGCGGGTATTCTTCCTCACATTTTGATGATACATCTAAAGGACACCCCGTCCAAATTATTCTGAAAAATGGAAAAAGTAATTAATCTCATTTTGGCTAATTGGTTCATGGCATAGGTGAATATTAAACTTTTTCCTCAACACTAAACCTGTCTAGAAATTGGTTGGAATAATTATCCTTCACATGATACAGCCGGAAAAACTTATCTGAAGTTTGAAGCATCTCACGAAGTTGGTTAAGAGTCATCTAAGCCAACGTACGAAAACGTTTGCTTAAGCAACTTCATACATAATGAAATGCAGGAAAAACATTTGCTGCCTCCCATCCTATAAAACCGCAAATTGAGTTCATCTTCACACTCAGACTTCAAATACATGTACCTACTATCGGTACATTAAAGATTTGTTTACTTCTAAGGTATTTAAGAGAATGTGAGGGAATTATTTCGTATTCCGAAATTTTAGATTGTTTACTACGCTGGGTTTGGAGGAGATAATCCCGGAATATCCCCACAAATCCCCTCAACACTAGTGTGTTTTTGGCTAGATTAAAAACTCTTCATCACAATATAGTATTTTTAGAGAATGGTATCTGAGAGAATTGGAGAGTATTGGATGAACATCAAATCCATGCATTATCACCACATTTTAAAGGATAAAATACCAGAAAAATAAACAAGCCCTAAACATATTTGAATATGAGTCTCCATTACTCACCCTGCTAGACTCCCAGGACTATTACCTCGTCGCTGCCAAGCCTGTGGCTGCATCATGCATGGAACCATCGTTGCAAGTTGGCAGCACAATTTAGCTCTAAGTAGCTTAGTTTTCATTCGTCCACCACTCTCCATGTACATCCGACGGTAGCTAGCGCTCTGGGCAAGTCTCGCCATGGGGATTCACTTTAGACTAGTCATAATAGGGAGTATCATATAATAGTAGTATCACGCATATGATACTAGTATATGATACCATCTTCACAATGCATAGTATCATATAGTAATATCATAGTCTTGGTGTATTTATTGTTTTGTAGAATTTCAATGTAAAATTGTGGACAAGATTTGTTTGGGATCTAGTTTTATGTGTTATGATACTGTATCTATCTATGATATCAACACAATCTCTTTCATCATTAATTACTATGATACATAAGCATTTTACATGCATGTGGTGCATGATACCACTTATGATACCCCTATTAGGGCTAGTCTTATAACGATACAGTATTGTAATCATTGATGGTTTCTTAAATGTGGTCAAACTTTATATTGTTTGACTTTAGAAAGAATGTATACGCCTTTTTTCCGGAATAGAGGTATTTATACATGTGTGCATGCATGATTGGGTTTGTAGATGATTTGTGGTCGATTTTTGTTGGTTAGATCACGCGCTCAGATTTAAATAGTGGCAGACATGGAAAAATATACGTAATAACACACTACTAGGAAAACATCCATAGTAATCCAGATAGCCATGACACATATGGTTGCCAGTGTCCTACGGGTAAATAGCCGTGGCACACGGATGGAAAGTGCTCTACAGGTAAGTCGCGTACCCGTGGCGCACATGCCACAGGTGCGCCACCACTACGTGTGGGCCAGAGCACAGGTGGTCGCAGGCTATCCGTGGCGCACCACCAGTGGCGGACCTAGAATATCGCTGCGCCCTAGGCCACCTTCGTTAATTGTAGCTAGAGTCTTCTATAGTGCCTATTAGAGTGCATCTTCAAGCTGCTTGAGCGTCGGTGGCACGCCCCGGGCCATGGCCCTGGTTGCCCGGGGTGTACATCCGACCCTGCGCACCACTATAGCTTACCCGTGGTACTTACCCGTAGCGCACCACCATGTAGTGCGCCGCGAGTAAGTTTGGACGGGATTCGAAATTCGAATCTGGCCAGCCACCTACCCCTATCCTTTTTCCTCCCATTCTTCTCCTTATCCTCCCATTCTCCTCCATTTTCCTTCTCCTTCTCCTCTTTCTCCTTTTCCTCCTCCTCCTTCTCCTTCTCCTCCCCTTCTCCTCCCCTCCTACTCTTCTCCTTCTCCTTCTCCTTTCTCTGGCCTCCTCCTCCATGCGGTGACAACGACGACGACCTCTTCCTCCGGCCGCCACCTCCTCCTTCGGCCGCAACATTCTCTGGCCGCCACCTCCTCCTATGGTCGCCACATCCTCCTCCGGTCGCGCCACCCCTCCTACTTCGGCCACCACTTCCTCCTCGGCCCGACACCTCCCGCTCGAGAACTAGCGGGGCCATGGCCTCCTGCACCTCCCTGTGGTGGTAGGTTGTGGCCACGACCACAACCACCATGCTTCGGCAAGGCGACACGAACAACGATACGCGGACTCGGCTGCTTTTGCAATTCAAAACGAGGGTGTGTTTTTGCATTTTTTTTATTATTCAAAAAACATAGCCATGGCGCACCTGGACCCCTTCCTGTGGCGCATTGGGTGGTGCGTCATGTGTAACTTTTTTACCCGTAACATACCAGGTAGTGCAGTACACGTACATTTTAGCCGTGGTGTGCGGCTAGTGGCGCACTGCTAGTATGCTACGGATGGTGACTTTTGGTGCATCATGGATTTGCATTTTCCTAGTAGTGACTTACACATAAGGGAAGTAACCATACACTCTAGAGACATCTATTGACGTATTTATTAGTGTACACCTTCATCTCTTTAATTGTGAAGATGTTAAAGGATAAGAAAAATCGACAAAAATATTTACACATCCACTTAGACTTGTACGACTATACGAGTGTCAATTCAAAATAATGTTTTATTAATATAACAAAATAATGGCACAAAATTTTAAAGCAAAGTATTGTTTAATATTACTTGAAGTATGTTTGTAGTCACAAACATTTGATTCTATGACTAAAGCAGTGTATCTCAACATTTAGCATAAGTGTTATGTATTTAATTTTATTAAGTGTGATAGAAAACTATACTAGTTGTAAGACCAAAAAAAGACAATGAATTTTTTTCTATTTGAACATTATATCACTGGTTCCGCTTAGAAGGATCTTCCGCTGCAAAGCCCTATCTACGAGTATGGGGGATCGGAATCCTCAGCAGAGCCCGAGGTCATTGACAGTGACGAGAATGACGTTGACTCCCCCTCCCCATCCGACCCACGAAGAAGAAGAAGAGGAAGAAGAAGTGGTCATATTTGTAGTTAATATAAATTAGGATTTAAGTTATAGTTTATGTAAATTTGTGTTCTAATGAAGTTGTTATCGCTCTTTGTTTTGGTTGATCTATTCATCAATGAACCATTAATTAAGCTAGATACCTCGATGATGGTTCGACGACTAGATCACTCTCCTTATGCATGCAGCGGAACCAGAATGGCACACGCCAATGAGGAGTACCATTGTTAGTTTGTATTGCGTTGTTGAGTTGCTGATGGCTTTAGGTCGTCATTTTCTCTATTGGTGATACTGAAGGGTCGAGTGTCATGGAAGTATGACATGGAGCGCGTGCATAGTCTTAACTTGTTGGTTCATGGGACACTTCTCCTTATAGTAGGATCGACTACTCTACCAGGTCTAGGGCGGAGATTGTAGGGGAAGGAGGGAGTGGTGTGCGAGTAGAGGCGAGGTCGCCGGCGACTGGGCGCCGTCGTGCGAAAGCATGGAGGCGGCGGCGCAAGCACAGGACGCGGCCGCTAGGGCTGAGGGTTCCGACTCCTTCAGGAGTCGGCAATAAAGTATGTTTATTGCTTGTCTTTCTACGTCTGATTACAACTCTTATATATAATAAAAATAAGATAATTGGGCTAAGCCCCTAACTAAGCTTGCCCATTGGGCCTCCTCTGGGTATAAGATATACTGGTCATAACATCTCTCGTCGCCTGCGCAAACAACTCGTCCTCGAGCTGGTAGTCTGGGTAGTGCTGCTGGAACTAAGCACGCTGCTCCCAAGTAGCCTCCTCCTCCGGCAGGCCCTCCCACTGAACGAATAAGTACCATACATCATGGCGGAGCTGTGTGCGCAACATCTTTGCCGGGCTAGGGAGCAAACGCCCATTTGCAGTCGGCGGAAGGGCCGGCGGGACGGTCAGTGCCGCCCCACGATAGGGCTTGAGCAGCCCCACATGGAAGACGTCATGTATGCGAGCCCCGGATGGCAGCTGAAGGCGATACCCTAGCTGCCCAATACGCTCTAGGATGGAGAACGGTCCAGCATAGTGGGGACCCAACTTGCGTCTCACCCTTGGGTCCAAGGACTGAGTGGAGCGGTGAAGAAGGTGCAACCACACCCAATCCCCCATCGTGTACTCCATCTCGCGATGGTGTCCGTCGTATTAGTGCTTGGCCAACTGCTGGGCCTAGATGAGACGCTGCCGCACCTCGGCAAGCATCTCATCGCGGTTGCTGAGGAGCTCCCCCGCAGCCTCTGTCCGAGCCGTCGTCGGATCCACCGGCAGGATGGGTGGAGGCGGTCGCCCGTAGACCACCTCAAACGGCATGGCGCGCAGGGCGGAGTGGTAGGAGGTGTTGTAGCAGTACTCCGCCCATGCAAGCCAATCCACCCAAAAGCAAGGACGATCACCTGTAACACAGCACAAATACATGGCAATCATCTTGTTAACCACCTCCGACTGGCCGTCCGTCTGGGGATGGAAGGCCGTTCTGAACCGGAGTTTTACCCCCGCCATTCGGAAGAGATCACGCCACACATGCCCCATGAACACCGGGTCCCGATCACTGACGATCGATGCGGGAAACCCGTGGAGGCGGACGATGTTGTCGAAGAAGGCACGAGCCACCGACGCGGCAGTGTAGGGGTGGCCGAGCGCGATGAAGTGAGCATACTTGGAGAAGCGATCGACCACCGCGAGATGGCAACTCCAGCGGCTGCAACACCCCTGCCGGCCGTAGGGTCTCCATCTTGTTGCGCTGGCACGTCTCGCAAGAAGGCACCCAGTCCCGGACCAAGGCCCGATCATCGGGGATGTAGAAGTCGGCACAAAGACGGTGGAGGGTCTTCTGAAAACCCTCATGACCGGCTGAGTGGGCCGTCAACAGCACCTGATGGCGGAGGTCGTCATGGTCGGGCACGAAGATACGGCGCCCATGAAGGAGCAAGCCATACACCAGGCACCATGGCTCGTCCAGCTCGCCTGCCTCCAACTGCTGCCGTAGGAGCTGAGCGTCTGGTGCAATCATGGTGTCCTGACGAATATGGGCGAAGAGGGCGAAGGTGGGGCCCGAGCGGATCCATAGCATCGTCCCCTCGGCGTTGCCATCAGCCGCGTCAGGGTCGTTGTCACGGCGAGACAGGGTGTTAGCCACGTTGTTGAGGCGCCCTGGATGGTACTCGACCGTGAAGTCAAAGCCAAAGAGCTTGATGATCCACTGATGTTGCTGCACTGTCGACAGCCGCTGGTCCAAGAGGAACTTGAGGCTGTAGTGATCCGTGTGAATCCGAAATGATCGACCCCACAGATAGGGCCGCCAATGGCGCACGACCTGCACCAAGCCAATGAGATCATGCTCGTACGCCACGAGCTTGAGGTGACGTGCGACGAAGGGCCTGCTGAAGTAGGCGAGGGGACCGTCGCCCTGGTGAAGGACGGCACTGAACCCTGCACCGGAGGCGTCGTAGTCGATGATAAAGGGCCGGTTGATGTCCGACATCTGGAGAACGGGGCCTGTCAAGAGGCCCCCCCTTCAGGGCCTCGAAAGCCGTAGTAGCCTTGTCGTCCCAAGCGAAGGCATCGCGACGCAGCAGCCGTGTGAGTGGCAAAGCGATGAGGCCGAAGTCCTGGATAAACTTCGGGTAGTACCCGGCGAGGCCCAAGAAACTGCGGAGGGCGCGCGGTGAGTGCGGTGTTGGACAAGCCGCGATGGCCGCCACCTTGTCAGCGTCCATAGCCACCCCCTCGACTGAGATGACGTGGCCGAGGTAGGCGACCGATGACGTCCCGAACCAGCACTTCGAGCGCTTAAGGTGAAGACGATGCGCTCGAAGCTCGTTGAAGACGATGGCGATATGCTGGAGGTGCTCCGCCCACGAAGTGTTGTAGATAAGTTTGTCATCAAAGAAAACGAGCACAAACCGGCGTAAGCAGAGGGCATCGTTCATCAGGGCCTAAAAGGTTGCCGGGGCGTTGGTGAGGCCGAAAGGCATCACCACGAACTCGAAGTGGCCATGATGAGTCTGAAACGCCGTCTTGGAGATATCCTCCGGGTGCATGCACACTTGGTGGTAGCCCTACCGGAGGTCGAGCTTGGTGAAGAAGCGCGCCCCATGGAGCTCGTCCACCACTAGAATCGGGAACTTGTCCTTGAGCTTCAGGGCATTAAGGGCGTAGTAGCCGATGCAGAAACGCCACGTGTCGTCCGACTTGCGGACGAGGAGTACCGGCGCCGAGAACGGCAATGTAGAAATCCGGATGACGCCTGCAGAGAGCATGAGCACGCATTGCCGCTCCAGCTCGTCCTTATGCAGCTGGGGTAGCGGTATGGTCGTACCACCACAGGTGTCGTGCCCGGCAGGAGGTGGATGTGGTGGTCGCACTCCCGGACGGGCGGCAGGCCCTAGGGCTCATCGAAGAGGTCGTCGTGCTGCTGCAGGAGGTGGGTCAGCAGCGGGTGCTCGGCCTCGTCGTCCGCCGTGGCGAGCTGAAGCTGTGGTGCCGGAGCAGTGCCCCTGAGGTCCGCCCACCGGACGCGGCAGCCCTGGCGCCAGAAGGGCATTGCGAGGGTGTCAAAGTCCCAAAGTATGGGGCCGAGGGTCCGCAAGAAATCGACACCGAGGATGAAGTGAAGCATCCCAAGTCGATGTCGGCGCACATGATGGTGAAGTGCTCGTCGCCTATGGTGAGAGGCACGCGCTCATGGCGGATACCGGCCAACGCATGAAGCGAGACCACGAATGTCGTGGCTGGAGTGGTCTCGGGTGTTGGCGTGTCAGGCGCCGGTGGGGGCAGCGCGCCGGGCGCCTCGGCCGGTGTAGTCGCCTCATCGTCGTCGACCGTCTCCAAGTAGAAGAGGCACGGACAGGCGTGGCAGGAGGTGTAGGGATCATCGTTGTTGGAGCAGAGTCCGAGACGCCGCCGACCTGCTCGGCGGCCGAGGCGGAAGGTCCGCGGCAACCGGGCAGGTCGCCACGCCGCGGTCGCAGCCGCTGGAGGCGGGCGGGCGAGCGTCCTCCTCGGCCCGGTGTGGCCTGCTGCATCGCCTGGGCGCGACGCTCATATGCGCGGGCGTAGTGCATCGCCGTCTAGAGGTCTTGGGGGCCAGGAGTTCCACGTCCACCCGGATGTGGTCCGGTAGGCTCCTGATGATGAGATCGGCCCGCTGCTGTCCCGTCACCCCAGGAGCATGGCGAGCGAGGGCCTGGAAGCGTTCAGCGAAGTACTGCACCGTGGTGGTGAACGGCAGGCGCCCAAGTTCCGCCAAGCGGCTTCCGCGGATCGGGGGCCCGAAACATAGGAGGCATAGCTCACGGAAGCGGTCCCATGGGGGCATACCGCCCTCGCCCTGCTCGAGGGAGTAATACCACGTCTAGGCGGCGCCTCAGAGGTGGTAGGAGGCAAGCCATGTGCGGTCCGACACGAGGGCGCTCCCCGCGAAAGAACTGCTCGCACTGGTTGGGCTAGTTGAGGGGGTCCTCTGAGCCGTTGTAGGTGGCGAATTCGAGCTTGGCGTAGCGTGGAGGTGTCGGGGCCATGCCGCCATGGCCGTACGGCTCGATGCGGGCCGCGTGGGAGCCGACGAACCCCGAAGAGGGGGCGTCCGGGAGGGAAGGCCGTGGCAGGTCCCCGGCTATGGTCTAGGCCTGCGGGGTGAGGATGCAGTGAGCCATGCCGGTAGTGGTGACGGCGATGGGGGAAGCGGACGTGCTGAATCGGGACGCCTCCCGGGACGGTGGCCAATGGGCCGGTGCCGAGGGGCAACCATGGCAGGGCGCTGGGGGCGGAGTCTGCTGATGCACGCTCGGGAACGCCGTGGACCACGGTAGAGAGGACGGCGGGCGGCTGCGGTGGTGGCGGCAGCCCTTGGTACGTCATCAAGTACATTCGGATCCCTTGGACGGTGGTGACGAGGTCATTGAGGGCCCCGATCATCTGCTCGGGGGTGTAGACGACGGGGATCGGCGCTGGTGCGAACGCCTGGGTGGGGGCGGCGGCCGTAGTGGCCGCGGGAAGCATGAACGCAGTGGTGGTGGTGGCCGGTGAAGATGACATGATCGAACAAGAGCAATCTGATACCAAATTGGTAGGATCGACTACTCTACCAGGTCTAGGGCGGAGATTGTAGGGGAAGGAGGGAGTGGTGTGCGAGCAGAGGCAAGGTCGCCAGCGACTGGGCGCCGTCGTGCGGAAGCAGGGAGGTAGCGGGGCAAGCACATGAGGCGTGATACGCCCAATTTGCATCACCTTTCTATATCATAATAATTACCTCTATTATTGATATATGTCTTATTATGAGGTATTACTTATGGCTTTTTATCTGTTTATGCATGTTGGATGATTCTTGGAGGATGAACTGGCGGAGTCTGAATTCTGATGGAAAAGAAGGCGTTTCGGTGCAATTTCGCGAAGATCAGAAAAATACCATAAAAATATGGGAAAATATTATTTTTACAAAAGATTGAGGAAGCCATAAGGAGCGAGGAGGGTCCACAGGGGGCCCACCCCCTAGGCGCGGATCCCCCCTAGGCCGCGCCTAGGGCAGGTGTGGCCCACTTGCCCGGCTCCCGACTCCGCCCCTTCGCCTATATCTTCCCTACGGAACCCTAAGCCTCAAGGAGCGACCACAAATAGATTTCTGCCGCCTCTGGGGGCGGAAAACACCGAGAGAGAAAGATCTCTCCGGTAGACAGATTTCTACCGAGGGAATTCCTTCCAGAAGAGGGGAGACCGTCGCCATCAACACCATCATCAAGCTAGGCTTCATCGGGATCATCATCATCATCCACACCATCATCTCCACCAGCACCATCATCACCACTCCATCCCGCTGTAACAATTGTGTTGGATATTGCTTTAGTTCTTAGGGGAAACCTTCCCGGTGTTAATTACTATTGTACTTGATGCTTGTGAGTAGAACCATTGGATTATTGTTTATGTTCAGATTGTTATCCATTACCATATCATCTTTTATCTTGATCCATATGATGGCTTGTGAGTAGTTCGTTGTGTTCTTGAGGACATGGGAGAAGTCATGTTGTTATTAGTGGATTTGTGTTGAGTTATTATTCAATGGTTTAGTATTTAAGTTGTGGTGCTATTATTCTAGTGGTGTCATGTGAACGTCGACTACATGATACTTCACCATTTATGGGCCTAGGGGAATGCATTGTGTATTTGGCTACTAATTGTGGGGTTGCGGGAGTGATAGAAACCTGAACCCCCGTTAGGACACCTTTGCACAAGGGAGTGTAGGATCTTAGAGTTTAAGGCTGTGGTTATATTTATATCTTAATTACTTTCCTATAGTTACGGATCTTTGCAGGGGGTTTAATCACAAGTATGTATTAGTCCAAGTAAGGTCGGTATGTTAGCACATGTTCACCCACACAACACTTACAACACCAGAGAAGAGTACTTAGCTATTTGAAGCGAAAACACTTGGCAGAATTCCCATGTTTCCTCGAGAATGTTTGGTCCTTATAAGTATTTCCACCGACTTGTCCTTTTCTAAGAAAGGATTGGGCCACTTGCTCCATTTGTTCGTTACCTTTGTTACTTGTTCTTTGTTTTGTTGCCTTATCAGAAAACCACTAAAAATCCGTTTGCTAAGTATTCACAGGGATTTCCTGCTCCACACCACTGTTCAGCACCTTATGCTCCACGTTGGGATCGACACTCCTATTTATCAAAAGTACTGCGATACACCCCCTATACTTGTGGGTCATCAAGACTATTTTCTGGAGCCGTTGCCGAGGAGTGAAGCGTTATTGAAGAGTGGAACTGGTAAAGGAAACTTTCACTGTGAGTATTGCTTTTTTCTGTTTTTTGCTTTGTTTTCAATATGGATAACCCACTTGGTTTTCTGTTTGGGAAAACTACTACCACTAAAAGGGTAGTAGAGGAACCACCACCTGTTGAGATAGATCCTTTTAAGATACCTACAAGTATTGTTGATCGTGTTATAGATAATTATTATTTAGGGGATGGAACTGTCCATCCTGGTGATCATTTGCTTTTTATCCATGAATTATGCGGGTTTTTTAAGTGTGCAGGTATCACAACTAAACAGGTAAATAAGAAGTTACTCTCCATATCCTTGAAAGGGAGAGCTGAAGAATGGTATAAGCTGCTGAAGAATGGACAATCCATGGAATGGGAGGAGATGGCATCTCTCTTTTACTCTAAATTTTATCCTCCCAGTGAGATTCATAAGGATAGAAATTTTATATATAACTTTTGGCCTCTTGATGGAGAGAGTACAGCTCAAGCTTGGAGGAGATTGAAGTTACTAATGCTTAAATGTCCTATTCATGAACTCCCTAACAATATTATTCTCAATAACTTTTATGCTAGGCTTTCTCTTCATGATAAAGATTTATTAGATGCTTCTTGTGCTGGATCATTCACACGCATGAAGAAAGAAGCTAAATGGGATTTACTAGACCGTATTCAAGAGAACACTGAAGCTTGGGAGAATGACAAAGGAAGAAACTCAGGTATAAACTATGATTATAAGTGTATTAAATCTTTTATGGGAACTGATGGCTTCCGTGATATTAGTAATGAGTTTGGTCTTGATTCCCAAAAGTATTGCCAATTGTTTTAAGGCCTTTGCCTCTTACATAGAAATTTCCAAGAAGAAGTGGCATAAGTACCATGCACCTTATAAAGATGTTGTTAGTCATGTTTCTGTTAGAAGTACTAAAGTTTGTACTACTAATCATATTGTGCATGAACCTTATGTTGAGAAAATACCTTTCCTAGATAAGGTAAATGAGTATTCTATGATTATTAGTGCAAATAACAAAGGTACAATGAAAAATGTGGAGCCTGGTAAGCAAATTAATGATGAACCTGTGGTAGCTATTGTGAAAGAAACTGTCACTAGAAATATAGAGGATGAGCACATTGTCTTCTGTGAAGACGCTTCTAATATTATCTCTCATCCTAGTGGAGCTAGAAAAGCTAGTGTTCCTGTTCTTTCTGTTAAAATTAGTGATCATTGCTATTATGGTTTATGTGATATTGGTGCTAGTTATAGTGCTATTTCGTATGAGCTTTACAGGGAAATTATGCATGAAATTGGTCCTTGTGAGCTTGAGGACATTGATGTGGTTATTCACCTTGCTAATAAGGAAACCATTTGCCCCATTGGCATTGTAAGAGATGTGGAGGTCCTTTGTGGTAAGATTAAGTATCCTGCTGATTTTCTAGTGCTCAATTTAGCAGCTAGTAAAACTTGTCCTATCATTTTTGGTAGACCTTTCTTGAACACTTGTGGAGCTATTATTGATTGTAGGAAGGAAAAGGTTTTAACTAAGTTTGATGGAGATAATTATGAGTTTAACTTTTCCAAATTTGCTAAAGCTCCTTGTGAAAATAGCTTGCCTAATAAATATTTCAGGATGGAACAACTTGCTTCTATTGATCTAGTCTATGACCTTGGACCTCTTTTTGGTGACTGTAAGTATGCTCATTCTGATGATAAAATTGTTGCCAGTGGAAGTTATATTGTCAACTTGGCAGCACTGGAGACCGAACCGTTGTTTATCGTGACGAGATGAATCGCCTGGCTTTGCGCCTTCTCCTTCTGCTCACTCGTGCATCTCCTTCGTGTTAATGCTCATGGCAGCCTTCTTCACCGGCGCTGTTTTGCTAGCAGGGACATGGACAATTGTTTCAATAATCAGATGGCTGACGCAAAGTAGTGCCCTAAAAAATAATTCCTACCTCCTGATAGACTAGAAACCAATCAATCAAACAGAGTACAAGCAACCCTAACAGACAAGCCGAATCTTTTAGATCCACATAATCTAGTCTTTGAAAATCTATATCCGAAGAATCACAACTCTTGTAAGAGGGTTTCCCAGTTATCTCGATGCTCTAGATTGGATTTCAACATATAACATGTGTAAATTAAGGATACTATTTGTTTATATTAAACATTTTTGTTTCTAGAGCTTATTCAAACAACATAATGTGCGCTAGTGTAGTTATTAATATAGAGGTTAACAGCAACCTCCTGGCAGGATCCTCAATTGCTACATGTTGCGCAAGGGTTGGCAGAGAAAAGATGTGACAATAGTCCCATTAATTTCAAAGATTAAAAGTATTATTTCTGCCAGGTGGGCCAGATACAATGGCATCTCATATTGACCTGTAGCTCCAGAAGGGTCTAACTAAAATTCGTGAAATCCATGTTTGACAGTGCCGCGGGTTCATCAATCAGTGCTCCTTTGCCCATGGATGAAGCAAACTGTTTTGTAGTACCAGTTGTAAATTGTAATACAGAAGAGGAAGATTGTTTGCATTTTTATTTTTCATAGACTTTGCTTCCAAGTCTTGTGGCTGGTGGATCACTTTTTTCTTCTGGTTGATTGGTCAGGTAAGTGGATGAAATTAAATTGGTGAACTGAAAAGTTGATAGGTGATAATGAGTGACGTGGAAGTGTATGGGAATAGGCTGAGCTGCTATGCCTGGTTGATGGGTGAACTTTACTTTTCTTTCCATTGCATACGTTTTTGACAAAGGTGTAACCTTTTTCGCCTAACCATGTAAGATAGACATGGAACCTACATAAATTTTGTGGTGTGTAGAAGGTTGCTTTGCAAAAATGGACACTTTACAATGCAGTACATGTAACGAGATAATAAGGTGAGGTTTGAAAGAGTTATTTAACCACGTGCGTGTTTGTCGCGGGGCGAGGATATAAAAGAAGATAACAAGATTGGTTCAGACTGCGGGGTTTTGTTAGCACCAAGGAGAAGCAAGATAAATAGATGGCAAGTCACGAGAATATATACCTGTTGACATGTGTGTGTCATATCCACAGTCCAGTGGCATATGCTGCTGTCATCTGATTTGTTGGGTAATGAGCTGTGATCACGAAGCTAAGCATCTCCATCGCCCAAACTGGGAAAGTAAGAGCAGAACAGAAAAGGAAACACGTGTATGCAGGAAGGAAGGAAGATCCGACTGAAAATGCCGTTAGAGTAGAGTGTGTTAGTGCCATCGTCGGTGCCCACTAGCTGTTCAATACCTAGTATCGTTGTCAATGTTGCCAGGTCAGTTAGTATTAATCGAGCATCTTCTTGGTACTGCCCTTAACCACGGAGAATGATAATCACGGGCAAAAAACCCACAACAGCTGACTACTATACAAGCTGATGAGCGATCGCGGCACCAGGTGGTCACCACACCAGTGGTTCTGGTTAAGGGCAGTACCAAGCAGATGCAAGTTCTTCCTTTGGCTGGCATTCCGAGGTAGAATGAACACCAAGGAGAACAAGACAGTGCCCAGCAATGGAATCAATTGAGCACATCACGCTACATTGTAGACACTCACACTAGTTGTGGGACAGATGTGCACTCACATCGCTGGCTAGCTCTTCCAACTCGATCTATGTGTTTGTGGACAGGGTACTGACAGAGCTACAAGGGAAAAAGGATGAAGCATGACCGATGTGCTTCGCCGTAGGCATGTGGAACCTTTGAAAGAGAAGGAACGACAAATTTTTTAACTGAAAGCAAGGGGACAGAAGGGTCTTTCTATGACAGGTGGCTGATGACATAAATTTCTCGTCTGCCAAAATCCCAAATCTGCAACACGAACTTAAGCTTTGGGCAAGGAAGCTATCAGAGTAGCACCAGACAGTAGTAGCACAACAACAACAACAACAGAAACGATGGGCAACAGATTCAGTAGTGGTCGTCGAATGCATCATTAGCCCTCTCACACAATAAAGTACTGTATAATAAGCAGTCTCACATTATGTGGGCTCAATCTGAATTAATTTGTCGGTGGCGAGTCGTGAGTTGCATTTCAGAAAATCCAAGTCACTTATTTCTGAACGGGCGGAGTACTGAACATGTCATATGATTTACTACTCAAATTAATAATTATGCATGAGTAGGTTAGCAAGATGGTTACTGATTAACTGGTCGCGTAGTACAGGTAGGTGTAGACACACGATTGATGGGTGGATGAAAAGGTCCCTAAACTTGTTTGATCGATCGGCTAGATCAATTAATTATTAAACGTGCACAGATCCATGCTTGCCAGCAGGAAGGACGAATCCAGTCAGTGCAATTCTAGCTTCTGCTAGTAGTAGTATGCTACACGGACGACAAAAACAACACCTAGCATAGTTTTTTTTTTTGCGGGGAACACATAGCTTAGTTGTGCATGATTGGCATAGCGGAACTTTTTGGGTGGTCCTTTGCGTTAGTTAGATCACGCGTTCACGTTTAATTTATGCATGGACCGTGCGATGCGTGCGCCATGACACTAGACAGTAGCACAACAACAGCAACAGAAACGATGTGCAAGGCCACCGACACTACAACAGATTATGTGGTCATCGAATGCATCATTAACCCTCTCACACAACGTGGACGTGCACCGTAAGGAGATGTCTTTTGGAAGCCTAAACGTGTGGGACACCCCCACACACACACACACACCCCACCCCACCCCTTGTGGTTATGACGAGAAAATTACAAAAAACCACCACATTGCAGGTTAGGGTTTCAAAAAACCACCACTATTCGTTAGGGTTTCAAAAAACCACCACTTCAGCACTAACATTTTACAAAAAGCACTGATTCAGTTTTCATCATCTGTAGACAAACCACGACCATTTGGGCCCCACCGTCAGCCGACGTGGCAACGGCAATAGTCCAGGCGGCGGCGTTTATCTAAGCCGTCAAAACAGAAATAGAACCCCACCAGCGGGCATGGGACCCACACGTCATCTCTCTCTTCCTCCTCCTACTTCAATGGTGATGGCGGCCGCCACGGGCCAATGCAACAAGCTTAGAGGAGCGGTTGCATGCCGTCGCCGTTCTCAGACTCCATGGGCAGGGGCTGCCCTCTCCCTCATCGTCCGCCGGACCAGAAAGTCAACGCCCGGCCATGGCTCGCCTCTCAGAGATGAAAATCCAATCCAGAAGCACTAAATGTCGTCCCTGGCGCCACCCTTGCTCTCGCGGGCGAGCATACCCTGTCCCCGCCGGCGCACCGCTCCCTTCCCGGTCCTGCCGGCGAGCAGCCTCCTCCCCCGCTCACCTCCTGTATCGGGTTTCTTCTCCACGATCGGCGCGCTACGGCCTGCGCACTGCCTTGGCCTCTATCGGCGCCTCCCCTCCCATCCCCTACCTCGGCCCCCACGTGACAGCGTCGTCCGCGGCCACCCCAACTTCCAAGGTGCGTGGTGTTGGAATTATGCCCTAGAGGAAATAATAAAGATGTTATTATTATAATTCTTGTTCATGATAAAGTTTATATTCCAT
Source organism: Avena insularis (assembly GCA_023614405.1). NCBI lineage: Eukaryota > Viridiplantae > Streptophyta > Magnoliopsida > Poales > Poaceae > Avena > Avena insularis. The sequence goes on from CM042691.1 coordinate 412,829,066, forward strand.
GCTAGAATTGTATTAAGCGGAAACATTAATACTTGTGTGGTTTGTGAACAACACCGTGTCCCTAGTACGCCTCTATGGACTAGCTCATTGATCAATGATGGTTAAGGTTTCCTAACCATAGACATGAGTTGTCAATTGATAATGAGATCATATCATTGGAGAATGATGTGGTGGATAGACCCAAACTAAGCAAAGCTATTAGATCGTTTCATCGTGTTCGTCTTTGCGAAGCTTTTCTCATGTCAAATATTGTATTCCTTAGACCATGAGATAATACAACTCCCTGGTATCGGAAGAAAGCTTTAAGGTCATCAAACGTCATCCTATGAGAGGGTGATCATAAAGGTGTCTCTCAGGTGATCGGAAAGTATCTGTTGGGTTGTATGTATCGAGATGGAATTTGTCCCTCCCAAGTCGGAGAGATATACTTGGGCCCACTTTCGGTGTCGATATCAACACGCTTGCAAGCATGTGGTTAAGGAGTTAATCACAAAGTGATATCGGATTACGGAGCAGTAAAGTACTTCTGTGAGCGAGATTGAACTAGGTATGACGATGACGATCGAATCTCGGGCAAGTAAAATATCGCGAGGCGAAGGAATATATATATGGGATTGATTGAATCTGGCATCGTGGTTCATCCGATATGATCATCGATGAATGTGTGGGAGTCAATATGGGTTCCCAGACCCGCTGTTGATTATTGATAGAAGATCATATGCGCATATTCTCGAACCCGAGGTCACACATAACGTGTCTCGGCCTAGGATAGATTGGATACTTGGTTTATGAATTTTTGTTGAGTCTCGGATGGGATCCGGGACATCATGAGAGGTTCGAATGGTCCGGAGAATAAGATTCATATAAGGCGGTGCAGTTTTGGAGTTGAATTGTTCCGGATTAATCGGTATTATCTAAGCTTCTAGAACCTTCCGGAAGGGGCCAACGTGGTCCCACCTTCCGATAGGGGCATGGGCCTATGAGGGAGTGTCCTGGCGCATTGGGCCAGGGGCACAAGGCCCCATAGGGCCCAGCCGATCCTAGATAAGTTTAAATCGTTTAAACTAGAGATAAGATAGGGTTTCTAGAAGGAGTTTAAATCGTTTAAACTAGAGATAGGCTTGGAGGATGGGCAGGGCTGGCCGCACCCCCTCTATATAGAGGGCTGGTGCGCCCCCTACCCCCACACACCTTCCTCCAAACCCTAGTAGCCTGCTGCCTCCTCTCTCTCCCTCCCATTTGTTTGTAGGCGAAGCCTGCAGAAATTCTCCATCATATACACCACGCGTCGTGTTGTAGATCCAATCCATCTCTCCACCATACTTGCTGGTCCGAGGAAGGAGGCGTCGAGGTGCTGCGTGTGCATCTCACGGAGGCACCGCCACTTGTGGTGCTAGATCGGATCGGATCGCGAGGAGAAGCGAGTGACTACATCACCCACGTTCCGGCGAGCGTTCCATTGTCTTAATCTTCAAGGGTATGAAGATCTAATCCAATCTCTCTCGTTCTTTGCATCTCCTAGATTAGATCTTGGCTTTCCTTCTGTTCGCTCAGTAGAAAATTTTGATTTACTATGCGAAACCCTTGATGGTATCGAGCTAGATCTATGTAGATGTGATTCACGAGTAGAACGCAACATGGTTGTTGCGGCGTTGATGTTTTCTGTTGCAAGCCTCTTGTTTGTGTTCTTCTTATGGCGGGATAGTGAGATTGAAGCGTTCGGGCCAACCTTACGACGTCGTTGGCGTGACCGACTCGCACTTGACGTGTGGCTTGTACCACACATGCGGCTGGTGGATGTCAGTTTCTTTCACTATAGTTGTCACGGGATTAACACCGGAGTTTGGCCACCATAATACCACCGTTGTGGCTTTCCGTAGGTAAGAATCGTTCTTAGCATCTACTCCCATGAGCCACGTAAAACATGCAACAACAAAGTAGAGGCGTCTAACTTGTTTTTTGCGGGAGTGTTTTCTGATATGGTATGGCCCAAGATGTGATGTGTATATTGTATCACGATGATCATGTTTTGTAATGTTTCACGACTTGCATGTCGATGAGTACACAACCGGCGAGAATATATGGTTGTCTTTATAATTGTGTATGACCTGCGAGTCAACTTCTTATACGCCATGTAATAGCTTTACTTTATCGCTAAGTGGTTAGCAATAGTTGTAGTTGCTATTCGTGGTGGAGGCAATCATGGTGGAGTGATGGAGATCATGCCGGAACGCACAAGATGGAGATCATTCTTGTGAAGATTGGCTATACCATGTCACATAAAGTTATATGCATGTGATGTTTATCCTTTTATGTATCTTATTATGCTTAGATCACGACGGTAGCATTATAAGATGATTCCTCACTAAAGATCAAGATAAAACTGTATTTCTCCCCAAGTATGCACCGTTGAAAGTTAAATCGTGTCCAAGCATCACGTGATGATGGTGCTATAGACTCTCGCTCACATACAACGGTGCAAGCCAGTTTTGCACAGCGGAAATACTTGGGTTTTACTTGCGAGCCTAGCATGTACAGACATGGCCTCGGAACGCAAGAACCGAAAGGTTAAGCATGAGTCATATGAATGATATGATCGACACTTCGTTGTCTACCATTGAAACCACATCTCTTCTCGTGAAGATCGGATTAGGTGTGGTGAATTTGGATCGTGTTCACTAAACAACTTGAGGGATGTTGAATTTAGTGGGAGTTCATCTAGTAATTTGATTAAGTTGAACTATTTATCATGAACATAGTCTAAATTGTACTTGCAAATACTGTAGATCACATGGCCAAGTCCAACTTCAACTTCAACGTTTTTGCTGAGAAAGAAAAGCTTAAGAACAATGGGTCTAACTTCACCAACTGGTTCCGCAATCTGAGAATCATTACATGCAGCGGTCAAAAGGACTATGTCCTTGGGAAAGCGTTAGGTGACCCCTAACTGCTGCGTCGGTGATGAGAAAGCTGTCTATCGATCGGCAAAGATGATTATGGTGTGATTAAGAGCACCATGTTGTTTGCTATGGAACCGGAACTTCAAAATCGTTTTGAAAACTATCCCGGGCCCTTTGAGATTCTCGAAGAGTTGAAAACCATGTTTCAGACTCAGGCCCGTTACGAGAGATATGAGATCTCAGAAGTTCTTTAAGCGCAAGATGGAGGAAGGAGTTAGTTAGTGAGCACGCCATTAAGATGTCGGGCTACACTCAACGCCTTGAGCAATTGGACTACAAGATTCGGAGGAGCTCAAGATTGACGAGTTCCGCAATCACTCCCTCCGGCTACAAAAGTTTTGTAGTGACTCACAATCAGATTGGTTCCACTGATACGATCACCGAGCTCTTCGCAAAGCTGAAGGCTGCGGAGGTGGACATCAAGAAGGATAATCATGTGTTGATGGTCAACAAGCCCTCCTTTAAGAAAGGTAAAGGTGCAAAGAAGCCCTTCAAGAAAAGCGGCGGCAAGCGCGTTGCCCTGCTGAGAAGAAGCTCAAGTCTGGTCCTAAGCCGGACACTGAGTGCTTCTATTGCAAGGACAAGGGTCACTTTGGGCATCGTCCGAAGTACTTAGCGGACAAGAAGGCTGGCACCATCAAAGGTATATTTGATATACATGTTATTTATGTTTTCCTTACTAGCCCTCGTTGTAGTGCCTGGGTATTTGATATTGGTTCAGTTGCTAATATTTGTAACTCGAAACAGGAGCTACGGAATAGACGGCGGCTTGCGAGGGATGAGGTGACGATGCGCGTTGGCAACGGATCAAGAGTTGATGTGATGGCCGTCGGCACGCTCTCCTTAGTTTTACCTTCGGGATTCGTTTTAAACCTTAATAAATGTTATTATGTGCCTGCGTTGAGCATGAACATTATTTCTGGATCGTGTTTATTGCAAGACGGTTATTCATTTAAATCGGAGAATAATGGTTGTTCTATTTATATGAGTAACATCTTTTATGGTCATGCACCTCTTGTGAATGGTTTATTTCTTCTAAATCTCGAAAGGGATGAAACACACATCCATAACATTGAGGCTAAGAGATGCAAAGTAGATAGTGATAATACTACTTATTTGTGGCACTGTCGTCTAGGTCATATTGGTGTAAAGCGCATGAAGAAACTCCATTCTGATGGACTTTTGCAGTCTCTTGATTTTGAATCATTTGACACATGCGAACCATGCCTCATGGGCAAGATGATCAAAACCCCGTTCTCGGTATGATGGATCGAACAACGGACTTGTTGGAAATCATACATACCGATGTATGCGGACCGATGAGTGTTTCGATGACGGTGGATATCGCTATTTTCTCACTTTTACCGATGACTTGAGTAGATATGGGTATATCTATTTAATGAAACATAAATCTGAAACATTTGAAAAGTTCAAAGAATTTCAGAATGAAGTGGAGAACCATCGTAACAGAAAGATTAAGTTTCTATGATCCGATCGTGGGGGCGAATATTTGAGTTATGATTTTCTCACGCATCTCAAAGCAAGTGGAATCGTTTCGCAACTCCATACCGGAACACCACAGCGCAATGGTGTGTCTGAGCCGAATCGAACCCTATTAGATATGGTCCGATCGATGATGTCTCTTACTGATTTGCCGTTATCATTTTGGGGTTATGCATTAGAAACCTGCATTCACTTTAAATAGGGCTCCATCTAAATCCGTTGAGGCGACACCGTATGAACTGTGGTTTGGTGCTAAACCTAAGTTGTCGTTTCTTAAAGTTTGGGGATCTGAAGCTTCGTCAAGAAGTTGATGCGGACAAGCTCGAACCCAAAGCGGAGAAGTGCGTCTTCATAGGATACCCTAAGGAAACTATTGGGTATACCTTCTATCCACAGCGAAGGCAAAGTGTTTATGCAAGAACGGTTCCTTTCTTGAGAAGGAGTTTCTCTCGAAAGAAGTGAGTGGGAGGAAAGTAGAGCTAGACGAGGTTATTGAACCTTCTCTTGAATTGGAGAGTAGCGCGCACCTGAAATTGTTCGATTGCTTTGCACCAACGATAGAGGAAGCTAATGACAAGGATCATGAAGCTTCGGATGCTGCTGCTACTGAACGTCGCAGGTCGACAAGGTCGCGTGCCCCTCCTGAGTGGTACGGCAACCCTGTCTTGACTGTCTTATTAGTAGAAGACAGTGAACCTACGAACTATGAGGAAGCGATGATGAGCCCAGACTCTGAGAAATGGCTAGAAGCCATGAAATCCAATTGGGATCCATGGCGAAAACCAAGTATGGACTTTGGTGGACCCTCCTAGCAGAAAGGCCGTTGAGTGCAAATGGATCTTCAAGAAGAAAGCGGACGGATGGTAATGTTACCGTCTATAAAGCACGGCTTGTTGCGAAAGGTTTTCGACAAGTTCAAGGTGTTGACTACGACGAGACTTTCTCTCCTGTAGCGATGTTTAAGTCCATTCGGATTTTATTAGCAATTGCTGCGTTTCATGATTATGAAATATGGTAAATGGATGTCAAGACTGCTTTCCTCAATGGCAACATTGATGAAGAGTTGTATATGATGCAACCCGAAGGTTTTGTCGATCCTAAGGATGCTGATAAAGTATGCAAACTTCAGCGTTCCATTTATGGACTGAAGCAAGCGTCTCGGAGTTGGAACCTTCGTTTTGATCAAGTGATCAAGAGCTTTGGATTTGTTCCAAATTGCTACGAAGCTTGCATCTACAAGAAAGTGAGTGGGAGCTCGGTGACGTTTCTGGTACTATATGTGGATGACATATTGATTATTGGAAATGACATCAACATGCTTAACGATGTGAAGAGTTATTTGAATAAGTGTTTTTCAATGAAAGACCTAGGTGAAGCTGCTTATATATTGGGCATCAAAATCTATAGAGATAGACAAAGGCCTTTGATAGCTTTAAGCGAGTACATACCTAGACAAAGTTCGAAAAGGTTCGAATGGATAAGGCATTGAAAGGTTCGGTGCCTATGTTGTCGAGGAAGATATTGAGCAAGGCTCGGTGTCCAACTGATGAAATGATAGGGAAGCTATGAGCAAAGTGCCTTATGCCTCGGCCATAGGTTCCATCATGTATGCCATCTTTGTGTACTAGACGGATGTGTCCAATGCTCTTAGTTTGAGTAGATATCAAAGTGATCCGAGTGGAACCTTTGGACAGCCGTGAAGAACATCCTAAGGTATCTAAATAGGACTAAAGAAATGTTCTTAGTCTATGGGGGTGATGAACAGCTCGTCAGTAAAGGTTACGTCGATGCTAGTTTCGACACCGACAAGGATGATTCTAAATCTCGAGACGGGATACGTGTATATTTTTAATGGAGGAGCTGTGAGTGGAGAAGCTGCAAGCAAAGCGTGATCGCGGGATCTACGATGAAGCGGAATACATAGCTCTTTGCGAAGCGTCAAGTGAAGGAGTTTGGATCGAAACTTCATCCTTTGAGCTTGGCGTGGTTCAAGTGCATTGGACCCCTGGAGATATTATGTGACAACACTTTGGCGCCATAGCACTCGCTAAGGAACCAAGATATCATCCAAAGACCAAGCATATCAACTTAAGTTTCATATAATCCGAGATTATATAGCGATGGAGATCGAAGATCAGCAAAGTACATACAGATCTGAATGTCCTAGATCCATTGACTAAACCTCTTCCACGTGTAAAACATGATCAACACCTCAGTGCCATGGGTGTGAGATTGTTGCCAAATGTAAACTAGATTATTGACTCTAGTGCAAGTGGGAGACTGTTGGAATTATGCCCTAGAGGCAATAATAAAGATGTTATTATTATAATTATTGTTCATGATAAAGTTTATATTCCATGCTAGAATTGTATTAAGCGGAAACTTTAATACTTGTGTGGTTTGTGAACAACACCGTGTCCCTAGTACGCCTCTATGGACTAGCTCATTGATCAATGATGGTTAAGGTTTCCTAACCATAGACATGAGTTGTCAATTGATAATGAGATCATATCATTGGAGAATGATGTGGTGGACAGACCCAAACTAAGAAAAGCTATTAGATCGTTTCATCGTGTTCGTCTTTGCGAAGCTTTTCTCATGTCAAATATTGTATTCCTTAGACCATGAGATAATACAACTCCACAGTATCGGAAGAAAGCTTTGAGGTCATCAAACGTCATCCTATGAGAGGGTGATCATAAAGGTGTCTCTCGGTGATCGGAAAGTATCATTGGGTTGTATGTATCGAGATGGAATTTGTCCCTCCCAAGTCGGAGAGATATACTTGGGCCCCTTTCGGTGTCGATATCAACACGCTTGCAAGCATGTGGTTAAGGAGTTAATCACAAAGTGATATCGGATTACGGAACGAGTAAAGTACTTGCTGTGAACGAGATTGAACTAGGTATGACGATACCGACGATCGAATCTCGGGCAAGTAAAATATCGCGAGACGAAGGGAATATATATATGGGATTGATTGAATCCTGGCATCGTGGTTCATCCGATATGATCATCGATGAATGTGTGGGAGTCAATATGGGTGCCCAGACCCCGCTGTTGATTATTGATAGAAGATCATGTCTGCATATTCTCGAACCGCGGTCACACATAACGTGTCTCGGCTAGGATAGATTGGATACTTGGTTTATGAATTTTTGTTCGGAGTCTCGGATGGGATCCGGGACATCACGAGAGGTTCCGGAATGGTCCGGAGAATAAGATTCATATAAGGCAGTGCAGTTTTTGGAGTTCGGAATTGTTCCAGATTAATCAGTATTGTACCGGAAGCTTCTAGAACCTTCCAGAAGGGGGCCAACGTGGTCCCACCTTCCGGTAGGGGGCATGGGCCTATGAGGGAGTGTCCTGGCCGCATTGGGCCAGGGTCACAAGGCCCCATAGGGCCCAGCCGATCCTAGATAAGTTTAAATCGTTTAAACTAGAGATAAGATAGGGTTTCTAGCAGGGAGAGTTTAAATCGTTTAAACTAGAGATAGGCTTGGAGGATGGGCAAGGGCTGGCCGCACCCCCCCTCTATATATAGAGGGCTGGTGCGCCCCCTCCCTACCCCCACACACCTTCCTCCAAACCCTAGTAGCCCTGCTGCCCTCCTCTCTCCCTCCCGACTGTTTGTAGGCGAAGCCCTGCGGCAGAAATTCTCCACCATATACACCACGCCGTCGTGTTGTAGATCCAATCCATCTCTCCACCATACTTGCTGGTCCGAGGAAGGAGGAGACGTCGAGGTGCTGCACGTGTGCATCTCACGGAGGCACCGCCACTTATGGTGCTAGATCGGATCGGATCGTGAGGAGGAGAAGCGAGTACGACTACATCACCCACGTTCAAATGAGCGTTCGCTGTACGAATCTTCAAGGGTATGAAGATCTAATCCAATCTCTCTCGTTGTTTGCATCTCCTAGATTAGATCTTGGCTTTCCTTCTGTTCGCTTCCGTAGAAAATTTTGATTTACTATGCTGCGAAACCCTTCACGTGGCCACTTTCCCCCGTTGCTCCAGAGTGCCGGCCACCGCTCGCCTTCCTGCTCCTCCGGCCGTCGGCATTCATGGCGGCGCTCCGACGCTCCGATGCACACAAGGTGCTTGAAAGAATGTCCAGGAGAAAAATAGTCAGTGAAAGTGCTGATAGCTGGGCCATACATCCGATACAACTGCATATTCACGGCCGTTTGTCTAGATCGTTACAGCTTGCCATGTCAGCCTGACAAGCAGTCCCCACCTGTCAGTTTCGCTGTCTATTGAGGATCAAAACTGAATCAGTGCTTTTTGTAAAATGTTAGTGCTGAAGTGGTGGTTTTTTGAAACCCTAACGAATAGTGGTGGTTTTTTGAAACCCTAACCTGTAATGTGGTGGTTTTTTGTAATTTTCTCGGTTATGACCTATAAGTATTTTAGTCTCTGCACATGGGAAAACAGAATGAGTTCACTACCCACTAAACGTATCTTACCTATATGGATATTTTGGTCTTTACAAATGGTGAAAGGGCATGTTAAACCTCACATCCAGCAACTACGGAAAGCAGTGAAGTAAATTTCAGCTTAGCCTCCACCCGAGAAGTGGGAAACACAAGAGAGAAGTGAAGAAGAGGAATTTGAAAAAATAAGCTTGCCCTCATGCGATCTATTATCTTGTCTCCTTCAAGCTGTGGCCTCGCCAAATTTGATGAGCTTATCCCAATCCCAAACTCTTGTGTCATCCGGGCTCGTCGCTTGCAATGATCCGGTTCATCGGTTCGAAAGTATCCTCGTATGCAATGATGCTCTCCCAAATCAAGGTATGAATGTTTTACGCTTCTTTTTTCGGCACTGCCATGGTGACAGTGCAGGACGATGGACGACTGTGCGGTGAGGCACAGGTTTCTCCAAGGATGGAATTGTAATTTTACTTGTGGAGTTATCTGTGCAAAGTTGCTTGAAAAACATGTTTATTTCATGTGTTGACCATTTGTGTAATCGCTTCATTGTCTAATAGAATATATGGTTACTTCAAAAAACTCATGTGTCATAAAAACTATGAAATCTTGATCTATCAAGGCAATTAGTGCTCACTAGATGGCTGTTGTATCTCATAAGACTCTAGTTCACCACCTCGCTACTCTGACCAAAGACCAAACCCAAAACCTACTAGATGTAAAATCATACTCCTACAACGATCAACAACCCTTTCCTACTAGCTTCGCTAAAACAATAGAACTGGCAACCCTAGATCATTTTCTAATGTGTCTTGGCAGGGCTACTTAGGAATCAAATTATTGATAGTCCAAGAAGTTCTAGTATCTTGGCCCCTGCATCGCTCTCCAGGGGGGCATCTCTGGTGGAAACCCTAGCCGCCGCCCCATTGCCTCCACTATAGTCTACTCTGCTGCCGCCGTAGGACACCGACAGTCAAAGGCCTTCGGTCGATGGCGGCCGTGGGGCAGTCTCCTCATGTGGAGGACTCCCCCCATGGGGATCCCTTGATCGCATCGGTGCATTTCCCTGGATGGCACGGTCATGAGAACGAAGGTTGGGAACCGGGGCAGCGGCCCTGAGAGGCGGTGTTGGTCCTCCCATGGCGGATGGCAGAGGGGGTCGTGTTTGCCGACCGGGGAGCGATGCTTGGCGAGGGGCTCTATGGCATGGTCCTGTGATGGCAGCGTGTTCACGCGGTCCTACACCAACGGCTTGGTGGTGGCTTTCCTCATGTGTGCTCGAAGTCATGACGCCATCCACCGGACGCTTGGTGGCGCGGGTCGCCTATGCTGCCGGTCGTGCCTTTAGGCTGTTAGTGGGGTTTGGAGTGACCGGTCCTGGTGAAGGGCAGCGGGTGGCGTGGGGGATGCTGACTTGGTTCTAATAAAGGCGGTTGTCCTAGGGTTCCTCTCACGTCAATACATCGATCTGCTTGATGCATGTCTTTGGTGATCTAGCCGGAGTGTTGAGTTCCAGAAGGCTCCACAAACTCCCGTGAGTGAATCATGCCTGGAGATTGTTGGATCGCATGGGATTAGGTCGCGTGCAACCATGTTTTTGGGACCATTTGGTTTCACAAGGAGCGAGGCTAAGCTCTCCAGTATTTTGCCATCATGGGACATGTCTTTAGTTCCATGGTGAAGTCAGTGGTGGAGAATATCATGGAAGTGACTGAGGACTAGTAGTAGTGGTTCGAGTCCTAGTGGCGATGATGAATTGGCTTGGTGATTTGTTGATTGGGCGACAACGATGCTTGTGCACTGTTTCCTTTTTAAAGACTTATCTTTTGAAAAAGTTGGATTTCTGGTGTTGTCTTGGTGGTGTTTGGTCTGCTGTTGCAAGGAATACATCAATGTAGTGGGACATTTTTGGGGGTAATTCATCTTTACTTTATTTTGTTGTGTGCATTCCTATTTCCATTAGGACATTGCGTTGTTACAGAGCCTAGTTATAATTGGTATCTTCGTGGTATTACTATATTCCCTTTATAAAAAAAGAGTTCTTCCATCAAAAAACATTCAGCACGGCACTACTTTGTTTACAAAAATTCAAATGTTGATCTATTGCTATGCTTACGTTCACCGGAAATAGTCATAATCTCTAGTGACCTCTATCAAGATATTTGTTTTACCATACACTTTAAAGCTCTATGCCAATCTAAGTGGCAGAAATTAATATATGAATATATGCACATTGGCATCTCCCTTTTCCTGCAAATCAAAGGGCACTTAGTTAGCGAAGTTTGTATTCTTTGTCAATCTGATAAAATTAATCGATTAAATTGAATTTTCTTGAAAATGATTATAAAATTTAGTAAGTTTATTTATAGTGTTAGTCTCTATAATTGTTAAAAAACAACACTTTTAATATTTGTAATTAACGGGACTATTGTTACATCTTTTCTCTGCCAACCCCTGCGCAACATGTAGCAATCGAGGATCCTGCCAGGAGTTTGCTGTTAACCTCTATTAATAAGTACACCAGTGCATATTATGTTGTTTGAATAAGCTCTAGAATTAAAAATGTTTAGTATAAACAAGTAGTATCCTTAATTTACACATGTTATATGCTGAAATCCAATCTAGAGCATCGAGATAACGGGGGAACCCTCCTAAAAGAGTTGTGATTCTTTAGATATAGGTACTCAAGGACTAGATTATGTGGATTTAAAAGATTCGTCTTGTTTGTTAGAGTTGCTTGTACTCTGTTTAATTGATTGGTTACTAGTCTATTAGGAGGTAGGAATTATTTTTTAGGGCACTACTTTGCGTCAGCTGTCTGATTAATGAAACAATTGTCCATGTCCCTGCTAGCAAGACGGGGCCGGTGAAAAAGGCTACCATGAGCATGAACAAGGAGGAGATGCACGGGGTGAGTAGAATGAGAAGGCGCAAAGCCAGGCCATTCATCTCGTCACGATAAACGACGGTTCGGTCTCCGGCGCTGCGCGGTTTGCGTATGAGATCGAGGAGGCTCGTATGTCGAGCTTATGTAGGAGTAGTAGTCATTCATCACACGATTGCATTCCTAATTAAAAGATCGATATCTATACCTTACCGCGTTGTTTCAATGTCATTACTATGTGGCAAACTAATAATCCCTTGCTATTAGATTTCAATAAAACTCAAGATTTCGAGTGTCCGTCCATTGCAGCATACCCAAACCCGTGTAGCAAAAGTTTTGTACTATTGCAATATTGTTGTAGAATTTCATCTAGTAAGCGGTCAAGCAGCAGGGGATAGAGCAGCAGATGGCCATCAAGACTGCAACCAAACACACATCAACAACTGCAATTGATCACATCATGGAGAAGTGGTAGCAGCCGAGCACGGACTAGATCGCCACTCAGCAGTAGAGTGTGGTAGCGCGCGCAGGAGGTTGGCCAGGAGCTAACGTGGCTGGAAGGTACCGTATGAACCGTCCTTCATCACCTTTGCTGTTCGAAGGCGAGAAGCCGCTGATCATCTCGTAAGCGTTGTCTAGTTCGTGGGAGAGATTGGGGGAAAGGAAAGTGAGGCTATGGTTACCAGGTCACACGAATTTGGGGGAAATTTTGGGTCATGCGCAAGATTTTAGACCCAAAATATTGGGCCGCCTGGGCGAGCTTTAGCGGCTAAATGGTTCCTTTTTATCTCTCACCAACGTTTAGAGATGCTATTATGTTTTCATAGTTTAGCACAGAACAGGCATAGCTTTAGAGAGAATCCTCTCAAAACACTATAGTACGTGCGGCTATAGCCGGGTATTTAAATCTTTGCCTACCTGACCGCCACCATGGATTAGCCTGCAACTTTTATTATTCCTTCACTCTACATGCAACCTGCTTTTTGCCTACCTTCATATATCTCGGGCAACAGGGAGAGAGATAATTAAGTAAACACGTGCGTTCTTGTTGCGGGGAGAGAGATTGCAGACTTTAACCGCACCAAGTCACTAGCATATTTCACTGGTTAATTGATTTGGTACGGTGGCATATGGCATATATGTAGTGGCATATGCTGCTACTGCATATCATTCGATTCGATATCATTCGATTCGATTCGACTGGCGCATATAAATTTTTATATGGGAAATGAGCTGTGATCTCTAAGCTAGGTATCTCAATCGCCGATGTGGAAAAGAAGAGAAGAGAAGAAAAGAAAGCCAGCATGAAGATGCCGTTAGCTAGTGTCTGTGTCGTCGGTGCCCGTGCCCACTAGCTAGCTTCGATCGTTGCCAGTTTACAGCTTCCACGATGATGTGTGTTGCCAGGTCACTATTAACAGGAAGACCAGTACCAGCAAGCGGCATGTTTACCAGGGCAATTAAGCAAGCAAAAAGAGGTGACTTGGACTGAAAATTGGATTCAACTGTCTGTGGCGTGGCGTGGTGTGCGTGTGTTCAAACAGAGTTTCAGATGGACTAGATGGATATTCTGAGGGGATATCCATATTATCGTCGTTCATTCGTGATTCGTCCAATTCACCTCCCGATAGATCCAGCGGGACACGGCTACAGGGTCAACACAACAGATTAGTATGTTTGCACGTGGTTGGGGAGTTGCAAAAAGAAACAAAGTAGATAGGAGCAGCAAGTCCATATATGTCAAATTAATACAGTACTCTCTCTGTTCGGGATTATAGGTCATACGCACATAACTAGGTTGTTAATTTAACTAACAAAACATAACTTATATATCACAAAAATTATACCATTAGAAAATATAACCTCTAAAGTTTCTAATGGTATAATTTTTATGCTATATTATTTATATTTTGTTGTCTAAATTAGTAACCTAGTTATCCGCGCGGGACTTATAATCCCAAACGGAGGGAGTAGATCGGTTCAAATTACTACATTGACTAACAGATGGAGCGCAGGAACATGCTGTAGAAACACGATGATGAACAGGTCGCCGTATTGTCATTAGTAAATTCGCAAATTGATCATTTTCTGTGCAAGTTGGACGGACGGACGGCCGCTTGCTGTTGCGTCGACAGGAGGCAGCACTTGACTATTATACCACACCAGATAAGCTGTCACCGTCTCCTAAACGAACCTGCGAGATATCTAACCATAACGCAAATTTAAATCTCCAACTAGTGGAGAGACAGCTACATGAATTAGTAGTACGTTTGTGAAGTTGGAAAAAAAATAAAAGATACGTGGTAGGAGAAGATCGGTTCAAATTAATTATTGACTAACAGATCCAGTAGTGCAGGTAGGTGCGGAGACACACGATGCATGGATGAACCGGTCCCCGTGTTGTCAGTATTGAAATTTATCAAGTCAAGTTCACAAAAAAAAATTATCAAGTCAAAAAATATGTATTGAAATATATATATATATATATATATAAGTATTTATAGTATTCATACAAGGAGTACTAATGTATTACTCCTCCTCAAGTAGTAAAAAAATTAACCGATGGAGCTGCTGCTGCACGCCAGCAGGGACAGATCCGATCAACACAAACGCGTAGGAAGGCACACACATGCGGGAGATTGTGCTTAGTAATCATTTTTGGTCGTTGGCGTGAGTTAGATCACGCGTTAAGTCAAATTACTACATCACTGAACCGTACAGTGCACCAAAATCGCAGCTAATAAGGCCACCCACAGGGCGTCGGTACAACAGATTCGGTTGATCGTCGAGTGCATCCTTAGAACTGCCGCAAAATGCAATGGCAGTACCCACTGCCTATTATTAGGAGAGAAAACATCATTGGTACTAGTAAATTCCTGAAATATCCGTTGGTGAATGGTATGGCATGCCTAAATTTTAGTCTTGCAAGGAAAGTGAACTCCTAGGCTTTAATAACTTGGGTCTAGAACCTGCTTTAGGACTTGCGATGTTTCCTACTCTGAAATAAATATAAATATTTATTCATTTTAATTAATTAAATATTGTTGTTAACACTCGGGAAATGGTTTGAGAAAAAAAAGGCTCTTTTCAAACACCTTCTACACTCTAGAATATAGTATTTTTACACCTTAATATGCATGGAGTTATATTACTTACATCTAAGGGAAGAACAAACAAACCAGAGATATATCTATTGACTTATTTCTTAAAGGGTGCACATTAAGCTCTTTGCCAAGATGTTTACGGATAAGAGAAAACCGACAAAAGGATGTAAATGTCCACTAAGGAACAAGAGTGTTATTAATGTATGGATGCATGTTATTTGGGTTTACTCATTGTTTTTGGAGTGGCACACGATTTATTTGAGATTTTCTTTGCTAGGAATGTAGCAAAACAATTACATGGCATTTCTAAACAAAGTATATTTTCAAATTATTCAAAGTTTCCTTCTGACCACAAGCTTTGATTTTAAAACAATACAATTGTATCTTAATATTTTAAAAAATGAGTTATGCGTGTAGTTTTCTTAAGTGTGATAGACAACTATATTATATTACTTAAAAGAGGTAGATACGCCTATGAGTCAAAGTTTTCTCCAGGGCCTCCCTCTCGTCCTTGTTCTCCGCACTTCTCTATGTCCACATGGAAGTTTGATATGACACTCTGACCGACATGTTATCATGCATCAAACACGATGTATAACGTCACTGTATGTGCTTAATATGGGTTAAAGATACAAAATACACCAGAAAAACTTTCATGCATGACTATGTAGTAGTTCTGGGCTATAGTGATAAAAGATCTCAGAGCGCCTACGCAAGGGAGAGGAAGAATGAATGCTTTATGGAGTGCATGGGCACAAACAATGAGAGCAAGAGAAAATAAGGTAATTAGTGTGAGAAGATGATAATGATCAACGTGATCCACAGGGCTTTTGGCCCGATCTTTCACGACGATCGATTGAATCAGCACGATAGTAAGAGAACTCAATTTGAAATAGATCAAACTGATCTCTCTTCATCTCCTCATGTTGGAACTGATCAAAATCAACTCCCACACATGGCACACCATCAGACATTGAAGATCAGCAAACAAACATGACGATATGCGCCCCCAAACATTGGGACTTTTATGGTGTCTCTTTTATCTCGAAAATAACAAGTCTAAGATACAATGGCGGCGGCCATGAACCCATAGGGTGACTCCAACGAGACTTGGTTGAGACATGCCCCCATGCCACAACTAAAGCCCAAATGGCTGAACTAAAAGTGGTTTCGGACAGGCCCAAAAACCATCACACAAAATAAAACTAAAACACTTCAGACTTAAATAAAACAGGAAATAAAAAGACTCAAACGTCTCAAAACTAAACCGAAGTAAAATAATTTTTTAATTTTGCTTGACCACGCCTTGACCAAAACGATTCAGAACTAGAGGTGTTCTGAATTTGTGCTTCACCTCATCCGTGGGAGGAATTGCAATACAGAAAAATCCAACCTTCATGATATAAGGAGGCGGCAAAATAACAGGAGTAGTAGCTATACTCCCCTCATCATAAGATTTCATCTAAAGACTATAAACAGTCAATCTCTCCTCTTATCTTAGATCATGTGTTTCTCTATATTTAGATCATAGAATACTCGCATACTCCCGTACACTTTTGGTACTAGTGTAGGCTAGAGTAATATTTAAGTACATGAAACCCTCGATAATAAAATTAAAAATTATTTTCACAATCCATCACCAAACATGCATGGCATTGGGATGCACTTTTTATTCATAGATGAACACATGAATGTCCATTATGGTTGTGCAATGCCGGATAGCCACTCTTACCGATGGAATTACCCATTAAGTGAGGCATACAAAATTATAGTGAGGCATACAAAATTATAGAGGAACTAGGCAAGCAGGATCTCAAATTTCTACAACACGGGTTCAAGGAAAAGTTTGGGGACCCACTACTAGTTGCCTTCTTTTCTCTGTGTACCAACAGCTTACATGCATTAGAAAAAATTGAAATGAGAAGGCAGTGCAAGAAATCGATGAACTATCTTCAGAAATAAAATGCATACGAAAAACTGGCAGACAAAGTGTGCATCAAATTGTGTCTTGGTACTGCCGAGTTTGAACCATCATCACTCTGGTGAAGGGGGTGTGGTTTACGCATCTCTCCAGCATGCTGGTGGACCAGGGGAGTCAGGTAAGAAGATATGGTGTCGATGAGTCAGGGAAGCAGATCCGACGAAGCAATGACGGCAGTGTGGATGATGATGTCGTTGAGCAGTCTCCGGCGAGGTGGATGTCGGCTAAAGAGAGATCAAGGATGAGGCTTGAGTGAGAGATCGAGAGAAAATTGAGTGAGCGAGAAGCCCCGTCTAGGCAGGTATGCATGTAGCTAGTGTCTTAGAGAGATTAAGGAATGGGTCAATTTTGGGAAAGCTATGACACCATCATCAACCTATGTATTGAGGATTACATGACACGGAAGCAGTGTGCTAGATGTTTACATGTCGTTGTATCACAATTATATCGCACATCTAGTTCCGTGATTACCACTAAAAAGCGCACAACGTTAATGAAGGAGTTCCAGAGTAAGAATTAGATCCAAATGGTTGCCCATCTGACCAGCCAACAACTCAGAGAATTCGTCGACATTTGGGATTTGGTCTCTAAAAACTTACTTTCACCAAGTCAAACAGACTCGGAAAATCTCCTGAAAATTAACTTTCTACACTGCATCGTCTTCTCTGCTTATGAGGCCTAATTTCATGGCTCCTATCCTTAAGTTCTCAATCGATAAGATCTAGCCGCCGGTGCATATAGAGCCTATTATCCATGGAAGGATCCTAACAAAGTGTTGACATCCTCATGCTCCTCACGACCTGATTCTCAAGCTTTGCCTCGAGACCGAGAAACTGTAACCCACCTCGCCAATGACGAGCTTCATCCTGGCCATCTAGGACCGAGTGGAGAATCGGATGACCGACATGGGTCCCAGTGAAACCCCTAATGGAGATCGATATCCGAGCGGTGGAACGTCATTTATGCCTCGTCCTCAAGTGCGTCTAGAAAAGGTTGCAACGACTGTTCATGCATGTTTTCTGGAACATGTAGAAAGCGAGAAGCCAGTTGGGATCTTAAGTGTCTCACTTCATTATACGGAGGTGGCGCCGCAAATGTAATGGGTGTCTTTGGTTCTAGAGAGGTCTTACGCTTGGGTGAGGTTTGAGTCATCTCGTCAAAAATGTGCATTCATCATTTACATGATGTATCTCTTTTGTTCGGGAAAAAATACGGTGACCATGTAGGTTGAGTGATGTGAAGAAGATCACATCGTCGTCCGGTGTTGGGCGGCCCTCCAAGAGGATAGGAGAGCCACGTCGTATGTGCTTCGGCGTTGACGTGGCCTCGCTGCCACGGCAAGCAGAACAGGGCAGCGGCCCTACCTTGCCCACTGAGGAGCTTCGCCAAGGCACACATCGTCGGGAAATAATCAGAACACCACCCACGATCACACAGGGCCAAACATCTATATGGAGGAAACATCGAATAAAAAATAGAACATAAAAGAAAATGAAATAAGGAAGATCCAAAGGATGCGTGTCGTGTGCACAAAGGCACGCAAATAAGGAACATGTTTACCATGGAAAGCTGGAATGATTTACTTGGACTGAATTATGTCGGTGGCAAGCACAGAGGGTTAAGTTTCATCAGATGGAATGGGATATTCTGACAGGATATCCATATCTCGGAATCGTCCTCACGTACCAACAACTTGATTACTAGAGTTAGCTCACCTGTAACAGCAGCTAATAAACTGAAAATAGATAGTTCGACCATCTCCCTGCCCCCACCAATTAGTTAATCAAATCGTGTCGTTAATAATGGCTATACTATTGAGTGTCATCGAATCAAAGTATCATGAGGACTCGTATGCAGTGCCTTAATTAATTTGTTCTGGCCAAACTACAGCATTATTTTGCTGGCTGTCTGACGGGACCGGCCTGCAGGCCTGCAGCCGTTTGTTGTGTCCACAGGAGGCAGTGACGACAGCTACCGGCGGTATGTATGCATGATTGACTAATCACTGGATTAAAAATATCGTGAACCAGCAGCAACGCCAAATTTAACTCTTCACCTACGGCTCGATCGATTTACCAGGGCAGTAGATCGATTCCAGTTATTATTTGACTAACCCATGGAGCGCACGCAGGCAGGTGAAGACACGCCATGGTTAACTCTGCTGAGTCGTTTGCAATTTTATCTGAAATCTACCAACTCTAAGATAACTTGCAATAAATAGCACTAATTTTTGTTTGACGCTGCTCTAATTGAAAAATCGGACCGATAGAGTCCGACTGTAAGAGCTGAGTTGGCAAACAAATGCTCAGGTGGACATGCGGCCCACATGTCAGCACCATTTTATTTTATTTTTATTTTTTATTTTTCTCTTTTCTTATTCACCGCTCGTGGACCCCATCTGTCATCCCCACACCTTCTTTTTCCTTCCTCCTTCTTTCCATGTGTGCGCGCAGGTCGAGCACGCACACGATAAAGGCTCCCACCTAAACAACGTCCTATATTTATCATCGATTCCATGCAACCAGTTATCAAATACATTGACTACCGAACATGAAGAAGATAAACCCGGTGCTACTTGGATAATTGACCATATAGAGCGGGCGAATTTACAATGAAAGAATAAATGCCGAATTGTCTCCTCACGGTGACAAAAAACGCATCATGTATTTCCGTGGCAATTCCTCTTTACAAGATTGTCTTTTGTAAGGATAACCCCTTTACAAAGATAACATGCAAATATCTTTGTTTTTAGTGATATGTTTATCTTCCAAATTTTACTATTATCATCGACTGGAATATCAGGTTGTATCAAATCTCTATACAATGAGTAAACAGAAAATTTACCCCTCTCTAGTAACTTCCATTTGAACTTGTCTACACCATCTGACAATTGTATCGTGGATAATCATAGTAATATATTATTTCAATATACCAGTCGAGGGCCGATGAGATCTCTTCTGAAAGCCACGTTCAGAGGATTAGGTTTCACTGTGGAAAGTGTATTCCCTTCATGTCTCACAATCGAATATAAATCTGGATATTGCGCGAAGAGTAGTGTGGCCAATCCACCTACCTTTCCAGAATATAATTTGTGATCCATCATTGATATTAAAAGCACAAAATCGAAACAAATGCTTCTTGGATGCTATCAGTTTAGCCCCAAAGTGTGAATCGCCGGGTTTCTGTACCATATGAGACACAACTTCCGAGCCAACATATTTTCTCTACGGAATGTGGCAAACACCATACTCTATAAGTAGCTTGGAAAGCCATTTACCCAGAACGGTTCGCCTTAATTAATACATTAGGGCAAATATTTTGCACCCATTTCAGAAAAAAGCGAGATACTGAGATGGCGATGAGTGACATGGAAGGATACAAATAGATATGCTTGTTGAAGTGTATAAGTGGATTGCACTAGCCCTTTCCATCAGTTCGGACTTTTGGTTGCGTTGGCTAGTGCAGGAAGCTTGACATGGTATCAGAGTCTAAGGTCTCGAGTTCGAGTTCTGGCTTTCGCAATTTATCGTAAAATTGCTGTAGACCCCTTTGTGTCCACGTATAGGCTTTTTGCGTCATACGTGAGTTTCGCGCGTCATCGCTCTCTTCCGGTTGCACGTGCTGACTTCTCTCCGTCACACGTGAGAGGGGGTGTTGAAGTGTATAAGTGGATTGCACTAGCCCTTTTCATCAGTTCGGACTTTTGGTTGCGTTGGCTAGTGCAGGAAGCTTGACAATGCTAAACAAGCACTGGCCGTGTGACCGTGAAATTTGCCTGATTTGTACCATCTCTATCACATGCCGTCGCGCCATTATAGATATCAACTACCCCATAGCATCCCCAGTTGTTCCACTCCCACCAGATTCACCTTTAACAAAACGTAGCACTGACCACCAGAGAAAAACTATGCATGTCAAAACAAAAGCAGTACCATCCCTATACATACTACATCACTGCTAGAAAATCTCATAATCCAAAAATACTTTGTGCATAGACGTGACAATGAATTTTTTGAGTATGCTTTAAACATTAACCGATTAATAGTTCACATGTTTAACTAATTTTTTCTTCACAATCCACCAAAGGTTTGACAACAAAAGGCCCTTGCAAATACTATCTACACTCTTGAATATCCTATTTTTACACCTTAGTATACTCCTTCTGATCCATATTAATGTTCTTAGATTTGTCTAGATTCGAATGTATCTAATCATATTTTAGTTCTAGATACATTCGAATCTAGATAAATCCGACAACATTAATTTGAATCGGGGGAGTACATGAAATCAGATACACCATTTTTAGTTTACTTACATCTACCATACGCTCTAGAGACATCTAGTTATTATATATTTGTATTTATTAGAGTGCACACTTGAAATAGTTTGCAAAGAAATTGAAGGATAAGAAAAGCTGAAAAAAACATACATATCCACTAAGGCTCATATGAGTGTCAGATGCTAATGTACGAAGTCATGCAGTTTACGTTACTCGTTTTTGGAGAAATTAGGACTCGATTTGACAAAAGGTTTTTGGGAGGCAACAAAAGAATGGCATGGAGTTTCTTGGGAATGTATTGTTTAAATTTATTCACAGCATGTTTGTGACCACAAATATTAAATTGTATAACAATAACATTAAACCCTAATATTTAGCATAATTTTATGTGGTCAAAATTGTCAATTGTGATAGAAAACTATACTAGTTAAATGAGATAGAAGAGGTTGTTTACTAATGTTATTCCTAAGAATACTTTACTAGGCTTCCGGTAACGTTTGATCTCATGTTTTCCACTCCAAAAAATTTCCGTTGGCACTTCTACCCCTTTATCCTCTAAGCCCAACACTTTATCAATCACATCTGCCAGACTGATCTTTAGAGACCTATCCTTCTCTAATTCCAGCATATGTGTTGTGGTGGTAACGATGCATTGAATTTTATGGGAAGCATTGGGCAAAATAGAGTTTTTATTCGCAACATTTTTATGGTCAGGATTCGTAATTTTCCGTGCATCAGGAATGATTTGGGGTTGAAATCTGTGTTCCAACACCTTGTCGCTTGGTGCATCAGGACGTACTTTTATTGGTCGACCCATCTTTTTTTCTTTTTAGGGGATGGTTCGAATGTTTAAACCAAATTTACTTTACTAAATTACCAGATTAGGATGTTACTCTGCACGATATCAACTCGGCAGCTTAATTATCTATGTAAATGTTGCTTCAATTTGAAAGATTTTCAAACCACACTAGGAAAATTGTCATCTTCTACTAGAAAAGGATTTTTTACCATTATATCTAAACAAAAAAAATCATTAACAATCGAGATGGACATATTTTAGCTATGATAATGGTCTGCAGGCTTGGTTGTCGCTTTTTGTGTCGATATGAGGCACTTGACCCAGACTGAACTTAGCTATACAAGAGTTGTAGTATTATGAGAAATCAAAGTACACATACATAAAGATCTATAGATGCAAATCATCATTGACTAATCACACCAGCCGTGCTGCCACCATCTTCATCATCTCTGCTACTTAAAAAGAACATTGCTTTTCGTCGTCGCCCGATACGTCTCGCCCTTCGTTGCTTTGTCGTTTCGCCCGTCGCACACACTTGGGCCAGACCCATACCTAGCCAACAGGCCGGCCCAACACAGCCTTGGCGTGCCGGGCCCAACACGGCACGCGGTGGCCCGTCAAGCTCGCAGTATGTATGATTGACTTGTTAGAATACATATACCAACTCTGTGACAGCTTTCAACAAATAGCACTAATCTTCGTTTGACGCTGCTCTGATGGCAAATCTGACTGGTAGCCTCCAATTGTAAGTGTTGAGTTGGAAAATAGATGCTAAGGTGGACGTGTGGCCCACATGTTAGCACCATATTCTTTTATTTTTATTTCTTATTTTTCTCTTTTCTTATTCACCGCTTGTGGGCCCCACCTGTCAGGCCCACACCTCTTTTTTCCCTCCCCTTCTTCCTAGGCGTGCACCCAAGTCAAGCACGCGCATGACAAGGGAGAGCGAGCTGAAGGGAATATGCCCGAGAGGCAATAATAAAGTAGTTATTATCGTATTCCTTATTTATGATAAATGTTCATTTTACATGCTATAATTGTATTAATACGGAGTACATGTGTGTTTAATAAATAAAAAGGAAGTTCCTAGTTATGCCTCTCTTATAAACTAGCTCGTTGATTAACAAGATGATCAAAGGTTTCCTGATCATGGACATTGGATGTTGTTAATAACAAGGTCACAACATTAGTGTAACTGTGTGATGAACATTCATCCGAAGTATAGCATTACGATCAAAGTCATTGAGTTTATATTGCTATAACAACTTACGAAGTGAACCTAATCCTTAGACCATAAGATCATGTCAATCACTAACACCGAAAGAGTTTCTTGATAACATCAAACGTCACACCGTAACAGGGTGATTATAAAGATGGATTCAGAACTACTAAAGTGTTATGTTGAGGCCCATGGATCAAGAGTGGAATTTGTTCATCCCAATGACGGATAGATATGCTCTGGGCCCTCTCGGTGATATCACATTGATTAGCTTGCAAGCAAGTGATTTGATCACTAGAATGTTATATCACGGGAACGAGAAAAGAGTGCATGTCAGTAACGAGATCAAACTAGGTATGGAGATACCGATGATCGAATCTCGGACATGTAATATATCGTGAAACAAAGGGATTAAGATACTAGCGTAAAAGGTTCCGACAATCACAAGAAAGTCATAGTTGAATGTGTGGGAGTCAGTATGGGTCTCCAGATCCCGCTTCTGATTATTGATATGAGAGGGGTCTCGATCATGTCCGCATTATTCGCGAACCATAGGGTGACACACTTAAGAGACACCGACATCCATTTGGAGCAAAAGTTTCATGCCGGAAAGAATAACAAGCGCAGGAATTTATTTCACTAGATACCGAAACGGGTTTTCGGGTGAAATTGCAGAAAGTGTTTCTGCATGTGAAATGAAATACTAGCAAGGGGTTATTTGTGAATGTTTGTCATTAAAGTAATTGACAAAATTCTGAATAAATAAAAGGAGTTTTATTTAATAAGAGTTTGCATTAAATTTGGTGGAAATTTAATGGGAATTTGAGTGGGTTTTTGAGTGGAGGGAATTGAAAGGCATTTGAGTGAGTGGAGTGTCCACCCACATGAATGTGGAAGAGGTGGGGGTAGCCCCATGGCTGGGCACATGGCCCCTTGGGTGCCCCCCCTCTCCCTATAAAAGGAGCCCCCTCCCTCTCTCTCACTCACACCTCCTCGTGAAGGATCTCTCTCCCCCTCTAGAATTTATCCCCCATGGTCTCGGACTAGCGAGATACATGTTCCCGGTGGCTATTCGGCAAGAAAGGGTTGTGCTTCCGCTGCATCGCTGGAGCGAGGAGGCGGAGGTTGCTCGGTGCCTCGAACGTGTGTGCGAGCACGGATGCGCTGCTGTTTTGCGGCGCTAGGACTTCCTCTCGATCTTGAGATCGACAAGAGATCGTCTACATCAACCACGAGTTTGGACTCGTTAAGCTTTGTCGGTCTTCAAGGGTATGTTCTCTACGGATATACATCCGCCCGTTGTTTGTATCTAGTAGATAGATCTTGGTACATAGTTGTTCCCATCGTAGGAAAATTTTTGTTTTCTATGCTGCGAACCCTACAGTGGTATCAGAGTCGGATCTATGCGTAGATACTTTTCACGGGTAGAAAACATATGAGTATGTGGGCGATGATGATCATTTTATTGCTTCTTAGTTGTACTTTGGATATTGGTGGCATAGTGGGATGAAGCGGCCCGGACAAACTTTACATGTCCTCGCACATGAGACCTGTTCCACGCTTGACATGCAACTAGTTTTGCATAAGTGGCTAGCGGGTGTCTGTCTCTTCTACTATAGTCAATATCTAATTTGCAACGAGTTGTCAACAATTTGGTTATCCTCGTTGTGGTTCATGTTCGTAGGTAAGAACGGTTCTATCTTCGAAAGCCCTAAACCACGTAAAACTTGCAATGGATAAATTAGAGGCGTCTAGTTTAGATTGTTGCTGGGCTAGTGTTATGATATGGTGATGTTGTAAGTAGAAGTATCAGATGATAGTCTTACAACACACATAACGTGTAATCTCCATAGACCTTGGACTTACACATATAGGTATGGTAGTGATCATACCACAGTGCACATGATGGAGATCATATGCGGGAACCATATCATTTCACTAATAAACATGTGATGTTTTGATTGCATCTTATATTGCTATTTTAGCGTTTTATTAGCATAATAAGATGATCCCTCATTTAAATATCAAGATAAGAATGTGTTCTTCCTTAAGTATGCACCGACAATGTATCGCCGCTTCAAGGCATCACGTGATGATCGGGTGTACTTGAATCCACGAGCATATCTCGGGTGTAAGACAGTTACACACGCGAATACTAAGGTTATTACTTGGCGAGCCTAGCATGTACAGACATGGCCTCGGAACACGGACCGAAAGGTTAAGCATGAGGCATATGTTTTTGATATGATGACCATATGGATGCTCGCCTTTGAAGCTACACCGACTCACGTGATGATCGGACTTGGTGTAGTGGATTTGGTTCATGTAATCACCAAAAAGACACGAGGGATGTCGTTTTTGAGTGGGAGTTCATTTCTAATTTGGATTAGTAGAACTCAATTTATCATAAATTAAATCAAAGTGAATTTGCATAATTTGCTGTAGTCATTGGCATTCGTTCACCACCTTATGCATAGTTGTAATTGAGATAATAGAACTATAGAATTCTGGATATATACTTTACGAACTGGTATCGTATTGTGTTGAGTGTCAATCTAAAGTTTAAAGTCCTATTGCAAAATTTCAGCAAACCCTGTTTACTCCGTGAAATTTAATAATTGGTATTAAATCGAGAGTAATAATTCCAGTGTTAGTATCTTAAGTATCATGTTTGCCTCCATGATTCTTGATTGTTTTAATATCAAGTTTATCTAGGAGCTGAAAGAATTGTTTCAGAAACCATCATGTGTGGCAGATATAACGATATCTGAAACAATGTTTTGGTTGCAATATGATAGAGTATAATATATGTTCTCATATTGGATGAGAATTTGCAAAGGTTGGAGATGCTAGACATCCTAATCATCCAAAAAGGGTTTTGGAAAGTAATGTTATACTCACGATTCACCTTTATAAGATAAAGTAGCTTGATCATGAAAGTCATCATGATAAGGGTGAATAGAATATGTATGTAAAATGTTTACTACATTAAAAGATTACTAAAGAATGGATTTTGAAAGAATACCGATCATTTTAATGATGGTGATCTACTTCAAAGTGCAAGTCCAAAGGTATTATTATTTGAATATACACGCTTTGGACTATGTGTCATGTATATGGCGCCACTTTTGATGTTGATAGATTCTTTTAAAAAGGAAAAGGAAATGCTGAAAGAGAATCTATAAAATATATTTGGCAGAAAAGAAAAGATTGGAAATATCCAATTTAGGTATATATATGATATACATGTTATGGTTGTATTCTTTGCTTGTTAAACAATGTGGTTCTTGGGTATTGGATACCGAATTGGTTGGTATGAAATTTCATACGAAACGACGCAATTCATAAACCACAATGGCCTAAGTAACTAGCAAGAGAATATGTGATGATGTTCATCGAAAACAAACAAACCGTTGTTTGTATTTCTCGTTGACATCAAAGCTTGACTTCAAGATTTGTTTTAATAATTGTTATTTGAATCAGGTATCATGAGAACAAAGGTTGTTCAAATAATTACCGTATTCCATATAAGATGGATGATTTACAAATCTAGTTGGAGAAATCACATCCATAAAACCTAATGCTAAAATCTCGCAAGACAAATGATTGAAAGATCACTTACGAAGTGACATCGCTGTTTAAATTATATTGGAAAGAAAACATGAAGAAACTCCATTTTCATGGATTTTTGGAGTCTTTGATTTGATCAAGTGACGCTTGTGAGACTTTCCACGTGATAATTAAAACTTCGTTCAAGGGCCAAAGAAGAACGAACGACTAAATTATTGGAATTTATACATATCGATGTATGTAGTCCATTATGTATAGTAGTTTATGGATTTCAACTTCATATGCTTTCTCTGGAAATTTGAGTGAATGTTCACTTAATGAGAAAGAAGTATGAAATATTTGAAAACGTTTCAAAGACTTTCAAGATGAAGTGAAAATCATTATGACAAGAAAATAAATGGTTTATGATTTTATCATAAGGGATTTATTTGAGTTACAAGTGTAACAAGAAAATAAATGAATTATGATTTCATCATAAAGGGATTTATTTGAGTTGCAAGTTTAGTAAAACACCTAGATTTACATCTCCCGAAACACCATAGGAGTATGGAGTGTTTGAGATTTGTAATGAAACCTTGTTTGACATGGTTGGATCAAAGGTGTTATTCATAAAACTGCCATTATATTTTAAAAGATTAAAGCTTTAGAGACTACCGCTTTTACACTGAAAAGAGCTCCATCTTGATCCGTTGAAATGACACCATGGAAGTTATGGTTTGGGGTAAAACCCAAGTTGTCATTTCTTAAATTTTGGTATGCTAAACATAAGTAAGATGTTTACAACCAAAGTAGGATGAGCATGTCTTTGTAGGTTATTTCGAATAACAATTGGTTATTCCTCCATAACACCGAGGACAAAAGGGTTTGTCGCTTAAAATGTAAAGTTTCTTGAAGAAGGAATTTTTCATAAATGTTAAGTGGGAGGACAATAGAACTTTGATAAGGTTAACGAACCTTAGCTAAATGTGCTGAGTTGCGCAGCGCCGGAAATGGTTCTGGAGGCTTCCATAATGCTCATAGCTTATGTGCCTCAAAGGTTGTGGTCATGGAGATCTAAGTTCCTATTGAACCAAGTAGGTCGGTTAAACAATCAAATGCTAAGATTTGAGAGTAAATCATTATTGTTTGACAATGATGAACCGAATACATACAAAGAAGCGATGATGGGCCCTGACTCCGTCAAATGGCTTGAAGCCATAAAATCCGTGATAGTTCCATACACGAGAAATCGAGTTTTGAACTTGGAAGACCCTCCGGAAAGGTGTAAAAACCTATCGGTCGTATTTGGATCTATAAAGAAACAGACATGGATGTTTCACATCTATGAAATAGTCGACATGTCGTAAAGTATTTTATGACAATGTTCAAGGAGTTGACTATGACAAGATTTGATCTTTCATAGCGATATTTAGTCTGGCCGGATTAAAATAGCAACCACTACATATAATTTGGTATATGGTAGATGAATAAACAAAACAAAGTTCTTTTAATAGAATGGTTACCTAGGACATGTACATGACACGGTCCAAAGGGTTTTGTTAATTCAAAAGATGCTATAAAGGGGCATGCAAACTTCAATTGTTGAAGTAAGCATCACGGAGTTGGAATCTTCACCATGATGAAAAAGGAGTTTTTCATCAGGAGACGATGAAGATACTTGCATTTGCAAGAAATTAAGTGGGAGCGCTGAGACATATTTCTAATACATTATGTGGATGACATCTTGTTGATTAGAAATGATGTATCTTTTATTGACAAAGGTTAAGAATTTCATTTCGATGAAATACTTAGGCAAAACCCGAATATTTAAGCATGAATGTCTATAGTGGATAGACTGTGACGCTAATATGGTTGTGCCAAACGTACATATATGAGATATTGAAGGAGTTCAATATAGAAACAACAAGAAATGGTTCTTGTCGCATGGAAAAGAATTGAATCAAGATTCAAGTGTATCGACACTTGATAAGTGAAACAAGATTCAAGTGCTTTGACACTTGATGAGTGAAATCACGAGAATTTTTTGATCAATCATACCATGATATGTACACATCTAGATATGTCCTATGCTCTAAGTGTTATGAGCATATACCAGAATGAATCATAAAATGATCATTGGACGATAGTCAGGATATTCTTATGATCTTTTGGAAGAACTAAGAATATATTTGTGTAGAGGCGACAAACAATTGCAAATAGTTCATTGTAAAGCGTTATATTGATACTAGTTTTATCACAAGATACAAATTAAGTTTATCTCAATTTAAACTATGGGTGGCACAATGTAATGGAAAGGAGATTCCATGATGGATTTGGAAGAGTTCCAAAGTTAAGACATTGTGACGAATACTACAACAAAAGGCTAAGTACATGACTGCTATAGTAGCGACAAGGAGGAATTTGTGTCAAGTAGTTTGTTATCAAACTAAGGTGTGGTTCGCAACGGGCTAACACTAAAGATATATTGTGTGACAATAGTATCGACGTGTTTTAACCCCAAGGAACTAAAGGTCTCACCGAAAGACCAAATTTATACAATGCCATCTCATTGGAGAATGAGTGATGCGTGAAGATGCAAAGACATGCAAATACACACGGACCTGAAAGCGTCAGATCCATAGATTATGTTAACCACTTGCAAATGCGTATATGGAACACCAGAAATCCATAGATGTTCAATACGCAAAGTTTTCAAACTAGATTATTGTCTCTAGTGCAAGTGGGAGACTAAAGGGAATATGCCCGAGAGGCAATAATAAAGTGGTTATTATCGTATTCCTTATTTATGATAAATGTTTATTTTATATGCTATAATTGTATTAATACGGAAACGTTAATACATGTGTGTTTAATAAACAAAAAGGAAGTTCCTAGTTATGCCTCTCTTATAAACTAGCTCGTTGATTAACAAGATGATCAAAGGTTTCCTGATCATGGACATTAGATGTTGTTAATAACGAGGTCACAACATTAGTGTAATGGTGTGATGAACATTCATCCGAAGTATAGCATTACGATTAAAGTCATTGAGTTTATATTGCTATAACAACTTACAAAGTGATCCTAATCCTTAGACCATGAGATCATGTCAATCACTAACACCGGAAGAGTTTCTTGATAACATCAAACGTCACACCGTAACAGGGTGATTATAAAGATGGATTCAGAACTACTAAAGTGTTATGTTGAGGCCCATGGATCGAGAGTGGAAATTGTTCATCCCGATGACGGATAGATATGCTCTGGGCCCTCTCGGTGGTATCACATTGATTAGCTTGCAAGCAAGTGATTTGATCACTAGAATGTTATATCACGGGAACGAGAAAAGAGTGCATGTCGATGCGAGATCAAACTAGGTATGGAGATACCGATGATCGAATCTCGGACATGTAATATATCGTGAAACAAAGGGATTAAGATACTAGCGTAAAAGGTTCTGATGATCACAAGAAAGTCATCGTTGAATGTGTGGGAGTCAGTATGGGTCTCCAGATCCCGCTTCTGATTATTGATCTGAGAGGGGTCTCGATCATGTCCGCATTATTCGCGAACCGTAGGGTGACATACTTAAGAGACACCGACATCCATTTGGAGCAAAAGTTTCATGCCGGAAAGAATAACAAGCGCAGGAATTTATTTCACTAGATAGCGAAACGGGTTTTCGGGTGAAATTGCAGAAAGTGTTTCTGCATGTGAAATGAAATACTAGCAAGGGGTTATTTGTGAATGTTTGTCATTAAAGTAATTGACAAATTTCTGAATAAATAAAAGGAGTTTTATTTAATGAGAGTTTGCATTAAATTTGGTGGAAATTTAATGGGAATTTGAGTGGGTTTTTGAGTGGAGGGAATTGAAAGGCATTTGAGTGAGTGGAGTGTCCACCCACATGAATGTGGAAGAGGTGGGGGCAGCCCCATGGCTGGGCGCATGGCCCCTTGGGTGTGCCCCCTCTCCCTATAAAAGGAGCCCCCCTCCCTCTCTCTCTCACTCACACCTCCTCATGAAGGATCTCTCTCCCCCTCTAGAATTTATCCCCCATGGTCTCGGACTAGCGAGATACATGTTCCCGGTGGCTATTCGGCAAGAAAGAGTTGTGCTTCCGCTGCATCGCTGGAGCGAGGAGGCGGAGGTTGCTCGGTGCCTCGAACGTGTGTGCGAGCACGGATGCGCTGTTGTTTTGCGGCGCTAGGACATCCTCTCGATCTTGAGATCGGCAAGAGATCGTCTACATCAACCACGAGTTTGGACTCGTTAAGCTTTATCGGTCTTCAAGGGTATGTTCTCTACGGGTATACATCCGCCCGTTGTTTGTATCTAGTAGATAGATCTTGGTACATAGTTGTTCCCATCGTAGGAAATTTTTTGTTTTCTATGTTGTGAACCCTACACGAGCTGGGACAGGCTGGTGCGCATGTTTAGTGCACACGATGGTGGCGAGTCGAATGAGGGTGGCGCCGCCATTTACTGTTCACCGGAGAAGCTCCGGCGTCGAGCTACTACAGCGGCCGACGGAGGTCGTTAACAACATGTCGGGCTATACAGAGTGGGAAGGACGAATCGAAGTGGCCTATCCGGACCGGATGCTCACCAGGAGCGCGATGGAGGGGTCAGCGAGGACATGCATGGAAGAACGGCGTCAGAACCTCGCCGGCGCCGGGGCATTGACAGGGAAGAAGCAAACGGAGGCGACGATTGGGGGTGGTTGGCTCCGATTCCTTTGGGAGGATGACCAACATGACGAGGCGGAGCTCCAGGGCTGCTCAGTGAGGCTAGGAACGACGACATGAGGTGAAGGAGGGGAAAGGAGGTGTTGGGCTGACAGGTGGGACCCATGGGCGATGAATAAGAAAAGAGAAAATAAGAAATAAAAAATAAAAGAAAATGATGCTGACACGTGAGCCCCACACCCACCTCAGCATGTGTCTGCCACCCCACATCCAACTCAGCATCATTTTACCAACTCAGCCCTTACGGATGGGTCCTATCGGTCGGTCAGATTTGTAATCATAGCTGTGTTAAAAGAATATTAGTTCGATTTGTTACACCATGTCTTGGAAGTAGTAGATGTTTGACAAAATTATCAGAAGTGGTACTGACTCGCAAAATCTATTCCAAATGTTGATAGTTTAGTGGAATTTACTCGGCTTGTACCTACCTAGAAGCTGCAGGCACGAAAGAAAGGCCGTACCTTGTGTGTGCAATTGTGCTTTGCAGGTCCTTTTTGGGGTCGCTGGCGTTAGTTAGATCACGCGTGTTCTACCACGAAATGCTTCAAAGGCCACCGACGCGCATGCGACCGTGCAACAGATTCAGTTGATCGTGGAATGCATCATTTCGAACCGCAGTGGGGAATTATCAGTAGGGAAATTTCCCACAAAAAATTACGACGTCAAGAACGTTGTATGGCAGTAATGTTATCTTCCAAAGGGCGGGTAAACACTAGTGGAAACGAGGTCTTTTGTTGATCCCGAAAAAGGGCTAAGAACCGGTGTTAAAGGGGGGGGCCGTACCAGCGTGGCCCATGCGGCAAAAAAGGAGCCCCCCCTTTAACACCGGTTCATGCCACGAACCGGTGTTAAAGGTCCTCGCAGATGGCTGGCCTTTTAACACCGGTTCGTGGCATGAACCGGTGTTAAAGGGGGGGGATATATAAGACACCACCCCAGCCCACACACACCCCACTCTTCCATTCTTTCACATTTTGGAGCCTAGCAAGAGGGTGTGAAGAGTGCTAGTTTGTGTTTTTTTCATATGCACAAGAGGTGTTCGGTGAAATGCCCGAGAGCTCAAAATAAGTTTTCTTGTTGCTCTTTCCGTCTCGGTCGAGGTCGGCAACTATAGTTTCATGTGTCATTGATGTACTATATATATAAATGGTCATCTCCCTATTATTTTTTGATATATACTACATATTAATGCAGATGAACCAGCAATGGATGTACGGTGACCGCCGCACTTCTGAGTACATTACGGGCCTCCAAAATTTCATCGTTGTGGCTAATGCAAACCATGGTCACAATGGTTTTATGTGTTGTCCGTGTGTTCACTGTCAGAACAAGAAAGACTACTCAAATACCAGAACCATTCACGCCCACCTGCTTCGATCCGGTTTCATGCCCAGCTATAATTGTTGGACCAAGTACGGAGAAAAAGGGGTTGTGATGGAAGACAATGAAGAAGAAGAGGATGATGACAACTATCATAATATGTATCCTGAATATGATGATAATGCAATGGGGGTAGATAATGAAGATCAAGAGGGAGCAGATGGGCCCGCTGATGACGATCTTGGTCGGGCCATTACTGATGCAAAGGAAGAATGTGAAACTGAAAAGGAGAAGGCGAAGCTGGAGCAGATGTTAAAGGATCACAAAACATTGTTGTATCCAACTTGCGAAGATGGCCACAAAAAGCTAGGTGCCACACTGGATTTGCTGCAATGGAAGGCAGAGAATGGTGTGACCGACAACATTTTCAAAGTTGTTGGTAAAATGAAGAATCTTCTTCCAAGAAATAATGAGTTGCCGACAAGACATACCAAGCAAAGAAGGTTGTCGCCTCTAGGATTAGACGTGCGAAGATACATGCATGCATTAATGATCGCATCCTCTACCGCGTGAGAAGTACGAGAATTTGGATGCATGCGGTATGCACCGCATCAAGATATAAGATCATACGAGACGATCTGGCGATGTTGAGGGCGAGGCCCCTAGGAAGAAGGTTCCGCCAAGGTTATGTGGTATGCTCCTATAATACCACGGTTAAAACGTCTCTTCGTAAATAAAGAGCATGCCAAGTTGTTGCGATGGCACATGGAAGACCGTAAGAAAGACGCGATGTTGAGACACCCGATGGGTCACAGTGGAGAAAAGTCGAGCGAGAGTACCCGAACCGCAAGTGACGCAAGGAACTTAAGGTTTGGTCTAAATACGACGGCATGAATCCTTTTGGTGAGCAGAGCTGCAGTCACAGACCTGGCCCATGACCCTATGTATCTATAACCTTCCTCCTTGGTTGTGTATGAAGAGGAAGTTCATTATGATGCCAATGCTCATCCAAGGCCCGAGGCAACCCGCAACGACATTGATGTCTACCTAAGGCCATTAGTTGAAGAACTTTACAGCTGTGGGCCAAACCAGGTGTACGTATGTGGGATGAGCACAAAGGGGAGCCATTTGACCTACGAGCATTGCTTTTCGTAACCATCAATGATTGGCTGCTCTTAGTAACATTTCAGGCGGACAAACAAGGGATACAATGCATGCGCACATCGTTTAGATGATCTTGAAAGTGTATATTTGGATAAATGTAAGAAGGTTGTGTACCTAGGGTATCGCCGATTTCTTCCAACCTGCATCCAAGAAGAAAGAAAGGCAAGCATTTCAAACGTCTGGCGTAACCCGGAGGAAGCCTGTCCTCCGCATGCGGTGAGGAGGTATTTGGTATGGTCAAGGACCTAGAAGTAATCTTTGGAAAAGGTCCCGCAGTCTATCTGTTCAATGACGATGCCGGACACGCCCATGTGGAAGAAGCAATCTATATTTTGGGACCTACCCTATTGGAAAGTCTTAGAGGTCCGCTCTTCAATCGACGTGATGCACGTGACGAAGAATGTTTGCGTGAACCTGCTAGGCTTTCTAGGAGTGTATGGGAAGACAAAAGATACACCGAAGCACGGCAGGACCAGCAACGTCCCAAGGCACTGAAGAGCCTATGCATCCCGAGAACGAGAAGGGTAAACGATGCCACTTAACTCCCGCCATACGCTCTTACCAAAGCAGAAGGAAATCTTTTTGAATGTCCGAGCAAAGATCAAGGTCCCGTCTGGCTTCTCGTCAAATATAAAGGGAATAATAAATATGGCAGAGAAAAAATTCCAAAACCTAAAGTCTCATGACTGCCACGTGATTATGACACAATTGCTTTCGATTGCATTGAGGGGGCTTCTACCTGAAAATGTTCGAGTACCCATTGTGAAGCTATGTGCATTCCTCAATGCAATATCTTAGAAGGTAATCGATCCAGAAAGCCTACCAGGGTTACAAACAGATGTGGCCCAATGTCTTGTCAGCTTTGAGTTGGTGTTCCCACCATCCTTCTTCAATATTATGACGCATCTCCTGGTTCACCTAGTAGAAGAGATTGCCATTCTCGGTCCTGTATTTCTACACAATATGTTCCCCTTTGAGAGGTACATGGGAGTCTTAAAGAATATGTTCATAACTGTGCTAGACCATAAGGAAGCATCTCCAAGGGCTATGTAACAGAGGAGGTCATTGAGTTATGTGTTGATTTTATTCCTGACCTTAAGGCGATTGGTGTTCCAGAATCACGACATGAGGGGAGACTGCGTGGAAAAGGCACCCTAGGATGTAAAGCAATGATATGTAGGGACGGGCATTCTCTCAATCAAGCACACTACACGGTTTTACAAAGATCTATCTTGGTTGCCCCGTATAGCAATGAACACAAGAATTTAATACGCCTCAAACACCCGGGGCAGTCTGATGAATGGATTATAAGTGAACACATGGCGAGTTTTGGCGGCTGGCTGCAAAGACTTCTCACGAATAACACCACTGTTGGGGATCAGCTGTACTTGTTGGCCAGGACACCATCTTCGACTGTATGTACTTTCCAAGGGTATGAGATAAATGGGAATACATTTTACACGATAGGCCAAGATAAAAAGAGCACCAACCAAAACAGTGGTGTCCGCTTCGATGTAGCAGAAGACAATGGGCAAAAGACCACGTATTATGGGTTCATAGAGGAGATATGGGAACTTGACTATGGACCTAATTTTAAGGTCCCCTTGTTTCGATGCAAATGGGTCAAGCTAACAGGAGGAGGGGTTGAGGTAGACAAGAAGTACGGAATGGCAACAGTGGATCTCAACAATCTTATGAAGGTAGACAAGAACTTAGACGAACCATTCGTCCTAGCCAATGATGTGGCTCAGGTTTTCTATGTGAAGGACATGTCCTCCAGACCAAAAAAAAAAAAATGCAAACGAATACATCATATGATGAGCCAAAGCGTCACATAGTTCTTTCAGGGAAAAGAAACATCGTGGGAATCGAGGACAAGATGTATATGTCGAAGATTATAATAAGTTTGATGAAATTCCGCCCTTCACAAAGGAAAACTGACCCAAGCATTCCGTTAAGTAAAGAAGATGCTCCATGGTTACGTCAAGCGATCATAAGGAAGGACATATGCCAAGAAGTTCATGCTCATATTATGTAACTCTAGTTCATGTTTTAATATTAATACATGTCTTGAGTGTTAGTCATGTTTGTGGATGGACCGACTATGAGAAGAAGTTGTCCGATTCGTACTTACCATTAAGATCTGATCTCCAAACGCAGTCACATATTAGGAGTGCCTCTATGACCAGTTTCGGAGATGCGGGAGGACTAGGCTCCGTCGGCATCTCCCAAATGGCCGTAATGGTGTCCTGCTCGAAAACCATCTTGCATCTTTGTAACTTCTCTAACTAGATCAATACACCTGGGAGCTAACTAATTTCACATATTAGGGAGTGCCTCTATGACCAGTTTCTCGGAGATGCCGGAGGACCGGGATCCGGCGGCATCTGCCTGAAACTGGCCGTAGTGGTGTCCCTGCTCGAAAGGAGGTAAGGCATAGCCTCAAACTGGCTGGAGGACTGGACTCACAAGGATGCCTATTTATAGTACAAGCAGCTCGACATAGTGTCGACACTTACGAAATAATGTCGACACTCACCCCTATTATTAGTGTTGATTTCGTGTTTTGTCGGTTGGTGTCTCCAACCGGGACTAAGCATCTTTAGTCCCGGTTGGTGTCTCCAACCGACTAAATTCATCTTTGTCCCGGTTGGTGACACCATACGGTAAAAGGTACACGCCGCACGACATAATGTCGACACTCACCCCTATTATTAGTGCTGACTCGTGTTTTGTCCCGGTTGGTGTCTCCAACTGGGACTAAAGGTTCATCTTTAGTCCCGGTTGGTGTCTCCAACCGGGACTAAAGGTTCATCTTTAGTCCCGGTTGGTGACACCATCCGGGACAAGGTACACGCCGCACGACATAAGGTCGACAGTCACCCCTATTATTAGTCGACTCGTGTTTTGTCGGTTGGTGTCTCAACCGGGACTAAAATTCATCTTTAGTCCCGGTTGGTGTATCCAACCGGGACTAAAGGTTCATCCCGCCATTTTTTCCTGCCATTTTTCTTCCCGCCATTTTTCTTCCCGCCATTTTTCTTCCCGCCATTTTTCTTCCCGCCAGTTCTTCCCTCCAGTTCTTCCCGCTAGTTCACTATATATATATGTAGGGGGTTGGCCTCCATTGTCATTGCACATCTCTAGACTCATATCTGCAACCTCATCACTCTTTCCCATGGCTTCCACCGTAGCACTAACCCCCAGGGAGGCGGAGGCGCTTTGCGCCTCGAACTACCCCTGCCCGCCGGGCTACTGTGTCCCCGTCGGCTGGATGCTGAGCGTCGGAGGCGTTCCGGTTCCTCCTGTCCCTCTAGGTGTGGCGCGCCGGATGGACATCACGAACCACTACTACTTCAAGCTCACGCCGGAGCAGCGGAGGAATCCCAGATGGCATCCCGACTATTTCCCTATTTGGGAAGCCTTCTTCGTGGATCGGCGTGAGAGGGCGCTCGCCAGGCACGAGGAGGACGGCCCACCTCCTCCTAACTTCAACAAGGCCGGCCGTCGGCTATGGTGGCGCGGTCGGACTCTCCAGAGCGTCATGGCCTATGACACTGCCGCCGACTCTAACCCCCGTCTGCGCTACCCTCAAGTCCAGCCCACGCGCTACCCTCAAGTCCAGCCCACGCGTACTCTCCAGAGGTTCAATTACGGCGACCCCGATGACGGCAGCGATGACGGCGTAGCATGACGACTACAAAGGGCAGTATTACAGGTGTAGGCAGGAGCATGACTGAATCACTCCAACATTCCGAAACAAGTTCGCCGATTGTTACTTAATCGGCCATGTATCTTAATTTTCAGTTCTTTTATGTATCTTAATTTTCAGTTCGGTTAAACTTTATGTAACTTACTATTAGTTGCATTCTCATTCGAGGTTGACAATATGCTATTTTATCAAAAAAACAATGCAAGTTGAGTGAGGCTTGGCCCCGAGCTAAGAATCATCATGCCCGTTGTTCGACAAAGTTTGTCGATAGTTTAAAACGGGGATAAAAAAATAAAAAAAGATCGAAACAGTGCAAAACCTTCGCGTGGTGTTATATTATGTGACATAGTTAGAAGGAAAAATCTCAAACTTGGTATATTGATTATGTCTCGAAAAAACCTTCACAAAATGACCTATCTCATTCGAGGTTTCTTGGCTTTCGGGTCAAATGATCAATGTTATGGCTAGAATCAAGGCATAGTTTGTGATAATATGGCCATATTGTGCATACATGTGCATCATGGCATGGCAAAAAATGTTGCAAGAGGAAGTTTTCCTTTTTATCGCACCAAAAAGGCATTTTCCATTTTCCGAGCATAAAAAACGGACGGTTTTGTGAAGCAACCACCAAATGGCTAATTCAAAAAACCACCAACACATTTTACAAAAATACTAGACCACCTTATATGCACAATGTACCAACAAGGGGATCTGAAACCTTTCCGTCCACCTCTGGTGAAAAAGACAAATTCCTACCAAATCGGCAGGAAGTGGGTCAGATATGAACTACAGGTACATGATACGATGCTAATGATTTTTTACAAAAATCATTTTTAGGTTTACAATATGCTATTTTATCAAAAAAATAATGCAAGTTGAGCGAGGCTTGGTGAGATTCAAGTGTATACAAAAGATGCGACATTTAAATATCCAATCAATTCAAAAATATTAATACAAAAGATGCGGCATTAAAATATGATTTGATCTAATAAAATAGGGTTAGATTTATTTTTAGATGCTTAATATTTCTTATGTTCAAAGTTTTAGGATTTAACAATTTATTTTTGTTTGAATTGAATAATCAAAATTTATATGTAAGTGTTTTAATTATTTTGAAAATTTTCATGTAAAGTAAATATAAAATGATTTACATGAATGGATAGATATTATTTTTCTGAAAATTATGATATATTATTCATATTTTTCTGAGTTGAATGAAAAGATATGAATTTTATAAATTCATATAATATTTTTTGAATTAAAAGGCCCTTTAATGCATGAAATAATGCCCCACCTTTAACACCGGTTCTGCAACCGGTGTTAAAGGGCATTATTTATTTCCTTTAACACCGGTTCTGGATGGAACCCGGTGTTAAAGAGAAATGCATCTTGTGAAGCGGAATCCCCTTTAACACGGTTCCAGCCACGAACCTGTTAAAGGGGGTTATTAAATTCGCCTTCCTTCCTTTCTTCCCCAGCGGATCGAAAGCACCGCATCGGAGCAGAGAGAAGCCACCGCCGGCCGCCACCGCCGTCGGAGTGAGGGAGGAATCGTCCGTGGGTGCCCTCGGAGTGAGGGAGGAATCGTCCGTCTCGCCGCCGCCGCCTCCATTGTCGAGCTTTGGAGCTCGAGGTCCTCGACGAGGCAGTCGCCCCCGACCCTCTCTTTTCCGTATGACCTGTCCCTCTCACTTGACCGCATCGCCTTGACCACCTCTTCCCCGTGTAGGAGCAGCCGACCGCGCCTCGCCGGAGCACCGCCGACGCTGCCCGTCTCCAGCCGTCTGCCTCTGTCGCCCGAGGAAGCAATCCACCGCGCCGAGGCCACCAACCTTCTCGCCATAGTACCCCGCCTCTCGTAGGCCACCTCGACATCGCCGGAGACCGCCGCATCCGCCACTAGCACCGCCGCCCGACGAGCCCGCCGCCTCCGTACGTCACCCCACCGGTGAGCAAACCAGAATGCATGCGCCACCTGTCTGCCACGTCAGCGATGACACAACGCCAGTCAACGTTGACTCTCCTGAAAAATAGAAGAAAAAAATAAAAATTGCAGAAAATTGTATAATTTTGAAAAAATCATATAAAAAGATTCGTAGATCCAAAAATAGCAAATTATATATCAATGAATTCATAAAATTGAGTAGATTATTAATATCAAGTTGGATTTAACTTTTACAATACGTGTTTACTGTAATAATTTAATTAGTTTTATTAGTCTTTTAGGTTAATAAATTCATAGTAAAATATCTACTGGTCCAAAATCACAAATAATATACCTATGGATTCACAATTGTGTGTAGATCATCAATATGCAAATGGTTAAGCCAAATAATATAAGGTTTTTCAGCAATTAAATAAATGGTATAATGGCTTATTTAGAGTAATAAATTCATAAGAAAATAAATAATGTTCAGAAAATTACAAATAGTATGTCCCTGGAATCACAACCCCGTGGGGATTATATATCTGATTTTAGTTTGATTTTTAGACAACAAAAACTATTTAAATGATTTAAAACCCATTAAACACTATTTAAATCATAAGAAAAGATTTGTAACTCTGATTAGGGTGAATCCAACGCCTACTGGTTTGTATTAATGTCCTCTATCCATAACAAATACTCCATTGCATTAATTGGCCTCTTGCATGCATCATATACTTCAGTATTGTTTAGAGAACTAAAGTAACAACCATTGTGGCTTATTAAATTGCCATGCATGCATTTGTTGCATTTGTTTGATCTCTATGTGCTATTGTTTATGTTGTATGAAATTGTTTGCTCGATAGATTGCGAGGAGTGCAACGTGTGTGATTGCTGACTCATCCTTATTAAACTTGTTTGCTCGATAAATTGTACTACATGCATAGATTAAAACTTGTATACAAATTGGACCTCTGACTCATCCTAATTAGGGTTTTGACCCCTCGGAACTCATTTAAAATGATCAAGCATCCTTAGGGTTTTAATTTCATTTGTGTATTTATTTGTGTATTTTTGTATGAATAATATGTATATTGGTGTATGAATCCAAGTCCACTTGAATGTTTACACTCTTACTCTAGATAATATTATTGTTTTAGAAACTATGGATCCACTTAGTAGAAACCTTGAAGAAGAAGAAATAATGGAGAACATTATTGATGAGGACACCTCACAATATCTGAACTTGGAGGGACATGATGACGACAGCTCAAGTACTAGTCATGGAGAAGATGAAGACTCCGGTTATAAAGGAAAAGGTCAAAGAGTGGACTCTAAAGAAGATGGCTGACGCTTTCCGCAACTGGAAGACAAAATTGAACAAATTTGTCAAATCTGGCGAGACTCCAAATTTCGAAGACGCATATTATGCGAAGATAAGACCTCACTGGACCGAATTTGAGACATATAAAAAAAGTGCTATAGCTAAAAAGAGGTCAGAAACCAATACGCTTAATGCCCTAAAGAAGGAATATCACCAGAGGACGGGGTCAGGTGGCTACATATCTCAGAGGCCTAAGTGGGAGGAAGCTGAGAAGGCCCTGCGCGAGAGAGGGATCACACCCTAGACAGATGGGTGGGACCTACGTGCAAAGACTTGGTTCTACGGAATCGGGGCAAGGTTGGACCCAGAAACAGGATTGTGTATCTTCCCAACCCTCCTTGCCAAACCCGTCACTGAACTCATCACGGCATACGAGGAAACATCCGCCAGGACCTTCCATCCCGACAGAGAGAATGACCGGCTCACACGCGCCATCGGTAAAAAATAACACCCTGGACATGCACGAGGCACAGGGGGTATGACGTGGAAGGATGGGTTTGCCGACTGGAGCGACTCTTACAGATGGCGCGGCAGAAAAGAAAAAGAGCGTACAGAGCGGATGGCACAGATAGAACATGCACTTGCGGCGCTGCAGGCGCAAGTGAATGCACAATAGAGCCATCAAGCTGCCGGCCCATCTCAGCGGCACGAAGAGCCTGCATTGGAAGCTGCCGCCTGCACTCTGACGGAAGCAGGTGGCTTCCACGGAGAACGTGCAGCCCACGCTTGAAATGGCGGTTCCTCGATACCCCGTGGATGAGATCACGGAGAGCGAACACGCTGAGCTACATGTGAGATTAATGGGATTATCCATTAAGGTGGTTGTCGGCTATGCCTTACCTCCTGTAGCTGGTGGAACTTACCACTGCCGACCGATTCCAGATGGCTATGCTATTGTCGGGGTGGATGAGGTTGTGAAGGAATATGAGGAAGCTTGACCATGCTACGGTGAAGGGAAACTCAACTCAAATTTGCGGTGAAAACAACCATTCTTTGGAAGAAGGAACACATTGTGCTTCCAAATTGAGGTCACTGCACCCCCCGTCTCTCCGCAAAGATCAGCGCCGAGTCTTAGCTATCTCTCTTGGCGGCAGCCATCTCCGCTTGATCATCTCTGCGGCAGCCATCTCCGGCCCGTCAGCCATCTCCGGTGCTTCAGCCATCTCCTCAGCGTAAGCGGAAGAGCACTTCCACGAAGAGCATCAGTAGCACTGCCACAAAGAAATCCGCAGGAAACCGTACGCCAAAGAGTTCAAAAAACTACGTCCCGCAGCCTTCCGCCAAGCCATTGCCGGTTTTACCGTGGAATCGCAGCGACGAGGAGACCAATAGGATCTCGGAAGAACAGGTCAAGAAATTCTTTGCACCTAGACGGGCCGAGCCAAAGGAGAAAATAGATCCGGCGGTGGTGGAGAAGTTTTACAAAAATCTTTTGAAACCTGAAACCCCACTTGTGCCGGACTACGAGCGCCAGATTTTGAAGGCGGATGCAAGGCGCCGTAGGGAGACTGAAATTAGCAGTCGTGAGGCACTCCAGAAAACAGTTCCCATGCTCGGAGAGCAGGAAAACCAATCATGCGCCCCGCTCCAAATGTTCGACACACGGGACGCTCCTCCCGTAAATGATTACGAGGCAGAGCTACAAAGAAAGGCCAATGAGATGGGGATGACTTACATTGCATACTTGAACGTCATGGGAGACAACTTGCCCAAATGCGATGCCAACCCCATACAGCCATGGAAGTATGGGAAGAATCTCGTCAAGAAAGAGGAGCTCAAGAATCTATCAACAAAGATGCGAAAATTGCACAAGTGGTACCTTGATTTCTGCAAGACGAGAAAGGTAGAATGGATCACGGCACATATAAGAGATGAGATTTTCTTCTGCGGAGACGACGCGATCGACTTCAACATTCAAGACTTGCATTTTCTATTCAATCAGAAGGAACTCGACAAAGCTGTCATTAGCCTTTATTGTGTGTAAGTACTATTTCTGTAATTTATATCTCATCTCATTCACTTCATTAATTGCATGTATATATATATGCTCACCATATATGTATATACTATTATGCAGGAAAAAGGTTATGGAATGCAGGAAAGGAGGCCCTTTTGACACTGGGTTCGTTGACCCAAATAGAGTTCATGAAGAAGTGGTAAAAACCAAACCCGGCAAATGTAAGATTACTTGCTAACGTCTTTACTGAGACAACAAACCAAAAGGGAAATACTATTGCCTTACAACTTCTCGTGAGTACTGTTACCCTCTCTCTTGTACATATTCTATTTCAGCTTACTCGATGTTAAGTGTAACTGATGATGAGTTATGCGTGCGTAGGTTCCACTTTATTCTGCTAGTCATTCAACCCGACTCAGGAAAAGTCCTTGTCATGGACTCGTTACGAAAAGAAAAAGAGATATGGACAGACTTTAGAGAGATGCTCCAGAGGTAATTTCAATCATATTATCGCACTAGATTGGCAACTTTCGTAACAACAAGTAATTAATTACTCCTTTATCCATTTTCTTTGCCGGACAGGGTTTGGAAAAGGTTCACGGGCAGGGCCGTGGGTGAATGGTCAGAAGAACTAAAATTTATAGACCAAAATGTAAGTAATACTAGCTAGCTTCCAATTCCATTATATCATGCTTTATTGATTATTATTTTGATTGAACTCTCTATTCTCGTAAAGTGCGCGCGATCAGAACACGGCAATAACTTATGTGGGTACTATGTTTACGAAGTTCATTCAAGAACACGATATGTGCGACGGGCCAAGCCGCACTAGAACAACTTAGAGTAAGTAAACAAAGTCCACAACATTATTTTATTACCATCAATTGTGTTGAGTTTTATTCTTATAT
The DNA here is from genome assembly GCA_023614405.1 of Avena insularis. Classification (NCBI taxonomy): domain Eukaryota; kingdom Viridiplantae; phylum Streptophyta; class Magnoliopsida; order Poales; family Poaceae; genus Avena; species Avena insularis. The sequence continues at coordinate 412,872,894 of CM042691.1, forward strand.
ATATATATTGACGGCCCATTCTTCATATATATATTCAGATCGAACGGATGCGGGACCAACTCCTACCATTTGAACGCATACGAGCCATTCAAGAGGAATTGGCGGGGTTCATACTTGATGAGGTCGTCACGCCTGGCGGAGAACTCTTTAGATATCCACCAAAATGAACGATGACGATGTATGTGCCGATGACGATGTATGTGCCGATGACAATGTATGTGCTGATGACGATGTTTGTGTATAATAATAGTTGCTTAATTATTCATGTACTCGTATGTACCGATGACGATTTATGTGTATACCGCTCCCGATCGATTCCCCTCGCCCCCTCCCGTAAATACGCAGAACGAGGCAGAGTTCTACTGGCGAGTTTTAGGTTTGCCGTTTTCGCCGCGGCAGAAAACGGTTTCAAATCTTACGCCACGGCAGAAGAACCTTTAACACCGGTTCCAGCCCTGAACCGGTGTTAAGGGGGGGGCCTGAGGCATGCGGCAGCCCCACGTGCGCCACCCTTTAACACCGGTTCGTATAAGAACCGGTGTTAAAGGGACCCCCCTCTAACACCGAACCCTCAACAGCGGTTGAGGAACCGCTGTTAGAGGGCCCTCCCAACCGGAGTTAAAGGGGGGGGGGCTCTACACTAGTGAAATGCCATTTGGGCAATCCGGTCAACCAGATAGCAAAACCACCACCCGCCCAAACGAACCAGCCCCACACCCCCGAGCCAGCATCTCTATTCGTCTAAATATCATCATCTACTAAATCTTTATATAGACCATCGTGTAAAAAGATTCCATCTCTATTTAGTCTAAATTCCATCGTCTACATTCTCTTTTGCAGTGTAATAATATCATATACCTATTGTTTCAACTACATACCAAAATTCAGTTAGCATCCACCAAAATTCAGTTAGCAGCAACAGCAAAATTCATTTAACAACAACACCGAAATTCAGCACCAAAACCTTGAAGTCACAGCGAGAATTAGTACGAGCGAAGCCTTTCTTCTCTCCGTCGTTATGGAGCACTCTGTCCACCTCGTTTCTAGACACTACTAGAAAAAAGGTCTTCGGTTCGGTCCAGAGTCTAACACTAGTGCCGATTTGTTACGGGCCGGGACGGTTCGTACTGTTTTCGGTGGCTAGGAGCCCGAGGAAACTCTAGTCCCGGTTCGTTTCGGACATTTGGTCCCGGGTCGTGATACGGCCAGGACTAAGGGGTTGGGACACGGACAATGCCCTTTAGTCCCGGGTCGTGATATGGCCCGGGACAAAAGGGTGCGGGTCGCGCTAGGAAAATTTAAAATGGCTATAACTTTTGCGTACGATGTCGAAAAAATATACAACCTATCAAAATGTGCGGAAAAAAATGTGAGTTTGATTTCAACAACCTTAGGCTATTTTGGATTATTTTAGATTTTTAAAATTCAAAAAGGAAAAAAATTATTTAAAAAATTAATTTTTTTGCAATTTTATTTATTCCATATTTTTTTCCTCACATTTTTATGATAATTATGGACATATTATTTATCGACTTTCGATTTACAGATTTAATGATATTATTTATGCCATATTAAATGAATAAGTGGCAAAAAATGAGTAAATTTTTACTTTCATTGGATTAAAATATTATTATTACTTATTTATTGTTGTTTACTAAAATAGTTATTTCTAATTTCAAAAAATAAAGATGTATGGCATATTGATATGGGTCAATAGGATTGATATGGTAGTATTAACAACAAGGTACAAATGGGCTTAGCGCAAGAACATCCTGATAGAACAAAGAAGTTAAGCGTGCTGAGACTGGAATAGTGCTAGGATGGGTGACCGATCGGAAAGTTTGACCACAAGTATAATTTAACCTAAGATTAAATATACTTAGTGCTAAAAATATTTCAAGTGAGAGGATTACGAGTCAAATAATTCAAAAATTCAAGAAAAAAATAGAAAACAAAATTCGGAAAATAAATTAAAAAAATCTTTAGTCCAGAGCCGTATTACGACCCGGGACTAAAGGTCCTTCATGCCTTCCTGCAAAAAGGTCATGCAAAAACGTCCAAACCGGGACTAGAGATAGAGGCCTTTAGTCCCGATTTCGCAATCCCGGACGCAAAACCGGGAATAAAGGCCCTTACAAACCGGGACTATATGCCATTTTTTCACTAGTGAGACTTTCAGTTGTTGCCATTGTCGAAGCTCTCCCTATAACCTAAGGGTTATCCGAGACGCTCATTTCCTCTCCTTCTACACCACCGGGCTCAGCCCAGCACCACCACAAACGCCGTCCAGCCTGTGTCCTTCCCCCTCCACACTGCCCCCTCAGCCTTCGATCTGGCAAGGGATCAGACCGAGGGAGCCTGCAGCGAGTCGCCATGGTCGTGCCTCGATGTTGTGGGCGATGCTCCCGTGGCTACTAGGTGTTCCCAATTCCACTCCCTGGGCGTGACGGTGACCGGTTTTGTTTGGACGTTGTCGCTCGCGAGCGAGCACTTGGGTTTGGACGCCGTCGCTCAGTCGTCCAAATATGGACGATGCGTAGCGGAGGTCGTCTAAATATACACTACGCTTTAGATCAGCCGTTAGAGACTTTTTATTTTGCCTCACATCGTGTATATTTTCTTTAGACGGTCGTTTGGACGAACCACTAGATACGCTCTGATTTGCTTCCTCGCCGACAGCTGACGGACATCAGGTGTGTCATCCTCTCTCTCTGCCATTCCCTCAAAAGAACATCATTGCTACTATCTGGTAGGCGTTAAATATAAGATATTATATTTCTAGAAAATCACAAAGGCACGTTACTGAATTGTATGACATCGTAAATTGTGGTGTGCGTGCGTGCGTGTAAATCCATCTTATACAATGTGTTTTCTTCACTTGTCTAAAACATGAGAAAATCGGACAACAAAGCACGTTCACGCCATCGCTCCGAGAGGGGGGAGGATTTAACCACCTTATATAAGTGTTTTCCCCACTTGTCTAAAACATGAGAAAATGGGACAACAAAGCATGTTTACGCCGTCGCTCACCTACACTCATGAATATCATATTTTGTTCTTCACACACCACGAAAGGTTTGACAACGACCTCTCTTCAAATATCCTATTCTTACACCTTAATATACAGGAAATCATATTACATCATTTTCAGTTTACTTACATCTACCATACACTCTAGAGACATCCATTGATTATATTTATTAGAGTGCACACTTTAAACTATTTGCAAAGAAATTTAATGATAAGAAACACTTACAAAAACACATACATATCCCCTAAGGTTCATATAAGTGTCGGATGCTAATGTAATGAGTCATGCATTTTGTGTTCACTCGTTTTTGGAAAAATGAGGACTCTATTTGTTAAAAGGTTTTTTGGGAGACAGATGTAACAAAAGAATGAGAGAGTACTTGTTTTCTGAAAGTATTGTTTAAATTTATTCATAGCAATATTGTAACGACAAAGATTAGATTGTATAACACATTGCATCTTAACATTTAGCATAATTCTGTGTGGTTAAATTTATTAAGTGTGATAGAAAACTATACAAGTTAAAAGCGATAGATTCGTCGAGAAGCAGCCGCTTGTAAATGTTTTGCCAAAAGTGTAGGACAAATTTAATTGAACTTTTTTTAGGCCTTGTTTTGTACAAAGACATTTTGGTGGACCAGGGAATATTTATCTCATGTGGATTTGGTGAAACTACCCCAATCACCCCAAACACGATCTAACCCCGTCGAGCGAGCCAGCGACAGAAAACCAAGTTAGGATAACATTTCAATACATGCATGTATCAGAGGTTTTCTGGGTTTGGCACATCCAAAACCGGCCTGCAAAACAGTCCAGACATGATTTATCGGGATCTTGGGCTCAGCCGGAGAAATACTCCCTAATCCCCAAAAAACCTCCGTATAAAATTTAAAAAAATCTTGGGAATCCATGTACATTATGTGTATTTGTGTGAAATGTCAATACAAAAATCGTTTTATATTAGGCTATAAGAAAAAAATTCTACTGTAAATAAGACTAGATATACGTATGTTTTGTCACAATTTTGTATTTTTTGTGTAGGAGAAAATACAACATTGTTTTAAACAAAATTTCTGGAGTACGTTCTGAACGTATCTATCTAGCTATGTATATAATTTTAGAATTTTTGCAAACCAAAATGTACAAGTTCTATTTTTCTATAAACAGAAATGTTGTTGCCCATGTGCGAAAGTGAGGTGGAAGGATGCAGATACATGGTAGGCTGAACTGCTGAAACACCGGCCACGTATGAATTGTGCCCGTTTGCCGGTCATCGCTGTTACCACCGTGGATGTAATTAACCAACCGCCTTATTCTTTCAATCGTATTTTTTTTAGATCTCTTTCAAATCCTATATGGACGAGACAAGCAATCGAATGAAAGGTAATTAGCCAACCTTATTTGGCTTATTTTCAGTGTGTTGTTTGAGAAGGTGGGACGGTGGATATATCTCCAAATCTGAATAAGGTCATCCTCACCCTATCCTCTCTCCGGTGGTGAATCTAGCATAGTTGGAGAGCACGTAGAGTCGTGTGTCCTATGGATCTTCTGCATTCAGTCGGTTTTCGACTTAGTTGGTATGGTTCGTGCCCGTCTCTTTTAGTCTACGATTGTCATCATTGATGATGGTTGCTGCTTTAATGCGTTAATCCTTTTCGATTTCCCGTCTATGTACTACAACAAACTCTACTACAACAAGTTTTGTCCAGCTCCTGTGATGGAGGGGTGAGTACGGCGACACGTCTTCGGCTCGCGCTAGTGCATGTAGTCGTCGCTAGGTGGTACAAAAACCTATTTGTAAATTTTATTATGTTGGAGCTCTTTATACTATTGTTGACCATGATTGATGGATGGGTGGAATTTTCGAAAATAAAGAGGGGTGATGCTTAAGGAACGATGATGCGTCGCCGTCGGTTGAGATTGCAGGCTTGAACTACCACCAAGACACTAACATATTGTATTACTCCCGATTTACAGAAGGCATATATGGCATATGCTGCTGCTGCATATCATTCGATTCGATTCGATTTGTATGTAGTATATACTACTAGGGAGTATGAGAAATGAATTGTGATTGCCAAGCTAAGCATCTCGGTCGTCGACGTGGAACAGAAGAAAAGAAAAGAAAGACAGCAGGAAGATGCCGTTAATTAGCTAGAGCGTGTCGGCGTCTGTCGTCGGTGCCCACTAGTTTGGATCGTTGCAGCCTACTAGTACCAGCTTGCTAGCTAGCGCTTGCGTTTCCAGTTTATGATATGTGTTGCCAGGTCACTATTATACCGGAAGATGAGTACGTGTTAGCGGCATGTTTACCGGGGCAAGCAAAGAAATTAAGGTAACTTGACTGAATATTGGCTTAATTTGTCGGTGGCGTGTTGTGCGTGTGTTCAAACAGAGTTTGAGATGGATATCCTCCAAGGCATGTGCGTGTTGTCCATTCGTGATTCGTGGTCGTCGTCATGTGGTACATAGATAGTGCAACTCCATCTCCCTATCCAGCTTCACACGTCAACCGAAAAGTTATCATCAAGTTGTAACGTACACAGCCACGAACAGTATGCTAGCATTGTATACTAGTAATATCATGTGAGGAGCAAAGCAAATCATGATTGACTAATGACAACATGCAGCCGTCCTCACAGCAAACTAAGATCACGTAGTGATCTAGAACTAGCACTTCATCTAGCGGAGTCATAGCTACAGCGGAGTTGGAAAAATAAACAGAGGAAATCCGAGCAGCGCGTGTCAAAATTACTACAGTACCCCTCCATCCACAGATACAAGGAAAACTTAACCAACTTAAGGCCTTTTCCAATGGATGTTTTTTAGCACGGTATCATATGCAAATTGCTTATATAGCACTATATTTAATGAAGAGAGAGGGTGAGGTTGTATCTTAGCTTAGCTACAAGCCTTGCACGATATCATAGGCAAAATACATGGATATCCCAATCACATGCATGCATATACCCAAAATCATTAAATGTAGATATAATTCTTAAGATATAATCCATTGTACTAGTTGTTTCTTAAGATACACCACTACCTAGGATAACGAGCTAAGAGACACCCACTGTGAAAGGCCTAATAGGAAAAGGAAGCAACATTTATGACACTTAATCAGTAGTACCCGTTTTGAAATGAATGTTCATTATCTACCCATTGATTATATATATATGTAAAAAAAAGTTGACTCAAAGCAAAAGTTAGAAGTACGCTATTTGCGTATGGAGCGAGTAGATTGTTTCAAAAGATTAGATTATGGGAGGAGTTTTTAATAAAAATAGTATTTCTAAAGATTAGATTCCCTTCTTTTTGGCATCTACGCCAATGGAGATGGCATCATCCATAATAAGTGGCCCTTTATTCGACGACGAGATCTCGTTTCTAGGTAAATGGTGGAATTGTAAAATTAAACCTTTATAGGTATGTTCGTCTTTGGTAATGGTGATTTGTACTCTTGGCTTCCCAGCGATGTCGACCAAGTTGTTTGTTTTTTTCTCAAATACTGGAGTTGGTATTGTTGCTGATGTTGGTTGATAACTTTGCGTGGGTTCATGTAACCTTGGCATTGCGGCTCAAATTAAAATTACGGAGATTCCTCATTGCTCTTTAGAGGTCTGTGGTCTGATGTCTATGTTATTTTTCTTCGGTTGCCTCTAGAAAATTACAAGATTGTGTTATGAAAGAAGAAGAAGAGTTTGAAGATCTCGAAAATTTACTCGTTTTCTTTTAGGCTTTATTTTGCAATCATCGGAGACAGTTTATGTATCTCTATCGTAGCTATAAATATATCATGGTATTGATTGCCAAAAAATAGTATGTTTGCTTCTTTGATATTCTGATACAGAATGTATAGCACGCATGTAGTTTTTCAAGAATACACACCGAGAGATTATCAAATTTCATTGTAGAAGAGGCCAAGACGGACAGGATAGCATGTAGCCATATATGACTACAAATATTTTTATTGTGCAAGTTGGATCTCCTTGTTGACAGAAGGCACTTGTCGGTGATTAATCACACTAGTCGAATTGTCGCCGTCGACAGGAGTAACACTGACGCAAGTTTAACTCTCTAGCCTATCGGAGACAGCTACAAGAATTAGTCGTACGTTTGTGAAGTTAAAAAATAAATATACTCCTTGATTGAGTAGTAGGAACAGATCGGTTCAAATTAAATATTGACTAATCAACACCGAGTAGTGCAGGTAGGTGTGGAGACACATGATGCATGGACGAACAGGTCGCCGTATCGTGTCAGTACTAAATTAAATTATATTTATATTTATACAAGGAGTACTAATGTATTATTACTCATCAATTACTTAGCTAGTATTTTCTATAAAAGAATACTTAGCTAGTGGATCCTGTTGATGGACGGGAAATAATCAAGGAATGTGCATCTAATAAAAAAATTAACCGGTGGAACTGATGGTGCGTGCCGGCAGGAACAAATCCAATCGACATAAACGCGTAGGAAGCCACATGGGCGAGATCGTGCATGGTAGATCATTCTTGGTCATTGGCGTTAGTTAGATCACGCGTTCAAGTCTAATTACATTACTGAACCGCGGGGATGGGTGCTTGGGGACACATGATAGTGCACCAAAATCACAGCTAAGGCCACCGACAGGACGACGGTACAGAGGATTCGGTTGATCCTCTGGTGCATCCGGTCCTAGTGCTAGTATCATAAGGGCATGTACAATGCTAGAGAAGGCATGTATTCTCTTAGCTCTCCACATCATTTAGAGAAGACACAATATATAACTTGTACAATGCATTATCTCTTATTGCTATCTCTAGCAATTAATAGAATTAACTATTTTTAGTAAAAAATTGATTGTCTAAGAGAAGGCGTATGGTACAATGGAGAAAAATAGTCTTCTCTTATTGCTAAGAGATCATCCCTTAGCTAAGGGAAGACAACCCTCTCTCTCTTGTTTCTCTCTCCTCCAACTAAGCAAAAATCCAATGTGGCGAGCATAAGGGAAGGCTGACGTCACCGCATTGTACGTGCCCTAAGATGTATCATGCACGCCAACTTGATAAAAATCTGATGTGACGTCATAATTAATGAAGAGAGAGGTGGTTAGAGTATCATAGCATATAAAACTAAAAATCATAATGACAAGTAAATCTTGTACACACATTTTACATAGAGATTCTACAAATTAATAAATATACTATTACTATGATACTACTACATAATACAATGTACTCTACTAGAGACACAATATCATATAATAATATTATATGCATGATACTAGTGTTATGATACTCCCACTATGACCAGCCTTAGTGCCGTAGCAAAATGCCATGGCAGTACTACTGCCCGTTGCAATAGAAAAACATCGTTAATAGTAGTAGTAGTTAAAATTTTCAGGGTAAACCGCAAAACATGCTATATATTCCTAAAAAACACATAGACCCGTTTTAGTGAATGGGGCATGCCTAAATTTTAGTCTCACAGTCACGGGAAAGTGAACTCCTACGCTTTAATAACTTGGGTCTAAAACTTGCGGTGTATTTTACTCTGATTTAGATATTAATATCTATTAATTATTTAATTTTTTTGTTAACATCCTGACAATGTATTGAGAAAAAAGGGTCTTGCACCACCTTCTACACTCTAGAATATACTTTTTTACACCTTAATGCGCATGGAATCATATTACTTACATCTACGAGAATTCGAGAACAAACATACTATAGAGATATAACATTGACGTATTTCTTGGAAGGTGCACTTTAAGATGCTCTTTGTCAAGATGTTTACGAAAAGATGTAAATATCCACTAAGGCTTATACGAGTGTTACTGATGTATGGATGTATGGAGGCATGTTTTTGGATTTACTCATAGTTGTCGAGTAGCACACGACTTTTTAAGATTTTATTTGTTGGGAATGTATCAAAAGAATAATATGGTATTTCTAAACAAATTATAGTTTTTTTTTTCAAAATATCCTTCTAACCACAAATTTTGATTGTAAATAATACAATTGTATCTTAATATTTAATGTGGCTAATTTTATTAAGTGTGGTAGAAAACTATACTAGTTAAAAGAGGTATATATACGCATAGGAGTAGATTCTTGTGGCTCGGATTTCCACAAGACGGAGAGCCAGGAGAGCATCCTACCAGCACAACTGGAGATAGCACACGGCCAAGGGATTTCTCTATATCATCTACTCACCTCTTCGAGCTGCACCAATGCTCGGTGGCTAATGAAGGGGTCATGTCATACCAAGTATCTAGGAAATAAGTCTGAAGATGGGCGTTAGACAAAACGCCGTATGCGTCATTATCGTTACCAACGTCAGAAGATGGATAACCATGAGATTGGAAAGCGGAGATGATATTCATTAAAAAGTGTCTCACTTCTTTATTTGGAGGTGATAGTGTCAAATATAACAGATATCTAGGTTTCTAGCGTGGGTTTACGGTTTCTTGAGTCTGTTTTTTAAAATGTGTAGTTTTTTTCTAAAAAAGACGGTGACCATATAGTTTGAGTGGTGTAAAGAAGATCACATCGTCTTACTATCCAAGGGTATAGGAGAGTTACAGATGTGCATTGGTGTTGACATGGCCACGGCAACCAGTACAGAGACAGCTATGGGCATACCCCTAGTGGACTCGCCGTTAGAACGGAATGTGTCATATGCACGACGGCGCGCGTCTACCACTAGTGGTCCATACGTTCATATTTACCATGGAAAGAAAGAATCATTTACTTGAAGTCAGATATGTGTGTGGCCAGAGGGTTTCGTCATCACATGGGTGGGATATTCTTACGTACAGGATATTCTGACGGGATATCCATATGGCATCGTCTGTCACGTAGCAACAGCTTACTTACTAGTTAGCTCGCCTGTAACACGAATTAATCAAATGTTTTGTTAATGGCTCTACTATTAGTCAACACAAATGTTGTTTTGTGTCGCGCGAGAGAGAGGGGACCGGATTGTGCGCCATCATCAAATTATATTCACGAGCATGTGCAGTGCCTTAATTTGTTGTGCCCAGATTAAGGAGAGAGGACATGGAGGAGAAAATATCGTGTGAAAGTGGGAGATATTTTGGTGGCTGTCTCTCTGACGGGCCTGCAGCCGTTCGTTGTGTCCACAGGACAGGAGGCACTTGACCAGGACAGAACTCGCTCTACAACTGAACGGGGCACACCCCCATGGCAGCTGCTACCAGCGGTTTGTAGCTTTGCCGAGACAGCTATGGGTCGATTTACCAGGGTAGTAGATCGATCCCAATTATTTAACTATCGATGGAGTGCAGTGTAGGTGGAGACACACGATGGATGGATGAACAGGTCGCAGTACTCTCAATATTAAACTATCTTTAGTAAAAATTATTTCTACTACTCGGTACTATTTCCTTTGACCCAAATTAATTGATTTAAATTTGTCTAGATTTAAATGTATCTAGACTTGTTTTAGTGCTAAATACATCTGAATCCAGACAAAACAAAGTCAACTAATTTGGATAGGAGGAAGCAGTAATTTTTTATGGTTTGAGAACACATAAGGAACGTGCATCCAATAAAAAATATTAATTCGAATCTAGCTAATAATCAATCAAACACAGGCGCGTACGTACGTAGAAGCGGCAGGCACGACGATGAAAGACCGTTCCCTTGTGTGTGCGATTGTGCTTTGCACATCCTTTAATTTTTTTTCTTCGATAATGGCGTTTTGTTACTTAAAGAGGATCACTGCCCTCAAGGGTGTCAGTTAGATCACGCATTAAGTTTAATAGCATGCGCATGCGTACTTCATTTAGACGCGGAACAAACAATGCGCATGAGTATGACGAAATGCTTCATTTATTTTTAAAATACGCTTTTAATGATATAATTTTTGTGACATATGGTTTACATATGATATAATTATACTAGCATGTGACAATGCTAGTATAAACTGGAACGGAGGTACTAGTATGGAATGGAGGTAATAGCTACTCCCTCCGTTTTAAAATATAAGATGTTTTAGCTTTATGAAGCAAATGTATCTAGACTATTTTTAGTATATATAGGTTCACTCATGCTTGAAATGAATCTACACACTAAAGTATATTCTTTTTACAAACCTAAAACATCTTATATTTTGAAAAGGGGGGAGTAGTAATCAAACACCGACGCTCAGGGGCGAGCCAAGGGGGGGGGGGCTAGCAGGGGCTAGACCCTCCTAACCATCGGCACCCCCTAAACATATGTACTGCTAATTACCGCACATATTAACTTAATTATTCTTAGAGGTCTAAATATAATGTCCGTGTCTAGCTAGTATTCAACCGAGCCCCCAGAAATAGCCCATCAAGCCATCGTGGAGGGTTAAAAAACTGAAAAATCTCATGCTTCCGTGTGTCAGTTTGCTGGACCATGCCGCTGATTGATCTATTAGCCTTGGGTGCCTGTCTTATTTCTCGGTTGAACTACGTCTCCACCGGCGCCCATTGATGTCTTCCAAGCGCCATGACCCATGAGACGACTAAGGTCGCGACCGCCGCCGTGGTGTCGGCATGCCGCTCTGGTGCCATCTCTCTTAATCCTAGGTAGGTATACAAAAACTAGTTCTAGTAGCTTTTTATCGTCTCTCATATGGATTACAAGTTTACAACCTATTAGTCTAGTTGATTGTTTTCCTTGCATATATGACGGTGCATTTGTTTACTAGTTGGATGTGTTTCACCAATCCTCTATGCACCTATTATGTTTGGGAGAAAAACAAATAGAATGTAGATTTTTTTCAAGTCACTTTTCGGCCCAAACTTAAATTTTTGAATTTGTTTTTTTGTGGTGGCAAAGCCAAACATTTATATTGATAGGCTTTGACGTGGGTATCTTGACTTAGTCGCGAAGCATAATTTTGTATTAGAGTTATTATTCCCATTTTTAAAATTTAAGTAGATATATGTGTAGTAACCATGTCTAATTTTTTTTCCGCCCCCTCAAGTTCAGATCCTGGCTCCGCCCTTGCCGACGCTAAGAGCATCTCCACTCGCCTACCCAGGAGGCCGATCCGGACGCCGAAAACTGGCCCAGTCGCGTACCCAAGGACCTGTTTTCGGCCGGATTTGGGCCATTTTTGGTCCGGACTACCCAGGCCGAACCCAGGTTTCCGGGTACGCCCTGGGAACGCTGGACTCAGCGAAATCGGCGAAAAAAATCAAAGCGGCGCGTGGACCCGCCGAGTCAGTGATGGAAGCCGAGTCGACGTCATCCTCGGAACCACGCGGCGACCGCCGGGCAATAACTGCCCGACACGAGGGGCCGCCGAATGAGTCGCCGCCAAAGCGCAACAACTCGGCGGGTCGCCGGCATTGGTGGAGCGCGCCAGGGCGGACGCTCGCCGCAGTGTTGGAGCACATCAACCGCGGGAACACGCCGCGGCTCGGCTTCCCGCGCAACCCGACGCCGGCAGCCAGGACGGGTCGTCGTGCTCCGGCGAACTGGGCGCCGAGGAGGATAGCGAGCATAAGCTCGTCCTCCAACGCATCGGCGTCCCACTCTTCCGGCACGGTGCCGCTTCGCACGCCGACGGCAGTCAAGCGCGAAGCGGTCTCGCATGCGCGCTCACCGCCGCAGACGCGCGCCCGCGGTATCGTCATCGGCGAGCCGCGGACAACGGCGTTGCCAACTGGCCACCTGCGCCTACGCCGTCCCAAGACACAAGGCTCGGCGCCGGCCGAAGACGCAGCCTTGAAGATGGCGCTGGAGCAGTCGCTCCGCGAAATGGCGCCGCAGACGCCGCCGCTGCCGCCGGTCGAGCCCTCCTCGCCGGATATCCTGGAATGGTCCAGGAAGGACTGGGAGAAGGCGGAGCGGCAGCGCATCCTCGGCCTGCAGCAGCAGGCCGAGGAGCAGGCCGCCCGGCGTCGGGCGTTGTCTGGGCGTGAGCTCGCCTATTAGGGAGCCCCGCTCTACGTCCTGGACGACGAGGACGAGGACGTAGGCCCGTCCTACCAGCCATGGAGGTACGGCGACCCTGGGCAGGGCAGCTCCCGCCAGAACCAGCCGTCGAGCGACGGCGACGACGACGGCGGCGAGGATGATGGCCGAGCCGACCCCGGCTACACGGCGTTCTACAACAACTTCGGAATGTAGGACGGCGGAGGCCATGGCGGCTGCCTTTTTTAAGTTTATTATGTATTATTTTAGTTTAAATTTGATGTAATCCGCGTATATTCGTCCAACTTAATGAAATTCGTCCATATTTAACGAATTTTAGCCGAACTTGGGAACTCGGCCTGAGTACGCGAGTGGAAAAATGGACGTGCCCAGGCCGAATACTAATTCCGTCCGGGCCAAAAACGAACCGATTTTCGATCTGAGTTCAGCCAACGAGTGGAGATGCTCTAACGTAGAAGCTGCAGGCACGGCGAAGAAACACCGTATCTTTTGTGTGCGATTGTGCTTTGCAGATTCCTTTGGGGTGGCTAGCTGGCGTTAGTTAGATCACGCGTGCAAGTTTAGTTGCATCATCATCAAACATCATTAGACCGTGCTAGCTGAGCATGCGTGTTTCATTTCGACGAGAGACAGTGCTAGGACGTTATGCTCAAGGGGCTACCGACACGCATGCCAGACATGCAACAGATTCAGTTGATTTTCAAATGCATCATTTCGAACCGTAGTGGGGAATTATCAGCAGGGAAATATCACGCAAAAAATTACTACGGCGCATCTCCAACAAGCCGACGTAAATGGACACTTTGTACAAAGTGTTTTTCCCACTTTTCTAAAACATGAGAAAAAGGGACTACAAAGCATGTTCACGACGTCACTCGCCTCAACACACGACATAATGTGTGACATGTTCATTGCTCTAGGCACTAGTGCACACCCCCCTCTAACACCGGTTTGGAGGGCCCTCTAACAGCGATTGTAGAACCGCTGTTGAGGGTTCGGTGTTAGAAGGGTGGCGCACGTGGGGCTACGAACCGGTGTTAAAGGTTTTCTGCCGCGGCAGGAAAACGGCCTAAATCTCTGCCGCGGCAGAGTTCTGCCCCTGCCCCGTTCTAGGCGTATTTCTGCAGCGCGGCGGGGACGGGGAGGGGGGGAGGGGGAATCGATCGGGAGCGGTATACATATACATCGTCATCGGTACATACGAGTACATGAATAATTAAGCAACTATTATTATACACAACATCGTTATTGTGTGGTATTCTCCGTAAACGTTGAAGCATCAAGTACAAGACAAACACGTTCAAGCATATATACAACGTTTATTTTGGTGGATATCTAAAGAGTTCTTCGCCAGGCGTGACGACCTCATCAAGTATGAACCCCGCCAATTCCTCTTGAATGACTCATATGCGTTCAAATGGTAGGAGTTGGTCCCGCATGCGTTCGATCTGAATATATATGAAGAATGGGGTCAATATATATATAAGAATAAAACTCAACACAATTGATGGTAATAAAATAATGTTGTGTACTTTGTTTACTTACTCTAAGTTGTTCTAGTGCGGCTTGGCCCGTCGCACATATCGTGTTGCGAATGAACTCGCAAACATAGTACCCACATAAGTTATTGCCGTGTCCCTGATGCGCGCACTTTACGAGAATAGAGAGTTCAATCAAAATAATAATCAATAAAGCATGATATAATGGAATTGGAAGCAGAATCAAAGAGATACGCAGACCTAGCTAGCTAGTATTACTTACATTTTGGTCTACAAATTTTAGTTCTTCTGACCATTCACCCACGGCCCTGCCCGTGAACCTTTTCCAAACCCTGTCCGGCAAAGAAAATGGATAAAGGAGTAATTAATTACTTGTTGTCACGAAAGTTGCCGATCTAGTGCGATAATATGATTGAAATTACCTCTGGAGCATCTCTCTAAAGTCTGCCCATATCTCTTTTTCTTTTTGTAACGAGTCCATGACAAGGACTTTTCCTGAGTCGGGTTGAATGACTAGCAGAATAAAGTGGAACCTACGCATAACTCATCATCAGTTACACTTAACATCGAGTAAGCCGAAACAGAATGTGTACAAGAGAGGGTAACAGTACTCACGAGAAGTTGTAAGGCAATAGTATTTCCCTTTTGGTTTGTTGTCTCAGTAAAGACCTTAGCAAGTAATCTTCTGTTTGCCCGGGTTTGGTTCTTACCACTTCTTCATGAACTCTATTTGGGTCAACGAACCCAATGTCAAAAGGGCCTCCTTTCATGCATTCCATAACCTTTTTCCTGCATAATAGTATATACATATATGGTGAGCATATATATACATGCAATTAATGAAGTGAATGAGATGAGATATAAATTACAGAAATAGTACTTACACACAATAAAGGCTGATGGCAGCTTTGTCGAGTTCCTTCTGATTGAATAGAAAATGCAAGTCTTGAATGTTGAAGTCGATCTCGTCTCCGCACAAGAAAATCTCATCTCTTATATGCGCCGTGATCCATTCTTCCTTTCTCGTCTTGCAGAAATCAAGGTACCACTTGTGCAATCTTCGCATCTTTGTTGGTAGATTCTTGAGCTCCTCTTTCTTGACGAGATTCTTCCCATACTTCCATGGCTGTATGGGGTTGGCATCGCATTTGGGCAAGTTGTCTCCCATGATGTTCAAGTATGCAATGTAAGTCATCCCCATCTCATTGGCCTTTCTTTGTAGCTCTGCCTCGTAATCATTTACGGGAGGAGCGTCCCGTGTGTCGAACACTTGGAGCGGTACAAGTGGGGTTTCAGGTTTCAAAAGATTTTTGTAAAACTTCTCCACCACCGCCGGATCTATTTTCTCCTTTGGCTCGGCCCGTCTAGGTGCAAAGAATTTCTTGACCTCTTCTTCCGAAATCCTATTGGTCTCCTCGTCACTGCGATTCCACGGTAAAACCGGCAATGGCTTGGCGGAAGGCTGCGGGACGTAGTTTTTTGAACTCTTTGGCATACGGTTTCCTGCGGATTTCTTTGTGGCAGTGCTAGTGATGCTCTTCGTGGCAGTGCTCTTCCGCTTACGCTGAGGAGATGGCTGAAGCGCCAGAGATGGCTGACGGCCAGGAGATGGCTGGCGCGCCGGAGATGGCTGTCGCGCAGGAGATGGCTGAAGCGTCGGAGATGGCTGTCGCGCAGGAGATGGCTGAAGCGGCTCGACGCCAAGTGCCGAGTGGCCTCCAATTTGGAAGCACGATGTGTTCCTTATTCCAAAGAATGGTTGTTTTCACCCAAATTTGAGTTGAGTTTCCCTTCACAGTAGCATGGTCAAGCTGTGCTTCCTCATATTCCTTCACAACCTCATCCACCCCGACAATAGCATAGCCATCTGGAATCGATCGGCAGTGGTAAGTTCCACCAGCTACAGGAGGTAAGGCATAGCCGACAGCCATCTTAATGGATAAGCCCAATAAACTCACATGCAGCTCAGCGTGTTCGCTCTCCGTGATCTCATCCACGGAGTATCGAGGACCCGCCATTTCAAGCGTGGGCTGCGCGTTCTCCGTGGAAGCCACGCTGCTTTTCCGCGCAGAGTCTGGGCCGCCGGCAGCTTCCAATGCAGGCTCTTTGTGCCGCTGAGATGGGCCGGTAGCTTGATGGCTCTATTGTGCATTCACTTGCGCCTGCAGCGCCACAAGTGCATGTTCTATCTATGTCATCCACTCCGTACGCTCTTTTTCTTTTCTTCCGCGCCATTTGTAAGAGTCGTTCCACTCGGCAAACCCATCCTTCCACGTCATACCCCCTGTGCCTCGTGCATGTCCAGGGTGTTCTTTTTTACCGATGGCGCGTGTGAGCTGGTCATTCTCTCTGTCGGGATGGAAAGTCCTGGCGGCTGTTTCCTCGTATGCCACGATGAGTTCAGTGACGGGTTTGGCAAGGAGTGTTGGGAAGATACACAATCCTGTTTCTGGGTCCAACCTTGCCCCGATTCCGTAGAACCAAGTCTTTGCACGTAGGTCCCACCCATCTGTCTGGGGTGTGATCCCTCTAGCGCGCAGGGCCTTCTCAACTTCCTCTCACTTAGGCCTCTGAGATATGTAGCCACCTGACCCCGTCCTCTGGTGATATTCCTTCTTCTGGGCATTTAGCGTATTGGTTTCTGACCTCTTTTTAGCTATAACACCTTCATTATATGCCACAAATTCGGGCCAGTGAGGTCTTATCTTCGCATAATATGCGTCTTCTAAATTTGGAGTCTCGCGAGCTTTGATAAATTTGTTCAATTTTGTCTTCCAGTTGCGGAAAGCGTCAGCCATCTTCTTTAGAGTCCACTCTTTGACCTTTTCCTTTATAACGGGTTTGTTTTCATCCTCCTCTAGCGGAAGGGTGAAATTTACCAACAACGAATTCCAAAGCGTTTCTTTAGATCTTTCATCGACAAAGGTACCGTCGCCCTTCTTTGGCTTATTCCAATATTCAATTATGATTGGGATTTGATCCCTAACAAGAACTCCAGCCTGACGTACAAATTTGTCTGCGGCCTTCTTGGGCTCCATCGGCTGCCATCAACACGGACTGATTTGATCGTGAACTTTGCACGATCTTTCAACCGATGGCTCGCGCCTCGCTTGCTCTTTTTCATAGAAGAAGATGGTTGCTGGCTGGTCGATCCAGAGGGCTAAAAGAAGAAAGAAGCGTTAATTAATACATATAGAAGAAGATTGTTGGTGGAAGTCAGCAGAGGCTTAATCAATGCATATACCTCGCCGGACTTTGTAATCACTAAATTGCGTTCATCGGAGTCTTCATCTTCTCCATGACTACTTGAGTTGTCATCATGTCCATTCAGATATTGTGAGGTGTCCTCATCGATAATGTTCTCCATTATTTCTTCTTCTTCAAGGTTTCTACTAAGTGGATCCATATTTTCTAAAACAATAATATTATCTAGAGTAAGAGAGTAAACATTCAAGTGGACTTGGATTCATACACAAATATACATATTATTCATACAAAAATACACAAATAAATACACAAATGAAATTAAAACCCTAAGGATGCTTGATCATTTTAAACGAGTTCCGAGGGGTCCAAACCCTAATTCGGAGAAATCCCGGATGCATATGAGAGGGGCTAGCTACAGTGGCTGACCGGAGGATGCTCCATAAAGCGGCGGCTAGCGGCGTTGGAGAGCGACCTAGGGCGCGCGAGGTAGCGTGATGCGGCCTACCTAAAACGAGCGTTGTTCGAAAGAGGAGGCCGAGGCAAGCATTATAGTGGCGCGCCATCAAGATGGTCACCGGAGCGACGGCAGCGACGGCAAACAACTTGGCAGAACAGATACAATGTGGAGGGGATATCCCTTTTATAAAGCAGATCAAAATAAGCAAGAAAAACCACGGAGAACCTAAACTTGCCACCGAAGTCAATGAGCCAAGATCAAGATGAGTCAGAGCTCCACAACGACGCCCCCAAGAGGGTAACGACCAACGAGACCTATGGTAAAGGGTTTTCACCTGGAGCCCTGTGACGAAGAAGGTAGCAGCATCGGCGACCCAGGCGGTAGCAGTACCATGCAGCATCACCGCCGCTGAAAAAACCTTCGTCGCTCCCGCCTTCGCCGCCGTTGTCCCCAAGATAGGCCTCTGGCACACGATTTGGGAGTTGCCGAAGCCAAAACGTCGCCAACAGCAAAGCCTCTCGACGCCCTCTCCTCGCCATCCACATGACCGAGGGGAGAAGCCACGACGCTCGCCAAAGAGCTGCCCGCGCTGTCCACCTTCTAAGGCCGCCACCGACATCCACGAACTCTAGCCACCACTCCGACGACCAACGACACATCGCATCGTCGAAGAGAGGGACGTCATGCCGTCGTTTGCCAGCGGACACACCTGCAACCCGAGAAGCACAGGCGCCACCGCGAGCTCCACCGCCGCCACTGAAAACTGCCGGGAAACACAGGCGCCACCGTGAGCTCCACCGCCGCCTCCATGTGAAAGGTGCTCATCGGGACAGCGCGCAAAAGGGAGGAAACAGAGGGGACCAGGAGGTCCGCTAGCTCACCACGAGCACGATGGTGGGGTTCTTGTAGGCGCCGGCGTCGTGGCGGCTTGCTGTGGCGGCGCTCATCGAAGTTGGCGGTGGCGGGCGGCGCAAGCGGCGACGGCGAGACAGGGCGAGGGCTGGAGGCGGCGTCGGCGGCTCCGATCGAGTTGGCGGTGGCGGCCGAAGCGGCGGCGGCAGCGAGGGCGAGGCTGGACGGCGTCGGCGGCTCTCCTCTCTGTTTTTCTCTGCGCGGCTTTCGATCTGGCTTTGGGGGGAAGAAGGAAGGGGAAGGCCTGCATTTAATACCCCCCCCCTTTAACACCGGTTCCACCCCCGAACCGGTGTTAAAGAAATCATTCCAGCACTCCCTTAACACGGTTCCAGCTACGAACCGGTGTTAAAGGAAATAACGCTTCTTTAACACCGGTTCGTGGCTTGAACAGGTGTTAAAGGGTGGCATTTATTTCATGCATTAAAGTGGTGGGGGCATTTATAATTCAAAAATAGGATATGAATTTAGAAAATTCATATCTTATTCATTCAACTCATAAAATATGAATAATATATCATAATTTTCAGAAAAATAATATCTATCCATTCATGTAAAAACATTTTATATTTACTTTAGATGAAAATTTTCAAAATGATTAAAACACTTACATATAAATTTTGATTATTCAATTCAAACAAAAATAAATTGTCAAGTCCTAAAACTTTGAACATAAGAAATATTAAGCATCTAAAAAGGAATCTAACCCTATTTTATTAGAGCAAATCATATTTTATTTTGTATTAACATTTTTGAATTGATTGGATATTTAAATGCCGCTTCTTTTGTATACACTTGAATCTGACAAAGCCTCGCTCAACTTGCATTGGATTTTTGATAAAATAGCATATTGTGAACCTAAAAATGATTTTTGTAAAAAATCATGAGCATCGTATCATGTACTTGTAGTTCATATCTGACCCACTTCCTACGATTCGGCAGAATTTGTCTTTTCACCGGAGGTGGACGGAAGGTTTTAGATCCCCCTGTTGGTACATTGTCCATATAAGGTGGTCTAGTATTTTTGTAAAATGTGGTGGTGGTTTTTTGAATTAGCCATTTGGTGGTTGCTTCACAAAACCGTCTGTTTTTATGCTCAGAAAATGGAAAATGCCTTTTTGGTGCGATAAAAAGGAAAACTTCCTCTTGCAACATTGTTTGACATGCCATGATGCACATGTATGCACAATATGGCCATATTATCACAAACTATGCCTTGATTCTAGCCATAACATTGGTCATTTGACGCGAAAGCCAAGAAACCTCGAATGAGATAGGTCATTTTATGAAGGAGATAGAACTGGAATTAAAATACAGAATACAACTAATAGTAAGTTACATAAAGCACGACTGAAAATTAAGATACATAAAAGAACTGAAAATTAAGATACATGGCCAGATTAAGTAACAATCGGCCGAACTTGTTTCGAATGTTGGAGAGATTCATCATGCTCCTACCTACACCGTAATACTCGCCATCAGTAGTCATCGTACTCGCTGTCATCGTTGTCGCTGCCGGGTCGCCAGAATTGAACCTTGAAGGCGGAGTACGCGTGGGCTGGACTTGAGGGTAGCGCAGACGGGGGTTAGAGTCGGCGGCGGTGTCATAGGCCATGACGCTCTAGAGAGTCCGACCGCGCCACCATAGCCGACAGCCGGCCTCGTTGAAGTTCGGAGGAGGTGGGCTGTCCTCCTCGTGCCTGGCGAGCGCCCTCTCACGCCGATCCACGAAGAAGGCTTCCCAAGTAGGGAAATAGTCGGGATGCCATCTGGGATTCCTCCGCTGCTCCGGCGTGAGCTCGAGTGATGGCCATCCGGCGCGCCACACCTAGAGGGACAGGAGGAACCGGCACGCCTCCGGCCAAGATCCAAATGATGGGGACACAGAGTCTGGCAAAGGGTAGTTCGAGGCACAAAGCGCCTCCGCCTCCCTGGGGGTTAGTGCTACGATGGAAGCCATGGGAAAGAGTGATGAGGTTGCAGATATGAGTCTAGAGATGTGCAATGACAATGGAGGCCAACCCTACATATATAGATATAGTGAAGAACTGGCGGGAAGAACTGGAGGGAAGAACTGGCGGGAAAAAATGGTGGGAAGAAAAATGGCGGGAAGAAAATGGCAGGAAAAATGGTGGGAAAAAATGGCGGGAAGAAAAATGGCGGGAAAAAATGGCGGGAAGAAAAATGGAGGGAAGAAATAGAAGGAAGACAAATGGCTCATTTAATACATATCATAATGTAAGAAATATGACATTGTTCTAAAAATGGGACGGTTGGAGGGATTTCAGGCTGGGCCAGGCAGCACTAATGATAGGGGTGAGTGTCGACATTATGTCGTGCGGCGTGTACCTTGTCCCGGATGGTGTCACCAACCGGGACTAAAGATGAACCTTTAGTCCCGGTTGGAGACACCAACCGGGACAAAACACGAGTCAGCACTAATAGTAGGGGTGAGTGTCGACATTATTTCCTAAGTGTCGACACTATGCCGAGCTGCTTGTACTATAAATAGGCATCCTTGTGAGTCCAGTCCTCCATCCAGTTTGAGGCATCTCCAAGATGGTTTTCGAGAGCAGGGACACCACTACGGCCTGTGGAGATGCCGAAGCCGTCCTCCGCATCTCTGAACTGGTCATAGAGGCACTCCCTAATATGTGAAATTAGTTAGCTCCCAAGTGTATTGATCTAGTTAGAGAAGTTACAAGCTGCAAGATGGTTTTAGAGAGCAGGGACACCACTACGGCCAGTTTCAGGGAGATGCCGACGGAGCCCAGTCCTCCGGCATCTCCAAGAAACTGGTCATAGAGGCACTCCCTAATATGTGACTGCGCGCATTTGGAGATTAGATCTTAATGGTAAGTACGAATCGGGACAACTTCTTCTCATAGTCCTGGTCTAGCCACAAAACAAGACTAACACTCAAGAAATTTATTAATATTAAAAACTGAGATTACAAAACCAGTCCCCCCTATATATAGTCCCGGTCAATCCACAAACCGCGAAAGATATCCTTCGGTCAAGCCACAAACCGCGAAAGACATGAACTAGAGTTACATAATATGAGCATGAACTTCTTGGCATATGTCCTTCTTTATGATCGCTTCAGACATAACCATGGAGCATCTTCTTTACTTAACAGAATGCTTGGGTCAGTTTTCACTGTGAAGGGCGGAATTTCATCAAACTTATTATAATCTTCTGACATGTCTATCTTGTCCTCGATTCCCACGATGTTTATTTTCCTTGAAAGAACTATGTGACTCTCTGGCTCATCATATGATGTATTCGTTTGCATATTTTTTCTTTTTTTTGGTCTGGAGGACATGTCCTTCACATAGAAAACCTGAGCCACATCATTGGCTAGGACGAATGGTTCGTCTAAGTTCTTGTCTACCTTCATAAGATTGTTGAGATCCACCGTTGTCATTCCGTACTTCTTCTCTACCTCAACCCCTCCTCCTGTTAGCTTGACCCATTTGCATCGAAACAAGGGGACCTTAAAATTAGGTCCATAGTCAAGTTCCCATATCTCCTCTATGAACCCATAATACATGGTCTTTTGCCCATTGTCTTCTGCTGCATCGATGCGGACACCACTATTTTGGTTGGTGCTCTTTTTATCTTGGCCTATCGTGTAAAATGTATTCCCATTTATCTCGTACCCTTGGAAAGTACATACAGTCGAAGATGGTGTCCTGGCCAACAAGTACAACTGATCCCCAACAGTGGTGTTATTCGTGAGAAGTCTTTGCAGCCAAATTAAAACTCGCCATGTGTTCACTTATAATCCATTCATCGACGCCTAGGGTGTTTGAGGCGATTAAATTCTTGTGTTCATTGATATACGGGCAACCAAGATAGATCTTTGTAAAAACCGTGTAGTGTGCTTGATTGAGAGAATGCTCGTCCCTACATATCATTGCTTTACATCCTAGGGTGCCTTTTCCATGCAGTCTCCCCTCATGTCGTGATTCTGGAACACCAATCGCCTTAAGGTCAGGAATAAAATCAACACAGAACTCAATGACCTCCTCTGTTACATAGCCCTTGAAGATGCTTCCTTCTGGCCTAGCACGGTTATGAACATATTTCTTTAAGACTCCCATGTACCTCTCAAAGGGGAACATATTGTGTAGAAATATAGGACCGAGAATGGCAATCTCTTCTACTAGGTGAACCAGGAGATGCATCATAATATTGAAGAAGGGTGGTGGGAACACCAACTCAAAGCTGACAAGACATTGGGCCACATCATGCAGAACCACTGGTAGGCTTTCTGGATCGATTACCTTCTGAGATATTGCATTGAGGAATGCACATAGCTTCACAATGGGTACTCGAACATTTTCAGGTAGAAGCCCCCTCAATGCAATCGGAAGCAATTGTGTCATAATCACGTGGCAGTCATGACACTTCAGGTTTTGGAATTTTTTCTCTTCCATATTTATTATTCCCTTTATATTCGACGAGAAGCCAGACGGGACCTTGATACTGCTTAGACATTCAAAACAGATTTCCTTCTCTGCTTTGGTAAGAGCGTAGCTAGCAGGAGTTAAGTGGCATCGTTTACCCTTCGCGTTCTCAGAATGCATAGGCTCTTCAGGGTCTTTCAGACGTTGCTAGTCCTGCCATGCTTCCGGTGTATCTTTTGTCTTCCCATACACTCCTAGGAAGCCTAGCAGGTTCACGCAAACATTCTTCGTCACGTGCATCACGTCGATTGAAGAACGGACCTCTAAGACTTTCCAATAGGGTAGGTCCCAAAATATAGATTGCTTCTTCCACATGGGCGCGTGTCCGGCATCGTCATTCGGAACAGATAGACTGCCAGGACCTTTTCCAAAGATTACTTCTAGGTCCTTGACCATACCAAATACCTCCTCACCGGTACGGAGGATAGGCTTCCTCCGGGGTTCTGCCAGACGTTTGAAATGCTTGCCTTTCTTTCTTACTGGATGCAAGTTCGGATGATATCGGCGATACCCTAGGTACACAACCTTCTTACATTTATCCAAATATACACTTTCAGTCTCATCTAAACAGTGTGTGCATGCATTGTATCCCTTGTTTGTCTGCCCTGAAATGTTACTAAGAGCAGGCCAATCATTGATGGTTACGAAAAGCAATGCTCGTAGGTCAAATGGCTCCCCTTTGTGCTCATTACACATACGTACACCTGGTTTGGCCCACAGCTGTAAAAGTTATTCAACTAATGGCCTTAGGTACACATCAATGTCGTTGACGGGTTGCCTCGGGCCTTGGATGAGCACTAGCATCATAATGAACTTCCTCTTCATACACAACCAATGAGGAAGGTTATATATACATAGAGTCACAGGCCAGGTGCTGTGACTGCAGCTCTGCTCACCAAAAGGATTCATGCCGTCTGTACTTAGACCAAACCTTAAGTTCCTTGCATCACGTGCAAAGTCCGGGTACTCTCGCTCGAATTTTCTCCACAGTGACCCATCAGCGGTGTGTCTCAACATCACGTCTTTCTTACGGTCTTCCATGTGCCATCGCAACAACTTGGCATGCTCTTTATTTCTGAAGAGACGTTTTAACCGTGGTATTATAGGAGCATACCACATAACCTTGGAGGAACCTTCTTCCTAGGGGCCTCGCCCTCAACATCGCCAGGATCGTCTCGTCTGATCTTATACATGATGCAAAGGCATACCGCATGCATCCAAATTCTCGTACTTCTCACCGCGGTAGAGGATGTATCTTCTGCGCCTAATCCTAGAGGCGACAACCTTCTTTGCTTGGTATGTCTTGTCAGCAACTCATTATTTCTTGGAAGAAGATTCTTCATTTTACCAACAACTTTGAAAATCATTGTCGGTCACACCGTCTCTGCCTTCCATTGCAGCAAATCCAGTGTGGTACCTAGCTTTTTGTGGCCATCTTCGCAAGTTGGATACAACAATGTTTTGTGATCCTTTAACATCTGCTCCAGCTTCTCCTTCTCCTTTTTAGTTTCACATTCTTCCTTTGCATCAAGAATGGCTGACCAAGATCGTCATCACGGGCCCATCTAACGCCTCTTGATCTTCATTATCTACCCCGTTGCGGTATCATCATATTCAGATACATATTATGAGTTGTCATCATCCTCTTCTTCTTCGCTGTCTTCCATCACAACCCTTTTCTTCGTGCTTGGTCCAACAATTATAGCTGGGCATGAAACCGGATCAAGCGGTGGGCGTGAATGGTTATGGTATTTGAGTAGTCTTTCTTGTTCGACGGTGAACACACGACAACACATAAAACCATTGTGACCACGGTTTGCATTAGCCACAACGATGAAATTTTGGAGGCCCGTAATGTACTGAAGTGCGGCGGTCACCGTACATCCATTGCGGTTCATCTGCATTAATATATAGTATATATCAAAAATTAATAGGAGATGACCATTTATATATATAGTACATCAATGACACATGAAAGGATAGTTGCCGACCTCGAGAAGGAAAGAGCAACAGAAAACTTATTTTGAGCTCTCGGGCATTTCACGAACACCTCTTGTGCATAAGAAAAAACACAAACTAGCACTCTTCACACCCTCTTGCTAGGCTCCAAAATGAGATAGTGAAAAATGGAAGAGTGGGGTGTGTGGTGTCTTATATAGCCCCCCCTTTAACACGGTTCAAGCCACGAACCGGTGTTAAAGGGGGCTACACCAGTGCGTGGTCCTTTAACACCTATTAAAGGGGCTCCTTTTTTGCCGCCACGCTGGTACGGCCCCCCTTTATGTTGATTCGTGACATCGGTTAAAGAAGAACCGGTGTTAAAGCCCTTTTCCAGGATCAACAAAAGGCCTCGTTTCCACTAGTGAGGCGAGCCACAAGTATTTGCATTGCATTTGCCTCCTCGCCCACTTACCTAACCTGGCACCTTTTCACAGCTTCCACGATGATCACCCGCGTGGATGGAGAATGACTCTATTATGGTATAACCGTTGGAATTGCAAGGCGCCTTTGTGGGTTTTTTTGAGGTATTAGCACCGGGGATACAAATAGTTGCATACAAAGAGCAAACACATACAACTACTTACAAAATGGGGCCATAGGGTACAAAAAGTATACATGCGGATTGGAATGGGTACAAAACGTTGTGCAGCTGACACGTGTATGCCACGGCGGTGTTGTTGGAATTATGCCCTAGAGGCAATAATAAAGATGTTATTATTATAATTCTTGTGCATGATAATGTTTATATTCCATGCTAGAATTGTATTAAGCGGAAACTTTAATACTTGTGTGGTTTGTGAACAACACCGTGTCCCTAGTACGCCTCTATGGACTAGCTCATTGATCAATGATGGTTAAGGTTTCCTAACCATAGACATGAGTTGTCAATTGATAATGAGATCATATCATTGGGAGAATGATATGGTGGACAGACCCAAACTAATCGAAGCAATTAGATCGTGTCATCGTGTGCGTCTTTGCGAAGCTTTTCTTATGTCAAATATTGTATTCCTTAGACCATGAGATAATACAACTCCCTGGTATGAAGAAAGCTTTGAGGTCATCAAACGTCATCCTATGAGAGGGTGATCATAAAGGTGTCTCTCAGGTGATCGGAAAGTATCTGTTGGGTTGTATGTATCGAGATGGGATTTGTCCCTCCCAAGTTGGAGAGATATACTTCGGGCCCACTCGGTAATCGATATCAACACCGCTTGCAAGCATGTGGTTAAGGAGTTAATCACAAAGTGATATCGGATTACGGAACGAGTAAAGTTCTTGCTGTGAACGAGATTGAACTAGGTATGACGGTACCGACGATCGAATCTCGGGCAAGTAAAATATCGCGAGACGAAGGGAATATATATATGGGATTGATTGAATCCTGGCATCGTGGTTCATCCGATATGATCATCGATGAATGTGTGGGAGTCAATATGGGTTTCCAGACCCCGCTGTTGATTATTGATAGAAGATCATGTCCGCATATTCTCGAACCCGCAGGGTCACACACTTAACGTGTCTCGACGCTAGGATAGATTGGATAATTGGTTTATGAGTTTTGTTCGGAGTCTCGGATGGGAGGCGGGACATCCCGCGAGGTTCCGGAGTGGTCGAGAATAAGATTCATATAAAGGCAGTTTTTGGAGTTCGGAATTGTTCCGGGTTAATCGGTATTGTACCGAAAGCTTCTAGAACCTTCCGGAAGGGGACCAACGTGGCCACACCTTCCGGGAGGGGGCATGGGCCTATGAGGGAGTGCCCTGGACGCATTGGGCCAGGGGCACAAGGCCCCATAGGGCCCAGCCGGCCAAGAGAGGTTTAAACTCTAGATAGAGCTTCTAGAAGGGGGGGTTTCCTTGCCCCCCACTCTTCCTCCTTGGGGCCGCCGGCCTTGGCTTGGGGGAGGGGCTAGGGCTGCGCCCACCCCTCTATATATAGAGGGCTGGGGGCGCACCAACCCCCACACCTTCCCCTCCAACCCTAGCCGCCCTGCTGCCCTCCTCTCTCCCTCCCGACTGCTTGTAGGCGAAGCCCTGCTGCAGAAATTCTCCACCAATTGCACCGCGCCGTCGCGTTGTAGATCCAACCCATCTCTCCACCATACTTGCTGGACCAAGGAAGGAGGAGACGTCGAGGTGCCGCACGTGTGCATCTCACGGAGGCATCGCCACTTGTGGTGCTAGATCGGATCGGATCGCGAGGAGGAGAAGCGAGTACGACTACATCACCCACGTTCCGACGAACGTTCCGCTGTGCGAATCTTCAAGGGTATGAAGATCTAATCCAATCTCTCTTGTTGTTTGCATCTCCTATATTAGATCTTGGCTTCCCTCTGTTCGCATCCGTAGAAATTTTTTATTTACTATGCCGCGAAACCCATCAGTGGTATCAGAGCTAGATCTATGCGTAGATGTGTTTCACGAGTAGAACGCAACATGGTTGTTGCGGGCGTTGATGTTTTCTGTTGCAAGCCTCTTGTTTGTGTTCTTCTTATGACGCGGGATAGTGAGATTGAAGCGGTCCAGGCCAACCTTACGCGACGTCGTTCGCGAGACCGGCTCCGCACTTGACGTGTGGCTTGTTCCACACATGCGGCTGGTGGATGTCAGTTTCTCTCACTATAGTTGTCATGGGATTAACACCGGAGTTTGGCAACCATAATATCACCGTTTTGGCTTTCCGTAGGTAAGAATCGTTCTTAGCATCTACTCCCATAAGCCACGTAAAACATGCAACAACAAAGTAGAGGCGTCTAACTTGTTTTTGCAGGGAGTGTTTTCTGTGATATGGTATGGCCCAAGATGTGATGTGTATAATGTATGCGATGATCATGTTTTGTAATGTTTCACGACTTGCATGTCGATGAGTACACAACCGGCAGGAGCCATATGGTTGTCTTTATAATTGTGTATGACCTGTCTGTCAACTTCTTATACGCCATGTAATAGTTTCACTTCATCGCTAAGTAGTTAGCAATAGTTGTAGTTGCTATTCGTGGTGGAGGCAATCATGGTGGAGTGATGGAGATCATGCCGGAACTCACAAGATGGAGATCATTGCGCGAAGATTGGCTATACCATGTCACATAAAGTTATATGCATGTGATGTTTATCCTTTTATGTATCTTATTATGCTTAGATCGCGACGGTAGCATTATAAGATGATTCCTCACTTAAAGATCAAGATAAAAATTGTGTTCTCCCAGTATGCACTGCTATGAAAGTTCGTCGTGTCCAAGCATCACGTGATGATCGGGTGCTATAGACTCTACGCTCACATACAACGGGTGCAAGCCAGTTTTGCACACGCGGAAATACTTGGGTCTAACTTGACGAGCCTAGCATGTACAGACATGGCCTCGGAACACATGAACCGAAAGGTTAAGCATGAGTCATATGAATGATATGATCGACACTTCGTTGTCCACCATTGAAACCACATCTCTTCTCGTGAAGATCGGATTAGGTGTGGTGAATTTGGATTGTGTTCACTAAACAACTTGAGGGGTGTTGAATTTAGTGGGAGTTCATCTAGTAATTTGATTAAAAGTTGAACTAGTTATCATGAACATAGTCTAATTTGTACTTGCAAATATTGTAGATCACATGGCTAAGTCCAACTTCAACTTCAACGTTTTTGGTGAGAAAGAAAAGCTTAAAAACAATGCGTCTAACTTCACCAATTGGTTCCGCAATCTAAGAATCATTCTCTCTGGCGGTCAAAAGGACTATGTCCTTGGGAAAGCGTTAGGTGACCCTAACGCAATCGCTGGGCTGATGAGAAAGCTGTCTATCAGCATAAAGATGATTATGGTGTGATTAAGAGCACCATGTTGTTTGCTATGGAACCGAACTTCAAAATCGTTTTGAAGACTATCCCGCCCTTTGAGATTCTCAAGAGCTGAAAACCATGTTTCGACTCAGCCCGCTCGAGAGATATGAGATCTCCGAGAAGTTCTTTAACCGCAAGATGGAGGAAGGAGTTCCGTTAGTGAGCACGCCATTAAGATGACGGATACACTCAACGCTTGAGCAACCGGAATGCACGATTCGGTGGAGCTCAAGATTGACAGGTTCTGCAATCACTCCCTCCTACCTACAAAAGTTTTGTAGTGACTCATAATCAGATTGGTTCCACTGATACGATCACCGAGCTCTTCGCAAAGCTAAAGGCTGCGGAGGTGGACATCAAGAAGGATAATCATGTGTTGATGGTCAACAAGCCCTCCTTTAAGAAAGGTAAGGGAGCAAAGAATCCCTTCAAGAAGGGTGGCGGCAAGCGATCGCCTCGATGAGAAGAAGCTCAAGTCCGTCCTAAGCCGGACATCGAGTGCTTCTATTGCAAGGACAAGGGTCATGGAAGCAATCGTCCAAGTACTTAGCGGACAAGAAGGTGGCACCATCAAAGGTATATTTGATATACATGTTATTGATGTTTTCCTTACTAGCCCTCATTGTAGTGCCCGGGTATTTGATACCGTTCGGTTGCTAATATTTGTAACTCAAACAGAGCTACGGAATAGATGGCGGCTTGCGAAGGGATGAGGTGACGATGCGCTGGCAAGCAACGGATCAAGAGTTGATGTGATGGCCGTCACGCTCTCCTTAGTTTTACCTTCGGGATTAGTTTTAAACCTTAATAAATGTTATTATGTGCCTGCGTTGAGCATGAACATTATTTCTAGATCTTGTTTATTGCAAGACGGTTATTCATTTAAATCGGAGAATAATGGTTGTTCTATTTATATGAGTAACATCTTTTATGGTCATGCACCTATTGTGAATGGTTTATTTCTTCTAAATCTCGAAAGGGATGAAACACACATCCATAACATTGAGGCTAAGAGATGCAAAGTAGATAGTGATAATACTAGTTATTTGTGGCAATCGCTGCTCAGGTCATATTGGTGTAAAGCGCATGAAGAAACTCCATTCGATGGACTTTTGGAGTCTCTTGATTTTGAATCATTTGACACATGTAACCATGCCTCATGGGCAAGATTATCAAAACCCCGTTCTCCGGTATGATGGAGCGAGCAACGGACTTGTTGGAAATCATACATACCGATGTATGCGGACCGATGAGTGTTTCGACGCGCGGTGGATATCGCTATTTTCTCACTTTTACCGATGACTTAAGTAGATATGGGTATATCTATTTAATGAAGCATAAATCTGAAACATTTGAAAATTTCAAGGAATTTCAGAATGAAGTGGAGAACCATCGTAACAGAAAGATTAAGTTTCTATGATCCGATCGTGGAGGTGAATATTTGAGTTATGATTTTCTCACGCATCTTAAAGCAAGCGGAATCGTTTCGCAATCACGCCACCCGGAACACCACAGCGCAATGGTGTGTCTGAACGCCGGAATCGAACCTTATTAGATATGGTCCGATCAATGATGTCTCTTACTGATTTGCCGTTATCATTTTGGGGTTATGCATTAGAAACCGCTGCATTCACTTTAAATAGGGCTCCATCTAAATCCGTTGAGACGACACCGTATGAACTGTGGTTTGGTGCTAAACCTAAGTTGTCGTTTCTTAAAGTTTGGGGATGCGGCTTACGCCAAGAAGTTGATGCCGACAAGCTCGAACCCAAAGCGAGAAATGCGCCTTCATAGGATACCCTAAGGAAACTATTGGGTATACCTTCTATCACGTAACCGAAGGCAAAGTGTTTGTCGAAAGAACGGTTCCTTTCTTGAGAAGGAGTTTCTCTCGAAAGAAGTGAGTGGAGGAAAGTAGAGCTAGACGAGGTTATTGAACCTTCTCTTGAATTGGAGAGTAGCGCAGACCTGAAATTGTTCCAGGTCACCGCACCAACAATAGAGGAAGCTAATGACAAGGATCATGAAGCTTGACGATGTCACATCGAACGTCGCAGTCGACAAGGTCGCGTGCTCCCGAGTGGTACGGCAACCTGCTTTGACTGCTTGCTAGTAGAAGACAAGAACCTACGAACTATGAGGAAGAGATGATGAGCCCAGACTCGAGAAATGGCTAGAAGCCATGAACCGAATTGGGATCCATGAGCGAAAACCAAGTATGGACTTTGGTGGACCTCCTAGCGATCGAAAAGGCCGTTGAGTGCAAATGGATCTTCAAGAAGAAAACGGACGCGGATGGTAATGTTACCGTCTATAAAGCACGACTTGTCGCGAAAGGTTTTCGACAAGTTCAAGGTGTTGACTACGATGAGACTTTCTCTCCCGTAGCGATGTTTAAGTCCATTCAGATTTCATTAGCAATTGCTGCGTTTCATGATTATGAAATATGGCAGATGGATGTCAAGACTGCTTTCCTCAATGGCAACATTGATGAAGAGTTGCATATGATGCAACCCGAAGGTTTTGTCGATCCTAAGGATGCTAGTAAAGTATGCAAACTTCAGCGTTCCATTTATGGACTGAAGCAAGCATCTCGGAGTTGGAACCTTCGTTTTGATCAAGTGATTAAGAGCTTTGGATTTGTTCCAAATTGCTACGAAGCTTGAATCTACAAGAAAGTGAGTGGGAGCTCGATGACGTTTCTGGTACTATATGTGGATGACATATTGATTATTGGAAATGACATCAACATGCTTAACGATGTGAAGAGTTATTTGAACAAGTGTTTTTCAATGAAAGACCTAGGTGAAGCTGCTTATATATTGGGCATCAAAATCTATAGAGATAGACAAAGACGCCTGATAGCTTTAAGCCAGAGTACATACCTAGACAAAGTTCTGAAAAGGTTCAGAATGGATAAGGCAAATAAAGGTTCAGTACCTATGTTTTCAGGTAAGATATTGAGAAAGGCTCAGTGTCTAGCTACGGTAAATGATAGGGAAGCTATGAGCAAAGTGCCTTATGCCTCGGCCATAGGTTCGATCATGTATGCCATGCTGTGTACTAGACCGGATGTGTCCAATGCTCTTAGTTTGACGAGAAGATATCAGAGTGATCCAGGAGTGGAACACTGGACAGCCGTGAAGAACATCCTAAAGTACCTAAATAGGACTAAAGAAATGTTCTTAGTCTATGGGGGTGATGAACAACTCGTTGTAAAAGGTTACGTCGACGCTAGTTTTGACACCGACAAGGATGATTCTAAATCTTAGACAGGATACGTGTATATTTTGAATGGAGGAGCTGTGAGCTGGAGAAGCTGCAAGCAAAGCGTGATCGCGGGATCTACAGTAGAAGCGGAATACATGGCTGCTGCAGAAGCTTCAAGTGAAGGAGTTTGGATCAGGAACTTCATCACTGAGCTTGGCGTGGTTCCAAGTGCATTGGACCCACTGGAGATATTGTGTGACAACACTGGCGCCATAGCACTCGCTAAGGAACCAAGATATCATCCAAAGACCAAGCATATCAACCGCAAGTTTCATATAATCCGAGATTATATAGCAGATGGAGATCTGAAGATTAGCAAAGTACATATAGATCTGAATGTCGCAGATCCGTTGACTAAACCTTTTTCGCGTGCAAAACAAGATCAACACCTCAGTGCCATGGGTGTGAGATTGTTGCCAAATGTAAACTAGATTATTGACTCTAGTGCAAGTGGGAGACTGTTGGAATTATGCCCTAGAGGCAATAATAAAGATGTTATTATTATAATTCTTGTTCATGATAATGTTTATATTCCATGCTAGAATTGTATTAAGCAGAAACTTTAATACTTGTGTGGTTTGTGAACAACACCGTGTCCCTAGTACGCCTCTATGGACTAGCTCATTGATCAATGATGGTTAAGGTTTCCTAACCATAGACATGAGTTGTCAATTGATAATGAGATCATATCATTGGGAGAATGATATGGTGGACAGACCCAAACTAAGCGAAGCAATTAGATCGTGTCATCGTGTTCGTCTTTGCGAAGCTTTTCTTATGTCAAATATTGTATTCCTTAGACCATGAGATAATACAACTGCCTAGTATCGGAAGAAAGCTTTGAGGTCATCAAATGTCATCCTATGAGAGGGTGATCATAAAGGTGTCTCTCAGGTGATCGGAAAGTATCTGTTGGGTTGTATGTATCGAGATGGGATTTGTCCCTCCCAAGTTGGAGAGATATACTTCGGGCCCACTCGGTAATCGATATCAACACCGCTTGCAAGCATGTGGTTAAGGAGTTAATCACAAAGTGATATCGGATTACGGAACGAGTAAAGTTCTTGCTGTGAACGAGATTGAACTAGGTATGACGGTACCGACGATCGAATCTCGGGCAAGTGAAATATCGCGAGACGAAGGGAATATATATATGGGATTGATTGAATCCTGGCATCGTGGTTCATCCGATATGATCATCGATGAATGTGTGGGAGTCAATATGGGTTTCTGCACTCATGTTGATTATTGATAGAAGATCATGTCGCATATTCTCGAACCCAGGTCACACACTTAACGTGTCTCGATGCTAGGATAGATTGGATAATTGGTTTATGAGTTTTTGTTCGAGTCTCGGATGGGATCCGGACATCACGAGGTTCCGGAGTGGTCCGGAGAATAAGATTCATATAAGGCAGTGCAGTTTTTGGAGTTCGGAATTGTTCCGGGTTAATCGGTATTGTACCAGAAGCTTCTAGAACCTTCCGGAAGGGGACCAACGTGGCCACACCTTCCAGGAGGGGGCATGGGCCTATGATGGAGTGCCCTGGCCGCATTGGGACAGGCACAAGGCCCATAGGGCCCAGCCGCCAAGAGAGGTTTAAACTCTAGATAGAGCTTCTAGAAGGGGGTTTCCTTGCCCCCACTCTTCCTCCTTGGGGCCGCTGCCTTGGCTTGGGAGGGGTTAGGCTGCGCCCACCCATCTATATATAGAGGGCTGGACGCTCAAACAACCACCTACACCTTCCCCTCCTACCCTAGCCGCACTCCTCTCTCCCTCCCGACTTCTTGTAGGCGAAGCCCTGCTGCAGAAATTCTCCACCAATTGCACCGCGCCGTCGCGTTGTAGATCCAACCCATCTCTCCACCATACTTGCTCGACCAAGGAAGGAGGAGACGTCGAGGTGCCGCACGTGTGCATCTCACGGAGGCATCGCCACTTGTGGTGCTAGATCGGATCGGATCGCGAGGAGGAGAAGCGAGTACGACTACATCACCCACGCCCGATTTAACGCTCCATTGTCTTGAATCTTCAAGGGTATGAAGATCTAATCCAATCTCTCTCGTTGTTTGCATCTCCTAGATTAGATCTTGGCTTCCCTCTGTTCGCATCCGTAGAAAATTTTGATTTACTATGCCGCGAAACCCATCAGGTGCCATGTTGTAACATCCCAAAAATACCAAACTTAGATCATCAAACACTAATCATCAAGATTAGGGTTAACAAAAACTTTTCTAAATAAACTCATGAATGCATGTATATGTGTATGCATGGATTTTGAATTTCTTTAAAAACCACCTTGTTTGTGTGATCCATTGCTTGTAAAATGTTTCTTAGGTGAAATGAACATCATCTAAAACATTTCCCACACTTTTCCTAAAGACAAGTAAATCAAAACAAATATATTAAGTGAATGGTCATTTTGACCAATTTAACTCCCATGCCTACTTTGGTTGTCTCAAACTTTCAAAACCTAACAGAAACTTTTCTAGATCTTTGCACGCTTTGAATGTACTCATAACAAGGTATCAAGGCCCACTTTGTGATCATCCAGAAACTTTCAAATGCATAGTTTAAATGACAATTCAAAATTGAATCTTTATCATATGGGAAGATCCCACTTTTCCAAAACCCACTCAAACAAGCTCAACTTTCAAAACCCAAGCATCTGCAGACTCACCAGCACCAATCTAGCAAACCCACCAAAATTCATTTCAAAATTCAAAACTTGATTTCATGCGGCCATTTCATCAAACAGGTTTACACAAATCAAACAAAACATCAAACACTATAGTGTGCAGTGATTCTGCCTAACTTGTTCCCTAGTTAGCTCACACACAACTCAAGAGATCATCTAGAAAGATTAGCCCAACATTAGCACCCTGTGAGCTTGCCATTGTCATCAATGGTGAAGAGCGAGCACCCCATGTCACCCCATTGTGGATGCAGCTAGAGGAAGAACTAGTCGTGCCAACCTTGTCTGGGAGGCGCCCACCGTCCACCGCCACTCACTGTCCCAGCAGCGTTGCCAAGCCTCGACCACGCGACAAGCCGCGCCAGACCATGCCGGCGTGCGCCAGAGCGCCACCTCGACCAGCGTCCACAGCATCACGCCACCTCACCACGTGCACACACGATCACCACCACCCAGAGACCGCCAGACATCCTTGTTTGCCCTGCGTACATACAGCCACCGCCCGCCGTCAAGACGCCGCCTGCCACAGCGAGCACCGCCGTTCAGACCAAACCACACCGCCCATGCCTCGCGACCATGTTGTTGAGCATCGCCAGAGACACAAGACCGCCCCTACCTTGCCCATGCCTTTAGTCACCAGAACGTCGCCTCGACGAGCTCACTGCGTCGCCTGACGGTCCCCTCGCTCGACTATAAATAGAGGCCACCCCCGCACGATTTCTTCACACCATCTCACTCCCCTCTCCTCACTGACCGTGCCACACCGTCCTCAGAGCAAGGCGAGCACCACCTCGCCGTAATTTCACCGGAGCCCGCCGCCTCTGGAGAAGAAGGGAGCCAGCGATTGGAGCCGCCCAGAGAAGCCACGTACTGCAGGAGGTTCGCGTCGTCGACTTTGTCGTTCCTCGCCGACCTCGCCTGCACTCCGGTGAGCCCCAAGACCTCACTGGCCGCGCCGGTTTTGTTCTCGCCGGAGTTGTCTCGCCGACGATGACCCCACCGTTGGATTAGAACTAGATCGAACGATCCACGTTGTTCTACATACCGCCCATTTCAGTGTCACTGACGAGTGGGGACACCCACTTAAGCAGCCCGCGGGAGCACTGCGCTTAGCAGGCCGGCCAGTTAGAATTTCCCGCGCAGCCCAGCAATTCAAATTAAATCTTTATCTATTTCAATTCAAACACACTTCAGCACCCAACTTCAAAAATCAACCCAGATCGATTCAGTGCACCAATTTGATTGAAACCAATTTTGTTGGAAAGTTCTGTGAATGCTTAATCCAAGCCCGTTGGATTCAAGTCATTTAGATCTATAGATCACCCATAGTAAAAATAACAAGGCAGAAGCTTTTCTGCATTCAAACATTTTTCAAATTTAAACCATAAAAGCTTTTGAGTTGATTCCAACTCTCAAAAATCAAATTTAACCATACCTTTCAGAATATATAAAAATATATAGGTTTACTTGCAGAAATAATGTTCAAGTAATAAAAGAATGCTACATAAGCATTTCTAGCCACTTTAATTAATTAAAATAAAAGGGTAAAACCTTATTAAATTGTGACACCACTTTAAATCACATTCCCATAGACTACAATATGTGGTGATGACATGTGTCAACATGATCCCATGTTTAGTTTGGAGAATATTAAATCTTAAGTAGTTTTTCAATGAGTAGAAATTACTTTTCTAAAAATAAAAAGATTAAACCAAGCTTTAACCTTGTAATGTTAGAGATGATGCTAGATCATCTATAGGACCCTTGTGTGTGATGATTGCAAGTAGTTAAGTATTGTTTGGTGATTGTGTACCTCGTATTTATTTATAGACGCTAGTACCGACCAAGGATACAAGGAGGAAGGAGGATACTACGAAGAGGAAGCCGAGGAGAACTTCAACCACTGCTCTGCACAAGGCAAGCTAATACTTGCAAGATACTATACCTATGCAAGCTTATACTGATATTGATGCAAGCTAACCCTTGCCAGATACCCTACTGATGCCACAAACCCATACTTGTGATATGACTACTATATGCCTTAAGCATATGTGATCATACCCACTTGATAAACCAAATCCTAGTTTTATGTGCAAGCTTCTTACTTTATTTCTTTATCAAAGCTTACTTAGAGTCTACCTAAGAGTTTGGTAGATACTAGACAGTTGTCAAGGTTGCATAAAGAGCATAAAATTTGGCCTAAGCTAGAAACCTTGATATCAGCCTAAGATATAAGGTTGGACTTAGTGAAACTCCACTAGTTACCACCCCTCATTAGTACTACCCCCACCTGTAGATGCTAGTGCTAAGCATAAAACTTGATCAACTTTTAGATGGGATTACTTGGTGGAAAAATGGTTATGAAAACCTTGGAATGATGGATCATTCTATTGAAATGTTTTGGACATGTGTTTCCAAACACTTGATGATTCTGGTGATACAAATGTTGAGGCATGAGCCTTAGCCCTTTATAAAACTGATGGTTGTCTGGATGCGATACCATTCCAATTTTAGCGTACAACCACAATACCCGAATATTGGGTAGGGCTTGACTGGAAACTTATATACCTTAGTATTAGTTCCCTCACGGCCAAGGTCTGAGCTGAGGCTACCTTGTGAAGATTGTCCACCTGTGCAGTACCCAAGATGACAGTGGTCATGGTTGGGAGGCCAAACTCACAGGAGAGGTGCTTATACTAGGGCGTGTAATTGAAAGGTTAGGATTGATTATCCGCATACTGAGTATGGTGAATTCAGGATTTGTTCCTGGCGGATGTATCGAATGTTGTGGTGAAAGTGTACAATCTCTGCAAAGTGTCAAACTATTCGAATAGCCGCGTCCGCGGTTATGGACAGTTGCACTACAAGAAATGTGGCAAACTATGACCTTCTGATAGTGACCGTGAATAAAATCGTCATAGATCTATGACGATTTTGCACTAGATAGCCATAAGACGTTTGAAGGGGTAAAAACCTTGAAAAATTAAGACGTTTTGACTCCAAAACGTCATATTTGTCGTAGCTAAAATCGTCATAATCTGGCGGATGTATCCTACGACATATATTGTAGCTGATTACGACGATTTAAATTGGTCATAACGTCTAAAATAGAATAAAGTTGAAATGAGTAAGCATTTTCCCCAGCATTTTTATCTATGTGGCATGTCTATGTGTCAGTTTTTGCATATGTGGCATACCTATGTGTCAATATTTGGTTCCATTACACCCACAAATTGAACTCACGCGCGGGAATAATAACCAAAAAAGGGGCTGCAGGGGGGCTCGAACCAGCGACCTCCCCACTGATGAAAGGCACCTAACCACTAGACCAACACAACTTAGTTGTTCCATACCCGCGCTCAAGCCTTTTGACTATCACCCACGATCCTAACTGGGCCTGGCTGCCAGGTTCCCCCTAATGGGCCTCGCTGGGATCCAAACCCCGCGATTCAAACTGACTCGCTGGATGATACAATATTCTTGTTAGAAAATATAATGGAACAAAAAAACTGACACGTTAATAGTGCTAGAATCCAACAAACCAATCTAATTATATGGATAAAAAGGAGCTCTCCAAGGGGTCGAACACGCGACCTTGCTCACGTCTCCATCGATGCAAACCACCACGCCACATGACAACTCGTGAGTCAAATTCGTGTGCACGCTTAATAGAGAGGCCGATCGCGGTATCCTCTTGGGCCAGCTTAGAAAAGAAGGTGAACCATGGTATCCTATTGGGCCGACCTGGTCCTTTTCGCGTGGTATATTAGGTCCCGGGCCGACCTTGTCCTCTTGGGTTGGTCCGATTAGGATAGTTTTTTTCTTTGTTTTCTTTTTTCATTATTCTTTTGTATCTTTTGCATAAGATGTCCAAAAGAATTAATTTTCGTCTCTAAATTTTTATAAAATCATTAGAGCACCTTATGGTGTTAATTATCAATGCTTTGATTATTTAAAATAACGTTAGTATGTTTGGATGGTTTTTGAATTTTTTATGCCAGTTTCAAACTATGGTCAAAACGGCGGACACCAAGGTTCTTAGCTAGGGGCTGAGCCTAGCTAAACTTGCATTGGATCTCTAAATAAATAGCATATTGTGAGTCTAAAAATGATTTTTTCCAAAAATAATGGGCATCGGATCATGTACCTGTAGTTCAAACCGGACCCACTTCCTACCGATTCGGCAGGAATTTGTCTTTTTCGTCAGGGGTGTACGGAAAGGTTTGAGATACCCCGGTTGGGACAATGTCCATGTAAGGTGGTCTAATATTTTTACAAAATGTGGCGGTACCATTCTAAAACTGTCATATGGTGGTTGCTTCACAAAACGCCCCATTTTTTACGCTCGGAAAATGGTTTTTCCGTGCGTCGAAAAGGAAAACTTCCTTCTGCAACATTGTTCTCCATGCCATGATACATATGTGTGCACAATATGGGCACATTATCACAAACTATACCCTGATTCTAGCCAAAATATTGGTCATTTGACCCGAAAGCCACGAAACCTCGAACATGATAGGTCATTTTGTGAAGGGTTTTTTGAGACATACTCAATTTACCAAGTTTGGTATTTTTCCTTGCAATTATGTCACATAATAAGACACCACGCGAAGGATTTGCGTTGATCGGACCGTTTTTTATTTTTTTATGCCCGTTTCAAACTATGGTCAAAACGGCGGGCATGAAGGTTCTTAGCTCAGGGCCGAGCCTCGCTAAACTTGCATTGGATCTCTAAAGAAATAGCATATTGCGAGTCTAAAACACATTTTTTCAAAAAATAATGGGCATCGGATCATGTACCTGTAGTTCAAACCGGACCCACTTCCTACCGATTCGGCAGGAATTTGTCTTTTTCGCCAGGGGTGTACGGAAAGGTTTGAGATACCCCGGTTGGGAAAATGTCCATGTAAGGTGGTCTAATATTTTTACAAAATGTGGCGGTACCATTCTAAAACTGTCATTTGGTGGGTGCTTCACAAAACGCCCCGTTTTTTACGCTCGGAAAATGGTTTTTCCGTGCGTCGAAAAGGAAAACTTCCTCCTGCAACATTGTTCTCCATGCCATGATACATATGTGTGCACAATATGGGCACATTATCACAAACTATGCCCTAATTCTAGCCAAAACATTGGTCATTTGACCCGAAAGCCACGAAACCTCGAACATGATAGGTCATTTTGTGAAGGGTTTTTTGAGACATACTCAATTTACCAAGTTTGGTATTTTTCCTTGCAATTATGTCACATAATAAGACACCACGCGAAGGATTTGCGTTGATCGGACCGTTTTTTATTTTTTTATGCCCGTTTCAAACTATGGTCAAAACGGCGGGCATGAAGGTTCTTAGCTCAGGGCCGAGCCTCGCTAAACTTGCATTGGATCTCTAAAGAAATAGCATATTGCGAGTCTAAAACACATTTTTTCAAAAAATAATGGGCATCGGATCATGTACCTGTAGTTCAAACCGGACCCACTTCCTCCCGATTCTAGAATTTGTCTTTTCGCCAGGTGTACGGAAAGGTTTGAGATACCCCGGTTGGGAAAATGTCCATGTAAGGTGGTCTAATATTTTTACAAAATGTGGCGGTACCATTCTAAAACTGTCATTTGGTGGGTGCTTCACAAAACGCCCCGTTTTTTGCGCTCGGAAAATGGAAAATGGTTTTTCCGTGCGTCGAAAAGGAAAACTTCCTCCTGTAACATTGTTCGCCATGCCATGATACATATGTGTGCACAATATGGGCATATTATCACAAACTATGCCCTGATTCTAGCCATAACATTGGTCATTTGACCCGAAAGCCACGAAACCTCAAACATGATAGGTCATTTTGTGAAGGGTTTTTTGAGACATACTCAATTTACCAAGTTTGGTATTTTTCCTTGCAATTATGTCACATAATAAGACACCACGCGAAGGATTTGCGTTGATCGGACCGTTTTTTATTTTTTATGCCCGTTTCAAACTATGGTCAAAACGGCGGGCATGAAGGTTCTTATCTCAGGGCCGAGCCTCGCTAAACTTGCATTGGATCTCAAAAGAAATAGCATATTGCGTGTCTAAAACACATTTTTTCAAAAAATATTGGGCATCGGATCATGTACCTGTAGTTCAAACCGGACCCACTTCCTACCGATTCGGCAGGAATTTGTCTTTTTCGCCAGGGGTGTACGGAAAGGTTTGAGATACCCCGGTTGGGAAAATGTCCATGTAAGGTGGTCTAATATTTTTACAAAATGTGGCGGTACCATTCTAAAACTGTCATTTGGTGGGTGCTTCACAAAACGCCCCGTTTTTTGCGCTCGGAAAATGGAAAATGGTTTTTCCGTGCGTCAAAAAGGAAAACTTCCTCCTGTAACATTGTTCTCCATGCCATGATACATATGTGTGCACAATATGGGCACATTATCACAAACTATGCCCTGATTCTAGCCATAACATTAGTCATTTGACCCGAAAGCCACGAAACCTCGAACATGATAGGTCATTTTGTGAAGGGTTTTTTGAGACATACTCAATTTACCAAGTTTGATATTTTTCCTTGCAATTATGTCACATAATAAGACACCACGCGAAGGATTTGCGTTGATCGGACCGTTTTTT
The DNA here is from genome assembly GCA_023614405.1 of Avena insularis. NCBI lineage: Eukaryota > Viridiplantae > Streptophyta > Magnoliopsida > Poales > Poaceae > Avena > Avena insularis. Next base: position 412,914,803 of record CM042691.1, read on the forward strand.
AATTTTTTATGCCCGTTTCAAACTATGGTCAAAACGGCGGGCATGAAGGTTCTTAGCTCAGGGCCGAGCCTCGCTAAACTTGCATTGGATCTCTAAAGAAATAGCATATTGCGAGTCTAAAACACATTTTTTCAAAAAATAATGGGCATCGGATCATGTACCTGTAGTTCAAACCGGACCCACTTCCTCCCGATTCGGCAGGAATTTGTCTTTTTCGCCAGGGGTGTACGGAAAGGTTTGAGATACCCCGGTTGGGACAATGTCCATGTAAGGTGGTATAATATTTTTACAAAATGTGGTGGTACCATTCTAAAATATTATTTGGTGGGTGCTTCAAAAAAAACCCGTTTTTTGCGCTCGAAAATGGAAAAATAGCGGTAGCCAATTGGAATAGAGATTCTGAGTACCCATGGATTACCCCACCGAAGTTGATCTCATCCGTTTACATGCCCTCCATCCAACGCACGGAATTTCATCCCACGCCTCCTGTCCCCTGACATTGTACTTGAAATGACCAAAAGACCCTATAGTTCCCATATACTTCACCACATAAGTGTTCAGGGGTACTTTCGGGATATGGTGCACACCGCCCTCACAGACAAAACGCGGTCGAGAGGGATTGCCCCCAAACCCTAATCCTGAGTCCCCGCCGTGATCCAGTCCCCGCCGCCACTTCTTCCTCTACCTAGTCCCCGCCGCCACTTCTTCCTCTCTCTCGCTCTCCTCGCCGTGACCCAAACACTAATCCCCTCGCTCCACATCGCGACCCACCTCTCTTCACCGCGCTGCGAAACCCCAGCACTCAACACCCCTGTCCTCTGTCTCGATCTGTGAGAAGGGCCGCCAGTTTCTCTAGATGAGCCGCCGCCCTAACCTTCCGCCTCCTATCCCCTCCCTTGCCATGGTCGCCGATCTCCGACACAGATCCTCGACTTCATCCCGCACGCGACACCCTGCATCCAAACCCTAGCGCCCTCCTCCACGTGTGTCGCCGCCACCATCTCCTGCCTGGCCAGCCGCTCCATACCAACGGCATCGTTGACTGGTCGACGGGCTCCCTCTTCATCTACTCCACCGCGGGCTCCCGCATCTTGGCGCTCACTGCAGATCCCTCGTCCTTAAAAGTCGGCGACCCCACTGGCTTGGTGGCCATGGAGGGCATCCAGAGGCCGCCCTTGTCCTCAAGGTCTGCAACCCACACTGGCACGGTGGCCATGGAGGGCTACTCCTCCCCCGACGTCTTCAATGCGTGGATCCATCTCATTCCTGGCGCCTGCGTCCTCCCCCGCCTCGCCCGCTTCCTCAAGGTACTCGCTGAGTCGCTGTCGCCTCTAACTACACAAGCAGCAACCGTGCCTCCCGCCTTGACGACGGCCACCTATAACTGCGATGGTGCCCACTCCAGTACGATCCTTGCTTGATTCATGTTTGATCTTGTATGGTTTGTGTTCGATTCAGGTGGGCAACTATAAATATATTTTTGTGTGCCTATGTTAGGGAATTTACAATGCAGATGCTTAGCTCGAGAACTAGGATTTCTTTCCTGTCCGTTACGCCGCCTTCACTGTCGATCCTGGGATTTTTCTTTGCATCGCTTTGAACATGCGCTAATTTCTTGGAAATTTTCATGGGCAGGACCACGGGTATATTGGCATGTCGTTGGTCTTTACTATGGTCGTTGGTCTTTACTATGGTCGGATCAAGGAAAGCAATGATGCTTGGACAATTTTGATTGATGTATATCTTATGAAGAGAGTCGTGAGGACCTTGACAGGATGGTGCAGCACCAGCTACTAACTCAGGTAAAGATAAATATGTATTACATTTGATTATCCTATTGTAATTCAGATCTTTCTTCATCAATATTTAATATATGTTCCTTTCAAGAAATATTGTCACGATGCTTACATCTCAATAGTCTTTTATTATCTTTGTATAATACATACTGTTTGCTGAGACTGATGCTTCAATTCTATATATGTACCCATGGAATAAGAATATACTTGTGCAGAATATTCTAACTTGTTTGCTCCATGCATGTATACCTACAAAACTTTAGCTTTTATGGCTGTCAATGGGCTGTGAAACCAGATTAGGTGCAGTTTTGTTTAATTGCCTAATACTGTCACATGCAAAGCTTCCATGTTTGGTTATTTAAACATGCATCTATCTTGCACTGTTCTGTCCCTTTACTTGTGTTAACTGAATATACCAGAAGATTTCCTGGAATTATGATTTCATTCATATATCACTTGTTCCCCTGTAGGTAATAGAAATTTATGTTGATGATGAGGTGAAATTGACCCTTCATGTTCTTGTATAGGTACCATCTTTTCTACCATTAATAGAGATTGTAAATTGCGGTTGCATGTATGATAATTTTTGTGCTAGTACATTAGTTGTGCGTATCTTGTCCAAGCCATGCATCTCCTGAACTAGGATATGTTCATATTTAAGTGCCATTTATAAACGATATCGCTGTAATTTGTTGACTTGGAGTTGGGTACATCAGAATTCTCACTAGATGCATTAAGGTCATTCTTGCTGATGTGTGATGTGTTCCTAGATCCCAAGTTTGAATTAACATTGTATTTTTTATTAAGCAAGTGTTTGACTTCTTGGATCTTGCTGGTATTTACTTTCTGAACTATGCATAGTGACTTGTGATGTTTGTTAGAAATAGAAACACTGCATCATATAGTAATTACAATGATAATTTGTTCTGTTTCAAGATATGGAGACTCGGGTATGATCTGTTTGTTGAGAAGACTTGTATATGCAGTTCGATTGAAAAATTATTTTTCAGATTTGGCCAACAAGAGTATTCATAGTCACATATTTCGATTCAGATATTTTGATTCAGATTTATGCTGACGATCACGTATGAAATCTTGTTAATCACAGAGTATACCACCAGTTTAACAAGCAATGTTGCTTTCTTCTCTTTTACAGGAGCTCCAGGCTGAAAGTGGAAGAAGCGAAAGGCTTCATACTCAGCAAATAGTTCAAAAGAGTTGGCTTCATACCCAGCAAAGAGTTGAAAAAGTCAATTTTCTGTAGATAGTTGTATGTTCGTGAGTAATTTGGCCAATGAAATGGTTGTAACAAACTACACAGTATTTTTGTACAGTTTTATATTCCTAGGTTATGTAAAATGTCTGGTTGTAATATATAGTATGTTATAATTTTGGTTACCGTGAATGTTATTTGGGTTGTGCTTACCAATATATTTCCTATTTAATGCATGTACATTAGAAATGAACCAAATCTTTGGTTAATATAAAATGGCCATGGCCCAAAATATATTGGACTGGAGCAGCCTAAAATATTCCAAAAAATTGTTGATAATAGAAAGAAACTGTACAACGAAAATGACGCGGGCCTGAAAATAAAAAGGCCAAAATATTAGGATTTTCCCAAGTAGAAAAGAGATTGGCAGAAATATATTAGTGGGCTGAATTGTTGGGTTTGGCCCATGTGAACTATTGATATGGATCGGGCTGATTTTATGCCACGTCGGATTGGCCACGTAGGATCTGACCTGGCGAGACTAGTTTGCCCATGACGATATTGAATCGTCATAACTATTATGACGATCCAATATCATCATAGACGATTATGACGATTTCACAAAGAACGTCGTTATAGTTCATTTGCGACGCTCAGCTTTCGACGATCTCAAAATCGTCATAGAATCGTCATAAACGGACTATTGTGACGATTCTGTGACGAAAATAGAGGGTCATATATAGCCAAATTCCTTGTAGTGTTGGAGTGCCCATACTGTTCCCCCGTCAGACTTTTCAAAATGACTTGTGAAATGAATTGAGACTTTGACTTGACCACAACAGAGTTGTGACTTGAAATACAAGTTCCCACTTAGGATTTATAAAATTGTGACTAGCTTTGGAACTTAGTAGAGATAAACCTGGCTTTTTGCAAAACAACCCTAGAGCCTAGTGTCCTATTATCCAAAAAAAAACCTTACCTGTTAGTATTAGTTTGCGAGTACTTAAAGAGTACTCATGGCTTTGTCCCTGGCTATTCCCATGGCAGACTATGAAGAGGAGTACCTGGAAGATGGACCCCAGGAAGGTTACGACAACTAGGATCATCTCCCATCGTCAGCATTGCTTGTGACCCCGAAGATGGAGCTCACCACGCCATCATATTATTACGTATTCCGCTGCTTGATGTTGTATTGAGAACTGGATCATGAGATCCCTATTTGTGTAAGAACTTATGTATCGTTTGTAATGGATGAAGTACTGTGGTATCCAATTCTGTTATGTCTCGCAAAAATGGTAATCCTGGGATTGCGATGTATGGCATAACAGGCATCTAGGATTGAAAAATCCGGGTGTTGACACATGTCATCTCTTCAACCTGGCGCGTCCATTTGCAGAAAACCCCCTACGAATTCCTGTATTTTGGCACGTAGTTGTGGTGGAGGGCAGTTAAGACACATACACTCCGCACCACGCGGTGCCCTGTCTCCCCACGTCACACGCCTCTTCTGCCACCTTCTGCCTCGCCTCCGCCACCTTCTGCCTCGCCTTCGCCGCCCTCCAGCGCCGCTTCTTTTGCCTCAGCTCCGCCGCCTCCTCGCCGTGATGCCTAGCTGGAACGATGGGGAAAGTTCCAGTCAGTCGGTGCTCGGGGTAAGTTCCTCTCTCTCTCTCTAGGGTTAGGGTTCATAGCAATTTGGGGGAAAGCCATGATTTTTGCTCGAATTTGTTCGATTGACGATAGACTACGCTCATGATTCTGTGTATATGTTTGATTAGGAGTTCATGGCGATAGATTATGCTCCAGATCAATGCGATGATCCCAATTTCAATGGGATTGCCAGGGGTGCTCAAAAAGGTGTTCTGGGCATAATCTGGAGCCAAAGAGTTGTGTTGCATTTGAAGGCACAAACACAGGTCAAAGATTTTACATGTGCCCTATTGAGAATGTGAGTTTTCTGCCTACCAATGCTTGTATTGTGTGCCTTTTACATTTGTACATGGAGCCAAAGAGATGAGTTTTGTATTACACTTGTTAGCCTTTTATTGTGCATATGATTATATTGTGTGCCAATAAGATGTACATGCACTGCTTGTAATTTCTTATATGCTAATATGATTCACAATGTGTAGCTCCTGCTTGTAATTTCTCATATGCTAATATGATCAACAATGTGCATATGCTTATATTGTATGCCAATAAGATGTACATTGGCTCCATATGGTCATATGCATTTCATATGCTTATATTGTCATATGCATTTCATATGCATACATTGGCTCCATATGCTTATATTTTCATATGCATACATTGGCTCCATATGCTCATATTGTCTGCCAATTTCATGTGATTTGATTTGTGTTTTGAAAAAAGATTTGAATTGTATGCACTGAATTTATGTGCATTTTTATTTGTAGGATGCCTTGAACTGTGGTTTTATATCTTGGGTAGATGACCAAGATTGGCCAGATGCCATGCAGAATGCTTTGGCAAAGCTCTGGTCCATGTATGATGATGCCAACACTTGCAGAATTGAGGAGAGGGTGGAGAATGGCAAGCTGCTATCTCAACTAGCTGAGGAGAAGACAAAGGCTAAAAAGAAATATGCAAGCCTGATGGCTGATGTGGGTAGGTTTGTGGATGATTCTCAGAAGAAGGTGATGGAGCAAAACTTGGCACTGCTGAATGGTAAGACTGAACTTGAAGTTGTGGGGATGGAGAAGGAGAGGGATGCTCTGAAAACTGCAGTGGATATGTTGAAGCATGTGCAGAAAACACAAGCAGATGTGATGAAGACAAAGGAGAAGAAATGGGAGGAAGAAAGGGATGCTCTCAAGGCTGAAAAGAAAAAACTGGAATACATGTTGTATGATCTTCTCAAAGCTGGTGATGACAACAAGGAGAAGGTGAAAAGGATCAAGGACATAGATGATGAGTGATGGCATTTATATGAATTGATAGATTGTATGCCTAAAGCAATGTTTTATTATCTAGTAATGTTGGACAATCAGTTGTAATATGACCAAGTATTGTTGTAGTACTAGTTGCTGAGATGTTTATGTAATGCTGTGATTCTGTTGGAATATTTATGGTAGAGGCCTCTTTATGGTAATGCTGTGATTCAGAGAAAATGCAATATACTTGAGCTATGATTCGGAGAAAATGCATTGTCTCAGCTGCCATTAGTGTATTTGTTTAGTATGAATAGTGCATTGCCATCCAGAAAAGAAGTGCATTGTCTCAGCTGCCATTAGTATTTGTTTTATATGAAATGTTGCAGATGACGTTTTGGATGAACAGTGCATTGCCATCATTTTGATGTTGAAATCTGCCACTGTGTTGTAACATCAGCATATTATAATATGCATTCAATATGCACTAAGAGGGCACAGAAACCCTGTTTTCCCCTCCCCTGTTTTCGTCTCCTCTGTTCTCCCCTCCCCTGTTTTCCTCTTCTGTTCTCTACGCCGTCGATGATGAAAGTGCAGCGGAAGGAGGAGGGGGTCTGGTACTTGCGCACATCGCCATTGGAAGTGCAGCGGAAGGAGGAATTAGCGGCGGCGTTGCTTGATTTGGCTTGGGTGGCGAAGGAAGAGTTGAAGCCGCCGCGGTCCCTGGTCGAGCTCGTACTGCTGGGGCCAGAGCTGAGGCGCAGGGGCAGCGAAATCGTCATTAGGCTATCATCGGACCTCAAGAGGAGGATGATGCTTGAGGTACATTCCTGTACAATGTCATTCATCAGAGCCCAAGCAAAAGCGTCCAGCTCATCCACCGAGCAGCTCTCTGAGGTGATTAAGATCACGAAGCTCGTAGGGCAGGAGCAACCTTTGTTTCAGTTTGTTTCTAATCAAGAATTTGAGGTTTTGCTCGAGCAATGTCGTCAGTTCCCAACTCCTGAACTGACAGTGCCACCTTCATGGGTTCCTGGAGTTCCAGGGCCGCACATCCCTAGGTGCTCCTACAAGAAGTAGCTGGCAGCAATGCTTATATTCAGAGGAGAAGAAGTACTATAGTTAGTTGCTTATATTCAGGTTAGTGCAGCCTTTTGGGATGGTTTCAGTTAGTGCAGGAGTAGTGTAACCTTTTGGGATGGTTTCAGTTAGTGCAGGAGTAGTGCAGGTTTCAGTTAGTGCAGACAATATTTTGGTAAAGGTGTAAGCATATAAGTTCAATCAGTTAGTGTAGACAATGTTGGAGAATATGTAATCAAGTTCAGTCATGAACTATGGTTTGCAAACAATGTTGTAGAATATATAAGCAAGTTCAATCATGAACTATGGTTTCCATTACACAAGTTCATATCTGAACTAAGCCAAAAAAAATGTAGAAAACACCACTTCTTGGGTTTCTTCTCAGATTGGTGCATTTTGGGTAAGCACCAGTTCTTCTTGGGTTTCTTCAGGCACTGTCTCATTCAGGTCTGGGACAGCAAACCTTCCTTCAGTGTCATTACCAAATAGCATGTAATGAACTGAACCAGGTCCTATTTTGTATCCTCTTTACCTTCTTTTTGGTGCTAAAGTGCCAGCTTCACTAGCATCTGACTTCCTGGAGTCCTTGCCTTTCCCTTTTGCTGCTCTTTTTCCTCTGGATCTTGATGCACTCCCTCTCCCTCTTTGAGCTGTTGCACTCCCTCTCCCTCTTTGAGCTGTTGCACTCACTCTTTTAGATGGTGAGCTATCTCTTTTTGCTCCAGTCACTCTTCCTCTTCCTCTTCCTCTCAAACTCCCTCTTGTCTGAGCAGTAGTTACTCTTCCTCTCCCAGCTGGCATAGCATCTCTTGCAGCAACAACAAATAAACTCTCCTCTAGTAATGGGCCAGTTTCCCTTTGTAGTGGTACATATGAAGCTTCCTGCACTAACAAACAACTAAGTAATTATGCTGAACTGCTAAAATTCAGTGTGAAAATTTAAAGAGTGCAAGAAGACAACCTCCTGGCCCATCCTATATACCATCATGTGGACTTGATTGCTTGGATCATTTTGAGGATTTGGATTTTGAGGGATAATGTGTTGTGCAACAAGAATTTCAGGTGAGAATTGTACTAACAAAGACAACTCATAGAAGCATTGGCAATTCATTGAACAAACCTGGAGAATGTGTGGCTGGTCAGGTCCATCCCCATTATCACTGTCAAATGCATCTCCTTGCTCTTGATCTTCCTCAACTAGCAATGCATTGGCTATCTTTTCCATGTATTTGGCATGCCCTTTCTTATTGTGGTCTGCATTTCCACATGTAGAGCAATGCATTGTTAGGCCATCCCTAGTGAGTACCTTGCCACCATATTTTTCCTTCTCCTCTGGTGTTTTCTTTCTGTTCTTTTTAGGCCTACCCATAACTTTGGTAAATAGTGGTGGATGGACTACCACTGCATTCATTTTCTCCCAATGGCGTCTAGCTCTTAGTGGATACAAATAGTGTGCATATGCCCTTTTGTGTGACTCAATGGAATAACAACTGTGAATAAGTGTTTCAGGCTCAATTATGTCCTCTCTACAGCAAGCAATTGCATGATGACAGGGTATACCACTTAGCTGCCATTTTTGCAGTCACAAGTCCTTTCCTGAAGATCAACAATATATCCTCCTACAACTTCTGATGAAGACACTTTGAATATCCCTCCACCTGCACTGGACACTGGACGGTTCCTGCTCCCATCAGTGTACTTTTCCAATTTCTTTTTGATTTTTGGACAAATTGTTCCAGGCCAATCTTCAGATTCCTTGTTCTTGACAACAATCCTATGCATCATCTTGTGGAACACATTCTCCAACATGGAAAGCATAGGCATTTCCCTTGCCTCTAAAATGTAGCTATTGAACACCTCAGAATGGTTGTTCAAAAGCATCTCACATTTTGGGAAATCACTAAAGAAAGCTTTTATCCATGTATTTGGTTGCAATTCCTCAACCCAAGCCCATGCCTCTTGGCTGTCAGCCTGCATTTTTCCATCCTCAGATTCCATTGAGGTATGTTTGTTGCCCTTGCTATGCTCCATAGATCATTTTTTAGTGTCTCCCCCTTATGCTTCTTGTGGAAGTTTTGGTACAAATGCCTAACACAAAATCTGTGTTCAGAATCTGGGAACACTTTCTTCACTGCCTTAATTAGGCCTTTTTTGCTTGTCACTCATTATTGTGAATGTGGATGTGTTGGTGATGCCCAAGTCATCTCTCAATGTGGTTAAGAACCACTCCCAAGAACTTGTACATTCCACTTCAATAACTCCAAAAGCTAGAAGGTATATGCAATCATTGGGATCAATGCCCACTACTGTTAGAAGAATCCCCTTGTACCTTGTTTTTATGTGACAACCATCTATGCAAATGAAAGGCCTGCACCCTTCAAGAAAACCCCTTTTGCATGGAGCATAGGACCAATATAGTGTAGCCAAATGTTCCTTGACCTCACCATCTTTAGTGGACTGATTTGTGGTAAGGAAAAACTTTGAACCAGGGTTTTTTGTCCTCAATTCCTGGCCATAGTCACAAAGCAAACTGAACAGTTCTGCCTCATCACCATGTATTTGGATCAGAGCCTTCCTCCTAGCTCTTCTTAACTTCCATCTATTGGGAGTTAGGTTGAATTTTTTCTGGATTTTATTTGAAAATGTTTGTAGATTCATCTTTTGATTATCTCTGAACTCCTCTATGAAGTATTCTTCTAGAAATGAGGATGTCAGTCCCTTAAGCTCCCACACTTTTTCACATATGTGTGCACCACAGTATTTTCTCACTGTCACAGCTTCTGTCCTGGTATCCTTTGATGCCTTTATGAACCAGGTGCACTCACCTGTTGCACACTTTCCTTTGCACACAGCATGAATTCTATTTTGCTCATTTCTAATTTTATGGAGCCTAACTCTTTCATTTATGTTGTATGCTTTGATTGCTTTTCTTATCTCTGGCATGCAAGAGAAGACCATGCCAACCTTGAATTGTGGCACCTCCATGTCAGCCTCTGCATTGAACATTTTGAACTTGTATTTCAACTCCTGCTCTTGCTCTTTACTCGGATTCAGCTTCATAATCATACCATGCATCATCCTCTTCCTCCACCATTTCCACATCTTCATTATTGTCATCTACATCCTTATCTGTTGTTGCTTCCCAAATGTCATCATCATCTTCAGCATCATAGTCACTATCATAGAAATCTGAGTCTGTCTCTTATCCTTCTGATTCTTCACTTTCACACATGTCATCAAGTGCAATCTCAGTTGATGTCTACTCCAAACCACTCCCACTGCCACTGTTCACATTACCATTTGCTGCCTGCTCCAAACCACTCCCACTGCCACTGTTCACATTACCATTTGACGCATGCTCCAAACCACTCCCACTGCCACTGTTCACATTACCATTTGTTGGCTCCTCCAAACTCCCACTGCCACTCTGAAAATTAACATCTGTTGGCTGCTCCAATCCACCACCACTACCACTGTTGACATTACCAACTGGAGGATGCACTGGCCTGAAATTGAGAATCACATCAGGCCTTAGACCCTTGAGGTAGTTGCCATGGTCAACCAGAACATTCAAAACCTTGTGCTTCTTGGCAGCTACAATCATGGACACAATATCAGAATCTTGCTCAATGCATACAAGGCAACCCTCTTTCAGTTCTTTTCTAGGTAAACACCAGTACACATTCAAAGCCTCTGTTATTTCACACCCTAGTTCAATTAGGAAATCATGTATCCAAAGAAGTGACCATGTGTCACAGTTGCAGTGATCAAAGAAATCAAGTGATCCCCCATAGTAATCAATTTCACCACCTTTATGCAATCCAGTAAATATTCCACCATGCTCTATTGCCAAAGTGAACTTGTCAGGGTCATCACCTGCATTGTATTGAGCCAAAATTCAGTAAACAACATCTGCATTTACAGAAAACACAATGTTGTATAGCATTTGCACTTTGCCAAAATTCAGTAAACACCACTTGCAAGTAGCCAAATTTCAGTAATAATGCATGATACATCCACTATGCTTGTACTACAAATACAAAGAACCATGTCCAATATAGATGTAACATTTGGGCACTGCTAAAATTCAGCAAAAATGGACACCTTTTACTGACTTTGCCAAAACAGAGTTGAAACAGGGCACTCTCAGTTATGCCTGTAACTACATCAGTGACATCCTAAACATGCTAGGCATCAAAAATATCTGATTACATTGTCCTACATCACCGAAAATCAGACAAAAATCCATGCAAAAATAGTACCCGAGGGTTTCTAACACTCTTCGTCAAAACGAGTTCATGATTGCACACAGAAATCGTGGAAAGGCTTCTAACACTTCGTCAAAGCTCGCTAATCTAAACCAGATCTTGGCCTGAACTTTTCTGCGATGAACCCTAACCAGCGGCGGCGGCGCACGAACAGAGCAGCAACAAAAAGCAGGCAAAAGAAGGCTAATTCGTACCGTAGTCTGGAGCCTCCATACCCCAGCGATGGTACACAGGATCATCAGCCATGGCAGCCTTCGAGCCGCACCGTCCCGGCGATCGTGAGAGGGTGGCGGCGGGTGGTGGTGGCGCCGTGTACGAGAGAAGAAAGCGCTGGAGGGCAGTACAAAATAAGATCACACAGACCAGGTGGTGGTGGTGGGTCCCAGCTACAGACTATGTCCTTCCTAGTTAATTGGTCAAGACATGGGGTTCAAATCATTAAATGCTTGTTCAGGTCCAAATATGATGTTGAAGGGTTCTTTTTGCAAAATGGCACATCCTACGTGGCTGACACGTGGCTAATTCGGACTATTTGTACTAAAGTAGCAAGATGGTATACTTTTTGTACCATGTGGCCTCATTTTGCAACTAGTTGTATGTGTTTGCTCTTTGTATGCAACTATTTGTACCTTAGTGCTAATACCTCCTTTTTTTGCATCTCAAGCTTTTCAAGACTATACCACTAAAAAGTGTATAATGTTAACAGAGGGAGTTTCGGGGCAAGAATTCGATCTGCATGGTGGCCCATCTCCACACTAGCCTACAACTTAGGGAATTGGTGGAATGAAAATGGAGTGGAGATGTGCTACGCATGGACACTAGTTCTTCCTTTCTTTTTAAAAATATAAAAATTGTACTTTTGCATTTCAAATAAAATTTTAAAAAAATTCTCGGGAATACATGTACATTTTAGATAAATTTGTGTGAAATGTTAGTACAAAAATAGTTTTATTTTAGGCTATAAAAAACAAATTTGTTACAGTGGATAAGACCAGAAATACGTATGTTTTGTCAGAATTTTGTGTTTTTTGTGTAGCCCAAAATACAACATTGTTTTAAACAAAATTATAAGTTTTCTTTTAAAAAAATAGGACATACACTTTTTTTCAGACCAAAAGGTACAATTTTTATTTTAAAAAAATAGAATCGTTGTTGCCCATGTGCCAAAGAGATCTTCCAAATGAAAAGGAAGAAGTCAGATGACAACGAGAGTGAGGTGTGGAAGGATGCATATACAGAGTAGGCTGAACTGCTGAAACACCGGCCACGTATGAATTGTGCCTGTTTGCAGCTGCAGCAACAGCGCTGTCCCACCGTGTATCTAATTAGCCACAGCCGCCTTATTTTTTCGATAGTATATGCATATATAACCCTTTCCCCCCTTAATCTTCGTATCTCTAATATCCAGGAAGAGATAATCAAGTAAACACGTGCATGTTTGTCCCGAGGAGCTAAGTAGAACATAGTCCCGAGCCGGCGGCTGTCCCTTGAACCATCCGTTCAGCCTCATGTGGTCCTGGGGCCTCTGAGATATGGCGGCCGGTCTCGCACGCGGGAGGTTTTTCGTTTCTTATTTGGTTTATTTTTAGTGTATTCATTAAGATGGTGAGGAAGTGGCTACATATTTAAATCAAAATAAGGTCCTCTTCGTCCTATCCTTGTTACGGTGGTGCGTCTAGCACAGTTGGAGGGCATGTGAGGGCATGTGGAGTCGTGTGTCATGTGGATCTTCTAGGATCCAGTCAATTTTCGTCTTAGTTGGCATGGTTTTAGATCAGCCTCGTCCGATGTACGATTATCATCGTTGATAATGGTTGATGCTCTGGTGCGTTAGTCATTTTGGGGCCTTAGCACGACAACGTCACTCTGGTGATGGAGGGGTGTATGGTGGCGCGCCTTCGGCTCACGCTAGTGCGTGTAGTCGTCGTTAGGTTGTCAAAAAAACTATTTATAATTTTATTACTTTTAATGCTCTTTATACTATTGTTATTGATGATTAATAGATGAGTAACATTTTCTCAAAAAAAAGGTGGACGATGTTATAAGAGACGATGATGTGTCGCCGTCGGTTCAGATTGCAGGCTTTAACTACCACCAAGACACTAAGGCTCCGTTTGGATGTATGTATTGGGAGGCTAGGCATTGCATTCGTTGAGATATCAAAACCATGGGACATTTGCATTGATATCAATGTCAATATTTTTGTTTGGATGTTTAGATATTTGGTAGCTAGAATTGATATCCTAGTTGAATGCCAAATATTGTTTGGATGGTCAAAGTGGTGTATTGCATTTGTATGAGCGTATGATTATGATACATGTTTGAAAATGATTCTTGTAACTTTTGAGGGCGGACGCCGGCGAGCCTTGGCAGCTGGTGGGGCGGGAGGGGAAGCTCGCCTCGGTCCTGCTCGGTGGTGGAGCTCGCCCGTCCTGCAGAGACAGAATTTGAGGGGAGGCGGCAAGAACAGGCGGAGGGGATTGAGGCCGAGGTGGAGGGTGATGGCTTGCGGAAGTATAGATTGTATTGATATTGCAAGAGGTGATTACAACGTGAGCCTTGGGCTGTTTATATAGTACTAGAAGACTTGGAAGACAAGAAGACTACTAGAGATAGAATTGGATTACAATATGAAACTACCTAACATGTCTAACCGACATATACTCTAATACCCCCCACAGTCGGATCGGTAGTGACGCGGACGGTCTGACTGGAGCATAAGCCGAAGGTGAGGTGGTAGCCCTTGTTGCCGATGTCGATGTAGCCATGAGTGGGGCTTATAGTCGTGGTCGATGGTGCCGTTGGTGAAATTGTCGCCGTTGGTGAAGTCGATGAAGTTGATGATGTTGTGTTGTGGTTGATGTCGTCATTGAGTCTAGAGAATTCGCCGTAGTGGTTGAGGTAGACGTAGTTTGAGAAGTAGCTCGACCCGCAATGCCGAGCTTGCTAGACTCGGGAGCGTGTCGGGGACGAAGGCACGCGTCGGTGTTGCCAATACCGGACGTGCGAAGACAAGGACCATCATGAGCCATGCGTGCCAGAGCCGGATTGAGGAGCAAAGAAAATTTTCCGTAAACGGTCAGTGTAGAAGTTGTCCGCCGTGTCGGAGTAGACGAAGTGGCTGCAAGAAGAAAATTTAGCACAAACTTGTGCAAATAAAAATTAGACTGCGACTCTGGCGGCAAGGTCGTGGTGGACGAAGACGATGGAGGTAGTTGTCGATGACGATTGAGTTGTTGCGGTAGATGATTTCGGGGATTAGATCTGTATTTTCCGCTTGTATGCACGCGGCGTCGCTCGTGGAGAAGAACTTGTTGGCGTTGACGATGACCACGATTGGTGGTGGCGGCGACGAGTGGAGCGATATTGTTGGTGTAGATGGTTGTCGCCGATGATGACCACGGGTGATGAAGGTGCAGCCTTGTATTTGACGGCGAGACGCGTATTCGGGACGTGCATGCCGATCGATGTTGGCGAAGACGATCCGGCGCGATTGATGACGAGGAGTAGCCGGAGATGCATCGACTCCAAGACTGGTGTAGAGGCGCACGACGACTAGGCGATGACGGGGTGGCAAGATTGGAGGAGATCGGCTCGGTGATGACTTGACGGTGTAGACATGCAAACCGAGAAGATCCAACTAGCTTGGAGTAGAGCTGAACCGTACTTGTTCCATATGCACGTACAATAGCGTGAGCTCATGTGCATGCACGGAGACTTTTGCCTGCATCTTGAATCAACGATGCACTTGCCCATGGAGAGGATGCCCGATGTGCATCGCGTGTGCGCCACCGGCCGGACGATAGTTCACAGAGTCGATCGGATCTGAAAAATTATTGCACCGACTAGAAAAATATTTGGTGGCTAAAAAAAGAAAAGAGATCTAATTGGGAAAACAAAAATTGCTAAAACTAGGAACTGATCTATTGGAATTGGAAGAAAAACTAGCTACGAGATTTGGTGCCCCCGGCAGAGATCATTGGGCTCGATCTCGTCGGGGGCGGCGCAGCGGAAGCAGTGGCTAAACCCTAGGCGGAGCGAACCGCTCTGATACCATGATGGATTACGGAAGTATAGATTGTATTGATATTGCAAGAGGTGATTACAACGTGAACCCTTGGGCTGTTTATGTAGTACTAGAAGACTTGGGAGGCAAGAAGACTACTAGAGATAGAATTGGATTACAATATAAAACTACCTAATATGTCTAACTGACATATACTCTAATAGAGGGCAACGGCGCCGGTGGCCGCCGGAGGATGACGAAGGGATGCCGTCGGAGTAGGAGGAATGGATGTTGCCGGAAGATGAGGAAGGGAGGCCGCCGGATTTACCTGCACTGTCGCTCGTTTTACCTATGCCCTCCCTCGATCTGAGGTCTAGAGAGGAGGATGGAGGCGACGGGTCGGGAAGGGAGGCAACGGTGCCTAGCCTCGACGGAGGCGAAGAAGGAGGGAGGCGGTGGTGTCCAGCCTAGTCGAAGGCGGAGAAGGAGGAAGGCGGCGGGTTCGGGAGCGAGGGCGGAGGTCGGGAGCGAGAGGAAAAACGCTTTGAGCCGAATACCACACGATGTCGAGAGGAGACACTCGTCTTTCGGGAGGAGGTCTTGCTAGTTGATTCGGACCATCTCGATATCGAGCCCAAATGTCTAGCCTGAATACCTAGTACATCCAAACGATCAAGTTCCAGATATTCGGCTCCTGAATGCCCGAATACCCAATATCTAGGCTGAATACGTACATCCAAACGCAGCCTAACATATATTACTACCAATTTACATAAGGCATATATAGTGGCATCATATGCTGCTGCATCGTATCATTCGTTTCGATTTGTATGTATTATATACCAGGGAGTATGAGAAATGAGTTGAGCTAAGCATCTCGGTCCGCCGACGTGGAACAGAAGAAGAGAAAAGAAAGACAGCAGGAAGATGCCGTTAGCTAGAGCGTGTCGGCTTCGTCGGTGCCCACTAGCAGATGATATGTGTTACCAGGTCACTATTATACTGAAGATGAGTACGTACTAGCGGCATCTTTATCAGGGCAAGCAAAGGAATTAAGGTGACTTGGACTCAATAGCTGTCGGTGGCCTGTTGTGCGTGTGTTTACACAGAGTTTCAGATGGATATCCACATTAATCTCGTCGTGACGTCGTCCCATTCGTGATTCGTCGTCGTCATGTGGTACATATATAGTCCAATTCCATCTCCCGATCATGCAGCCGTCCTGCCACTGCCTCACAGCAAACTAAGATCATGTAGTGATCTAGCACTAGCACTTCACCTAGCGGAGACAGCTACATCGGAGTTGGAAAAAGAAACAGAGGAAATCGGAGCAGCGCACGTGTCAAATTACTACAGTACCCCTCCGTCCACAAAGCATTTGTCTTAAGTCAAATTTAACAAAAAATTAACCAGTTCTATAGAAAAGTGAAGCAACATTTATGACACATAATCAGCACAATTAGATCCGTTTTGAAATGTAAGTTCATAATCTACCAATTTGATTATATACATGTTGTCACATTTGTCTACAAAATCGGTTTATGTATCTCTATCCTAACTACTCCGATTTTGTCTAGTATAATATATCATGATATTGACTGCCCAAAAATAGTATGTTTGCTTTGATACTCTGAGACACCAATGTATAGCCACATGCAGTTTTTTGAGAATACACCCTGAGAGATTAGCAAATTTCACTACAGAAGAGGCCAAGACGGCAGTAGCATGTAGCCATATATGACTAGAAATATTTCTTTTATTGTGCAAGTTGGATCTCCTTGTTGACAGAAGGCACTTGTCATGATTAATCACACCAGTCTAACTGTCGCCGTCGACAGGAGTAACACTGACACAAATTTAACTCTTCATACTTTCTCCGTCTCAATTTATGTTGTACTCCTTCTGTTTCAAATTACTCCGCGCGCACTCTTATTTAGGTGGGCTAGTACTCTCTCATTTTTATCCAAATAAATCCTAGAATTTTTGAACCAGATAGTATGAAATATATACTAGGTATTTCAAAAATCTCGGGAATTTTTTGAGCGAAAAATAAGAGAATACTAGCCCACCTAGATCGTGCGTGCGGAGTAATTTAAAACAGAGGGAGTATATAAGCTTTATTAAAGTCAAACTTTGCAGTGTTTGACCAAGTAGTTTGATACAAATATAAATTTATATAATATAAAAATAATATTATTAAAATTGTCTTAGTGTATATTATATATATATTATATCATACAAATTTATTATTTTGTATAATCTTAGTTAAACTTTGCATAATTTGACTTATATACAAGATTATACGCAACATAATATGGAATGGAGAGAATACTATTGGAGACAGCTACAAGAACTAATCGTCCATTCGTGATTCATATACTTAGTAGGAATAGATCAGTTCAAATTAATTACTAGTACTATTGACTAATCAACACCGAGTAGTGCAGGTAGGTGTGGAGGCATAGGATGCATGTACGAACATCTCGCCGTATCGTGTCAGTATTAAATTATATTTATATTTATGCAAGGAGTACTAATATATTACTCCTCAATTACTTAGCCAGTATATTTAAAAAAAGTACTCCCTCTAATTTATAATAAGTGTCGCTGTTTTAAATCGAGGTTAGTTCAAAATGACGATATTTATTATGGATAGGAGGTAGTACTACTTAGGTAGTGGATCCTATTGATGGACGGAAAATAGTTAAGGAACGTGCATCCAATAAAAAATTAACCGATGGAGTTGATGGTGCGTGCCGGCCGGAACAAATCCAATCAACACAAACGCGTAGGAAGACATATGGGTGAGACGACTGTGCATGGTAGATCATTCTTGGTCATTGGCGTTAGTTAGATCACGCGTCCAAGTCTAATTACATTATTGAACCGTGGGATGCGTGCTTCAAGACACATGACAGTGCAATGACATTGCACCAAAATCACAGCTAAGGCCACCGACAGGACGACGGTACAACGGATTCGGTTGATTTTCTTTTTAATAAAACGGACAATTTTGTCTCATTTTATTTAAAAAAGCAGAAGAGAATTGACCGGTTCATTTGCAGGGAAACCGGCCGAAAACCCGTACAAATGCACCAATGCCGTCATAGAACATGGCACATTCGACACCACCACAACCAACCTGGCTATCCACATTTCCCGAGCAAAGCTCATCGGCTGAGTCGGAGTTGTCTCTCCTTGGTACGTGTGGCCAATTGATGGCATAGGCCGACATGGTTTCCGGCACCGTCACTGAGACCTTGTTTTGGATATCGCTGGTGAAGTCGGAGTCGGGCTCATGGAGGTTTGATGACGATGACGCTATGTGGCGTTCGGTTGATCCTCGAGTGCATCCTTAGTGCCGTAGAAAAATGCCATGGCAGTAATACTGCCCGTTGCAAGAGAAAAACATCCATTGATAGTAGTAGTTGTTAAAAATTTCAGGGTAAACTGCAAAACATGCTAAATTCCTGAAAAATCGCATAGACCCGTTTTAGTGAATGGTATGGCATGCCTAAATTTTATTCTCGCAAGAAAGTGAACTCCTACCCTTTAATAACTTCGGTCTAGAACCTGCGTGTATTTTACTCTGATTTAAATATTAATATTTATTAATTCAATTACTTAATTATATTTTGTTGGCAACACTCTGACATGGGTTTGAGAAAAAAAAGGTCTTTACAACACATTATACACTCTAGAATATACTATTTTTACACCTTAATAAGCATGGAATCATATTACTTACATCTAAAGGAACAAACATACTAAAGCTCTTTGCGAAGATGTTTACGAAAAGATGTAAATATCCACTAAGGCTTATACGAGTGTTACTGGTGTGCGGAGGCACGTTTTTGGGTTTACTCATTGTTATCGAGTAGCACACGGTTTTTTAAAGAATTTCTTTGTTGGGAATGTATCAAAAGAATAAAATGGCATTTCTAAACAAAGTATAATTTAATCTTTTTTCAAAGTATCCTTCTAACCAGAAGCTTTGATTATAAATAATACAATTGTATCTTAGTATTTAGCAAAATTTTATGCGGGTTCTTTTATTAAGTGTAGTATAAAACTATACTAGTTAAAAAAGTATATACATATAGAAATAGATTTTTTAAGCTCGGATTTTCACAATACTAAGAGGCAGGAGTGCTTCCCGGCAGCACAACTTAAGACATTACACGGCCAAAGATTTCTCTTTATGCTCTACACACCTCTTCTAGCTACACGAAGGCTCGGAGCTACACGGAGTCATGAGATTGGAAAAGCGGCGGTGATATATATCAATCTCACTTCATTATTTGAAGGTGGCGCCGCCAAATGTAATGACTATCTTAGTTTCTAGAGTTGGTTTACGGTTTGGTGAGTTTTTTTTATAAAATGTGTATTCATCTTATATATATCGTTGTTGTCTAAAACAGACCGTGACCATGTAGTTTGAGTGGTGTGAAGAAGATCAAATCGTCTTATGATCCAAGGGGATAGAAGAGCTACATATGTGCATCGGCGTTGTCATGGCCTCACCACCACGCTAACCACCACAGGGCAGCGATCGGCGTACCCCTAGTGACCTCGACATTTGAACAGAGCACGTCATTTGCAGGAAGGCACACGACTACCACTAGTGGCATGTACGTGCATGTTTACCATGAAAAGAAGGAATGGTTTACTTGGACTCAGATATGTCTGTGACCAAAGGGTTTCGGCATCACATGGGTGGGATATTCTGGCGGGATATCCATATCAACATCGTTGTCGCGTAGCAACAACAGCTTACTTACTGGTTAGCTCGCCTGTAACACAAATGTTACTAACACAAACTAATCAAATCGTGTTGTTAGTAGCTCTACTATTAGTTAACACAAATGTTGTTTTGTGTCACGCGAGAGAGAGGGGACCGGATTGACTGCCATCAAATCAAAGTATCTTGAGGAGCATGTGCACTGCCTTAATTTGTTCTACCCAAATATTGCACATGGAGGGGGAAATATCGTGTGAAAGTCGGAGATATTTTGGTGGTTGTCTCTCTGACGGGCCTGCAGCCCCGTTCGTCGTGTCCACAGGAGAGGAGGCACTTGACCAGGACAGAACGGGGCACACCCCATGACAGCTGCTACCAGCGGTTTGTAGCTTTGCCAAGACAGCTATGGGTCGATTTACCATGGTAGTAGATCGATTCCAATTATTTAACTAATCGATGGAGTGCAGTGTAGGTGGAGACACACGATGGATGGATGAACAGGTCGCAGTACTCTCAATATTAAACTATCTTGAGTAAACAATTATTTCTACTACTCGGTACTACTAGTAATTTTTTATGGTTTGAGAACACATAAGGAACGTGCATCCAATAAAAAATATCAATTCGAATCTAGCTAATAATCAATCAAACACAGGCGCGTACGTACGTAGAAGCGGCAGGCACGACGAAGAAAGACCGTTCCCTTGTGTGTGCAATTGTGCTTTGCACATCCTTTAATTTTTTTCTTCGATAATGGCGTTTTGTTACTTAAAGAGGATCACTGCCCTCAATGGTGTCAGTTAGATCACGCATTAAGTTTAATAGCATGCGCATGCGTGCTTCATTTAGACGCGGAACAATGCTAGTACGACGAAATGCTTCATTTACCCTTAAAATGTGCTTTCAATGATATAATTTTTGTGACATATGGTTTATATATTGTTGACTAAATTTACAATTAAACTAATTTTTCAAAATACATACGTATTTGTCTTATAAACTGGAACGGAGGTACTAATATATGGAATGGAGGTATTAGCTACTCTCTCTAGTCTTAAAATATAAGATGTTTTAGCGTTGTGAAGCAAATGTATCTAGACTATTTTTAGGATATAGGTTCACTCATGTTTAAAATAAATCTACACACTAAAGCAAGTCTAGATACATTCTCTTTATAAATCTAAAACATCTTATATTTTGAAACGGAGGGAGTAGTAATCAAACACCGTCACTAACATAGAAGCTGCAGGTACGACGAAGAAACACCGTACCTTTTGTGTGCGATTGTGCTTTGCAGATCCTTTGGGATCGCTAGCTGGCGTTCGTTAGATTAGATCACGCGTTCAAGTTTAATTGCCTCATCAACAACATCATTAGACCGTGCTAGCTGAGCATGCGTGCTTCATTTCGACGAGAGACGGTGCCAGGACGTTATGCTCAAGGGGCTACGGACACGCATGCCAGACATGCAACAGATTCAGTTGATCTTGAAATGTATCATTTCGAACCGTACCGGGGAAATATCAGCAAGGGAAATGTCATGAAAAAAATTACAGTACTACGACTTATCTCCAACAAGTCGACGTAAATGGACACTTTGTACAAAGTGTTTTTCCCACTTGTCTAAAACATGAGAAAATAAGACGACAAAGCATGTCGCCTCAACATACGACAGAATGTGTGACATTTTCATTGCTCTAGCCAAGCCACAAGTATTTGCATTGCATTTGCCCCCTTGCCCTCTTATCTAACCTGTCACTTTTCACAGCTTCCACGATGATCGCCCACGTGGATGGAGAGTGACTCTATTCTGGTACAACGGTTGGAATTGCAAGGGGCCTTTGCGGTTTCTGCCTCTCGAGCTTTTTAAGACTACCACTAAAAAGTGTATAACATTAATGAAGGGAGTTTCGCGGCAAGAATTGGATCTACATGGTGGCCCATCTCCACACTGGCCTACAACTCAGGGATTGGTACCTGAAAAGTTCCTTTCAACAAGTTAATCAAACTCTTTCTACAAAAATGGGCCTTCGGCTCTGCCTCTACTTATGGGATGCAATTCCATATGGCTCCTACTCAAAGTTCTCAACCGATAATTTATGGTCGACGCATATATACATTTACACTTTCTCCTGGCTTATGCTCCATGGAAGGATCCTAATTAAGCGTTGGGCAATCCCTTGGTCCTCGCAACCTGGTTCCAGGTGTTTGCTCGGGCACGATAATTGTAACCCACATTGGCAAAGACCACACTTATTCCTTAGCCAACTAGGACGTAGTGGAGAATCTGGCGGCCGACGTGGGACCTGGTGGCACCCGCTAATTGAGATCGATATCAAGGCGTGTTGGGTTGCCATTCGTACTCCATCCTCGAAAGAGTCTAGAAAAGGTTGCAACGGCCCATTTCATGTGCTTTTTCTGGAGTAATTAGAAAAGGGAGAACCGGGAGGGGTCTTGGTCAAAAAGCGTCTCCCTTACGTGAAGGGCGCTGCCAAATGTAACGAATATCTTAGCTTCTAGAGAGGGTTTATGCTTGGGTGAGTTTTGACCCGGTCACGCTCGAAGATTTGTCTTGGTCTTGTACATACCTGTCAAATTAAAAAGAAGACTGCGACCATGCACTTTTATTCTCGTAACGGAAAAAGAAATGGAAATTGGAGGAAGAGATGAGGATCCATGTAGGTTGAGTGACGTGAAGAAGATGACATCGACGTAGGGTGTGGTGCGGGGCGTCCCTCCAAGAGGATAGGAGAGCCACGGGGATGTCCGTCCGTCCAGGAGGCGTGTGGTGGCGTCGACGTGGCCTCGCCGCCACGCCACCACACGGCAGACGTCGGTGCACCACGTGGAGGCACGTCCCCGATCAATTAATTCACGAAAGTAATTGACCGACGCGCGCCCGCGATCGTAGGGCCAGGTCATCGCCAGTCCATCCTCCTCCCCCCCCCCCTATAAGAAGGGACGGACCGTCTCCCGTCTTCTCCATCCCACCAGTTCGATTCCAGTCCAAGCCTTCCTTCCCCCATTCTCTCGATTCTCGAAGCAGAGAATCCCATCGATCTCAGGTTCGTTGCGTTGCGTTCGTTCCCTATCTCAATTACTAATCGAGTTGGTGTTGCAATGGGCATCATCATTTGGCAAAAATCGTCTTTTTTTACTCTGCTGCTGGATCGCGATCTCGTCCTCCTCATCCTCATGCTCTGCTCCAGATCTCACTATTTTTTCTCTGTATTCTCAGATCGATCCGTCGAGAGAGCTTGCTCTGAAGATGGCTCCCCCGCTCGAAGCCGCTGCGGCCAACAAGGATGCGCCCAAGAAGACTCCCGCCCTCAACGAGCGGATCCTCTCCTCCATCACCCGTCGCTCCGTCGCCGCCCACCCCTGGCACGACCTCGAGATCGGCCCCGACGCGCCAACCATCTTCAACTGCGTACGATGCTCCCCACCATCCTCCCCTTCCCCTTCCTCCACCCTATCGGCATGTGTTCTAACAGTGGCTACTCCGCATCTTTGTGCAGGTGATCGAGATCCCCAAGGGCAGCAAGGTCAAGTACGAGCTGGACAAGAAGACGGGGCTAATCAAGGTCGACCGCGTGCTCTACTCCTCGGTCGTCTACCCGCACAACTACGGATTCATCCCGCGCACGCTCTGCGACGACAGCGACCCCATCGACGTCCTCGTCATCATGCAGGAGCCTGTCGTCCCCGGATGCTTCCTCAGGGCAAAGGCCATCGGACTCATGCCCATGATCGACCAGGTATGTTCCCCCCCAACTTTCCTCTGTTTTCCTTCCTCCGCTTGACCCTCGTCGGGCCCTGATCTAACCTGCCGGTATCTGAACGACCAGGGCGAGGCCGACGACAAGATCATCGCCGTCTGCGCCGACGACCCCGAGTACAGGCACTTCAACGACATCAAGGAGCTGCCCCCTCACCGCCTCGCTGAGATCAGGCGATTCTTCGAGGACTGTATCCTTGTTACTATTGTTATTGCTGAATTTCTGCTGATAGCTAGCACTACCTCCTAGTCCTCTAAAAATAACATTACCTCCTAGCACTAAATGTAGATCTTGCAGCAAAAGGAAACATCTGACAGAGTATTAACAATAATAAGTAGCACTTCTGAGTTCCCCCACTGAAACTTCTGACAGAGTAGTAACTCTAGATCTTGCAGCAAGTCGCTACCTGAAAAATATTCAGAGCTCTGACCAGTTTGCATTTTTATGTGGGAATTCGTGCTACTATAATCTTCAGTTCTTTGGTCCAATGTGCTTCCTTAATTAGGTTCTTCAGACAAGAAGAACGAGAACAAGGAGGTTGCGGTGAACGATTTCCTGCCTTCAGAAGATGCCTACGAGGCCATCCAGCACTCCATGTCAGATCTCCTTCCTCACTACATAATACTATGATCTCTTGATTCATTTCAAGGGTCAATCTATCCGTGTTGATACTTCAGTGATCTAATGCTGCCACATTTTTATCCTTTTCCAGGGATCTGTATGGTACCTACATCTGCGAGGGCCTGAGGAGGTAGGAGGGCATCCGATGCTGCGTGATGAGATGTCAGCCGGTGCCTTGCCACCTGCTGAAGGATGTTGCCGAAAAGTTGAAGTGGAAACGTTGCCTCCTAAAAATACATACTTTCTTGTTTTTTTTGTGTGTGTTACCAATATTATACACTACCAGTAGTATATGGTCACCTAAAAGCCTTGCATTAAGGCAGTAGTCCAGATTAAGGAGACATTCTTCTTCCAGCTACCTACCCTTGTGTAATATGATTTCCTGGCTGAATATGAGACGTTGGTATATTTTTCCCCATGTTGTGTATCTCCGCTGAATTGTTTTTTGCTTAAGCCGGTAAATGGTGTGACCGGGTCGTGATTCAGAGAAAATTACCCATCTTCCAAAAGAGAGAAGGTGAGAATGTGCAAGTGTTTCACTTCCTTGGTCAAAAGGATCGGTGGCAGTACTAAGTTGATTTTAGTTTTTGTGTAACAGTCTCATGTTTCTTGTCAAATTGTACTGTCAAAAGTGTCGTTTTCAGAACCTTCCTGTAAGAAGCCACTGCCGTGGTACCAAATACTGCTATGTAATGTTTGCTTGAACTGAAGATTGTTTGGAAGAAGAGAAATACAAACAACTTAGAAGCACTCCATTTCTTTTTGGTTCTGTACCTAGATGTTTAAATAAAATTTGGATCTGAACTGTTTTTTACATTGTAGGTACGTGCAATAAACAAATCAATTTCTTTCACAAATTTTCTTGACTTTCTGGTAGTGCTACCATACTCGAGGGCTGTTCCCCATACCATGACACGGCATGTCTGTATTGATTTCTTTCTGATGCGTTTACATGAGATGACTAGCAGCATGGTTTTTAAGATGTCTTAAGACGATCTAGGTGCGCTTTGACGCCACGGGCTTTGGATGCCTAGGCAATGCCTTTAGAACCATGCCTAACAGTAAGAACAGCATAGTCCTTAACTTATGTTACTAACTCACACTGGGAGGCTTTAGTGACAAACTGCAGACCTGTGCTTCTTTCCCAGAGACCAATCCGTTCCATCCATCAGAAGCGCCACAAGGAATTTTCTTCTACCGATATGTTGTGTTATCCATTCTCTCTAGTATACTGCATACGTCCAGTGCAGGTGTAGCCTGACCCTTCGTCAGTTATGTATCCTCATTAGAGGATATTTTTCTCCACATGGTGTCTTGTGTGAGAGCCCAACTTGTTTGAAATTTGGAACAGCTTCAGACATAAACCAGGTCGTGCGCCGGTGCTTCCCCAGGGCCAAGATCGTCGGGCTCGTGCCCATGATCGACCAGGTCCCCATCTTTTCTTTGCTTTTCTTCTTGGACCACGCTGAGCGTCCTCCGGAGGTCGCGCGCGACACAACCTCCGACTCGAGCGCCGTTCGATTGAGCAATCCTGGACCGTCCGATGCAACTAATAGTCACCCTCCTCCCGTTTTTGCGCTACGCAGCAAATCTTCAGAGTTACGCAGCAAAAAATCCTGGACGGATCTGTTTTCACCAGAGCTGTCGCGATCTCGCGATACGACGGCCGGAACGGGGGCCGCGGTGGCTAGATCCGTTCATGGCGCATCTCCTAAGATCCGTCCTATACTCCCTGCTGGTCATCCTAACCATCTTATTCCTCCACCAATTGTTGCTTCTAGCTCTAGTTCAAACCCTGCTCCACGGCGGCGCTGTGAACTCGATTCGGCGAACGGAGACACCAGAGATCAAAATCGCGGCGGGCTGAACAATCCTCCAACGTATTTCGACCAAGACCAAGAAGCTGATGCCCCTGCTCCATCGGTATGCTCCATCCCCTCCCGATTTTGCTTCTAGGTTATAATTTTGCTGCTTACATGCTTTGCTACCGTAATGTCTTTGGTATGATTAGATATGCATCATTGGCATATGTGGTTTGATTAGATATGCATCATTGAAATATAATTTGCTGGTAATGAAACAAGAATATTTCTATTTATTTTGCAGTGTCAGGGTTTTGTGACTGACAGCATACATGCTGGTTTTGACCTGAACAATGATCCTCCACAGCCAGATGGATTTGCTTCAAACTTGAACCACAATGGTGATGTGCCACAATTTGTTCCAGACCCTCAGAGTGCAGCAAGTGCAAGTGAAGTACATGTTGCTGTTGAAGATGGAGAAGAAATTAGTTCACACCCTGTGGTGCCATATGTCGGTATGGTATTTGATGATCTTGAAGAGGCCAGAAAAGTGTACAACAATTATGCTTGGAAACTTGGGTTTGGCACACAGATTGGAAACACAAAGTACAACACAGCAAAAGGAGCACCAAAATCTACCATTGTTAACAGGGTGTTTGAGTGTGTGCATACCGGTAAACCAAATGCTCGTGAAGCAAAAATTGAGCGCAGCACAACAGGTGTTGCTGCAAAAGGTAAAGAAGCTATGATAGACTTGAGCAACTTTAGTGGACAAAAGTCACGTAGCAAACAAGCCGGATTGCATATGGATGTGAAGGACACGAGGCAGCGGAACAGAATTTTGCGTCATGACTGTAAAGCACACATGCATGTTGGGAAGCGAGATGGGGTTTGGGTGGTGACTGTATTCAAAGCAGAACACACCCATCCAATGGTGACGCAAATAGGTCGCCGGAGGTACTATCGCTCTCACAGGAAGGTCCCGGAAGAGGATTTCCAATTCATCCAAACTTTGTATCAACAAAACATTAGCACTGCTAAAATCATGGGATGCTTGGGGAGTGTTCATGGTGGTGTCCCAAGGTGCCTAGGGTACGTGAAGAAAGATGTGTCTAACATCAGAACAATGCTGCGAGAAGAGGTCTCAGTGCGAGACATGAGTATGGTTATTGAGTACTTTGAGAAGCGGCAAGCTGAAAGTCCACACTTCTTTTATGCAACACAACTAGACCAGAACAATGTCGTACATGCCCTTTTCTGGGTGAATGGACGGACGAGGGCACTGCATAAAAAGTACAAGGATTGTGTCTTCTTTGATACAATATTTTGCACCAACAAATACAACATGCCCTTTGCTGCAATTGTTGGCATCAACAACCACACACATACTATTGTTTTGGGATGCGCTTTGCTGCCAGATGAGAAGATCGAAACATTTGAATGGGTGTTCAAAACGTGGAAATTAGCAGTGAATCTGCCTCCTGACCACATCATGACAGATCAAGACCAAGCAATGAGCACAACAATTTCAAATGTTTTCCCTGCTACAATCCACAGGTGCTGCATCTACCATGTGCTTGTAGTTGCAAGAAAAAAGCTTGGTCCACTTTTGGTAGATGGAAATCCGTTTGCAGATGCGTTTTACTCATGCATTTATGGCACGGACACTGTTGCGGAGTTTGAGATATGCTGGCAAAACATGCTGCAAACTGGCCTACAACTCAGAGAATTGGTCCATGGAAACTTCCTTTCACGAAGTCAATCAAACTCGATCTCCTAAAAGTGATACTTTGACTCTGCCTCTACTTATAGGACGCAATTCCATGGCTCCTACTCTAAGTTCTCAACCAATAAGATCTGGTCGACGCATACATAGCCTAAATATAAAATTTTCTCTCCAGCATTGTACATGTCCTAAGAGATCATTCCTTAGTTAAGAAAAGACAATCTTTTTTTCTTATTTCTCTCACCTTTAACTAAGCAAAAATCCAATGTGGCAACCATAAGGAAAGTCTAACGTCACCACATTTTACATGCCCTTATGTTCCATGGAAGGATCCTAATTAAGTGTTAACAAGCCCGTGGTCCTCGTGACTTGGTACCCAAGCTTTGGCTCAAGTTCGATAAACTGTAACCCACCTTCGCAAAGACCACGCCTCCTCCTCCTCCTCGGCCACCCTCAGATGTACTGGGAATCGGGCGGTCGACGTGGGACACGGTGGCTGTCGTGGTGTGGAACACGGC
Source organism: Avena insularis (assembly GCA_023614405.1). Lineage (NCBI taxonomy): Eukaryota > Viridiplantae > Streptophyta > Magnoliopsida > Poales > Poaceae > Avena > Avena insularis. The sequence continues at coordinate 412,943,244 of CM042691.1, forward strand.
AGAGCCATCGGGGATGGCAAAGAAGGGACACACGGATGCATTCGGTGGCTCACGCAACAGGTTGGGCATGATGCACTGCAAATACAAGGACGTACTCAGGTTCGGGGCCCTCTTGGCGAGGTAACACCCCTACTCCTGCAAGATGAACTATGTATGGGACCTCGACGCTCAGTACAAGTGCTCCTTGAGCTGTTTCCTTAGCTACTATCGATGGCTAGAGGAAGTTGGGAGCTAGATGCTAACACTTCTCTTCTTCTACTGGTGTTACTTGGAATCTATCTGAGTCTACCTAGAACCCTGGCTCTGCCCTCCCTTATATACTAGTCTGGGGTGGGGGGCAGATTACAATTTGGGTCCTAGGGTTTATTGTTTGGATATGGGTTTACAGGGCAGGGCCAGCTGCAGGGCCCAGCCGGTGGGCCAGGACCCAGTCCGCCCTTCTTTTAGCGCCATCCTTCTCTTTAGTGGTCACCCAGGCTTCCTTTGGGGCGTCACCCTTGCTTTAACGGTCACCTGGACCGCTTTCGCTAGTCCAGCCGACCGTCCTGCTTTATCTTTGCCTGGTGGCGCTGGTCATGATGGCATGCCAGCTTTGAAAGGGCATGTATGCCCCATGTGTGGTTTTGGTAATTAATGACAATCTCTATGGACTAATGTGTAAATTGAGTTTCACTTGTAGGTTTGTCCATTAGCATCGCTTGGGCCATGTGTTGGTCTCAAGGTTGGAAGATGAAGAAATGTCCAAGGGCTTTGTGCCCATTGGAATCATGAAGAAAGAAGGAGCTTGAAGGTCGATCAAGGCATGTGCAAAGAGTTGCATCAAGATGGATCAACCTCAAGTAGGGATGAAGAAGGGCGAGCTCAAGATGCGCCATCTCTAGAAGATCTCATGCTTGAAGCTTGCCATCCTCGTGCTCATGGAATGATGAAGACAAGTTTAAAGAAGAGGTTTCCCCATGGAGTATGGGGGAGCAATTTGCAAGTCTTCATCTTCATCAAGCAAGAGCATCCAAGAAAGGTGTTCCCACTATAGAAGAACAAGACGGTCTATATCAAGTTCAAGTGGGATGCTCAAGGCAAAGGTATGTTCTTGATAGGGCTTTTCTTTTGCCGGTCTCGTATTCTTAGTTGGGAGACCGGGTTTAGGATAGATAGCCATGCTATCAAGAGGGGCTCTCAAGCGGGTGTCTCGTCTGCATCGTTCGGAGAGATCTCAAACCTTTGCATTCATATCATCATCTTTCTTGGTTGTTATTTGGTTCTTGTCTATGATAGGATCTAGAGCTTGTGGTCACCATCATAACAAGCTCTAGTTCATCATCTAAGGATTTCACTTGCATATCTTATTGCGGTTTTTGATCTTGCGAGTTTTCCGGCTCCACACCTTGGGGGATACTTCACATATATATTCATGATATTTTATCCCAAGGTGATACCCAATATTTCCAACAAAATTGGTTTCATCCCGTTTGGAGTTCGGATGCAAAAGTTATTGCGTTTATGGTTTTCTGGTTTCTGGAATTTCCCTGACCGGAAGTTCCGGCTTCCCACCGGAAGTTCCGCTAGGGCATCTTTGCCGCCGAAAGTTCCGGTGGAAGTTCCGGGCCTTCTTCCGCTCACGTTCAGTAACCTTCTGTTTTGGATGTGCTATTTGACGGAACTTCAGTCGGAATTTCAACCGGAAGTTTCGCTCCCACCGGAAGTTCCGTCCAGGGACCGGAAGTTCTGCTCAGGCCTAGTTGCCGCCAAAAGTTTCGGTTGAACTTCCGGCTCTTGTTCCGCTCACGTTCAATAACCTTCTGTTTTGAATATGTTGAAAACAATAAGCAGCAAAAATAAACTAGTTAGTAAACAATGTCAAAATTGAATAAATACAACATGTAAAACACCGACAAAAGCAAAAGAAAAATGACAGGCAGGAGACAACTTACACCAAGCATTGAATAAGGCCCGGTGATCCAGAACTCAAATTTAGGAGCCTTGGCACCTTTCTCATCACCCTCCTCGTCACCCTCCACCGCAGCATGCTTTGCTCCTTTTTTTGCATTTTTCTGAACACACTGCTTCGCACCTTTCTTGGGTTCTTTCTCCTCCGATAGTTTCAGAGGCATGGCTTTGTGGTTCTGAATATTTTGCACCAAATCCATAGCTAGCTGCAGCAAGTGTTCATACCATGCAAACTCAGCTATCCTTGTAGGATCCTCCATGCTGGCTAGATAATCCAATGTCAGCATATTACCACCGCTAGGATCGACCACAGTTGCCAAGCAAATAAGATCCCATGATCTAAGAATTGTTGCTTTATCTGTCACAGGACACTTCAGCAGCAAGTCGATAGCATTTTGAATATCAAGCCTCTGCTTGGGATTACTATTCTTGTACACCTCTCTAAGCTTGTGTTGCTCACTCTTCTTCAACCGTAAAACCGGCCTGTTGCCGCAGCGAATGCCATAAACTTTCCTCACCATGTCCTTGCTGAAAATAATCTTGTTGTTGTTGAATTTGAACTCACGCAGCGCAGGGGTTGTGTTAGTAGCAATGAAATCAATGAGCTTGTTTGTAATAATGAAAGGGGATACATTAAGCAACGCTCCAAACACGTTCTTCTTTTCAATTACACTTCTCTTGTCAGCGACAAGTTTATCAGCAAGAGTACGGAGCCGCTTCACAGCAAAACGGTCCTTTGACATCCACATAGGTGGCTCCTGCTAAAGCAAACATACATAAGGACCAATAGGTAGAAGGAAACTATTAAATTGTAGCAAAAAAAGAACTAACAAACAAAAGCAGCGACACTCCCAGATTTAACAAAAAGTGAGAACAAGAAAAGAAGCCTAGGAAGCATATCCCCAATATGCACAACTAACAAACCAAAAACTGCTACAACCTAACAGAAAATATGCACTGCCTAAGCAATTAATATTAAAAGAAAACATATCTTTTCCTGAATAAATTACACACTGCCTAAAAGCAAACAACACTAACATAGGAAGCAAATCTTCATCTGGATGGCAACAAATGAATTTATGTTGCAAACTAACAAAAACTAGGTATATATATAAAAAAACAAAATTAAATGAAGCAAAATTGGAAGCACCACACAGTAAGAACAACAACAATAATTGGGGAAAACAATCTACAGAGCATGAATTCATCTGTACACTAAATTGCTACAAAATTGGAAGCACAACACAGTAAGAACACATCAAAAAGCATCAACCTACATAGCATGAATTCATCTGCACACTAACTTGCAACAAAATTAGGGAAATTTGTAACCAATCCGGCTGAGCAGGGCTTGGAAGGAGAGAAAACAACTTACAGCCATGGCGCTGACCGGAGGAACTTGCTTCTCCATCGTCAAAATGATCCTCCCACCGTGGATTTCTTCTCTATCCCCTGCTCAGAAAGTGCGTGACTGGTAGTTAGGGTTTCTATGGCGCAGAGAATCGGCAGGGAGAATCGGGGATGCAAGCAAAATCAGATGGAGGAACTTACGCAGAGAATCCAGCAGTCACCGGTGGGGGCACCGGCTTCGCCCCTGCGGTCGCCTCTGTCTACAGGGGAGCGACGCCTCTCGGTCGCCTCGCGTCTGTGAGTCGAGATCCGAAATGCTACGAGAGAGAGAGAAAGAGAGGATAAGCAAGCGATTCACTGTGCCTACGTGGCAAACCGAGAACCGTCCGATCGGCAAGGAACCAACGTCCCATGATCCGGAGGTAGGGAGCGACGGAACCTCCAACGGAAACGGAGCGTTTTCCTTTCTTCTTTCCCGATGATTGTTTCTTCAGAACTCATTCATTCTGACAACGAAAGTGTGTGTGTTGCTTTCTGAAGAAAAAAACCAGGGCGTGGCCAATGACAAGATCATCACCGTCTGCTGTGACGACCCGAGTACAGACACTTCAACAACATTAAGGAGCTCCTCCCCACTGCCTCACCGACATCAGGCGCTTCTTCGAGGATTATATCCTTCTTGTTGTTACTACTGAATGTCTCTTCTTCTCGCTAACATGCACTATTATATACAGCCAGTACAATGCCAAATTCTGGCTGAAACTTCTGACAGAGTAGTAACTGTAGATCCTGCAGCAAGTAGCTAACTGGAAATATACTCATCTCTGAACAAATAGCAAACAGGGAATACTTCGCATTATGACTGGATTTCTTCTGCTCACTAAAATTCAGACATTCACGGTTCAAAAAAAAAGAAAAAAAAACATTCAGGCATTCGTTACATACAGTCAGTATAATGCCAGATCTTAACTGAAACCTCTAGCAGCACATAGCTGCCACAAATTATTCAGAGTTCCGGCCAGTTAGCATGTGCATTACGAAGTGCTACTGAAATCTTCAGTTCCTTGGTTGAATCTGTTTCTTCAATTGGAGAAGTCAGACAAGACAAAATGAGAACAAGGAGGTGGCCGTGAACGATTTCCTGCCTTTGGAAGATGCCTATGAGGCCATCCAGCAGTCCATGTCAGTTCTCGTTACTTGATTTCTGCATTCATTACAAAACATTAACAATAGCAGACTAGTCGAGTTTTATGCGTTCAACTAATGTTGCATCATTTCAGTTTTTCAGGGATCTGTATGCTACTTACATTTGTGAGGGCCTGAGGAGGTAGGAGGATCTCTATCCTGCTAGATGAGCTCAGCTGGTGCCTTGCCACCTGCTGAAATTTACGAAAAGTCGAAGTGGAGACGTAACCCCATAAACATACATACTTTATGGTTTTGGGTTACCTATAAATATACACTAGCAGTATATGAGCTTGAACTCAGAAGAAGACATTCTTCTTCCAGCTACCTACCTTGTGTAATATGATTTCCTGGCTGAATATGAGATGTTGGTATGCTTTTTCCACGGTTTGGATCTCTGTTGAATCATTTTTTTTTTGTTGCCTGAGCCGGTAAATGTGAAGGTAGAAGCAGAATTTCCTATCTTACCAAAGAGGTAAGAATGTGCTTCAGTTCCTTGATCAAACAAAATTAACTTTCTTGCCAAATGGCATTGTCAGAACTTGTGTATACAAGGCACTACCGTGCTGTATAATTGTTAGAAATATATGTGCAGCTTAGAGGCGTTCCCATTTTTTCTTTGTATCTGGATGTTTAAACCACAATTGGAACTGAACTGTTTTGACATGGTAGATACATCCTGTGCAATTATTTTCAAATTCTTTTGTAGACTTCTGACAGTGCTAATACCTTGTATAATGATATGTGGAGGCTGTACAATGGCAAATAAAGTAGCAGACAGTGGTTCCTCAATACTGATACTATTAATGCGGAGTGATTTCTGTAAGTAAAGTAGGGCACGTAAAATATAATCAAATCAAATTATATGCAAGCAACTGAAAATTAAAGTGCACAAAGTGAGGGCTCTAAATCTATAACGAACTTATATTTGCTGCTGGTATGCATAATGTCAGGTGAGATATCAGATGACCAGGTGGTAAATCAACGTGTGATCATAGAGGTAAATTGCCAAAACGGATGATTCTCAAAGCATGATTGATTATAAGGAGCTTCCTAAATTTAGCTTAGACACTACATGGTTGCCTTTCTTTATGACTTGCACACTTTCAGTAGCTAAAATTACGTACGTTTGTATGGACATCAAGTCCTGACAAAACAGCGGACAGGCGCTATGTAATGGGATTCTTGAGAGATCAGTTGGTCTGTTATGCACTAGATTACAATGATAAATTGATTTAAAGCTGGGTTGCCTCTTTAAACTTGCTAAAGAATAGAAGAGAGATGTGCTGCAACATTGAATAGTTTCACCTAACAGCTTGTAAATTTGCATTTTGATTTACGAAGAATTGCACTGAAGTTTAGAAAAGGCACATGGCATATCATCTTCAAAACTGTTTATCCGAATCAGGATGACATTCTAGATGAACAGTGCGGCATGTGTATTAAATGTGCAGGTAGACTAAATCGTGTTACCTATAAATATATATACATCTCGCAGTACATGAGCTTGAATTGAGCCTTGAATTAAGGCGGAAGGCCAGATAGAGAAGGCATTCTTCTTCCAGCTACCCACCTTGTGTAATATTGTTTTCTGGCTGGTTCCGCTGAATATGTGATCTTGATATATTTTTTGCCCAGTTGTGAATCTCCGCTGAATCATTTTATTGCTGAAGCCGATAAATTTGGATTTTCAAATAGAAAAAAACATTCATACATTAGTCTAGCTTTGCTTTGCATGCGTCCAGACAAAAATGCTGAGTGGCAAGCAGCAAAGCTTCAGCTATACAACCCTAGTGGAATGCTCCAGCTAAACAGAAACGTGTCAGTTGCTTGAACTCAGATCAGATTCTGGCCATCACTATGGATGGCCACTGTTTATTTCTACAGAAAAAAGCTCCAACGATGATATCAAGCTTTATGGTGGACAGTAATTGCATACATTAAAACACCGATATATATCTATCTTCCCATGTGTGGTTGTGCAGCTTGTGATTGCCTCAACCATCATTTGATATCATAGCGCCACCAGGTGCAGCAGCAAAAAATACATCAACAGCAGCAGCAGCAGCAAAGACACACATATCATTCAGAAATGCATTTGGGTCGGTTCTCGCAAAGCAAATCATCAGTTTCCCCAATCCACAAACAGCTACCTGAAAGTGCCTATGCGGCAACCTCAGCTTTGGCGTTCTTAGCTCCTGCCTCGGCTTTGATCTTGTGCTTTTGCATCCCTGTCCTGCTCTTTCTTCTGTGCCCGTACCAGTGCACGTCTTGCCCGGGGACGCATCTCGCGTACTTTGCGTGGCGGCATGACAAAAGGCTCGATAGGTCGGTCATGAAAAGGGTGCTCACCTTCAGCGAATATCCTCAGCTTGCGATCCCTAAACTGAAGAATCATCAACATACTGGATGTTAGACGAGGATACCGTCACAGACTAGCTGCTGCTAAATGGAAATTCAGAAAGGAAACAAGAGGAAAAACTAAGTTTTTCAAACCAGCTAACTGGACAAAACATAGGTACGGGATCGTTTGGTACAGAATCCATCAACAAACTTAAACAAAACATAGGTTGCTTGCGGAATAATAAGATAAGCATGATCGCCAGTTAACTGGTGCATGATAAAAGTGCTCAGTCTTTTAAAGGGTACTTGTCATTGTGACAGTTAATCATATTGCCACAGAAGCTTCAGCGTAATCTAAAATACCAAGTATGCAGGTAGCGCAAAAAGCGCTAGTATCAAGTCTTCAAACAGAAAAAGAATGAACCTTTGACCAATCCTAGAAAGTCGAAACAAACAGAAATGAAGTTTCACTTACATCACGCAACCGATTACGGGGAAGCATGCGCATGACAGCTTTGCGAATCACTTCAGTTGGGTCTTTTGCCATCTGGTCCTTGAGCCTTCTTTCCTTCAGATGGCCAATGTACCTATTGGGAAACACACATAACAGAAGACAATTAACAATGGTACCGAACAAGGCATTCCACGGTATTTGCTAGAACTACTACTAACCCTGTGTGCCAGTAGTAAATTTTATCAGTCATCTTCCTTCCTGTAACACTGATATCTTTCGCATTGACTACAATGCACATGTCTCCATTTTCCACATGAGGTGCGTAGGTCGGCTTGTCCTTGCCCTGGAGCACAGTAGCTATTTGCGATGCCAACCGTCCAAGCACCTGTCACATAGGAAAAAGAAGCTTACTGCATAACCATTTCTCGTGGGTAGTTTCCTTACAATTGAACAAGCAAAAGAATCCTCACTTGGCCCTTCGCATCAAACACACGCCATCGCAGCCCCTCGAGATCGATTCTTCTCAAACCTGCAAGTGCTTTCTGCATAGTTTGGAGGAAAAAAAATAAGTGTCTGCCAAACTACTCCGAACATTGGTAAGGCAGGTTCAAAAACTACATTAATGTAAATACAAATTATAGGATGGATGCAGAAAAAAATGCAAGTAAGGATATTAGTTGCAGACTTGTTTTCTTTTATTGGAAGAATCAAATAGATGCAGCTTCTTTCACTCGATCAGATATTATCACAGAAACCATACAGTTCATCAAAGTTGTGCAAACAGCTATTGCCATGAAAAACAAATAATAGTCGGAAATAACAAGTTTTTTTAACCGCTCCATCATCACATTACTGACTATGTTCTGTAGATTCATTGGCAGAGTCAGTGCACTAACAGCAACCACAAAAGAAAAAGTGTAGCAAAGGCAGGTCAAGATGCATAAAACAAACCATTGTTGCCAATGCGCATTTCACCTTCAGTGTGCAATCGATCACGATTTATTCACACGAATCTAGAATTCTACAACCTAGAATGCAAGAGGTACAAAACTAGGAGGTGGTAATGCATGCATGTTGGTTGTACTTGTACAGTCAACCAAGCGAATCAGCAATAATGTTACTAGTAATATTCTAGAAGAAGAAGAAAATCAGCAACTATTTACAGCCCATAGGATCCATGATCCACCTCTAGGCCTATTTGGACTATTGGATGCAACTAGCGGAACCTACCATGAAGAATGCGCAGGCTACCAATTTGGGAACTGTGGATCGCCGCGGTCGTTAGGTTTCAGCGTGGTGGCGAAATGTGGATCGGGGACCCACCCTTGGTGCTATTATTAACACGAGAGAGAGACACGGTGAGTCACCTTGAGGTTTCCGGAGAAGGCCGGCGGCGAAGAGGAGGAGGAGGAGGAGGACACGGCAACCGGGACCGGCGAGGAGGAGAGGGAACGTGAGATGAGGTGTGGGGGTGGGGCCTTGGCCAAGGTTGGGAGTGGATTTGGCTGCGGCGGTGAAGGCCTAGAGATGGAGGAGCGGAGAGCACGGACTCCCGACCGCCACATCGTCGTCGTCGTCGGCGGCGGCGCTGTAGCAGTCGTTCTGCGCGGTGGTGGGAGTGGTGGAGTCGAGGGGGAGAGAGAAGCTTTGGCACTAGGGTTTATTATTAGGGCCTTGATGGGCTAATGGGCCGTGGTTGTCCAGTAGCCCTGGTAGGGCCGAGCTAGACAACCTTTTTTTTTACAGGAAGAGCAATGTTCTTTAGCCTTTCCTACGATCAGTTCATCAAAAATAAAATAAAAACTATCCTATGACAACAGTTAGATTGGATTGACATCATATTACAGAAATTCAAACTAAAAATTCCAGTTCATAATTAATTATAAACATGCGCATAACCTTTTGTGTTGTCAGCGAGAAAACTATAATTTCGATACAAATAGTAAACATGTCAGTGACTCAATGCCAGATGATAACCTCGAAACGAGCTATGCCACTGAAACTTTAGTAAAGATCAACAACATCAAATAAAAGGTGACATGAAGTGGAGGATAGTGTATATGGCCGTAGAGAAAAGTTAATGGTGCATCTTAATTTTTATTATTTTTAGGCCTTTTTGTCTATTGTTGATAATTATTAATAGGTCGGTGAAATTTCATAAAAAAAAATGGTACATCTTTGAAGGACCCTTCAACTATGCATATATATTTCCTTAGTTTTCAAATTCAGAGAAGTGGAAACAGCCTGCGACAAGAGTAACAATAACTATGCCCAACTTACATTGAGAGGAAATAAGTTGTGCATGTGAACAGGTGTGTCAGCGTGTCGCCGGTTGTCTATCCTCACAACTATGGTTTATTTTAACCACCTTGTCTTGTGTGACCACAATGATCCTTTGTGTCATAGTGCAACGACATTTCCTTCCCTTATAGGATAGCTTTGATGCTCTAGTACAATTCAATTTACATACTTAAACCGTAGTAATACGACACCAAATCATGTCAAGAGAATCAATCTTATCTAGCAAGTGCTTCTGATAATAATTTTTCTTTTCAGGTATTCCCCCCGCTACCAATTGATCCATGCATCGAGAAACGGTACGGGTTATCATGGTTGTGATGGATGAGCTCAAATTCCTAGTAATCAAGTCAGGGTCTTCGGGCAAAGTTACAATTAACACACATTGTCGGTAGCAAGGAGCTCATCCCCATCACTTTGCTGGAATCAGTCTTTGCTATGACCGGATCAAAAAGTTTGTTGGCGGTAGGAATTCTCTCTAGAAACATGTTGCACATGTTGGGAGATCCGGTGGTCTTCTACTTGGTGTAGATTTTGATCTCCATAATGTGTGTGAATCTGAACTAGGATATCGTTTTATTAGCAGGAGAGCTGCCTTGAGACCAATGGGGTCAGCTGACCCCAATGAAAAATGAAAAATACTTTACTAATTAGTACTAGCTAGGGTTGATTTATGAATGATGACCCACTGTAATAGAGTGACTATAATGATGACCCCAGTATCATTTTTTTTCCAGCTCCGTCCCTGTTTATTAGGATGCACGTTTTAGATAAGCATTTCAGAATGATGTGGCACCTGTTAGTGGTTTATTTACCAGAAATCACTGGTGGTGATTTTAATATCATTAGTATAAGCGGTGGCAAAAAAAGTCATGTACTATGTCCAAACGGAGTCACCTTTTCAATTTCATTACTCAAGTTGGTGGACTGAAAGAGGTTGCTCATTGGTAGACTTTACGCACGTGCCAATAATTTACATGGTCCTACTTATGAGAAACTAGACAGAGTTGTAGTCTCCCCTAAGTGGGATTTAGCATATCCTTTGACTAATGTAACTGGGATGAATAGAAATATCTATGATCATGTCACCACCTTTTATGTTGTGTGTTTATCCTCCACATTGCGATTTATTTAGACATGAATATATATATGGGTGGAGAGAGGATGATTTGTGGTTAAGGAAATCTACTCGAGGTAGGACTTTCTATATTCATGACATTGATAAGTGGCGGGAAAAACCTAGAAGACTGAACAACCATTTATGGGGTTGGCACATTATGTTGAAGAGGAATAAAGAAAGGAGAATAAACAGTTGTTGTGGAAGCCAAATGTCCTTGACAAAAAAGGGGAAACATATCCTCTTTCTATCCAAGAAAAAGATTTATAGTTACTAGGAATGCAAAACCGAAGTAAATTCTTAGAGGTGAGGAGATGAAATGGAGGAAGAAAGCTAAAGAGAAGGACCCAGAGGAACGAGGTTGCAGTACTAAGTATTTTTATTTAAAAGCTAGTGGTAGGAGGAACGAAAATCCCATTTTTGTGTTACCGGACGATGGAGATGAAGTGTTAGGTGATGAGGACCTTAGAAAGCATGTGCCTGAATATAGCAAGGAGCTATTTGGACAATCTACTATTACCAATTGGAGCATTGATGGTATTGAGTGTGATAAGTTCAAATCCAGAGGACTTGGAGTTTTTCTATGACATTTTGGAACGAAGGAATTAAAAGAAGTTGTTTTACGTGAAACACAACAAACATGCTAGGCTAGATGGATTGCGACAAGAATTTTGTCACGTCTTCAAGGTGGATATCAAGTTCATCCTGAAAGATCTAGTTGATGCATTTCATAAAGGCGAACTTGATTTTGAAAGTCTTCACTGACTCGGACAAAGTGTTTGGTGAGTCGGGAAGGCCCATGATTGAGACACACAGAGTTAATTGTCATTTTTTAGTCAAGCAATGAAATTCTTAGACCTAAGGTGATCATACAATCCGATTTATGGATCAGCTAGCTTAGGGCCTACCAAATGGAGTTCTATTATTGTGCATTTATAAAGGTTGAATTCAGGTTAGTTGCATATCAAGTTGTGTGTCTTGGATAAACAAAATGGGATTTTCTCCCTCCAACTTGGAGAGATTTTGTTTGGGACCTTGCGAGTGATGATATGATATGGAAGCTAGCAATTCGTGGTTGCATTTTTTTAGTCTAGACTAGAGATGATTCTGTATCAGATTTTTCAGCTGTAAATACAAAGGAATGGCGGGGATGGAGAGAAGATAGGGTAGCAGCGGCGCCGTCTCCATCGCCATGGTGGAAGGGGGCGGGTATGTGAAGGGAGAAGAATAAGCTACCATCCATTCCAGATGCAAGGACCTATATTTTTTGCTTTTTTGAATTCATTTTCTGCGGTAAGCATAGCAATTTTTTATTACTTGACTTAACTTTTCCTAGATATTAATTTGGATCGGAGGGCGTAGTATTTTTTTTGCGATGAATGGTTGCGGGCTTTTCACATGTGTTCAACTTTCCAACTTCTGAAATCAACCCTGTAGTATGATCAATGGTAAGGAAATCGTAATCGTTAACTGCTCGGTTGGCTTGTGAGTAGCGAGTAATCGGAATTCGGATAATTAACTGATTTAATCGGTCGGTTATTAATCGGTGCAACCTACAAAAATTAGCACATAAAACAAGCATGCCTCCTTTTGCACCTCAACCACCTACCCTATTAAAGGAAACCTCGAGCTCCCGGATGAGATCCTCAAGGCGCTCGAGCTCTTGTATCTGAGGTCTGGTCGGCAACTACGAGGAACTTGTCAACAACGACAAGGAACTAGTTGGTGATGGCGGAAATCGAGCTCGTGGAGGTAGGGATTGAGTGGGAGCTTCGCAAAACCTACTTCATTGGGGCAGGCTAGCGGATGGATGGGCGATATGTGTTGATAATTTTGCAACCTTTTTGACCAAGTGTAATAATTAATCGGAAACATACCTAGTAATCGGAGTGTCAAAGCTATTAATCGGGCTAAACGATTAACACAAATGATTAGTGGTAATCGACACGGCCAGGTCCCTAGTAGCGATTAATCGGCATATTAATCGTTGATTCGGACGATTTTTTGAACAGTGAGTATGATAATAATTCTCTTCACAAACTTTTAAAAGAAGTTTAGATAGATTCTCTTCACAAACCTAAAACATCTTATATTTTGAAACGGAGGAAGTAGATGGGTGTACATTATGTGTGACCTACACTTTGTTGACTACCAGTAGCGGAGTAGCAGTAAGGTCTGATTTTAGTACATGTATATATAGTAATACTCACCGTCGGCACTAATCCCTCCTTTGATTGAATACAGGAGTAGAAAAAAAAGATAAAAACCTCAAATGAAAAGAATAGAGCCTTTGCTTGAAATTAAAGAGAATAATACCAGCCACAAGATCTGATAGGAAAAAAGCAAATTCACAAAAGTAAAGTAACGAGGAAGGAGGAAAAGAGCATCTGGTTCATCCAATCTAAGCACCGAAGACACGACATATCACCATTTGTTTCATCGTGATCCCAACCTAGTAGAAATTGATCCAATCAATTTTGCGACACACAGATCCAAACAAACAAAGCATGCATGACGACCTTGAATCATTTCTCACCATAACTAAACCCTAACAAAGACTTGAAACAATGAGAATAGTCGCTGAGCTTCTGGCGGCGGCGGTCGATGATGTCCTGGACGCGCCGGAAGTTGTGGACGCCGCATGGGATGGTGATGGTGCCTTGCTGCTGGAAGCCGTACTCCTCCTCGGCCTCCTTGAGCAGGCCCAGGAAGAGCGGATGCTTCAGGTACGTCATCGGCACCACGAACCTCTCCTCCTCCTCCTCCTCCGCCGCGCCGCCGCCCACCACGAGCACTGCCATGAATCCCTTGGGCGGCATCGACGCCGCAGATGAGTGCCGCTTCCTCATCAGACGCATTCCCTGTCCAAGAAACGGGACGCTATGCTGCTGCCTTTTGTTCTCTTCGTCAGGCGGCATCGACGGTCTTATTATTTCCTTCCTTTTATTTTCCGTGGACCATAAATGTGGTATCGATCTGCATCCGGCGATCATTTAGCCATGTTTAATTACCCCGTGTACAGCAGGATCTCCTCGAATCAATCTGGTTTTAATTCTCATATTCCTTTCCTTTCCTTGTTATTCCCTCCGCTCTCCAAATACTACCTTCGTTTTAAAGATCAAGGTTTATATTTTTTCCAAAAGTCAAACTGAGTAAAGTTTGACTAAATATTTTTTTTAAATATTAATATTTACAATACGAAATCCGTATTTTTTTGATACACCACGAAACATATTTTCACATGGTATCTATATAATATCATAGTTTTTGATAGTTTTTTCTAAAAGTTTGGTCAAACTTTCCGTAGCTTGACTTTAAAAAAAAAGCCTTAAACTTTCAAACGGAGGTAGTATATATTAAAGATTTATCTAAATTTCTATGTTTGCAGACACATTTTCTGTATCAGTGCATGCCAATTTAGACAAATTTTTAACATATATTTCGAGATAGACGGAGTACTCTCCCATTCTAAAAAGATGCCGTAAATTTATTTAAATTTAGATAAATTTATATATTAAATAGTGTCTAGATACTTTTAAATTTAGACAAATTTATGATATTTTTTGTGTGGTTCTAGCTGGGGCACATAAGCGCCACGCAGACCGGTTGGTCATCTGGGTATGTATGGCCCAACTCCGTCACCAACGACCTTTATTTAATTTTTGTGTGGTTCTAGCTGGTTTTTTTATGGTTGTTTTTCTATTTCTGCCAGTTATTTTTTATGTTGGTTTTTTTCCTTTTCTTCTCTTTTGTTTTTCATTTGCTTTTTTTCTTTTCGTGTGGTTCTATCATAGTAAAAAAATTATACATAGATATAAAAATGTTTGTGAGATTTTAAAATTTTTCATTGACTCTAAAATTTTCTCATGGATTCTATGAATGGAGTAAAAATGTTTAGAGAATCAAGTCCAACATCCACTACACATAGGCTTTAATTAATAAGTCCTCACATGTACTAGCACTTTTAATAAAACCAAAACCTATTTATAACCTGAAGACTAGAGTTATGTATTTAAGTGCAAATAGCAAAACACCTGGGGGTGTAATGTAATGTATGTGTTTTGTCTAAAAACGTGCATCACACATGACTAGCCTAAAGGGAAGAGCTGCAGTTTGGCCGCGTAACTTTCCGATTGAGATCATTGGGGCGATAGAACTTGATTGTACCAACTTATCTGTTTTATTTTATCTCCTTTACCCCGCAAAAAAAGTTGTCATTTAACACCTACTAGTTCGGGACGGTATCCTTGTCTAACATCCAGTATATTGATGACTCTCCAGTTTAGGGATCACATGCTGAGGATATTTGCTGAAGGTGAGCATCCATTCCAAGACCAGCCTAACGAGTCCTTCGTCATGCCTCCCAGGGCAAGCTCTGCACTGGTTCGGGCGGAGAAGGAGCAGGACAAGGACAGAGACACAAAGGCGCAAGGAAAAGCTGGGGCAGGATCCAAGAGACACAAAGTCGAGGTCGTCGCATAGCACCTTCATATTAGCATCACCATGAAATTCGCCTGATGCATAACTATCAGTTTAACTTACCCTGTGTTGCTATAGTGTGTTGTTGATGTAATTTTCGCTGCTGCTGCTGCTGCTGTCAATTGATGCATATGGCCACCCGGCCTGATGGTGGAAGACATATATCGGTGCTATAATGCTTGCAATTGCTGTACATAAAAAAAAGAATTGGTATTCCCGTCTAGAGCTATTTTCTGCAGAAATAAACAGTGGCCATCCATCAACCATGGTGATGGTCAGAATCTAATACAAGGCCAGGCAGACTTAAACACAAGCTATTGCATTTTATTAAGGCTGTGCACCGTGGATTTGCTACCTGCCACCCGCATTCTTGTATGCACACAACACATACATGAAGACTAGTTGATGACTATATATCACTACAGGAACGGCACGCTACGACCAAAGACAAAAAGCCGTCGGCGTAGGCCAAAATGCTCTCGGCGTATGCTACGCCGACGGCTGTCCTCGGCGTAGCCTCCTCGACAAAGGTCTTCCTCGGCGGAGGCACTTTTGCCCGCCGGCGTAGCTCTAGCCATCAGCGTATGCTACGCCGACGGCCTTGCTCTCGGCATAGCCCCGTCGGCATACTAACGGTAGGTTGCAAAAAAATCCAAAAAAAAATTCAAATTTTTATGAATTTGTTTTTGATTTTTTTCTCAACTTTTTAAAATCTTTGAATTGTTTGAATCGTTAATCTCTAACCTCGAATATTTTTAACACTAATTATATTTAAAAACGGCAGGTCGCAAAAAATTCAAAAAAAAAATCAATTTTTTTGATTTTTCTCTCAACTTTTTAAAATCTTTGAATTGTTTGAATCGTTAATCTCTAACCTCAAACATTTTTAACACTAATTATATTTAATTTTTGATTAAATTGCAGTTTTTATCAAACTTTCCGCTCGGTCACCCATCCTAACACTACTCCAGCTCCAGCACGCCTAACTTCTCAGTTCCTTCCGAATCGGTTTCTGCGAAGCAATTTGTACCTAGTTGTCAATATTATGATATCAATCCTATTAACTAGTATATCATTATGCCACATGTTTTTATTTTTTGAAACTACAAACACTTATTTAAGTAAACAACAATGAATAAGTAAAAATATTACCGATTCAAATAAAAATACTACTGAATTCAAATAAAAATATTTTACCTTTTTGTATTTTTCTATTTAATATGGAATAATTAATATATTTAAATCCGTAAATCGGAATTCGATAAATAATATGTCTAAATTGACCAAAAAATGAAAACAATCTAAATATGATATCCATATCAACTTATCATAGACCCCTGTTTTTGAATTAGCTATTTGGTGGTTGCTTCACAAAATCCCCCTTTTTGGGCTCAAAAATAGAAAATAGCTTTTCAGTGCGACGAAAAGGAAAACTTCCTCCTACAATATTGTTTGTCATCCCATGATGCATATCCATGCATAATATGGGTACATTATCACAAACTATGCCTTGATTCTAGCCATAATATTTGTCATTTAACCCGAAAATCAGGAAAGCTCGAATAAGATAGGTCATTTTGTGAAGGTATTTTTGAGACATAATCAATATAGCAGGTTTGATATGTTTCCTTCCAACTATGTCATAATATAACATCACGCGAAGGTTTTGCATTGTTTCTATCGTTTTTGAATTTTTTATGCCCGTTTTAAACTATCGTCAAACTTTGTCGAACGACAGTCATGAAGATTCTTAGCTCGAGGCCGAGCCACGCTAAAATTGCATTAGATCTTTGATAAAATAACATATTGTGAACCTAAAAATGATTTTTATAAAAAAAACATGAGCATCAGATTATGTACCTGTAGTTTATATCTGACTCACTTCCTGCCGATTCGGCAGGAATTTGTCTTTTTCACCAGGGGTGGATGGAAAGGTTTCAGATTCCCCTGTTGGGACATTGTCCATATAAGGTGGTCTAGTATTTTTTTGTAAAATGGGGTGCTAGCATTTTGAATTATCTATTTGGTGGTTGCTTCACAAAACTCCCCTTTTTGTGCTCGGAAAATGGAAAATGCCTTTTTGATGCGACGAAAAGGAAAACTTGCTCCTACAACATTGTTCGCCATCCCATGATGCACATATATGCATAATATGGGCACATTATCACAAATTATGCCTTGATTCTAGCCATAGTATTGATCATTTGACCCGAAAGCCAAGAAACCTCTAATAAGATAGGTCATTTTGTGAAGTTTTTTTAGACATAATCAATATACCAAGTTTGATATTTTCTGGCGGGTCTCACCAAATTCCTGTGGTGCATTGTTCCCCTATATGTGCCACAAAATAGTGAAATTTTCTGTGGCATATTGCCTTAAATGCGCCACTGTAATTTGTAGGGTTTTGTAGCATGGAAAACAAAAAAATTCTATCGCATACTGACATGGTTATACCCTACGGGTACGTAACTTCAGCATACCTAGTCCAGCCCAAGGAAGGCCCACGGCAGACATACGCTGGCCCATGAAGATTTTCGGGTGGCCAAGGCCCATGACGTCTTCGGATCCTTGGAGAGCAAGACTAGAGTTTGAATACAACTTGTAACCTACTCGTATTGGCACCCGAGACCTAGCCTCCCCATATATAAAGGCTAGGAGGGTCCAACGAAGAGGGCACGTACACAATAGACCTAGAGAACTCGACTCATACTTTCGCACACGCATCCACGCCAGATCGAATCACAGACCTCAGAACCTTCGGTTCACCGTAATCAAAGAGCGCATAAGCAGAGTAGGGTTTTCCTCAGGGCTGAATCTGGGTAAATCTCGTGTCCCCTGGTTGCTTGTCTGTTAACCGTGCCACGATCTCCAGCATCCCCATCTTCTCCAAAACCCAAGTCCATAACAATGGGCATTGATGAGATTAAACCTCGTCAATTGGCGCCGTCCGTGGGAAATGGGGCTGCTGATTGTGCGGTCGTGACGGTTCCGACCCGATCGATCTACAACTCCGCGGCGACGGAGAATCACCTCCTCCTCGGCGCTTTCGACTTCACCGCCCACTCGCCGGATACCATGAAGGATTTCGAGCTCAGAGGCGACTTAACTCAAATCTTGTTCGGGAGTTTCGCTCTGTGTGGGACAACCGCACCTCCGCCTCGAAGCGGGTGCCCGTGCCGTCAATCAGGCCCGATTCGTGGGCTCCACACCCCGTGCTACGCACGTCACCATCAACAGATGAGTTCTACAGCAACAGCAGCTGCAACTCCGATCTGTGCGATCCACCTTCGGATGAAAGGACCTACGATTCCGGATCCGAAAGCTGCAGCAGCAGCCAACCAATGCAGCGCCATCTCATGCGCCGCAGTCATCCAAACCAACGAGGAAACGCCTAACCCGCCGCCCAACCCCAACCCGCAGGACAGAAACGGCGAAAACGGCGGAAACGGCGAAAACGGGGACAACAGGGGCCACCTCATCCAACTTAGCAAAGAAGGATGGGTCGAAGCACGCCGCGCCGTCGCAGGCGAAATAGTCCTACCTCTGGACTCCCCACGTGATCTGCTGATGGCATACCACTACCTCCTCATCGAGGAGCACAAGAAGCAAGTCAAGATGCAGGAGACGCTCGACAAACGCAAGCAAGCAGCCTCTGAGTCCAGTGCGCGACGAGCTGCGCTCCCCGCCATAGGACCCGGCTCTAGCACAAACGGAAACCAGGGAAACAAGCACCGCTCTCGGGTGGAAAACATGGACCCGAAGGAGCAGTGTAACGCGACCCGCACTCTCCACACATCGTTCATGGATATGGACGCCGACGGCAACATCATCCCGAAGACGCCACAAGCTGCGATCATGGCAGCCACTGCGTATCTCGCGGCTCACCCACCTCCGGAGGGGGATCTGAAAAGGGCCATGCATAGGTCCGCACTCACCGGACTAGGACTAATCGGAGCTGCGCTCCACGAAGACGCTCCTACGGAGCCGAAGAAGAAAGCTCCGGCCAGGCGCGACCGGAGCCCCACTCCCTCATCCGAAGATGAAGAAGAACACGATCTTCCTCGAAGGAAGAAGAGCTCGCACCGCCATAAACACGACTACGACGCCAGAGACAAGCTTACACAGCGCAAGATCGACAAGGCACGCGCCAAACTCGCATGCTCGTCTGAATCTGAGATGGATGAAGACGAAGGAGAACTCTGCGGGGCTCGATGCTTCAGCAGATCCGTCCGGCGAACACAGATGCCACACAACTTCAAGCTTCCTTCGGATACTCCGAAGTTCAACGGCACGCAAGATCCAAAGTCCTGGCTCAGTGACCATCTGTCATCCGTTAAGCTTCACGGAGGCAACAAAGAAACCGCCATGCAATGCCTTCAGCTGCGGTGACGGTAGCGCGCGCAGTTTAGCGACCTATCATCGATCCATCCGGCTGGAGGAGCTCGCTTATAGCTTCATCCGAAATTTCAAAGGCACCAGCAAGAGGCCCGCCTCAATTGAAGAATTGCGAGCCTGCACTCAGAGAACGGGTGAATCTATTCGCTCGTACATACTACGCTGGTCTACAACCAAGAACTCCGTAGCACACATCTCCGAAGAGCGGGCCATCGACGCCTTCAGGGATGGCGTCAAACACCCAGACTTCAAGGAGAAACTTGGACGTGTAAAGCCCAAGACACTCGACCAACTCATGGAAATCGCCAACAGTTGGGCATACGGCGAAGATTGCATCCAGCAGGCGCAATCAGATGAAGAGGACGACTACGGCCGAAGACGCGAACGCCGCAAAGAAGAGGAGATCGCGGCGTCACGAGGACCGCGACGGACCCGACATGGTCGCGGCCCGCAACGCCCACCGCCCGAACGACAACAGCCGCAACAGCGGAGGATACCGCAGCGGAAACTTCCGCGACAACAGACGACCAACGCAGTCGTGGCAACGCCGCGACCGCGACAACGGACCCTCAGCATTCGACAAACTTTCGGGTCCATGCACCATCCACTTCTACATCGACAAACAAGATGGCAAAAAGAAAGCTAGCCACATGCTCAAGGACTGCCGCGAGTTCCAGAAACTCAGCGAAAGCATGGTGTAGATGAGGCAACAAGCTCCAATTCCTGCGTTTGGAAATGCACCTGCGCCAGGTGAAATAGCACACAGAGCTCCTCCACCGCCGCCTATTGGAGGCCCAAATCAACCAGTCGCACCAGCACAAAACAACGCCGGGGTCGCATACCCCCCACCAAAGGGAGCACTAAATATGATCCAGAAGGGACGCCCAACCAACAGGGTGCAGAAGAAAATCACCCGACAAATCTATTTGGTCGTGGCAACTCCGCCTGCAATCCCTGAGTACCTCAGCGGATCGGAGTCCTGCATCACATTCACTCGCGCGGATCACCCTTACCAAATCCCTCGCCCAGGTCATGCTGCCCTGGTGCTGGAGGCGCAGATCGGAGGCTTCGAGATGAGTCGCGTCTTCATGGACGGCGGCAGCGGCATCAACCTAATGTTCGCAAGCACTCTAGCAGCTATGCGGATCCCGCAATGCAGCCTGGAACAATCAGACACAACGTTCCACGGCATTGTCCCAGGGAAGGGCATCTTCCCCCTGGGCAAAATAGGGCTCGACGTCATCTTCGGGAAGCCGGACAACTTTCGGCAGGAGCGCTTCGAAGTGGTGGACTGGCCGTCGCAATACCACGCCATCCTGGGACGTGTAGCATTCGCAAGGTTCCTGGCCGTCCCACACTACGCATACCTACTACTCAAGATGCCAGGACCAAGGGGCGTCATCACGATCCACGGAGCTTCACCCGATCGGACCAATGCGACAGGGATTTCAACAAAATCTCCCAGTCTTTCGGCATGCAAGACGAGCTTGTAAGGCTCCACGAGGTGACGGACAATGGGCTACCCCCAGTCACAAAGCAGAACGCACCTGACATATCTTTCGACTCCACCATCAACACCAAAAAAGTGCGGGTCCATCCAACGGATGCCTCCAAGACGGCGCTGATCGCCAATGACCTCAGCACCGCATAGGAAGGCGCGCTCATCGAATTCCTCCGTGAGCGCTGGGAAATCTTCGCCTGGTGTCCTGCGGACATGCCAGGAGTTCCTAGGGAATTCGCCGAAACGCACTCAATGTCTTCCGGACACCAAGCCGATCAAGCGATCCATCCGAAGACGCCAGAGCTGAGCGAAGCTATCGGCAAGGAGATCAACAGATTACTCGCGGCAGACTTCATCCGGAAATCAAGGAAAGCGAGTGGGGCAAACACGGTGATGGTCCCGAAGAAGGACACGGACATCCTGCGGATGTGCGTGGACTTCACGTCACTAAATAAACACTGCCCTAAGAACCACTTCCCCCTTCCTCGGATCGACCGGATCATCGATTCGACTGCAAGTTGTGAGAAACTCTCCTTCCTCGACGCCTACTCAAGCTATAACCAGATTCGACTCAAGGTCGAAGATCAAGAGAAAACGGCGTTCATCACACCATTCGAAGTGTGCTACAACACAATGCCCTTGGGCTAAAGAACACGGTGCCACGTATCAGCGATGCATGCAGGCCTGCCTCAAGGACGGATCGGTAACGTCCAAGTCTATCGCGACATAGTCATAAAAACCAAGGAGGCAAGAACACTTATCGACGATCTCCGAGACGTTCGATAACCTTGATCGCTACTGTGATCAAGCTCAATCCAGAAAAGTGCGCCTTGGCGTCCCCTCGGTCAGCTGCTCGGGTACTTCATCTCTCAACGAGGATCGGGCGAACCGAAGAAAATCAAAGCTATCATGACAATGGAGAAGCAAAAAACCTCATAGGCGTTCAGAGCTCGCAGGCGAGTAGCGGCACTAAGCGAGTTCATCGGCCGCATGGGCGAGAAGGCCCTACCATTTTACCAACAGCAAGCGGACATAAGTTCGAGTGGACACGAAGCCAACGACGATTCGAAAGCCTCAGCGGCTCCTCTCCACCTCGCCAGCTTTTGGTCACGCCAAAAGCGCGAGCCCCTGTTCAGTACATAGCAGCCACACACCGGTGGTCAAGACAAGACTGTGGTCGAACGATTCAAGAAGGCAAGACCCACGGGTACAACACCCAATTTACTACCTCGGTGAGGTTCTCACTCCAACAAAACAGCGGTACCCGCTTTTCACGAAGCTGGCCTACAGGCGTGTTCATGACGGCTCGACGGAGCCACTACTTCCGGAGCATCGGTGATGGTCGCCAGCGAGCACCCTAAACAGCATCTGAATAACCCGGAGGCCACAGGACGCGTGGCCTGTGGGGCATTGAACTATCACCTGGACATCATCTACGAAGCGACACGCATCAAATCTCAAGTCCTTCCGGACTTCTGGTGCATCGGATGGAGCTGCAGCTGCGACACCCGGACATGTCGCGATCTGGACAATGCATTTTGACGGCTCCAAACGCGAAGCGGCGAAGCAGAGTCATACCGACCTCCGCAAGGTGACAAGATGAAGTACGTCCTTCGGATGAAATTCAGAGCCTCCAACGAGGCGAATCTGAAGCCCTCATCCATGGCATGAAGATGACAAAAATATGCGGCGCAACGCGCCTGGTCATCTACGGTGACTCCAACCTTGTCGTACAACAGACGATGAATGAGTGCGACGCACACGCCGAAAACATGATCGCGTACCGCGCGCTATACAACACACTCGAAGGAGAATTCGACGGCTGCGAAATTTGGCACTTTGGAAGAGAGAGCAACGAGGAGGCCGATAGACTCGCCAACATCGGCTCCACTTGTGCAAAGGTACCACCAGGTGTGTTCCTCGAACAGATCTGCGTGCCATCCATCAAGCGGAAATTCCCCAAAGGATCACTCGAAGAAGCGAGAACACTGGGGCTACGCTACCAAGGTCATGAAGGACCGAAAAGTTGGATACCGGTTGCCATGGTCAACCTGATGCAGGTCATGGCGGTCGAAGAAACTTGGACGCCCATATCTCCGTTCTCGATAAACGGAGAATTGCCAGACAACCCGACAGATGCCCAGCGCGTATCTCGTCGGTCAAAAGCCTTCACCATCATCAACGGCGAGCTGTACAAACGCAGCATTACGGGCGTACTATAACGGTGCGTCACCATCAACGACGGCAAAGCCATACTCCAAGATATCCACGAGGGCATCTGCGGCCACCACGCAGGTAGCCGCTCCCGTCGCCAAAGCTCGCAAGCAGGATTCTCTTCGCCAACGGCCATGAGCGACGAAGACATCGTCCGAAGATGCAACGGGTGCCAACGGTTCGACAAACCGCACGCACTGGGTCCGAACTTGACCCATACCCATAGCTCGCCTTTTGCCCAATGGGGCCTCGACATGATCGGCAAACTGCCAAAATCTTCGAAAGGAGGACACGTCTTCCTCCTGGTCGCAGTCGACAAATTCACCAAGTGGATCGAAGCCATGCCGCCACCAACGGAAGGGCAAAACCGCCGTCAAGTTCTTGAATCCATTGTCTGTGTTTGGCGTGCACGCAACATCATCACCGACAGATCGAACTTCATCTCGAAGAATTCCGTGACTTGCGAAGGCCTCGATCAATATCACGTATGCCTCGGTGGCACACCCGCAAACAAACAGCAAGTGGAAAGGCCAGCAGCCTAATCGGCGCTGGCATCAAGAAGCGCCTCATGAGCTCACTCGAGCACAAAGCTGGAAACTGGACGAAAGAGCTACCGTATGTCCTGTGGAGCTTACGTACTACGCCAAACAGCTCCACCGGCTACACACCATTCTTCATGGTGCACACGGAGTCGAGGCCGTGCTACCGGCACGCCACCAGGCTCCACGAGTCGTCAGCTTAATCCACGGTCAAGACTCGAAAACGCCGCCGACACACTCGATGAAGCGCGGGATATAGCAGCTCGATCAGCGGTGTACCAAAGTCTCCGCAACTATCACAGCCGCCGCGGCAAGGTCCTTCGTCGAAGGAGACCTCGTCTTGCGACTCAAGCAAAAGCAACCGAACAAACTCGATTCACCATGGGAAGGACCCTATGTCATCACCAAGTCATCCTGTGTGGCGCTGTCGCCAAGCACGTGGAGTCCGAGTCGCATACTCCAACCCGTGGAACGTCTCGCACCTGCGACGATTCTACCCGTAGCAACCTACCCTCCTTTTACTTTCAATAAGGCTTTCAGCCAAGGCTACTCAGCCGAATCATGTACCTCCTCCATTACGATATAAATAAAGCTAAGTACCTCGCCCCCAACCCTCGGTTGACTATTTTCTAACTTTACTACATGCTACATACGCACTCGGGCTCCCCACCTCACGATTTCATCGACCGAGGACAAACGTACACCGAGTAGCTGACCACGCCAGCAAACGAAAGGACACGATTAAATCAAAGCACTGCGTGCTCGCAAACAAGCGAACCTTTACAACAAAGGGCACATACACGCCCAGCCGCAATATACAAATTTTACATCTATCTGCTTATTTCCGTGTCCTACCTATTCTAAAGAATAACCCGAGCACGCTGCTCAAACAAATCTACAATCTGTTCGGCATCTTGCCTTACAGCGCGTAATGCGGACGATATTCCACTCGCCACCATCTGGTCGAGGAGGTGGCCCACGCCACAAAGAGCCAAATCTACATCGTATGCACCTCACAAGAGACAAGGCAACCTTCACCCTGCGACGAAGCTGCCGCCGACCAGCTCCTTGACATTGCCGGCACCAAACTTCGTTAGAAGACCGCAAGGGTCGTTGGCACGGCATCCAACGGAAACATGACGGCAGACCGAGGAAAGCGATGTTCGCACCGGCGGAGCACCCGCGAAACCTGGTAGACACGATTTTGCACCGTCGCCGTAACTATGGCGCGATCACGATCCATCCGTAAGAAGCCGCCGCCCAGGTCCTGTTGAGTCAAGCAATTGACTCGAACAGCAATATCGCCTTTCCTTCCCTCGAGCAAGATTGGCACCGCGACAACCACACAAAACAAGAGTAAGGCCAGAGGCTCACCCAAGAACCGAGCTACAGCCCAAAGAAGGATCAACTTACACCGCAGCTGCTCGGACAGCCGACCCAGCTCCGCCATCAAATACTCCTCTCGCTGCACCACGGTGCGCTGGATTTCCAAACGCCACATCACAGAACCCAAGCAAATCTCTCTCCAAGCTACGCACGCGATCTCGAAGAAAAGCGAGCTGCGAGGAATCATCCAATGATGCTCGCAAGGGCCTTTCGGAGGAAGTGTCAACTGGTCAAGACCAAGGAACCTATAGCGTAAGAAAAATAAGGCACACAGACATTCAGCCAAGGATAGAGCACAACTCGGAGAAATTCATTAAAGTACATAAGGCCACTACGTGGCACAAGGATGGTACTACAGAAGATATTTACAACAAAAATAGACTACAAGCTACCCTACGTCTACTACGCCTAAGGCGGAGGGCACTGAGTCGCCTCGTAACCGATCGCTTAGCTTTGGCCTCGCCCTCTCATCACGCAATGCGATCGGACAGAAGTCAATGAGCTTGGGCCCATATCGTCTGCAGCGAGCGGAGTAGGCGGCGAAGGCTACCTCGGATCCATCTGCAGCTGTAGGCATCCGAGAAGTAATCTAGGCAGGTCCAGCTCCGCCCCAGCCGCCATGGCCATCGCCAGCCCGACGGACGCGCCGATGCCCTTCTGCTTGCGCTTGTATGCTGCAGGCGCTTCGGATGATAGAGCCTCTGCCAGGGCACCCACGTCTTCAAGGGATGCTCCCTTCGGGAAGAGCTCCTGGTAGAAGCGACCAAGGACCTCTTTCGCCTTGGCAAGTGAGTTGACGACGGTGCTGCAGCGGTCTTCGACCGCTACAGTGGCATCATCTAGAGCACTGCCGTGCTCCAGAGCACCAGCAAACTCGATGCTCGCATCTGAGACAAAAAAGAAGAAAACATGAATAAAGGCAACATAGAAGAAGAACCGTAGAAAAAGGAGCAAGTACAAAAGTTAAACGCTCACCCGAAATAGCCTTGGCAGCAGCCATGAGCTTCTCCGCCACCCCTTTTTCACGAGCAGCCGCAACGGTGGCCAGCTACTCCTCACGATCTGCGGCCTCCTGCTGCAGACGCTCTTTCGCTTGCCATGCCGGCTCCAGCTCAAGGCGCTCTCGCTGAAGCTTCGGCCTTCTGCTCCGATTGGCCAAGGCTCTTTCTTCAGAGCATCGACCTCACGGAGAGAGTCGTTATGCTCCTCTGCATTTACAACAAGCAAGTGTCAAAGAACAGGACCAGGATAAGCAAGAGAAGTACTACAAGGCATTTAATACCTTGAAGCTGCCAAGTAGCCTCCAAAGATCAAGCGTTCCTCCACCACCGCTTGGCCTCTTGGACAAAAGGCTGAAACAACAGCAATAGTAGTAAGAGTAGGACTTGGGGCTACGCCCAACACAAAGAAGCATAAAAACATCAGCATCTGAAGACACTCGGGCTCCCCGTAACATCAAGCAGAAAACTTACGTGCTCAAGGCGAACCCAAGCCCGCTCACAAATTTCGAGGCGCAACCACCAGCCTCTCCTGCACAGGAGGAACTGGCGCAACATCACCAGAAGTCGCCACCGTCTGAGGAGGAGGCGACGCAATGTTCGACTCCCCCATCATCTCCCCCGCACCATCACTAGAGCCGTCGGAGGATTGCCTGCATACGAAGCCAATCAGCACAGGTGCAAACATCATAAAAAGAAAAGGACAACAGTACAACAAGAACAACTTACGAGCCCAACGCGCTCAGGTCGAAGATAGGAGAAGCCCTTCGGGCCCTCTTCTCCTCCTTCTTCTCTTCCTTCTTCTCCTCCTTTTCTTCCTTCTTCCGCTTGTTGGCGGAAGTGCAACAGCCCGCAGGAATGGCAGGAAGGGAGAGAAAGAACCTCCATGACCATCATCATGACGCCAAAGCCCAGAGGATTTCGGAGTCGGAGGAGTTGAAGCATCCAAGACTCGCCGAGCTCCGTGATCGCACGCGAATGGTCCTCACTGATTCGCCGGCATCCTCCGCCGGGATCGCTACCGACGGTAGCTCGGACACGGAATCCACCACTTCATTATCCGGGGCATTCGGATACCTCTCGGGCAACGGTGGTGCCATGCCCGGCACTTTGAAGCTCTACAAGATGAGAAGAAACTTTGTTAGCAAACAAAGGACACAAATAAACACCCAACAAAAAAGGGGAGCACTACGTGCATAAATCTACACCTTTGGCACGGCCAACGTCGAAGAAAAGGGAGGAGTCAGCGACTTCTCCGGGAGTCCCTCGTCGGCCTTGAACTTCAACAAGACGAAGAGCCTTGTCAAGTTCCACCTCGGAGATTTTCTCACTCGAAACCCTCGTCGGATCACGGCGCCCAGAGTAAAGAAACATCAGATGCGCCCTCGCTTGGAGAGGCTGCACCCGATGCTCAAGAAACGTCCGGATGATGTCGACACCGTTCACCTCCTTCTCAGGAATCAGTTGGAGATCCTCCACCCGACGGTACAGGGCCTCTATCTCCGCCACCTCACCATCCAAGATTTGGTTTTTCCAGGATCTTTTCTTCTCAATCAACTAGGAGGGGTCAAAAGGAACGAGACCAAAATCTTGCCCAGGCAGTACGGAGTCACGGATGTAAAACCATTTCCTCCACCAGTACTGGACAGATTCGGACATGGAAAAGGAAAAGAATTGCACATTGGGACTGAGGGAGATGATGAAACCCCCAATGGGATACACACCATACGAACCAGACCGCCTCTTCGCGGAATAAAGCTTCCGGAAGAGGCCAAAGTGCGGCTCAATGCCAAGCCAACACTCGCAAAGTGTGATAAAACACGCAATGTGAAGAAGGGAGTTGGGAGACAGATGATGGAGTTGAACCCCATAGAAAAATAGCAGTCCACGAAGGAAGTCATGGACCGAAAAAGAAAACCCGCGAATCATGAAAGCAACAAACATAACCCGATACCCAGACGGGGGACGGGGGATTACCTCATTGCCGGGGAGTATCACGGCCGTCGTGTCTTGCGGGATCAGGCTCCGCTCGCGCAATTTGCGGAGATCGCTCTCCCGCGTTTCTGATCGCCGCCAGCCACCGTCGGTGACGAGCGGGCGGTTCTTCTTGCCTCCGGTGGCGCTGGTCCCAACTGCAGATGAGGACTTCTTTGGTTTCCCCATGGCGCTACGGCGGTGGTGGCGTTGCCAACGAAGAAAGACAAAGGAAATGTGGAGGAAACTCTCAGCCAAGCAAGAATAGCTCAAGAACGAGGGGCGGAATAGATGAACCGCTGCGGTGAAAAACAAACCACGATTTCACCAGGATTATAATAAAGACGACGCGTCTGGCCGTCCATCGAGAAGACCTAACACCAACCAGATCTGGTCGCATATGTCGCCACCAAACGAACTGTTACCACGCCGTCACTACGTGCGGAAATCGAGGAGACGCCGTAATCATCTCCACGCCGCGCGTGACCGGTCAATTCAAAGTCAGCAAATGGGACCCACGCTTCGTTCAGTCAAGTCATCTCTGGCGTAGCAGACGCTTGAGGTCATCGATCGTCAGCACTGACGTCATTAAAAGCTATACTAGCACCAACTTCGGCTCCACAACTAAGAGTATTCACTCGAATCTACGATTCGACTAAATACTCGGGGGCTACTCCTATCGATACCGGCGGCGCAGACCCGAAAGACAAATGAAGACAAAGATTTCTTCTCTGAGCCCTACGTCGAGTCTGCGACTCCACTACGGACTCGGGGGCTACTCCCATAGGGAGGAAGGATTTAAGCATCCGAAAATTTTCGAGTCCTACGGACTAAACAACTGAGCAATGCTTGCACTAAAGTCTCCGCTCGAGTCTACGACTCGAACAGACACTCGGGGGCTACTCCCATAGGGAGCGCTGGTCGTGCACCCTATGAAACTTTCGACTGCGATCTTCCGGATCTGCATGCAAAAACTTTTTTGGCAACTCTGCCCCAACAAAACGCTGAGTGAGCGACAATCTCCTTGGCCACCCGAAACACCTCCGAGGTGATAAATGTTTGGATGCTGCGTCTGCGACGCAAAGATAAGACCTACAGATATCATCTGAGGCCTGGCAACGCACCCGATCAAGCGCTCGCTAGTATGAATCTGCACTAACAGTACGATGAAAAATCCCGACGGACGCTGGGTACACCAATTAAAATCACCGAATTCCACTCCTATAAGTCCTCCGCGCCTGAGTCGATTACGCCAAGATATGTTCCAGTCCGGTTGAGGGACCCGAACTCAAGAAGATCGTGTTGTTTCGTCCTAAGATGATTAATCGACCTGATCCGTCGGGTGAGTCAGGCACACGCATCAACAATCCCTACACACATATACTATTAACATATAACTGCTCCCGAAGGATGGAAGAGTCCTCAGCCGAATCTACGATTCGACTGATCACTCGGGGGCTACTGACATGGTTATACCCTACGGGTACGTAACTTCAGCATACCTAGTCCAGCCCAAGGAAGGCCCACGGCAGACATACGCTGGCCCATGAAGATTTTCGGGTGGCCAAAGGCCCATGACGTCTTCGGATCCTTGGAGAGCAAGACTAGAGTTTGAATACAACTTGTAACCTACTCGTATTGGCACCCGAGACCTAGCCTCCCCATATATAAAGGCTAGGAGAGTCCAACGAGGAGGGCACGTACACAATAGACCTAGAGAACTCGACTCATACTTTCGCACACGCATCCACGCCAGATCGAATCTGCGCACCCTGTAACCTTCGGTTCCACCGTAATCAAAGAGCGCATGCGTGAGTAGGGTTTTCCCTCCGGGCCTGAACACAGGTAAATCTCGTGTCCCCTGGTTGCTTGTCTGTTAACCGTGCCACGATCTCCAGCATCCCCATCTTCTCCAAAACCCAAGTCCATAACAATGGGCATTGACGAGATTAAACCTCGTCACATACAAACAAACAAGCCAAGATCTATCTACTAGATTGTAGCAACGAGTCGATGGAATAACTCACCCTCGAAGATTCCAAAGTGTTTAACGAGAGCGGATTCTCGTGGGTGATGTAGTCGCATTTTCCCGATCTCAAGATCGCAGACGATCCTTCCAAGGCCATGCTCCTAGAGCCTCCGCAGTCGGTCACACGTTCGGTACTCGACGAAGACCTTCCTCTCCCTTGTTCCAGCAGGCAGCGGAGGTTGTAGCACTCTCCTCGTGATTCCGGCAGCACAACGGCGTGGTACCGGAAGTAGAGGGGGGATCTCGTAGGGCTTCGCCTTAAGCCGGAGCGAGTATGGTGGAGTATGAGAGAGTCCCTCGACGATCTAGGGTTTAGATACGCCGAGGAGGAGGCTTGGCCGGCAGCTAGGGTTTGACCTAGGCGGCGGCGGCGAGTTGCCCTAGGCCGGCGGCGGCTATGGATGGCGACGGCGGCTTGGAGCTAGGGTTTTTGGGTGGAGAACTTGTGTGTCTAGGAGGGGAGCCCTGCCCCTCCTTATATGGGTGGAGGGGGCGCGCCAGGGGAGGGGAGTACCTCCCCAACTCGGTCTCCCAAGGGGGCTGGCGGTGGAGGGGAGGAACTCCTCCCCAACTCGGATCCCACCTCCCCTCCACTTCCCAAAATAGCCGTTTGACTTTCAAATTGGCGTTTGACTTTTTCAAACTAGGATTTGATTAAACCCTTTATTTTGTTCAGCGATGACACCTAGTACATGATGCAATCATACCAACTTGATATAACACATTCATGTACCCTTCCCCTCTGGAGTGCCGGACATTCCGGAACCTTCTAGAACATTCCCGATGAAAACACCAGAACCATTCTCCAACCCCGAAACAGGACTTTCCTTATATGAATCTTATTCTCCAGACCATTCCGGATCTCCTCGTGATATCCCGGATCCCATCCGAGACTCCGAACAACATTTGGTCTCTTACTCATCATTCCATAACTACTCAAACAACGTCGAATCCTTAAGTGTGTCTCCCTACGGTTCGTGAATTATGCGGACATGATCGAGACACTTCTCCGAACAATAACCAATAGAATCTGGAAATTCATATGGCTCCCACATATTTCTATGATTACTTTGCGATCGAATGAACCACTTACATACGATACCAATTTCCCTTTGTCTCACGATAGTTTACTTATCCGAGGTTATGATCGGTATCTCTCGCATACCTAGTTCAACCTCACATCGATAAGTACTCTTTCTCGCTCCTGATATGTGATCCCTTGTGAGCCAGTCACATGCTTGCAAGCTAATTGGATGACATTCCACCGAGAGGGCCCAGAGTATATCTATCTGTCATATGGATGGACAAATCCCACTCTTGATCCATGTGTCTCAACCAATACTTTCCGAACACTCAATGCCACCTTTATAGCCACCCAGTTATGGTGTGGTGTTTGATGTCATCAAAGCATCCTTCCGGTGAAGGTGATATGCATGATCTCATGGTCGAAGGAATTAGGTTACTATGTATCAGAAAGCATATAGCAATTGAACTATTAAAATGACTTGATCTTTATGCTACGCTTATCTATAGGAGTATGTCCACCATATCATTCTCCTAACGATATGATCTTGTTGTTAATAACATCACAATGTTCATGATAGGGAAACCACAATCATTTATTAACCAACAAGCTAGTATTATAAAGAGGCTTTACTAGGGACTCTATTTTAGTTTACAAATCATACAAGTATCAATGTTTCCTTGTTAATACTATTATAGCATGAATGTAAACATTTATCATAAACACAAAGATATAATAATAACTACATTTATTATTGCCTCTAGGGCATATCTCCAACAGTCTCCCACTTGCACTAGAGTCATCTAATCTAGATTACATGGTAATATACCGAACACCCATGGCAGTTTGGTGCTGGTCATGTTTTGCCCTCGGGAGAGGTTTAGTCAACGGATCCGCCACATTCAGATTTGTGTGTACTTTGCAAATCTTTATGTCCCCATCTTGGACATGTTCTCGAATAGCGTGAAAACGTAGCTTGATGTGCTTCAGCTTCTTGTGTGACCTTGGTTCTTGCGCATTGGCTATGGCGCCCATGTTATCACAGTAGATAGACATTGGGTCCAGCGCACTAGGAACCACACCCAGCTCTATAATGAACTCTTTCATCCATATCGCTTCTTGAAGCCTCCGGCAGCCATGTATTCCGATTCAGTTGAAGATCTCGCCACAACGCTTTGCTTTGCACTCCTCCAGCTAATCGCTGCACCATTCAAAATAAATACGTATCCAGTTGTGATTTAGAATCATCCGGATCGGTGTTCCAACTAGCATCGGTGTAACCATTAACAACGAGCTGTTCATCACCTCCATAAGAAAGAACCATATCCTTAGTTCTTCTCAAGTACTTAAGGATGTTTTTGACCGCTGTCCAATGATCCACTCGATCACTTTGATATCTGCTAGTTAAACTAAAGATATGCAATGTCGGGTCTAGTACATAGCATGGCATACATTAGAGATCCTATGGCTGAGGCATAGGGAGTATTACTCATCCTTTCTATCTTCTTCTGCTGTCGGACTTTGAGTTTTACTCAACGTCAGATTAAACATGGGCAAGAACCCTTTCTTGCTATCTTCCATTCCAAACCTCTTTAGAACTTTGTCCAAATATGTACTTTGTAGACAATGATATTAGGCGCCTCGACCTATCTCTATAAATCTTTATGCCTAATATGTAAGCTTTCGCCAAAATCCTTCATTGAAAAACTATTATTCAAATATTCCTTGACACTATTAAGAAGGTCTACATCATTCCCAATCAACAATATGTCATCTACATATAGTATTAAGAATGCTACAGAGCTCCCACTCACTTTCTTGTAAATACAAGCTTCTCCATAAGTTTGTATAAAACCAAAACTTGTGATTACCTTATCAAAACGTTGATTCCAACTTCGGGATGCTTGCTTCAATCCATAAATGGATCGTTGAAGTTTGCATACCTTGTTAGCATCTTTAGGATCGACAAAACCTTTGGGTTGCATCATATACAACTCTTCATCAATGTCTCCATTGAGGAACGCTGTTTTGACATCCATCTGCCATATTTCATAATCGTAATATGCAGCGATTGCTAACATAATCCTGACAGACTTTAGCTTCGCTACCGGTGAGAAAGTCTCATCGTAGTCAACTCCTTGAATTTGTCGAAACCCTTTAAGACAAGTCGATCTTTATAGACAGTAACATTACCATCAACATCTGTTTTCTTCTTGAAAATCCATTTGTTCTCGACGGCCTTTCGGCCATCCGGTAAGTCCACCAAAGTCCATACTTGGTTTTCGTACATGGATCCAATCTCGGATTTCATGGCTTCTTGCCATTTATTGGAATCTGGGCTCATCATTGCTTCCTCATACGTCACAGGGTCATCGGTGTTGTCCACCAACATGACACTCATAACGGGATCATACCAATCAGGAGTGGTACGAGTTCTCATTGACCTGCGAGGCTCTGTAGCAACTACAACCGAAGTTTCATGATCATCATCATTAGCTTCCTCTCTTATTGGTGCAGGCATTACAGGAACTTCTTCCGGTGCTGCGCTACTCGCAAGTTCGAGAGAAGGTTCGACAACCTCGTCGAGTTCTACTTTCCTTCCAGTCACTTCTTTCGAAAGAAATTCCTTCTCTAGAAAGGATCCATTCTTGGCAACGAAGATTTTGCCTTCGGATCTATGATAGAAGGTATACCCAATAGTTTCCTTTGGGTATCCTATGAAGACGCATTTTTCCGCTTTGGGTTCAAGCTTGTCCGGCTGTAACTTCTTTACATAGGCTTCGCAACCCCAAACTTTAAGGAACGACAATTTAGGTTTCTTCCCAAACCATAATTCATACGGTGTCGTTTCCATGGATTTAGATGGTGCCCTATTTAAAGTGAATGCGGCTGTTTCTAATGCATAACCCCAAAATGATAGCGGTAAATCTGTAAGTGACATCATAGAACGAACCATATCTAAGAGAGTTCGATTACGACGTTCGGACACACCATTATGCTGTGGTGTTCCCGGCGATGTCAATTGTGAAAGTATTCCGCATTTCTTCAAATGCTCGCCAAACTCGTAACTTAGATATTCACCTCCATGATCAGAACGTAGAAATTTAATCTTCTTGTTACGTTGATTCTCAGCCTCACTTTGAAACTCCTTAAACTTCTCGAAAGTCTCGGACTTATGTTTCATGAAATAGATATACCCATATCTACTCAAGTCATCCGTGAAGGTAAGAACATAACGATAACCATCGCGTGATGCTACACTCATTGGTCCACACACATCGGTATGTATGATTTCCAACAAGTCCGTAGCTCGCTCCATCATACCAGAAAATGGAGTCTTAGTCATTTTACCCATCAGACATGCTTCGCATCTTTCAAGTGATTCAAAATCAAGTGATTCAAGAAGTCCATCGGAATGGAGTTTCTTCATACGCTTCACTCCAATGTGACCAAGACGACAGTGCCACATATAGGTCGAGTTATTGCTCGATTTCAAACGTTTAGCCTCAATGTTATTAATATGTGTATTTCCACTATCGAGATTCAACAAGAATAGACCATCTATCAAAGGTGCATGTGCATAAAACATATTACTCATATAAATCGAACAACCATTATTCTCGGACTTAAACAAGTAACCGTCTCGCAATAAACAAGATCCCGATATAATGTTCATGCTTAACGCAGGCACCAAATAACTATTTAAGTATAAAACTAATCCCGATGGTAGATGAAGGGGTAGCGTGCCGACCGCGATCACATCAACCTTTGATCCGTTTCCAACGCGCATCGTCACCTCGTTCTTCGCTAGTTTCCGTTTATTCTGCAGCACCTGTTTCGAGTTACATATATGAGCAACCGAACCAGTATCAAATACCCAGGCACTACTACGAGTACTAGTGAGATATACATCAATAACATGTATATCGGATATACCTTTCTTCTTGATGTTGCCGTTCTTCAAATCCGCCAAGTACTTTGGGCAATTCCGTTTCCAATGACCTTCTCCCTTGCAGTAAAATCACTCAGTATCAGGCTTGGGTCCAGCCTTGGTCTTCTTCGTCGGTGTGGTAACTTTCTTACCACCCTTCTTGAAGTGTCCCTTTTGCTTAGACTTGCCTTTCTTGAATTTGGTGGTCTTATTGACCAACAACACTTGGTGCTCTTTCTTGATCTCCACTTCTGCAGATTTTAACATGGCGAAGAGTTCTGGCAACGTCTTGTTCATGTTCTGCATGTTGTAGTTCATCACAAAGTTCTTGTAACTTGGTGGTAGTGATTGGAGGACACGGTAAATCCCCAAAGCATTAGGAATCACTACACCCAAGCTTTGAAGTTTGTTTGCGTGCCCAGACATCTTAAGCACATGCTCACTGACGGAGCTCCCCACTTCCATCTTGCAGTTAAAGAACTTTTCAGAAGCCTCATAGCTCTCAATTGCCGCATGAGTCTCAAAGATCAATTTGAGATCACGGACAATATCATGTGGGTCTGAATTCTCAAACCTTTTCTGAAGCTCCGATTCTAAACCTTACAAGATAGCACACTGAACTGTGGAGTACCGAGTCTTCTGAGTGAGGTAAACATTCTTTACTTCATCGGTAGCAGTAGCTGCAGGTGGGTCACCCAGCGGTGCATCCAGCACATAGGTCAAATTACCAGCTGTGAAGACAATCCTCAAATTGCGGAACCAATCCGCGAAGTTGCTTCCATTGTTTTTCAACTTTTCTTTCTCTAGGAACGCATTAAAATTGATGGTAGGGGCTGCCATTGATCTACAACATATTTGCAATAGTTTATACTAAGTTTATGACAAATTGAGTTCTAATTAATAGTAAAATTAATCTAGGTGAACTCCCACTCAAAACAACATCCCTCACATTGTTTTAGTGATCACACGAACCAAATCCACCACATCAAAACCGATCATCACGAGATTTGATATAGCTTCAATGGCGAACAATCGACATGTTCATCATATCTACTATATGACTCATGCTTTACCTTTCGGTGATCCTTGTTCCGAGACCATGTATGTACATGCTAGGCTCGTCAAGATCAAACCTTAGCTTCCTCATGAGCAAATCTGGCTTGCTCACGTTGTATACACTTGCGGAATCTAACACACCCGATCATCACGTGGTGCTTCGAAACAACAAGCTTTAGCAACAGTGCTAACTAAGGGTGAACACTTTATGACTTGAAA
The DNA here is from genome assembly GCA_023614405.1 of Avena insularis. NCBI lineage: Eukaryota > Viridiplantae > Streptophyta > Magnoliopsida > Poales > Poaceae > Avena > Avena insularis. Next base: position 412,979,683 of record CM042691.1, read on the forward strand.
TTTATGTGCCTGAGGGATCATCTTATAATGCTACCGTTGTTAACTAAGCAATACAAGATGCATAAAGGATTAACATCACATGCAATTCATAATATGTGATATGATATGGCCTTTCTTCTTTGTGCTTCCGATCTCCATCTGCAAGCACGAACATGATCTCCATCATCACCGACATTGCATCAAGGTCCATGACGCTGCTCCATGGTTGTCGTCCACCGGCTTCAACTATTACAACTACTTTGAATAGACACGCGGGTCTTAACAGAATTTAAAGACAACCATATGGCTCCTGCCGGTTGCCAACTTACAATAAGGAACATTGCATACATCATATATAATCACAATCATGGCCATATCACATCACAGCACACCCCTGCAAAACAAAGTTAGACGCCTCTACTTTCTTTGCATGTTTTACGTGGTTTGGGGCTTTCAATAAGTGTTGTTCTAACTTACGAACAAGAACCACAACATTGATACTAGTATTGACAATCACCCGTTGTAAATTGAATCTTAACTATGCTGGGAGAAACAGGCACCCGCAAAGCCACTTATGCAATACAAGTTGCATGTCAAGATTGGAGCAAGTCTCATGAACGATGTCATGTAAGGTTAGCCCGGGCCGCTTCATCCCAACATCCCGCAAGATGCAAAGTACACAAGAAGCAATCGACAATAAAAGCATTAACGCCCACAATGACCATTGTGTTCTACTCGTGCAACAGATCTACATATAGACACGGCTCTGATACCACTGTAGGGTTTCATAGCATGGAAAACAAAAAATTTCTATTGCATACAAACAAACAAGCCAAGATCTATCTACTAGATTGTAGCAACGAGTCGATGGAATAACTCACCCTCGAAGATTCCAAAGTGTTTAACGAGAGCGGATTCTCGTGGGTGATGTAGTCGTACTCTTCCCGATCTCACAATCGCGTAGACGGTCCTTCCGGCGCTGCGTTTCGGCAGCGCTCCCGCAGTCGGTCACACGTTCGGTACTCGACGAAGACCTTCCTCTCCCTTGTTCCAGCAGGCAGCGGAGGTTGTAGCACTCTCCTCGCGATTCCGGCAGCACAACGGCGTGCTACCGGAAGTAGAGGGGAGATCTCGCAGGGCTTCGCCTTAAGCCGGAGCGAGTATGGTGGAGTATGAGAGAGTCCCTCGACGATCTAGGGTTTAGATACGCTGAGGAGGAGGCTTGGCCGGCGGCTAGGGTTTGACCTAGGCGGCGGCGAGTTGCCCTAGGCCGGCGGCGGCTATGGAGGGCGGCGGCGGCTTGGAGCTAGGGTTTTTGGGTGGAGAACTTGTGTGTCTAGGAGGGGAGCCCTGCCCCTCCTTATATGGGTGGAGGGGGCGCGCCAGGGAGAGGAGTCCCTCCCCAACTCGGTCTCCCAATGGGGCCGGCGGTGGAGGGGAGGAACTCCTCCCCAACTCGGATCCCACCTCCCCTCCACTTCCCAAAATAGCCGTTTGACTTTCAAATTGGCGTTTGACTTTTTCAAAATAGGATTTGATTAAACCCTTTATTTTGTTCAGCGATGACACCTAGTACATGATGCAATCATACCAACTTGATATAACACATTCATGTACCCTTCCCCTCTAGAGTGCCGGACATTCCGGAACCTTCTAGAACATTCCCGATGAAAACACCAGAACCATTCTCCAACCCCGAAACATGACTTTCCTTATATGAATCTTATTCTCCGGACCATTCCGGATCTCCTCGTGATATCCCGGATCCCATCCGAGACTTCGAACAACATTCGGTCTCTTACTCATCATTCCATAACTACTCAAACAACGTCGAATCCTTAAGTGTGTCTCCCTACGGTTCGTGAATTATGCGGACATGATCGAGACACTTCTCCGAACAATAACCAATAGAATCTGGAAATTCATATGGCTCCCACATATTTCTATGATTACTTTGCGATCGAATGAACCACTTACATACGATACCAATTTCCCTTTGTCTCACGATAGTTTACTTATCCGAGGTTATGATCGTCGGTATCTCTGCATACCTAGTTCAACCTCACATCGATAAGTACTATTTTCTCGTTCCCGTGATATGTGATCCCTTGTGAGCCAGTCACATGCTTACAAGCTAATTGGATGACATTCCACCGAGAGGGCCCAGAGTATATCTATCCGTCATATGGATGGACAAATCCCACTCTTGATCCATGTGTCTCAACCAATACTTTCCAAACACTCAATGCCACCTTTATAGCCACCCAGTTACGGTGTGGTGTTTGATGTCATCAAAGCATCCTTCCGGTGAAGGTGATATGCATGATCTCATGGTCGAAGGAATTAGGTTACTATGTATCAGAAAGCATATAGCAATTGAACTATTAAAATGACTTGATCTTTATGCTACGCTTATCTATAGGAGTATGTCCACCATATCATTCTCCTAACGATATGATCTTGTTGTTAATAACATCACAATGTTCATGATAGGGAAACCACAATCATTTATTAACCAACAAGCTAGTATTATAAAGAGGCTTTAATAGGGACTCTATTTTAGTTTACAAATCATACAAGTATCAATGTTTCCTTGTTAATACTATTATAGCATGAATGTAAACATTTATCATAAACACAAAGATATAATAATAACTACATTTATTATTGCCTCTAGGGCATATCTCGAACATAATTTGTCCGTGGTGCATGGTCACACATATGCACAACCGAAGATCCGTCTATCTATAGTTGTTTCCTAGTAATGGTGGAAGCAGTTACCATGTCCAGTATTTTACAATCCAGGAAAAACATGCGAGCCATTGGACACTTTTTTGTCAACCTGGATATCTGACTATCACATGTTATAGGAACCATGATGTCTCGTTCATCCTTGAAGCTGAACTATGCAGTATGCTTCAATCCCATTTCAGTATGTTTACGCAGAGCAGCAACAATAACAGGGATAATGCATATATTCTCTGGTGCTTCTTGCATCATGATACAAGTACCACGAATCCACTTGTCCTTTCCACTAGCTAATTTAGAGAGGTAGGTGCCAATGAGTATCGAAACCAGGTAAGGGGTCTCTAGGGAGATCCTACTTGACGGAAATTTGGGGACAAAAAATAAGAATTGTTTTCCAGCGTTCGGCTAGCAAACAATTCTAACTTCGATCTATCTTTTTAACGTCAATAGCCAGTTAGCGGTTATATTTAGTGCGAATAGAAAAAAGAAGAGTAGCTCACCCACATATATCCAACACTTATTCCTGGGTAGGAGGATCTGCCATCCTCCGTGCTTCTCAACTCGTCCAGCGGCAAGGCGGGCTAAAGCCTCGCAACGGCGGGCACGACATGCGACATTGGAGATCGGGATCAGCGAGTGGGTGCAACAACCTGGCGCCGGAAGGCAAATGTCCCAAGGGATCGGTCTAGGTGGAGGGTGTATTTTGCCGCTGCTGGGCCTAGGGTTCATGCGAAGGAGGGAGTGAATTTGGTCAATGCACTAAGGCGTTTAGTTCCTCGTTTTTCCTACGTGGTTGCCACGTTGGCGCTCGTGTCACAGACAAAGTAGTAATTTGGAGGTCTCGACCGTCTCCTTCATGGGACAGTTGATGAAATTGTTGAGCTTGATAGGAGTGGAATGAGTTTGCCTTGAAATGGGTCCTCTCAGAGTTTGGCAACCCAACTTTTCGAAACCCGATAATTACAAGCAACTAGAACACCTCAAGTTGATTAGCCCATGAAGGAGGGGGCAGCCGGGAGGTAGGATTGCATCTCGATCGCCCACGTGGGAAGTGACACGAGGTGAGATGCGTGCAGGGGATAAGTCAACTGTTCCCAGTTGCGAACATGTATAACCACACAATGTCCGACTATGTATGTTTTCTTTTTCGAGAGTATACCCAGCTGAATACTTATATATGTTAGCAGCAAAAGGATTGCCATACCACCTGATATGATGAGCAGGAGCAGAACTTGACGCGTCATCGGAAGACCTTTATCCCAAAGTATATCATCTTGGCTTGGCTCCAAGTTGGCATTAAAACATTATTGTATCAGAAGGACATGTTACAGGAACGAATCCATATTTATGCACTATAGAAAAATGTTTAGAAAATAAAATAAAAAACGAGATGTGATCTAGTATATCTCTTTAGGGCATGCGGCAAGTCATGTTCCAACATGCATCAAACATGACTAGCCTACCGGTAGGCGGGCAACTGGAAATTCTGGGTTTCACTATATTTGGCTCGATAAAATCATCACAAAGGCACATAAATTGGGTACACACATATCTCAACATCTCATATATTTGAAATAGGACAATTTGATACATTGAGTCTGCAATACATCTTACTAGTAGTTTCAACCTTTCAATCGAAAAATCCTAACAACCTTTTTTTCTTAGGATGACAGATAGAGAAGGTAAGACAAATCGGCGGAGACGGAGGGGTCTTTTATAGGCTGATGGGACGACAATTTTTTGTACTGCCAGGTCGGATCTCAGCGGCCCCCAACGCACACGCAGGAAGCTGCAGATGGCGAGGATTTCTGCTGCCACACAGCGATAGACCTAGAACTCAGCTTTCAGTAGCACACATAGCAGGGCACCAAGAAATATTGAACTATATCAACGTTCACAATCTAGCATGAAACCAGAATGATTCATAGAGATTCTCCAAGCCAGATGGTTCACATGCTAGCGTGAAAATCATCTCCCAGAAGCAGTGGCGTAGGTAGAATCAAAATTTATTAGGTGTGGCGGCATGGACGTGTACTAAGAAAAATTAACTAATCTATGGAGGGTTACACATACATGCTATGAAGACAATACGAATTTAGGCGTGGCACAAGCCAGAGCTTGCCATATAGCTAGCTCCGCCACTGCCCAGAAGTAGGTTCGCAAATAACCATATGCAACAGGAAGCCCATCGCATCTCAGACAGAAAAGAGATTCCGGTCCAAGCATCAAAGAAAATGAGACCAAAACATCCTAAACAGCAGGAGTATAAAAGCCTGCAACTCAAGTCAGTGGAAGTGTGGAACAAATAGTAGGGGATCAACAAATCCTGAACCCGCCTGTCAATGTGCCCAATCAAGTCTTTTAAAACTGTAGGCAGTATTCGCAAGAATTTTACCAAAATATTGCAATCGGAGGCAATATGGTTCAGTCTAGTGTATCTAGTACTCAAAGACCGAAGAGGTTCGGGTAAAAAGATCAAACATGGTTTGACAGAAAATTACCAAGATGTGTATAGAAGATCTACCTCCAACGAACAATTTGGAGCATGCGGAATTCGAGACCAAGAAGAGATTCGGGTAGAAAGATCCTACTGTGTACAGCTATAACGGGAGATTTAAGTTTTGAGCTTCCATTAGAAAGAACTCGAGACCAAGCACACACCCAGATGTTGTTTTCCATTAGAAAGAACCGGATATTCTGGGTTTCACTGTATTTGGCTCGATAAAATCATCACAACGACACGTAATTGGGCACGCACATATCTCAACATCTCATATATTCGAAATAGGACACTTTGGTACATATAATTGAGTCTGCAATATATATATATATATATATATATATATATATATATATATATATATATCGTACTAGTAGTTTCAACCTTTCAATATATAGAAAAAAACCTAACAACTTATTTTCTTGAGAAAGAAAAACCCTAACAAGCAAGACCTTTTAACTAGTAGAAAAGCAGAATAAGAACTTGTGGACACACTAGTACCAACGACAACGAGAGCAAGCAGATTGTTTAGAAAATAAAATAAAAAATAGATGTGATCAGGTATATCTCTTTAGGGCATGCGGCAAGTCTTGTTCCAACATGCATCAAACATGAGTAGCCTAACACGTAGGCTACAGGAAATTCTGGGATTTCACCATATTTGGCTCAATAAAATCATCACAACGACACGGTATCATAGCACATGTTCTCAGAGCTATAGTGGGAGATTTAAGTTTTCAGCTTCCATTAGAAAGAACTCGAGACCAAGCTTGTCTTCCATTAGAAAGAACCGGAAATTCTGGGTTTCACTGTATTTGGCTCAATAAAATCATCACAACGACACGTAATTGGGCACGCACATATCTCAACATCTCATATATTCGAAATAGGACACTTTGGTACATAATTGAGTCTGCAATATATATATATATATATCTCGTACTAGTAGTACTTTTCAACCTTTCAATATATAGAAAAAACCTAACAACTTATTTTTTTGAGAAAGAAAAACCCTAACGACCTTGTATAACTATAGTAGAAAAGCAGAATAAGAACTTGTGGACACACTAGTACCATAACGACAAGGAGAGCAAGCAGATTGTTTAGTAGGGTGGCAAGTTGAACTTGACCGGCACGTTCTTGAAGAAGGCGGCAAGCATGAGGGCGAGACAGGCGACGAGCGACAGGATGTTGGCCCGCATCACCTGGACCGCAAACCCCGAGCATGCGCTGATCTGGTCGTTGTTGGCCGCCGCCCGATCGAAGGTCGCCCCCATCGCCGACAAGAGCAGCGCCGGCACGAGAATGTCCAGGGCCGCAAGCAGGATCCCGGCGGGGCGGATCCCCTCCTCTTCCTCCTCCATGTCCGTGACCACAGTCTTGTCGTCAGGGTCGGGGGCGGCAGCGGCGACGTGGTCGAGTCGGACTTGCAGGTAGATGGCGGCGACCTCGAGGATGGTGGCCGTGATGTTGCTGCCGACGAGGTACACGAAGCCGCCGAAGTGGGTGAAGGAGACGGAGTTGCACCCGTTGGAGCCGGCGGACGTGACGGCGAGGACGAGCCCGCACATGCGGAGGATGATGCTCAACGAGTTGGACCCGTTGGGCGGCGGTGGTGGCGGGTCGTCGTGGTGGTACCGAGATGACCACCACCACCGGGGTGGAGGTCCGTCGTCGTGCGGGTGCATCATCATCGTCGTAGCTCGATGGAGGCGGCGCAAGCGATTAGCAGATCAGGGAGGAATTAATTAATCGAAGATGTTGATCTCTGCCGCCGCCACATACGCTGCTATTTATCGAAGGTTTAGGCTCCAAACATGGAAAGCTCCATCACGGAATGAATCGTGTGGTTTGGTGCTGCAAGTTTTCTTTTCTTGTGAGTCGGTCCATCAAAATCAATCGGACATAATTGACGACGTATTCCTTTCCTTGTTGCTTTTTTTTTTCCTTTCCTTTGGTGTGAAATTTTTGTTTCTTTCCAAATTTGCCAAAAGTATATTCTACAAATAGGGGACAGATGTTTTTTTTTACTTATGTAGACGACGGGGATCGATCTGTTCGTTTGGACTGTCACACAAATTTTCCATATAAATCGGCATATACATTATTACCTACTACATTGATCGACGATGGTAAAAGTATGCCAACTCTCTCTCATCTGCGACATTATATACCTAGACGAGACCATACTATTAGAGTTGTGTTTGATTTATACTAGGTCTCTAGCCTAAGTGGGTTTGGCCGGCTTCTCCTCTCTTTTATATAATCTTTGTACTATTGTTTAAATCAATACAAGTTATTATTATCTCAAAATATCATGGTATCAGACGCCTAGGTTTTCCGCACCTAGATGGCTCCGCCAACTCCGCCGCTGCCGCCGCCGACGCGTCCACTCTGGACATCGGCCAAAGCTCGCGCTGCCGGCGCATCTTTCTCTTCTTCCTCCACCTCTACTCTCCACCAAATTCCCCAACAAAATGCACTGCCCCCACACTTACCCTAGCCGACAGGATCGCCGACGTCTCCCCCTTCGTCCCGATCGTCCTTGATCTCTACAAGCATAATTTTTATCATTGGCGCCACCTCTTCCACGTTCATCTCGGTCGCTGCGGCCTCCGCGATCACATCAACCTCGCCTCGACGCCGCGGACTGCCGATCCACGCTGGGTCAAGGACAACCTCACCGCCATCCAATGGATCTACACCAGGATCTCCACCGAGCTCTTCAATCTGGTCTCCACCGACGACGCCACGGCAGCACAACTATGGGCTGCCCTACAGCATCTTTTCCAGGACAACTCCGACTCGCGCGTCAACGCTCTCCACATCGAGCTCTGCACCAGCACTCAAGGCGATTCCCCCGTCACCATCTTCTGCCAACGCCTCAAGGCCATCGGCGACAAACTTCGGGAGCTTGGTGATCCTGTTGACGATCGTGCCCTCATCAATGCCCTCCTCATCGGTCTAGGCGAACAATTTGAGAAGCAAGTTGTCTTCATCCCACCGCTGAAACCCTATCCAAACTTCGCCGAAGTGTGATCTATTTTGTAACTCGAGGCTCAGAATCAAGCACGCAAGGCCGCTCGTCCTCCTCAGGTGTTTCACACCGTGGCTCGTCCCCCACTTTTGTCGACTCATGCTCTACCACCAACGGCCCCTCCTAGATGGCGACCGAGCCCGAACTACCGCGGCAAGAACCCAGTGTATCGGCCTCCTACTCCAGCGCCGCCTCCTCAGCCTTGGCCACCTGCTCCAGCGCCGGCCCCACCAGTGCCTCCTCACCAGCACCGACACCTCCCTCCGCCGTGGCCTCCTGGCAGCCGCAGCATGATCCATGGACGGATCTTGTTCAGGCATGGCCCATGCCCTGGTCGCCCCCCTCTCCCTACGGCGTCCCATCGGCCTACACTGGGACATGGAGACCTGATCTTCGTCCATCCATCAGCTTGCCGGGCCTCTTGGACCTCGACCTCTGCAGCAGGTATACACCGCTCAAGCTCCACCGACAACCCACATGGCGCCTCACGCGCCTCAATACTACATGCCCTCCTTGACGCCAATGCCTTACATGTACGATTACCCTTTGGCACATCAACTACCTATATTACTTCTCCGTTTGAGTTATTGCATTGTGATCTATGGAAATCTACGATTCCTAGTGTTTATGGTTTCAAATATTATCTTGTTATTCTCGACGATTATTCTCACTACATATGGACCTTTCCTATTCGCGCCAAAACCGTTGTGCACTATATTTTTCTAAATTTTGGCCATATGTTCTTACACACTTCGGCCTCCCCATACGATTTATCCAATGTGACAATGGCCGAGAGTTTGACAATACTCAAAATAGATCTTTCTTTCTCTCTCACGGTATTCTTCTACGTTTTTATTATCCATACACTTCCGCTCAAAACGGTAAAGAGGAACGTTCTTTACGATCCATCAATGACATACTACGTACTTTACTCATCCAAACCTCTTCCCCCCTCGTTTTTGGGCAGAAGCCCTTCACACGGCAACCTATCTTCTCAACATCCGACCAACCAAAACTTGTCCACCTTACACTCCCTTTCAATCTCTCTTTCTTCATCATCCCGAATATTCAGAATTACGTGTCTTTGGTTGCCTATGTTTTCCCAACACTGCATCCACCACCTCCAACAAACTCGCTCCTCGCTCCTTACCATGCATTTATCTCGGATCCTCCAACGAGCACAAGGGTTCTCGATGTTTTGACCCATCTTCTGGACGTGTGCTTATCTCTCGTCATGTTATCTTCAACGAAAACACTTTTTCCTTACTCTGCCATACAGTCGTCCACGTCCACCACCTCCCAGCCTTTCCCACATGTGATCACACCGCGTCCCCTCATCCCCACCATCGTGCATGCCAACACTTATGCCGCGGTAGACGATCTCTCTGCCGCGCACCCACGGCAGCCTACCGAGCCACCGCGGCAGCCTACCACGCCTCTTTCTCCTGCCGCAGTAGGATCTCCTGCCGTGTCTTCACCCGCCATCGCCACTTCTTCCTCTACAGCAACAAATTCTTCTGTGTTGTCTGTTAGCGATCTTAGTACCCCTACTCCCTCTCCCACTCCACAACTTCCTCCTAAAACCGTGCATGTCCCTATTACGGCTAAATATCATGTCATGTGTACACATGGCAAAAAGGGTTTTCATGTTCCTCGTCGTTTTCTTAACCTCAATGCTACCCCCACTGTTTCACCAATTCCCACTTCTTACAAACATGCTCTTCTCAATCATCTTTCGCATTCGGCCATGCGTGATGAGTTTGATGCTCTTCTCCAAAATAATACATGGACTCTAGTTCCGAAACCTCCCGGCACCAAAGTTGTTTCCGGCAAGTGGATCTTTCGCCACAAATATAATTCTGATGGGTCTCTCGCACAGTACAAGGCTCATTGGGTATGTCGGGGTTTTTATCAACAGCAAGGGATTGCCTTCGATGAAACCTTTTCTCCGGTTGTCAAACCAAGCACTATTTGCATTATTCTTAGTCTTGTTGTATCTTTCTCATGGACGATTCATCAACTTGATGTTAAATTCTTTTCTGCATGGCACTCTCAATGATACCGTCTATTGTCAACAACCCTCTGGCTTTGTAGATTCTCCATGTCCTGACTTTGTGTGCCATCTCCAAAATTCTCTCTACGGTCTCAAACAAGCACCACGTGCGTGGTTTCAATGCTTCGCCAACTTTATTCAGACTATTGGTTTCGTTCCATCTAAATCTGATTCCTCTCTCTTTATTTTTCGCTCTTCTACTCAAACCTCCTATCTTCTTCTTTATGTCGATGATATAGTTCTAACTGCCTCTTCCGACTCCTTTCTTAGCTATATTATCACCCTTCTTAATCAGGAATTTTCTATGACTGATTTAGGACCACTTCATCATTTTCTCGGTGTTACTGCTTCTCGAAATTCATCCACTCTCTTTCTTTCTCAACGCCAATATATTCTTGATCTCCTATCCCGTGTTGGCATGATTCACTGTCAGCATAGCTGTACCCCTGCTGATATTGGCGCCAAACTGTCGGTGTATGGTGATCCTGTTCCCGATCCTATATTCTATCATAGTCTCACAGGGGCACTACAATATGCTACTCTTACTCGTCCTGATATTTCTTATTATGTTCAGCAAGCTTGATTATATATGCATGGTCCTCGTGTTCCCTACCTTTCTCATGTCAAACAAATTCTCCGATATCTCAAAGGCACTCTCGACCATGTCATTTTATAAATAATTCTTATCCTACAAGCTTGACAGTTTATTCTGATGCAAACTAGGTAGGTTGTCCAGATACTTGACGATCGACATCCGGATTTTGTATTTATTTGGGTGATAATCTTGTTTCTTGGTCTTCGAAAAGGCAGGTTATAGTTTCCAGGTCCTCGGCGGAAGCAGAATACCAGGTGGTTTCTCATGCAGTGGTCGAAGTAATCTGGATACGTCAGCTTCTAGCTGAGCTACATCGACCAATTGAGTGTGGTACCATTGTCTATTGTGACAATATATCTGCAGTCTACATGGCCTCTAATCCGGTTCAGCATCGTCGTACCAAGCACATAGAGATTAATATTCATTTTGTTCGAGAGAAGGTGGCTCTCGGCAAGGTTCGAGTTCTTCATGTTCTGACCAGTGCACAATTTGCAGATATCTTCACCAAGGGTCTCTACACTTCAACATTTACAGATATTCGATCCAGTCTCAACATCGCGGCGCCCAACATTGACACTGCATGGGGTATTAGAGTTGTGTTTGATTTACATTAGGACTCTAGCCTAAGTCGGTTTGGCCATCTCCTCCTCTTTCCTATATAATCTTTGTACTGTTGTTCAAATCAATACAAGTTATTATTATCCCAAAATATCACATATTGATCTCCCGGGCTGGGATCTATTCGTTTCGACTGTCACAACAAATTTCGTTTGGAACATCAAACTGGGCGTACATGGAAAAAATAGGTAAATACACTTGATAAAGGTACCTGGCAAAGTTCATCTTTCTCGAGTGCTTTCTGTCGGCACTAGGGAAAGAATTTGTTTGCCTAGTGTTTTCCCCAGGTACTCGACAAATCCAAGCGCCAAAGTGGCTACCATCATCATGTTTAACGATGTCCATCATGGATTCCATCTTTGCTGAGGGCCTTTGACAGACACTCGTCCATGCTTTCATGTTTTTGTACGGCCACTTCAGAAAAAATGCGAGAACTTCTCTTTGCCAAGTTTCTATGACCTTGGTTTTCCAAGTTGCTATGATCTAACCTTGCAAGAATAGAGATAAAAATTCACCGGTTAACCGCCACATAGAGGATTTTAGAGAGATAGAACCGTCCGACCCATAGGCTCTCCGGAAATCAAGGAGCAGTGGGCTGAAATGCCTCCAAGACTTGCATGTGGTCCTAGCATGTGTGTGCAAGTGTGGTGATATGTTGCGAATGCAAGAATCCATGCCCCTAACGCGAGCCCCTTCACAAACATGCGATAACACTTACATTGTGTTTCGATGCGTTGAATTGGGCCTCTGGTTTGGTATTCTGGAATTGGGCATCTAAATCCACCGTTTGGTTGCATCATAATTAGAGTATGAAAATAGTGACCCAATTCCAAGCCAACCACCTACGCGTCTATGACCCGCACTAGTGAATGTGGAGTCCTGAGGCTTCATATCACTCTGGAATCGACCCCTTGCTCGAATCGACTCCCTCGCCCCCTCTGTCTCTCGACGCGGAAAGTAAGGGACGGGCGGAGGCTCCCTATGGCATCATAGGTAACCACCTTCGGCACTCCTCTCTCTCATGTTCCCTACCCCCGCAGCCGTCCTCCGGTCCAAACACAGTGTTAGGAATGTTCTATACCAACAGCTTGAAACCCCTGCTACTAGTAAACCGGAGGGAACGTCGTCGTAGTATAGGCCCAACCTTGGTTTTCGATGTTTTTATGACACAACCTAGCAAGAACAGAGATAAATTTTATCGGGCAACCATCATATGGAGTATTTCAAAGGGGTAGATCCGTTGGGCCCATGGGCTAGGGTTTCTCCAGAAACCAAGGAGCGGTGGTCCGGACTGCCTCTAAGACGTGCATGTGTCCCTAGCATGTGTGTGTGCAAGTGCGGTGACCCAGCATACCACTGCATGATGTAGTACACTATAGTCGTAGACATAACACCAATGAAACACTGTTCACTAGTATTACATCCCTCAGAGTGGTACAACAGAAACACAGCAGGTCCAAGACATGACTATAGGTTACAAATCATCTCTTTACACAAGATCCAGAGAACACTCTAGGTTAAAGAGAGAGAAAGAAACTTATTACAAAGAAGAATCAGAAATAAGCAACTCCAAAACTATAATACTATTAAGATTAATATCTTAACTAATGGTCTGGCATTGCTGCTATTGCAATACACTACAGAAATAGGTTCTATGGCTAGAGATTCTATTCTTATCTAATCAGCGACTTCGTCTTCACTTGAGTTGCTGTATATGTTGACTTTCTTGACTTCATTGAAGAGCTTTAGCTTTTGATGATGATTCCAGGAGTATAACTTGATGTAGACATCGTCTGTACTGGCTTGAGAACCTAGCAAGGGTTAAGAAGATACTTTGAGTACGAGCGTACTCAGCAAGTTCACTAGAAAAGGAGTGTTTGATGCACTATATCTATAGCCTCAGACCATAGGTCGTAGGCAATGCAGGTTTTTATAAACATTTCTTCAGAGGTTGCTTTTATTATGAAAAGCTATGTTAGCCTTCACGGGTTGACCAGAACCTTCATGGGGTTCCTTTCCCGCCGCGTTCGCAGCTCCTTCCCGGAACAGGGAGTAACAAGTTACAGTTCTTACACTCTGCATAGGTGCGTTACTTTTCCCATTAGAGATCAAATCCTTGTTGCACAACCGGGCGATCTTTCCCGTCCACACTTCCTATGGTGTGGCACCCAGAAGATGATCCAAGCCAATCACTGCCCCCTTCGCGACCTTGCATGTCTCCTTGGTGTACACCATGCCCACATATTGAATTATGGCAATGGTTTGTACAAACCGTTAGATGCCAGAACTATCATGGGACGTTGAGGGTTCCCACCCATATGCCGCATATCCTCTATGAATTACCAATTAATATGCACGCTACGAGTGATAACAGCCACGACCTGCACATCCGGCTACATGCGAGAGGAAGAAGATACAACTGACTTCTCTGTCCCATTCCAAATCTCATGGTAATGTGTAATATACGGCGCAAGAATCACTGGCGACATTGGTTGTTAAGTCCTATATAATATGTTCCCTTACCACCGGAACTTTCATAGTAGGTTATTACCTCATGGTAAATAACCGATAATCACATTATTATGAAAATAGTGTTTTCGGACCTTTTTCAAATGCAGGTGATGACAACACTGTATTTGTAAAATACTTTACAGAAAATAATCAAAGGACATGAGAAAGTGTGAACTTGTCTTTTGTGATTGCAAGATTATGCACTCACAGTCTTCGAGATGACATAAGATCCAATATCTGAAATCTACATCATTGGTCCGGTAAGGACTAATGTTTAAAGAAGCAATATGCAGTTATGCATAAGTAATGCTATGCATTTTTGTAAAACTCCCAAATTGAATCCCCAATACTTTGAGTGGAGTGAATTTAGTGATTCTTTTTAGAGTTGGTTTCTCTTCAAATTTTACTTTACAAGTAATGACCTTTATAAGGAACCTAAGTGTTAACAATCCAAAATATGTAAGTAAAGTATAAGATGATGTGATTATGGTGAATTGTCATGTGGTGACTATGATAAAAGTCCTTGGAATTGAGTTGTTAAGAGTTGAAGAACTTAATATAAGATTGTTATTTGAAGTGGCAAAAAGAATAACATTTGAAGAAAAGATTTACTTTATAATGTTAAAGCAATCTTCATTGTTAATGAAATGTGATCAATGCCTTCTGGTATTTGATAGATTAGTTTGGACTTGAGATGCATTATGTCTTAATTGAAATAGACCAAAGTTAACTATAAAAACATAAGTAGTGTGTTAGACCTGATGTTTATAAGCTTTGAGACTAAAATTAACTATAAAAGGGTAAGTAAACTTAAGATGTAATATGTTTTAATTATTCCCAAGTTTTAGATTTATGCTAGGTATAACTAAGGTGTGGAATTATTCACTTTCTATTTAAGTGAATGATTAGATTAAATTTGTTTTGCTATTGTGAAAGGAATATCTATTTATTTAATGGAATCATAATTATATGGTCTTAGTAATTTGTTAGAAATTAAAGTTATGTTAATAGTGGTTAAGATATAATGATTATTCACCATATTATATAAATGGGCGATACCCAATGTTTATTTAAAAGGATTCTTAATAAGATTTTTAAAAGAATATTTTAAAGTTAAAAGTTATACTTAAGTTTGATTATGAATTCAAGTTATGGTTTTGGAATTAGTACTAAGACACTAATTGCTCAAGGTTTTATAAGAATTGTGATTATTTTTTTACTTAAGAATTGTTTTTTAAAGAATTCACAAAATAGGTATTAGGTAAGGATTTATTATTTAAAATATTAAAGACCTTCCTAATAATATATTTAATATTTTTCTAGTGTAATATATTTATTCAAGACCTTAAAATTGAATTTTATTTATTTCTAAGTATTATCTTTATTTTTATAAAATTCATCAAAGTATTAAGTGTCTTTAAATATTTGCTTTATATTTTTTTGTAAAACTCTAAGTGAGTATTTTTATAAAATAGTAGAGTTATTTTGATACACAAAAATGATTTTTTATTTATTTTTAGTGTTTTTGTTTTATTTTATAAAATTTCATTTAAGATTTAGTGGTGTTAATATTTGTTTGTTTTAGATTTATTTTATACAAATAAAGTTATATATATATATATGTTTTTAGGTAGATCTTAGTTTTATGACGATTTAAATATTTTGGATGTATTTCTATGATTTTTCTATAATTCTTTAGAGTTTTAATTGTCAAAAGGCAGTTTGGTAATTTTATTTTATTCTTTAATTTTCTATTTTATTGAAATTTGGCCTATTTGAGTTGGGTATATGGGACGACTCAGCCCAATTAATCCGGGCTTGGGGTCATCTTGACCCCCGACCCACTCTCTCTCTCCCTCACCCATCACATGCAAGCACGCACGCACCGCCCCCTTCCTGGCTGCTTGCGATGCCGCCACCGCCGCCAGCGCTGCCGCTTGCCTCCCCGGCCATCGCCGACACCTCTCAGCACCGCTAGGTCTCTTTCCCCTCCTTCGATTTCCCTCTGCTGTGGTGCCCAGTACCCGTGTGACCTCACCCTGGGAGAAACCCTAACTTCTCTAGGATCTTCTTAGCCAACTTAGGCTGCTTCCAGGGCTTTCTCGCATCGACCATGACCTGATGCTAGCCCCCTTCCCATGGTTTTGGGAAACCGCGACTGATGCTGCCTATGCCATGGCATCCTAGTGCTCTCCACTGTTTTGCAATTCATCTTCTTCCTCTCGACTTGACTAGCCTCGATTCGATGCTAGAGGGACGACAAGCTAAAATGCAACCGCAGTGGCCACGGCTTGTTGCTCTAGTTTTGATTCCTGTGGTGGTGATTTCGTGGTGGTGTTTTGCTAGTGTTGCTGCTAATGGGACGACAATGCGAGCGTTATCGCAACCTCGTAGATGTGCTGCTACCCGCCTTCGTCACGCCTACGCTCCAGGTGCTCGACACCCTCGGTGAGTTTTATTTTGATCGTCCTTCGAGCCGATGAACGGATTTAGGTATGGGGCTAGGATTGTGGAGATGGTCAGTGGCTAGTGGAATATGATCTTCTGGACATGTGTTGTATCCAAGGCTTCCTCTAGTTAAGCTAGTGATTATTAACTTATTACTTGTAATGGAGTTCAAGTTTGGATGATTAGTAGTTCCTGGCATGCTTTGCTTGAGCTAGTTAATCACTACCCTAAATAGCAGAAAAACATGTGCTAAAGGCAGTGTCCCAATTTGGATGAAATGATTAGCCAAGCATTTGTGAAGCATTACTTAGCAATCTTGTTGTATTCATATGTTTATGGATTATGGGATGGTGTTTATTATATAATGTGGATATGATAGTTATCAGCTGCTAATGGATATAATGATATTTATAACCTTCACTGGCACATGTGGCAGTGGAGTTGTATTCTAGATCCTTGGTTTTGTATCTAAGAAATCTGCTTCTCAAGCATATATGCTTGGTTATGAAGTTGTTGTAAGTTGTAAGCCTATTTACATGATGATGACTATCTCCAATTGATTCCTGATATTTATACTTAGGAAAATGATATGAACAAATATGTTGTGTACTAACAGATGATCAGGAAAACTGTAATGATTGCTTATATATCCCTCTGTGACCTTGCTTAGCAATCCTCTTACTGTTGCCAGTAGTACAGTGGCTTTTACTGCCCTTTGGTTTGCTACTTTGATGTTTTATTCTGGAGGTGTATATTCCAATACAACAAGATTTGCTAGTGTTGGTGGCTAACTTTACTTAATATATGTATAAAAAAGGTTTGGTAAACTAGACATATGGTTCAGTAATGATCTTGGTCCCTTATTGTATATATTCACCTAGAATGATTAAATTGAATTTTTATCTGTCCAGGATGACAGAAGTAAAGCTTAAATGATCTATAGTTAATTTTAACTAGAGAAATGATTTAAGAAAGCTTCTGATGGTTTGAAAACCTGAGTTGCTTCTACTAGTATACCTTGATGACTTTTATTGTTGTGAGCCTATTACTGTGATACCTCTTTGGAGTGTACACATTAATAGGTTATAGTGATACTGATGTGCAATACTATATTAAGTGGAGAATTATATAGATAACTGAAGTAGTGTTTGTGCTTTGCTTTAGAACCCTATTGTTGTGTCTCCAAAGAGTGCACAATAGCAGTTCTTAGTCACATGATCTATTGCTGCAGTATCTAAAAACAATGGACAGTTGGTTGCCAGTGATGCAAAGGCTGAGGCAAATTATTGATTTAGAAGAACAAATTTTATTGTTGCCTCTTCTTTTGACTCAGTGATGATCTAGAGATGCCACTTGCATGCTAGTCTGAGAGAATCTTGCCATCCAATCCTCCTAGATGAAAATCTAGTTGAAGGGTAGATGGACCAAGTGGGTGTGTATTATTTCTCAAGTACTCCTAGATCTGTATGCATGATTTAGGAATACATGCAACATGATATAATGTGTATTACAGATGATTGTTACCTGCTGTTGGTGAGTGGACAGATAGGCTTGTAATGGGGCTGATGATGATCTTGTGGTATTTTTGGTGTTGCTTCAGATTACCTGCTGTAACTTGTTCTTGTAGCCTTAATCTCCTAGCTCTGGCTCCCCATGGCTGCTGCTGATCTTAATCTTCCTTGCTGCCCTCCTTATCTACTCCTCCTTGTCCTAGCTATTGGATGGCTTCTTGAAGCAACCATAGGTTGGGGTGATCTGATATTCTTATTGTTCCTGACTTGTTTCTCTTCAAGTCATCATGACTAGAAAAGTTGGTTGGTTAGTATGTGTGAAAAATATCAGTGATGATCTAGCAAGAACAAATGTTGTTCTTGTGGTTTGAGCTATGAAGATGTTGGTGTTGTGTGGTGAAAAGATATGTGTGGTAAGTGACCAACAGCGTGGTACCCTGCTGCTACGGCTGTGCTCTTATTTTCCCTTGTGCTTGTCTTGTGTTGATAGCACACAAGCATGCAATGACCAAGCTGCTGTCAAGTGGGTCTCTCTGGTTCAAGTTCCATTGTACTGAGATATTTGTTCAGTGAGGATCAGTTCAATTTGGTTTGCTCTTATCCATCGTGAACATTTTCCTTTTGCTTATTTTGGTGAAACTTGCCCTTCAATTAAAAGCTCAATGATGTGTCCAAAAGTGCATTTCCTTTGTCGGTGAGAGAGCAAAGATTTAACCACTAATCCATTTCTTATTTTTTTATTTTTGTTATTCTTTTTATTTTTAATTGCAGGTGTAAGATCAGAAATATAAATGAAAGATTTAGAAGATGGGGAAAGTGAAGATTAATTTAGTTTTAGATTTTACTTACCTCTTTTGTAATTTACTTTATCATTTGTAAAGGACATTGTATATATATTTTCTTGTAACAAATGTTATTTCACTTATGAAATTCCTTTTTCAATTTATTTGTCTTCTGTAATTTGCTTTCATTCTTTTATTGTAAAAGAACAACAATACTACATGTATATACATATAAAGATTATTATAATAATTTCATTTTATTGAATTGGTCCCATTTATTCCATTGTAATTAGGATTATATATATCCATATTGTATTATAGACTAATTATTTTCTTTTCTTTATTTTTTTGTACTTGTGATTTAATTATATCCCAATCATAAATAATCTCTCAAGGATGTGAGTATAATTGTAACACTATTTCTAATTATAATTTTATTCTATTGCAATTTAAATATATGTTTTGAATATTCAAATTTGAATTGCTTTTCCCTCAGACACAAAAATATTGTAGAGGTCATGTCGAAATCCATCGCACTTGTCCTGATGTCTCCATCAGAACAAGAGAGATCTCGATCCCTCTATAGCTCCTTTAGTTTTGCACAAAAATTTCCCTGATTTTCTTATGCATGAATGCAATGCACAAACCTGTGTCCTCTATAATTCTAGGTGCTAATCCTGGGATGTTACATCAAGTGTGGTGGGATGTTGTAAATTCAAGAACCGAACCCCCAGGAATTTCATGATGACCTGTTTTCTAAGATCCATGGGCCCACTAGAGGGAATCGCGTGAAATAACATATTTTTGTAAAAAAATTAATGAAATATTACATTATGTTATATTAAATTATATAAATAAAGGTAAAATAAATTAAAAGAATAAAAATGAATAGGGGTCTCTTTGCCAAGTACTACAAGTCAACACTCGACAAAGGCTTATTTGTCGAGTGCAAACACTCTCACACTCGTAAAGGTTCGGTCGGCACAAAAGATAAGGGAAAAGAGGCTGCCCGATAGTGCTGGCTCCCCAACCCCGTATGAAACCCGAGGCCACGCCGCATCCCTCCCTGAGCCCGAGGACACGCCACCACCACTCCCGCAGCCAACCATCACCAGCGATGTCCCTCCTCTACTCTCCCGCCATTAGCCCTTGCTTGCGCTGCTGCAAACCTCCCTTCCCTCTGTGAGCTTGTGCTACCACCACCCTTCTCCTCCCCACACCGAGCTTGTGTTGCTGCCACCCTTCCCTGCACACCCGAGCTCGTGTTTCCGCAACCCTCCACTTCCCACCGAGAGTTGGCATCGCCCCGAGCATGATCCGCCCCATGCCATGTTAGAGCAGGACACTGATGCTCAGATATGTAGAGCTTGTTGGGAACCCCAAGAGGAAGGTATGATGAGCACAGCAGCAAGTTTCCCCCAGTTATGAAACCAAGGTTATCGAACTAGTAGGAGTAAGGAAACAACTCCAATGTGTTGCTAGCAACTTGGAACCTGCACAACACAAACCCAATACTTTGCCCCAACTAACAGTGAGGTTGTCAATCTCACCAGTTTGCTGAAAACAAAGGGTTAAACGTATAGTGTGGAAGATAGTAATTGCTTGTAGAAAGTAAACAGTAAATAGTAAATAGTAGATGGTATATCAATGGTAAGGAATGGACCGGGGTACACAGTTCACTAGAGGTGTTCTCCATAAGATAAATAATATGCTGGGTGAACAAATTACAGTGGCGCAATTGACAGATTGAGAATGCATAACAATGCATATACTAGACATCTTGATCTTTATGAGATTTGATTGGGCATTACAACATAATACATAGAACGTAATCCAACTATATCTATGACTAATAATCCACCTTCAGGTTATCATTCGAACCCCTTCCAGTATTAAGTTGCAAGCAATAGATAATTGCATTAAGCAAAGTGTGTAAAGTAAACAATATAATTTCTCTTAGACAAAGGATTGTTGTTTTCTCCCTAGTAGCAACATCACATCTACAACCTTAGAAATTTCAGTCACTCTCCCAGATTACTAGAGGCATGAACCTACTATCGATCATAAATAGTCCCTCTTAGATTTTCAAGCATCTACTTGCCAAAGTATCTGAAGGGTTTCGCAGCATAGTAAATCAAAATTTTCTACGGGAGCGAACAGAGGGAAAGCCAAGATCTAATCTAGGAGATGCAAACAACGAGAGAGATTGGATTAGAGCTTCATACCCTTGAAGATTCGCACAGCGGAACGTTCGTCGAAACGTGAGTGATGTAGTCGTACTCGCTTCTCCTCCTCGCGATCTGATCCGATCTAGCACCACAAGTGGCGGTGCCTCCGTGAGATGCACATGTGCAGCACCTCGACGTCTCCTCCTTCCTCGGACCAGCAAGTAGGGTGGAGAGATGGATTGGATCTACAACACGACGGCGTGGTGTATATGGTGGAGAATTTCGCATGAGGCTTCGCCTACAAATAGTCGGGAGGGAGAGAGGGAGGCAGCAGGGCTACTAGGGCTTGGAGGGAGATGTGTGTGGGGGGGAGGGGGCGCACCAGCCCTCTATATATAGAGGGGGTGGTGGCGGCCAGACCTAGCCCCTCCTCCAAGCCTATCTCTAGTTTAAACAATTTAAACTCTCCCTTATCTAGAAATCCTATCTTATCTTATCTCTAGTTTAAACGATTTAAACTCTCTAGGATCGGCTGGGCCCTATGGGGCCTTGTGCCCCTGGCCCAATGCGGCCAGGACACTCCCTCATAGGCCCATGCCCCCTCCCGGAAGGTGGGACCACGTTGGCCCCCTTCCGGAAGGTTCTAAAGCTTCAGGTACAATACCGATTAACCCGGAACAATTCCGAACTCCAAAAACTGCACTGCCTTATATGAATCTTATTCTCCGGACCATTCCGGAACCTCTCGTGATATCCCGGATCTCATCCGAGACTCCGAACAAAAATTCATAAACCAAGTATCCAATCTATCCTAGCGTCGAGACACGTTAAGTGTGACCTGGGTTCGAGAATATGCGACATGATCTTCTATCAATAATCAACAGCGGGTCAGGCACCCATATTGACTCCCACACATTCATCGATGACCATATCGGATGAACCACGATGTCAGGATTCAATCAATCCCATATATATATTCCCTTCGTCTCGCGATATTTTACTTGCCCGAGATTCGATCGTCGGTATCGTCATACCTAGTTCAATCTCGTTCACAACAAGTACTTTACTCGTTCCGTAATCCGATATCACTTTGTGATTAACTCCTTAACCACATGCTTGCAAGCGGTGTTGATATCGATTACCGAGTGGGCCAAGTATATCTCCGACTTGGGAGGACAAATCCCATCTCGATACATACAACCCAATGATACTTTCCGATCACCGAGAGACACCTTTATGATCACCCTCTCATAGGATGACGTTTGATGACCTCAAAGCTTTCTTCCGATACCAGGGAGTTGTATTATCTCATGGTCTAAGGAATACAATATTTGACATAGGAAAAGCTTTGCAAAGATGAACACAATGATACGATCTAATTGCTTCGCTTAGTTTGGGTTTGTCCACCATATCATTCTCCCAATGATATGATCTCATTATCAATTGACAACTCATGTCTATGGTCAGGAAACCTTAACCATCATTGATCAATGAGCTAGTCCATAGAGGCGTACTAGGGACACGATGTTGTTCACAAACCACACAAGTATTAATGTTTCCGCTTAATACAATTCTAGCATGGAATATAAACTTTATCATGAACAAGAATTATAATAATAACATCTTTATTATTGCCTCTAGGGCATAATTCAAACAGTCTCCCACTTGCACTAGAGTCAATAATCTAGTTTACATCTGGCAACAATCTCACACCCATGGCACTGAGGTGCTGATCATGTTTTACACGTGGAAGAGGTTTAGTCAATGGATCTGCGACATTCAGATCTGTATATACTTTGCTGATCTTCAGATCTCCATCTGCTATATAATCTCGGATTATATGAAACTTGCGGTTGATATGCTTGGTCTTTGGATGATATCTTGGTTCCTTAGCGAGTGCTATGGCGCCAGTGTTGTCACACAATATCTCCAGTGGGTCCAATGCACTTGGAACCACGCCAAGCTCGGTGATGAAGTTCCTGATCCAAACTCCTTCACTTGACGCTTCTGCAGCAGCCATGTATTCCGCTTCTCTGTAGATCCGCGATCACGCTTTGCTTGCGGCTTCTCCACTCACAGCTCCTCCATTCAAAATATACACGTATCCATCGAGATTTAGAATCATCCTTGTCGGTGTCGAAACTAGCATCGGCGTAACCTTTACGACATTGTTCATCACCCCATAGACTAAGAACATTTCTTTAGTCCTATTTAGGTACCTTAGGATGTTCTTCACGGCTGTCGATGTTCCACTCTGGATCACTTTGATATCTGCTCGTCAGGACTAAGAGCATTGGACACATCCGGTCTAGTACACAAAGATGGCATACATGATGGAACCTATGGCCGAGGCATAAGGCACTTTGCTCATAGCTTCCTATCATTTACAGTAGCTAGACACCGAGCCTTGCTCAATATCTTACGACAACATAGGCCTTTGAACCTTTCAATGCCTTATCCATTTTGAACCTTTTCAGAACTTTGTCTAGGTATGTACTCTGGCTTAAAGCTATCAGGCGTCTTTGTCTATCTCTATAGATTTTGATGCCCAATATATAAGCAGCTTCACCTGGGTCTTTCATTGAAAAACACTTGTTCAAATAACTCTTCACATCGTTAAGCATGTTGATGTCATTTCCAATAATCAATATGTCATCCACATATAGTACCCGAAATGTCACCAAGCTCCCACTCACTTTCTTGTAGATGCAAGCTTCGTAGCAATTTGGAACAAATCCAAAGCTCTTGATCACTTGATCAAAACGAAGGTTCCAACTTCGAGATGCTTGCTTGATCCATAAATGGAGCGCTGAAGTTTGCATACTTTATCAGCATCCTTAGGATCGACAAAACCTTCGGGTTGCATCATATACAACTCTTCATCAATGTTGCCATTGAGGAAAGCAGTCTTGACATCCATTTGCCATATTTCATAATCATGAAACGCAACAATTGCTAATAAAATCCGAATGGACTTAAATATCGCTACGGGAGAGAAAGTCTCATCGTAGTCAACACCTTGAACTTGTCGAAAACCTTTCGCAACAAGCCGTGCTTTATAGACGGTAACATTACCATCCGCGTCCGTTTTCTTCTTGAAGATCCATTTGCACTCAACGGCCTTTCGGTCGCTAGGAGGGTCCACCAAAGTCCATACTTGGTTTTCGCTCATGGATCCCAATTCGGATTTCATGGCTTCTAGCCATTTCTCAGAGTCTGGGCTCATCATCGCTTCCTCATAGTTCGTAGGTTCACTGTCTTCTACTAACAAGACAGGTTGCCGTACCACTCAGAGGGCACGCGACCTTGTCGACCTGACGTTCAATGACGACATCGTCCAAAGCTTCATGATCCTTATCATTAGCTTCCTCTATTGTTGGTGCAGGCGGCACTGGAACAATTTCAGGTGCTGCGCTACTCTCCAATTCAAGAGAAGGTTCAATAACCTCGTCTAGCTCTACTTTCCTCCCACTCACTTCTTTCGAGAGAAACTCCTTCTCAAGAAAGGAACCGTTCTTCACACAAACACTTTGCCTTCGGTTCGTGATAGAAGGTATACCCAATAGTTTCCTTAGGGTATCCTATGAAGACGCATTTCTCCGCTTTGGGTTCGAGCTTGTCCGACATCAACTTCTTGACGTAAGCTTCGCATCCCCAAACTTTAAGAAACGACAACTTAGGTTTAGCACCAAACCACAGTTCATACGGTGTCGTCTCAACGGATTTAGATGGAGCCCTATTTAAAGTGAATGCAGCGGTTTCTAATGCATAACCCCAAAATGATAACGGCAAATCAATAAGAGACATCATCGATCGGACCATATCTAATAGGGTTCGATTCCATGCTCAGACACACCATTGCTACTGTGGTGTTCCGTGGCGTGAGTTGTGAAACGATTCCACTTGCTTTGAGATGCGTGAGAAAATCATAACTCAAATATTCGCCCACGATCGGATCGTAGAAACTTAATCTTTACATTACGATGGTTCTCTACTTCATTCTGAAATTCCTTGAACTTTTCAAATGTTTCAGATTTATGTTTCATTAAATAGATATACCCATATCTACTTAAGTCATCGGTAAAAGTGAGAAAATAGCGATATCCACCGCGTCAAACACTCATCGGTCCGCATACATCGGTATGTATGATTTCCAACAAGTCCGTTGTTCGCTCCATCATACCGGAGAACGGAGTTTTGATCATCTTGCCCATGAGGCATGGTTCGCATGTGTCAAATGATTCAAAATCAAGAGACTCCAAAAGTCCATCAGAATGGAGTTTCTTCATGCGCTTTACACCAATATGACCTAGACGATAGTGCCACAAATAAGTAGTATTATCACTATCTACTTTGCATCTCTTAGCCTCAATGTTATGGATGTGTGTTTCATCCCTTCGAGATTTAGAAGAAATAAACCATTCACAATAGGTGCATGACCATAAAAGATGTTACTCATATAAATAGAACAACCATTATTCTCCGATTTAAATGAATAACCGTCTTGCAATAAACACGATCCAGAAATAATGTTCATGCTCAACGCAGACACATAATAACATTTATTAAGGTTTAAAACTAATCCCAAGGTTAAAACTAAGGAGGCGTCCGACGACCATCACATCAACTCTTGATCCGTTGCCAACGCGCATCGTCACCTCATCCCTCGCAAGCCGCCGTCTATTCCGTAGCTCCTGTTTCGAGTTACAAATATTAGCAACTGAACCAGTATCAAATACCCAGGCACTACAACGAGGGCTAGTAAGGAAAACATCAATAACATGTATATCAAATATACCTTTGATGGTGCCAGCCTTCTTGTCCGCTAAGTACTTGACGATTACGCTTCGATGACCCTTGTCCTTGCAATAGAAGCACTCAGTGTCCGGCTTAGGACCAGACTTGAGCTTCTTCTCAGCAGGGGCAACGCGCTTGCCGCCACGTTTCTTGAAGGGCTTCTTTGCACCTTTACCTTTCTTAAAGGAGGGCTTGTTGACCATCAACACATGATTATCTTTCTTGATGTCCACCTCCGCAGCCTTCAGCTTTGTGAAGAGCTCGGTGATCGTATCAGTGGAACCAATCTGATTATGAGTCACTACAAAACTTTTGTAGCTGGGAGGGAGTGATTGCAGAACCCTGTCAATCTTGAGCTCCTCTGGAATCTTGCAGTCCAGTTGCTCAAGGCGTTGAGTGTAGCCCGACATCTTAATGGCGTGCTCACTAACGGAACTCCCTTCCTCCATCTTGCAGTTAAAGAACTTCTCGGAGATCTCATATCTCTCAGAACGGGCCTGAGTCTGAAACATGGTTTTCAACTCTTCGAGAATCTCAAAGGGCCCGGGATAGTTTTCAAAACGATTTTGAAGTTCCGGTTCCATAGCAAACAACATGGTGCTCTTAATCACACCATAATCATATTTGCGCGACTGATAGACAGCTTTCTCATCAGCCGGCGCAGTTGCAGCAGGGGGGTTACCTAACGCTTTCTCAAGGACATAGTCCTTTTGTCCTCCAGACAGAATGATTCTTAGATTGCGGAACCAGTTGGTGAAGTTAGACCCATTGTTTCTAAGCTTTTCTTTCTCAGCAAAAACGTTGAAGTTGAAGTTGGACTTGGCCATGTGATCTACAGTATTTGCAAGTACAATTTAGACTATGTTCATGATAAATAGTTCAACTTAATCAAATTACTAGATGAACTCCCACTAAATTCAACATCCCTCAAGTTGTTTAGTGAACACGATCCAAATTCACCACACCTAATCCGATCATCACGTGAAGAGATGTGGTTTCAATGGTGGACAACGAAGTGTCGATCATATCATTCATATGACTCATGCTTAACCTTTCGGTTCTTGTGTTCCGAGGCCATGTCTGTACATGCTAGGCTCGTCAAGTTAGACCCAAGTATTTCCGCATGTGCAAAACTGGCTTGCACCCGTTGTATGTGAGCGTAGAGTCTATAGCACCCGATCATCACGTGATGCTTGGACACGAACTTTCGCAACGGTGCATACTTGGGGAGAACACAGTTTTATCTTGATCTTTAAGTGAGGAATCATCTTATAATGCTACCGTCGCGATCTAAGCATAATAAGATACATAAAAGGATAAACATCACATGCATATAACTTTATGTGACATGGTATAGCCAATCTTCGCGCAATGATCTCCATCTTGTGCGTTCCGGCATGATCTCCATCACTCCACCATGATTGCCTCCACCATGAATAGCAACTACAACTATTGCTAACTACTTAGCGATAAAGTAAAGCTATTACATGGCGTATAAGAAGTTGACACACAGGTCATACACAATTATAAAGACAACCATATGGCTCCTGCCGGTTGTGTACTCATCGACATGCAAGTCGTGAAACATTACAAAACATGATCACCGCATACAATATACACATCACATCTTGGGCCATACCATATCACGAAAACACTCCTGCAAAAACAAGTTAGACGCCTCTACTTTGTTGTTGCATGTTTTACGTGGCTCATGGGAGTAGATGCTAAGAACGATTCTTACCTACGGAAAGCCACAACGGTGATATTATGGTTGCCAAACTCCGTGTTAATCCCATGACAACTATAGTGAGAGAAACCGGCATCCACCACCGCATGTGTGGTACAAGCCACACGTCAAGTGCGAGCCGGTCTCATGACGACGTCACGTAAGGTTGGCCTGGACCGCTTCAATCTCACTATCCCGCCATAAGAAGAACACAAACAAGAGGCTTGCAAGAAAACATCAACGCCGCAACAACCATGTTGCGTTCTACTCGTGAATCACATCTACTAATAGATCTAGCTCGATACTTTGAAGGGTTTCGCAGCATAGTAAATCAAAATTTTCTCTGAGCGAACAGAGGGAAAGCCAAGATCTAATCTAGGAGATGCAAACAACGAGAGATTGGATTAGATCTTCATACCCTTGAATATTACGCAGGCGTGAACGTTCGTCAAACGTGGGTGATGTAGTCGTTTCGCTTCTCCTCCTCGCGATCCGATCCGATCTAGCACCACAAGTGGCGGTGCCTCCGTGAGATGCACATGCAGCACCTCGGCGTCTCCTCCTTCCTCGGACCAGCAAGTAGGGTGGAGAGATGGATTGGATCTACAACACGGCGGCATGGTGTATATGGTGGAGAATTTCGCAGCAGGCTTCGCCACAAACAGTGGGAGGGAGAGAGGAAGGCAGCAGGCTACTAGGGCTTGGAGGAGATGTGTGTGGGGAGGGGCGCACCAGCCCTCTATATAGAGGGGTGGCGGCCAGACCTAGCCCCTCCTCCAAGCCTATCTCTAGTTTAAACAATTTAAACTCTCCCTTATCTAGAAATCCTATCTTATCTTATCTCTAGTTTAAACGATTTAAACTATCTAGGATCGGCTGGGCCCTATGGGGCCTTGTGCCCTGGCCCAATGTGTCCAGGACACTCCCTCATAGGCCCATGCCCTCCCGGAAGGTGGGACCACGTTGGCCCCTTCCGGAAGGTTCTAGAAGCTTCCGATAATACCGATTAACCCGGAACAATTCCGAACTCCAAAAACTGCACTGCCTTATATGAATCTTATTCTCCGGACCATTCCGGAACCTCTCGTGATATCCCGGATCTCATCCGAGACTCCGAACAAAAATTCATAAACCAAGTATCCAATCTATCCTAGCGTCGAGACACGTTAAGTGTGTGACCTCGGGTTCGAGAATATGCGTACATGATCTTCTATCAATAATCAACAATGGGTCTGCAGGCACCCATATTGACTCCCACACATTCATCGATGACCATATCGGATGAACCACGATGTCAGGATTCAATCAATCCCATATATATATATTCCCTTCGTCTCGCGATATTTTACTTGCCCGAGATTCGATCGTCGGTATCGTCATACCTAGTTCAATCTCGTTCACAGCAAGTACTTTACTCGTTCCGTAATCCGATATCACTTTGTGATTAACTCCTTAACCACATGCTTGCAAGCGGTGTTGATATCGATTACCGAGTGGGCCCGAAGTATATCTCTCCGACTTGGGAGGGACAAATCCCATCTTGATACATACAACCCAACAGATACTTTCCGATCACCTGAGAGACACCTTTATGATCACCCTCTCATAGGATGACGTTTGATGACCTCAAAGCTTTCTTCCGATACCAGGGAGTTGTATTATCTCATGGTCTAAGGAATACAATATTTGACATAGGAAAAGCTTCGCAAAGATGAACACAATGATACGATCTAATTGCTTCGCTTAGTTTGGGTCTGTCCACCATATCATTCTCCCAATGATATGATCTCATTATCAATTGACAACTCATGTCTATGGTCAGGAAACCTTAACCATCATTATTCAATGAGCTAGTCCATAGAGGCGTACTAGGGACACGATGTTGTTCACAAACCACACAAGTATTAATGTTTCCGCTTAATACAATTCTAGCATGGAATATAAACTTTATCATGAACAAGAATTATAATAATAACATCTTTATTATTGCCTCTAGGGCATAATTCCAACAGTATCTACTAGAAACGGAGAGCATGCAAGATCATAAATAACATAGACATGATAGAATAAATAATCAATCTGACATAGTATCTCAATATCCATCGGATCCCTGCAAACACAACACGTAGGATTACAAATAGATGATCTTGATCATGAACGGAGTTCACAAGATCTAAACATGATAGCACAAAGGAGGAGAAACAACCATCTAGCTACTATATGGACCCATAGTCGAAGGGTGAACTACTCAAGCATCACTCCGGAGGCTGGCATGGTGATGAAGAAGGCCTCTGGGATGACCTCTCCCCTCCGGCAGGGTGCCGGTAAGAGCTTCAGATACCCCCCGATCTAGGGAAGATGGTGGCGGCGGATACAGACTATTTCGTGGATTTCTGATTGGGTCCTTAGGGTTTCTGCCTCGGGATGTTTATATGGGCGAAGGGGCGAGGTCGGGTGAGCGCCAGGGGGCCCACACCATGCCCTGGAGCAGCCTAGGGTGGGCCTGCACCAGGGGTGGTGCGGCCGCCCTTTGGCGCCTCTTCGTCCCCCCTCTAGACCATGTCTTTGCTCCGGTAAAATATTGACTTTGGCTTTTGTTTCGTCCAATTCCGAGAATATTTCTTTACTAACTTTTCTGAAACCAAAAATAGCAGAAAACAGGCAACTGGCCCTGCGGCATCTTGTCAATAGCTTAGGTCCAGAAAATGTATAAAAATGCCTCAAAGTGTAGACAAAACATAAGAAAGTTGATACAAAACAAGCATGGATCATCAAAAATTATAGATACGTTTACGACGTATCAAGCATCCCCAAGCTTAACTCCTGCTCGTCCTCGAGTAGGTAAGTGATAAAAAAGAATAATTTTTGAGGTGACATGCACCATCCCACTCTTGATCAATATATTGTAAAGCATTGATAGCTAGGATCATAGTACTCTAAACATGAGCATGAAAGATATGGTTCTAACAATAAGACATAGCAACTATGTTGCAACATGAAAAGTTACAAACAAAATATCATGAATAATAATGCATTGAAAGACATTTGTTTGTTTCACATATAGAAAACATAGCATGAGTGGTATTCAGCTTGTCCTTCATGGAGTAGAAAAACATAAATGCATAGGACACCTTCAAAGTTCATAAGAGTGACTAGATACAAATAATTTAAGAACAAGCAATACCAACATTATGAATCAATCAATAAGTTTTGGGACAATTCACATTAAGCTAAGAATGACAACTATGCTCTCTTAATTGGTGCATAAAGATAGAAGATGGAGACTCAACATAAAAGTAAAAAAGAAAGGCCCTTCACAGAGGGAAGCAGGGATTTCAAGTTTCGTAAAGAGCTTCCAAAAATTATGGTACTTATTAGCTTTTAGCTATCATTTCCCCTATAATTGGAATCTTGAAGTGATTAAGGTTAATGTGACACAAATATGAGTATATGCTTGACAAGTTATAAGTTGAAAATCTCATGCCCCTTGCGTACGAGTACCGAACCTCATGCTACTCAACTTTGGTCGTCACAAGCAAGTTCTTGTCATTGTAAGTATATGTATATCATAGAGAACCGCCAACGGGGTACCCCTTGCCCCATGACACAGGAGCTATTCCATATCAAAATGACAAGGCAACATACAATGAGCATCTCAGCGATCTTTTTATTTGCTATTTGCATAGCTTTTTATTGAGGATGCTTCACAGAATGCTCAGTATGGTTACACTGTAAGTTTCCACCATGATTAGGCATGGCTTAGGCTAGCCGCCCAGGCGTTTCTCTAACACATATATAAACTCCATGAGATTACAAGCTCCCCTTTTATTTCACACCCCCGGGATCCATAAAAAAAGAACATGATATCAACTGAATAGAATAAGTGCAATGTTGAAAGCATTCCTCATGACAACATGGTTCTACTAATTCACAACTTATAATTTGCAAGCATATAAGAAACATAGATGGGAACAATGGTTCAAGTTTATTAAGTGTAAGAAATAAAGTGTGCCATCAAGTTTGTGAGAGCTTTAATCACTAATTTTCACATAAACAAGTTTAATTTGGAAGATAGATAAACACATGAATATACTTGGAATGGTGTAACACACCATGCATAGGAATTTATAGCGGACTCTTTGGAATAACTTGGTTTCTTGGGAGTTGGATGCACGAGTAGAGCTCATACTCAGTACAAGTGGAGGCTAGCAAAAGACTGTGAGCGACCAACTAAAAGAGGAATAATGGCCATAATCATGCAAAGCGACAAAACCTTATTAATTAAAGCATAAAGTGATATCACAAGTCAAAGACTAAATGATCATAGAGGCTAAGGTGACTGGTTCATAGTCTTAACATGGTGTAAGCATGTGACATTCAACCCAAAAAAGCATCAAAGGAGAATACCACAATATTATGCTTTTGTATGCTAAAACAACGCATGATTCTTTCAAGGCACATTAAGCAATCTCAATTGTTTGTAACAATTCATGCTACAACAATAATCACTAAGCATATGGTCAAAGCAAGATCTAACATGACATGATAAAGTCTAGGCCACAGTCAAAACAATCTTCCTTTTGTACCACTATAAGCATGAAACTTTCTACTCTTTCCCAATACCAATCAACTTATTTGAAACAAAATAAGAATGTGGGGGTCCAACTAATTTATTTCAGAAACCAAACAAAATAAAACTAAAAACAAAAAAAAAGACGCTCCAAGAACAACACAATAGTGCATGAAGCAATAAAAATATAGTGTCTAGAAAGAAGACCTGAGATTTTTATTGATGAAGAAGGGGGTGCCTTGGGCATCCCCATGATTTGATGCTTGTACCTCTTGAATATTCCTTGGGGTGACATGGGTGGCATCCCCAAGCTTGAGCTTTTGTCCATACTTCATATCATCACATCATTCTCCCCCTACACTTGAAAATTTCCTTCATACAAAACTTCACACAATTCTTCATTAGCAACATTAGTGTATTCAAGATAATAAGCCTTTGGGTTTAGTTTCAACACAAGAAAAACTGCCGTTAAAACACAAGATACTGTAGCAATTCCTTTTAAAATCTCAAGTGATCAAAGATCACTCAAAATAAACCGATTTAGAGGCAAATGCAAATAATGGTAGAAATCTGTCAAAACAGACCCGCAGGTAAAGACCAATTTTTTTGAAGACCTTATGTTTCTCAAATAGATAAGTGTTAAACTAAAGAAAGTTATAAAATAAGCTGGGTCATATGCACATAAAATTATAGCTCAATCCGACGTACTGGGATTGTTCACGATTTTTGACAGTGAAGCACAAAAATCTGTTTTGGGACAGCAACTTCCCCAAATCTTACTGCTCTCTCATTAGAGGTTATTCTTCGCACAAAAACCACGCAAAAAGGATAAGGAGAAGTAAATACAGAGGCAATAACTTCCAAGACTCAACAAAATAAAAACTTACTAAAATAAAAAATAATTAGGGTTATCTCCCAATAGTGCTTTTCTTTAACGCCTTTCAGCTAGGCATAGAAAGCAAGAATCGAGTATTTTAGAATGAAGAAGCATTAAGATCAACTTTTGTTTTAATTTGAGAAGCAAAGGGTATCTTCGCTCTCTTTCTAGGGAAGTGTTCTATACCTTTCTTGAATGGGAATTGATATTTAATGGTGCATTTCTTCATATCAATAATGGCACCAACAGTTCTAAGAAAAGGTCTTCCCAAAATAATAGGACAAGAAGCATTGCATTCAACATCCAAACCATAGAAATCAACAGGGACAAAGGCATTGTTAACCATTATAAGAACATCATTAATACTCCCCATAAGTTTCTTTTTAGCATTATCATCAATATGGACATCCAAATAACAATCTTCCAATGGTGGCAAATCAAGCATTTCATAAAAAATTTAGGCATAATAGAGACACTAGCACCAAGATCACATAAAGCTTTGAAATCAAAATCATTCACTTTCATATTAATGATGGGTTCCCAACCATTTTCTAATTTCATAGGAATAGAAGTTTTATGTTTCAATTTTTGTTCCTTAATTTTCATGAGAGCATCTGTAATATGTTTTGTAAAAGCCATATTCATAGCACTAGCATTAGGACTTCTAGCAAGCTTTTGTAAGAACATAATTACCTCAGAAATATTGCAACCATCAAGATCAAAATCAAAATTAGCATCCAAGGTAGTAGAATTATTGTTTCCCATATTTTGAAGAATTTTAGCATTTTTATTGGAAAAGGAATGGGGACTTTAGGTGGTTTGCTAGCATCATCATTACTAGTAGTGGTAATAGTACAAATACTATTTCTAGCAATGTCATCTTCTCTTTCCCACCTAACATGCAATTCATCTAACATCCTAACATTTTCATCAATTCTAACTTGTATGGCATTAGTAGTACCAAAGGGATTTTCTATAGTTTCATGTTTAGCAGCCATTTTATTAATCAAAGAAAAATGTGCTTTAGACAAAGATGAAATATTTTTTTCAGCATTTGAAAGTTTTTCCTCAATAGTTTTATTGAAGGAAGTTTATTTACTAATAAAATCCTTAAGCATGACCTCAAGTTTAGAGGGTGCATTTCTATTGTTGTTGTATAAATTTCCATAAGCATTACTATTATTGGGAGGATATGGCTTATAATTATATTACCAAAATTATTCCTATAGGCATTGTTGCTAAAATTGTTATTTCTAATGAAGTTCACATCAACTTTCTCTTCTTGAGCAACCAAAGAGGCTAAAGGAACATTATATGGATCAATATGATCTTTTCCATTAACAAACATAGACATAATAACATCAATTTTATCACTCAAGGAGGTTTCTTCAATAGAATTTACCTTCTTACCTTGTGGAGCTCTCTCAGTGTGCCATTCAGAATAGTTAACCATCATATTATCAAGGAGATTTGTTGCAGCACCCAAAGTAATGGTCATAAAGGTACCTCTAGCAGCGAATCCAACAGATTCCTTGAAGAAAATTTAGTCCTGCATAAAAAATTGGATAATAATCCAAGCAGTCAGTCCATGAGTGGGGCAATTCTTGACCAAGGATTTCATTCTTTCCCATGCTTGAGCAACATGTTCATTATCAAATTGTTTAAATTTCATTTTTTTACTTCTCATAGATATAATCTTAGCAGGAGGATAATATTTTCCAATAAAATCATCTTTGCATTTAATCCAAGAATCAATACTATTTCTAGGCAAAGATAGCAACCATTCTTTATCTCTTCCTCTCAAAGAGAAAGGGAAAAAATTAAGCTTAATAATATCTCCATCTACATCCTTGTATTTTTGCATCTCACAATGTTCAACAAAATTATTAAGGTGAGCAGCGACATCGAACTATCACCCGGAAAATTGCTCTTCCATAACAAGATTAAGCAAAGCAGGTTTAATTTTAAACAAAGTAGCTTCAGGAACATGTTGAGTAATAGGTTTACACATAAAATCATTGTTTTTTGTGCTAGTGAAGTCACACGACTTGGTATTTTCAGGAGTAGTCATTTTTGCAAGAGCAAAGCAAGCCAACAACAATAGCAACTAAACTAGGAACTAATTTTTTTTTGTGTTTTTGATAAAAAGAAGCAAACCAGCAGAAATAGCAACTAAGGTAGGAACTAATTTTATTGTGTTTTTGATAAGAAGAAACAAGCAAAACAAAGCAAACTAAAGAAACAAAGCAAAACAAAACAAAAACAAAGTAAAGAGATTGGTTGTGAGAGACTCCCCTTGCAAGAATCTTCTTTCTTCCAGAAAAGTGATTGGCGGGAAGGAAGAGATTGAAGCTGTCCTTATCTCCCCGGCAACGGCGCCAGAAAAGTGCTTGATGGCTCAGATATGTAGAGCTCGTTGGGAACCCCAAGAGGAAGGTATGATGAGCACAGCACAAGTTTCCCTCAGCTATGAAACCAAGATTATCGAAGCAGTAGGATTAAGGAAACATCTCCAAGGTGTTGCTAGCAACTTGGAACCTGCACAACACAAGCCCAATACTTTTCCCCAACTTAAAGTGATGTTGTCAATCTCACCGGTTTGCTAAAAACAAATGATTAAACATATAGTGTGGAAGATAGTAATTGCTTGTAGAAAGTAAACAGTAAATGGTAAATAGTAGATGGTATATCTATGGTAAGGAATGGACCGGGGTCCACAGTTCACTAGAGGTATTCTCCATAAGATAAATAACATGCTGGATGAACAAATTACATCGGGAAATTGTGATTGAGAATGCATAACAATGCATATACTAGACATCTTGATCTCTACAAGATTTGATTGGGCATTACAACATAGTAATACATAGACCATAATCCAAATGCATCTATGACTAATAATCCACCTTCAGGTTATCATCCGAACCCCTTGCAGTATTAAGTTACAAGCAACAGATAATTGCATTAAGAAAAGTGTGTAAAGTAAACAGTACAACTGCCCTTGGACAAAGGATTGTTGTTTTCTCCCTAGTAGCAATAGCACATTTACAACCTTAGAAGTTTCTGTCACTCTCCCAGATTACTAGAGGAATGAACCTACTATCGAGCATAAATACTCCCTCTTGGAGTTACAAGCATCTACTTGGCCAAAGTATCTACTAGCAACGGAGAGCATGCAAGATCAAAAATAACATACACATGATAGAATCAATAATCAATCTGACATAGTATCTCAATATCCATCGGATCCATAAACACAACACGTAGGATTACAAATAGATGATCTTGATCATGAACGGAGTTCACAAGATCTAAACATGATAACACAAAGGAGGAGAAACAACCATCTAGCTACTGTATGGACCCATAGTCCAAGGGTGAACTACTAACGCATCACTCCAGAGGCTGGCATGGTGATGAAGAAGGCCACTTGGATGATGTCTCCCCTTCGGCAGGGTGTCAGGAAGAGCTTCAGATCCCCTATGGAATGTTTCGTGAATTCTGATTGGGTCCTTAGGGTTTCTGCCTCGGGGTGTTTATATAGGGTAGGGGCAAGGTCGGTTGAACGCCAGGGGGCCCACACCATGCCCTGGCGTGGCCTAGGGTGGGCCCGCGCCAGGGCGTGGTGCGGCCGCCCTGTGGCGCCTCTTCGTCCCCTCTCTGGACTCCGTCTTTGCTCCGGTAAAATATTGACCTTGGCTTTTGTTCCGTCCAATTCCGAGAATATTTCTTTAGTAACTTTTCTGTAGCAAAAAATAGGCAACTGGCACTGCGGCATCTTGTCAATAGGTTAGTTCCAGAAAATGTATAAAAATGCCTCAAAGTGTAGACAAAACACAAGAAAGTTGATACAAAACAAGCATGGAGCATAAAAAATTATAGATACGTTTACGACGTATCAGACACCCACACATCGGCCCCGAGCATGAGTAGAGACCCCTAGGTCCTCTCTTCCCTGGCCGTCCATACTCCCCTCTCCTCGTGGTCGTTGTAGGTGAGAACCGCACCTCTCCCTCTGTTTTCTCTGTATTTTAGTTATAGTTGTAGTGAATAGGTAATTAGGTAGGCTAAATTATTTAGAAATAATTATAATTATTTTGGATGAGTAGAGAAATGCAAGAAATGATTAGAAACAAAGCAAAAGTCTTGTCATAATTTGGTGTGCATGTGTGTGCACATTTTGAAAAATTAATTTGTGTATTGTGTGATTTGTGAAGAGAGATGTGTGTAATTTTTATTTCCATGGAAAAACCTTTGAAATAGCATATGTTTTACATTTTTGTTTAGGAGTTCATGTAGGAGATAATCCCACCGACCTCGACCCACCGATGTTCGATAACTTCCTTTACAACTGAGGGTGAGCTAACATTCCATCTCCTCCTTGAACTTTTTTATGTCACTAGGTTTTTCACTTCAAGTTGTGTAACCTAGGTTTCTCCTATTTGGAAGGGTTACGCGAATAAATATGCATTCAATTGCATATTTATAAATGTAACTCTTTCTAATTGTCCGTGGTTTTTGGGTAGCCATAGGATGTGTAGATTGGATATGTTTTCCATGCTCTACTCCATTCTAATACAGGATATTGGCAGTGCCTCCCCATTTTTATTGTTGGAGATATGCCCTAGAGACAAATAATAAAGGAGTTTATTATCATATCTCATTAGTTCATAATAGGTTTCATACCATGTTATAACTATATCAATCAGAAACATAGGTACACGTGTGGTATGTAAACAAACTAAGTCCCTAGTAGCCACTATTCAACTAGTTCATTGGTCAACTGATGATCAAGGTTCCTGATCATAGACATTTATGTCAATTGACAATGAGGTCATATATATCATTAGGTGAATGATGTGATAGACACACTT
This sequence comes from Avena insularis, assembly GCA_023614405.1. Classification (NCBI taxonomy): domain Eukaryota; kingdom Viridiplantae; phylum Streptophyta; class Magnoliopsida; order Poales; family Poaceae; genus Avena; species Avena insularis. Next base: position 413,017,477 of record CM042691.1, read on the forward strand.
ACACAGCATAAGTATTGCAACACAATCAAGCCACAAACTTCATCATTGAGATAATTAGAAAATGTTAACCTACCCCTTAGACCATGAGATCATATCTAATCACTATCACTCGAGACTGCCTTGATTACATCAACCTACACACTGTAATAGGATGATCATAAAGGTGTATCTCAGGCATTCCAAAGAGATAGGTTGAGGCATATGTATCGAGATCAGGATTTATTCCCCCGCATGATGGGAAGATACACAAATCCCACTCGGTGAGATTGCATCCATAAAGCTGAAGAGTGTATGAATAGGTCATGAGGATGGAATATCACATGAACGAGTTAAGAAGCACTTGTTGGTAACGATATTAAACTTGGTATGATGATACTGACGATCAGATATCAGACAAGTCAGGTATCGAAGTAACAAAATAAAGGGACCTCAACATTTATGGTTCAAATGGCATATACCGTGGAATGCGCACGGGTCATTATGGGTATCCAGATCCCGCTGATGATCATTGGCTCGAGAGTTGTCTTGATCATGTCTGTTATGTTCCTGGACCATAGGGTAACACACTTAAGGGTTCAATGATGCTTGCAGTCCATTCAAGTTTGTGAACGTGTATTAAAAATAGAAATCATCATCGTAGAAAACATTAACTTAATTGACGACACAATACATAAGCTTGATTTTAACAAAAATAAACCCTAGATTTACCGCCTAAATCTAACCCAATCTACTGCAGGGCCTTTAGTGTAACTTGTGATGCTTGTAACAGACATGTGTCTGCAAAGATTTTCTCTCGCAGTTGTGCGATATGCTTGATTTGCGCATATCACTTGTGCCCTGCTTCTCCCCCTTATACATAGCCTTCCGTAGAGCATAGGACTTAGAGACGAGAAGGAGAGGAGCGGTGCAGAGTAACTCATGCTCATCCTCGGCGAGGAGTGATCCCTACGAATTGCCCCTATGGTGAGGGAACCTTGTGGGCCTCAGGCATTAGCATCGGCAAGGAGCAAGTCCTGTGAGTTGCGCCTATGGTGAGGGAACCTTGTGGGCCTTAGGCATTGGCATCAGCAAGGAGCAAGTCATGCAAGCTGCGCCTATGCTAAGGGCACCTTGTGGGCCTCAGGCGTTGTCATTGGTGAGGAGAAACTCCTGCGAGCTACTCCTATGGTGAGGGAACCTTGTGGGCCTCAGGCATTAGCGTCGGCGAGGAGCAAGTCCTCTGAGCTGCACTTGGGGGCCTCAGGCGTTATGGAAGGGTCTCTGAGAGACTTACGCGAGGAAACCTCGTGGGCCTCGGCGAGGACCTCCCATGAGGCCTCGCGAAGCACGTCCCATGATGGCCTCCCTAGGGGCGTACTTCTGCTCTGTGTGTTAACATAGGCAAGCCCCTATATGAGGATACCTTGTGGGCCTATGAGATTCCCTCAACCGAGGTTACAAAAAAATGGCCTCCTATGAGACACAAGCGAGGACACCTTGTGGGCCTCGACGAGGACCTCCCGTGAGGCCTCGCGGTGCACATCCCATGACGGCCTCCTTTTAAAGGTCTTCAGTGAGGGTACCTTGTGGCACCTCGGTGAGGATCCCCTGTGAGGCCACGCAGAGCACGCCTCGTGGCGACCCCCATAGGGACTTGTTTTTGCTCGGCCTGCTAACATAGGAATGTCTCCGGTGAGGACACCTTGTGGGCCTCGGGAGAGACCTCTTGTGAGGCCCCCTAGTATTTCCTTGTGGAGTAAGTCCGCGTCTGCATTATGCTTTAGGGGAGTCATGACGCCAGTAGTGTTTGCAAGATGGGATAAGAGTATTGATGCTACACTCAACAGGGAGGAAGAGTGCTTCGTTGGAAACCCCAAGAGCAAGGTATGAAGATTACAACAGCAAGATTTCCCCTAGTAGAAACCGAGGTTATCGAACCAGAAGGAGGAAGGAAACGTCACACAGGTGTTGGAAGCAACGTGGAGACCTGCACAACACAAACTCAAGACTCTGTCCCAACAAATCAGTTAGGTTATTAAGCTCACTGGTTTGCTGTAACAAAAGATTAAACGTATGGCGTGGAAGGTAATGGTTTGCAGCAAGTAAACAAGTAACAGTGGAAGATGTATTAATGGTAAAGATTGGACCGGGATCCATATTTCACTAGAGGTTCTCTCCTTAGATAAACAACATGGCATGAAGGGTAAACAAATTACAGCGGGGCAATTGACAGGAACTGAGCAAGGCATAACAATGCAATTACTAGCCAGAAAGATCCTATGATGTTGATTGGGCAATACAACAATATACATAGACCGTAATCCAACTGCATCTATGACTAGAAGTCCACCTTCAGGTTATCATCCGAACCCCTCCAAAGATAAGTTGCAAGCAATGACAAGCGCTTTAAGCAAAGTGTGTAAGGTAAACAGTCCACATGTTCCATGAACAAGAGACCGTTGTTTTCTCCCTAGTAGCAACAACACATCTACAACCAAAGAGATTATTGTCACTTCCCTTGGAAACTAGAGGCATGAACCCACTATCGAGCATAAATACTCCCTCTTGGAGTCACTAGCAACTACTTGGCCAAGATAACCACTAGTAACGGAGAGCATGCAAGATCACAAACAACACAGACATGATAGAATCATAAAGATGGAACCATTAATAAAACCAACATAATAAGCTCAATATCCATCGGATCCCCGCAAACACAACATGCATGATTACAAATAGATTAGATCTTGATCATGAACGGAGCTCATAAGATCTATACATGAAAGCACAAAGGAGGAGATACAACCATCTAGCTACTACATGGACCCATAGTCCAAGCTGGAACTACTCACAAATCGTACCAGAGAGAAGGCCTCCGGGATTATCTCCCCTCCGGCAGGGTGCTCGGAAGAGCTTCAGATCCCCCGCGATCTAGGGACGATGGTGGCGGCGGCTACAGACGGTTTCGTGGAATATTGATCGGGTTTCTAAGAGTTTATGCGTTGGGGGCTTCTTATAGGCGAAGGGGGAGACCGAGGCAGCCGCCAAGGCGACCAAACCCTAGCTAGGTGCGGGCTAGGGCCCACCCGCGCCGGGGGGGGGGGGTCTGGCCCCTCTGGCCGGCCCCTCAGGCTCTCCTTTGGACTTCTTGTTCCCCATGGAAAGTTATTGACTTTGTCCTTCGTCCCGTCCAATTCCGAGAATATTTATTTATTCACTTTTCTGAAATAAAAAACAACAGAAAACATGCATCTGGCACTGTTGCAACTTGTTAATAGGTTAGTACCAGAAAACATGTAAAAAACACCTCAAAGTGTAGACAAGTAAAGCAAAGTAGATACTAAACAAGCATGGATCATCAAAAAATATAGTTACATTTCCAACGTATCAAGTATATGCTCTATGGATATCGTATGTGTGTTGCACGAGGAGGTCAAACACCAAGGACTTTGGCGAGGAGACCTCACGCGGGGTGATCAGTCCTGTGGGCTAGATCTCAGTCACTTGGGATCTAGGCGACCTGGCGGAACCAAGCATGGGCACCATTCCCGGTCCCTGTTCGTGTGATGCATAGGAGAGATCCCAATAGAGCGCATATGCTCAATGCACTGTCCCTTACCAAGGTAAGGATGTATTAGGCGCCGCTGGGGTGAACTTATTTTATTCCATGCTTGACGATGTCCATTACAAGTGCTCCACGGGGTGGGCAAAGGCTTTCAATTGCTGTGTAGGTGCTCCATGAGGCGGGCTTGCATAGGCGAGTTCGTTGCTGGTGTCGTGAGGGCGATGTTGCCCCCCTAGCACTCAGCCCACGAGCCGTGTGCTGCAAGGCGAGCATATGGGTTGGTTGCAGGCGCTCACATACACTACTAGGAAAAGGTTCATCAGTGGCGCACCATTTTGCAACTTCTGTGGCGCATATCGGATGCGCCACTGTTATCTCGCCACTAAAGTGTAAATGCGCCACAGAAGTCCTCAAAGTTCAGTGCGCCACATAACTGTTTTTTTTGAATTTCAGAAAAAAGGTGGGCTAGATGCCACCCAAATTTTCAAATCGCAAACTTCTGTGGCGCATATTGCGAAATGCGCCACTGGTTGTATTTTCGAATTTCAAAAAAAAGCCTAGATCTGGCCGGAGTGGGAGGTGGGTGGTGGGTGGAGGAGGGTGGTGGTGGCCGGAGTGGGAGTGGGAGGTGGGTGGTGGCCGGAGTGGGATTGGGAGGTGGGTGGTGGGTGGAGGAGGAGGAGGGTCGCCGGAGTAGGAGGTCGTCGGTGTAGGAGGAGGAGGGTGGTGGCCGGAGTGAGAGTAGGAGTGGTAGGTGGGTGGAGGAGGAGGAGGGTCACCGGAGTTGGAGGAGGAGGAGGAGTAGGAGGCGGTGGACGATGTGTCGCCGGTTGTGGTGGAGGCCAATGCCGGAGTAGGAGGAGGAGTTGGCCGGAGAGTGGAGAAGGAGGAGGAGGAGAAGGAGAGGAAGATAAGGAGAGGAAGAGAAGAAGAGGAGGAGAGAAGAAGTGGAGGGAGATAAGTAGTGGAGGAGATGAGGAGAGAAGAGGTATACAAGAGAGGGAGAGGGCGCCGCAGGAATTCAAAATTCCAATGCCAAGACTTCTATGGCACATATGGCAGAAATGCGCCACAGAAGTTTCTCCCCCTTTTTTAATTTTTTTTTGCAGGAAAAAACCTTCTTTAAATCGAGTAGGAAATTTTGAGACGATCATTTTGGTATATTAAATTTCTTTCCGACATCCTATGCAAAAGTTATGGCCTTTTTACTGTCCCATGACCTTTTTTGCAAAATACATCAAAATTCATTTTTTTCAATTTTCCCTACAACTATACCCCAAAATACAACTACATCTCAAAGGAATTATTTTTTGATTTTTTTATCATTTTTGTTTATTTTTTACAAAAGTTAAAAGGCGATCCAAGGGGGATGGATCTGGTTTTCCATATTCTGTGGCGCATATCTATATATGCGCCACATGAGTTACAACTTCTGTGGCGCATATATAGATATGCGCCACAGAACATTGGTCAACTGAATTTTGTGGTGGGGCTTACCGTCCATTTATGCGCCACAGAAGATGGAACTTCTGTGGCGCATATGGAAATATGCGCCACAGAAATGGAGGATCCCAACCCCGATGGCGGGTCCACCAAACTTCTATGGCGCATTGTTTCCCAATATGCACCACAGAAGTGTGAAGACTTCTGTGGCGCATTGCCTGAAATGCGCTACTGGAGTTTATCTGTGGCGCATGGTCACACATATGCGTCACAGAAGATTTGTCTATCTATAGTTGGTTTCATAGTAGTGATATTAGTTCCTGTGGTTGAGTGACCTGGTGCGGTGTCCTTTCGATGCAAAGTCTCCTCGAGGTGTGGTTCCTGCCCTGCGCATGCGGCTATTGTTGCGTAGTGTAGCTTCGTGTGGCCAGTGTTGTTGTTGGTACCAAGAGTGGTGATGTCGCCTAGGATTTTGCAGCGTGTCCTCATGATGTAGGCCTACTTGAAACTGTGTTGTTCTCTAGCTATAGCGTGATTCTTGCCTCTTTTCACTAAGCACTGGTTTTGTCTTGTTGATCTTGGAGTTTTGGTGGGATGAGAGTTTTTCCTGGTGCCTTCTCTTTGTGGGGCGCGCAACTTGGCGCGTTCCTTTGATGTGCTCGTACGCCCTCATAGAGGCGCTGGGAGCACTTGGCACTGGTCACCTGGCTCTGTCAGTGCCTGCTCATAGGAAAAAGCCGAGCACGCCTCCATATTTGGGATGGAAGCCGTCGCCGGTGCTGAAGGAATTCCTCGAGCCACTAGCGCCCAGCTTCACCTTCTCGGTCGGGTTCCACTTCTAGAGGGTTGTTTGCTTCTTCCCCATGGGAGGTTCCATGATATCTTCATTGGTTGGGCGCGTGGCCGTTGTGGCCTTATAGGACTGCTTGATGGAGCGCCTCTTGTCCTCCTCATCGCCTTTGACAGTGATTGTGCCACTACAGCCTGGTAGCTTGACTAGATTGTAGGCGCCGTGTGTTACTGCCATGAATTTTGCCAGCGCGGGGAAGCCGAGGATGGAGTTGTAGGGAAGGCATGCATGCGCCATATAAAAAATGATGTGCTTGCTGTGATAGTTGTTGCGGGATCCGAATGTGGCGGGGAGTGTCACATGCCCCAGGGGCACGGTTGTTCCTTCAGTCACCCGCGAGAAGGCTCTTGTGGGCATCAGGCGCTCAGAAGGCACTTGGATCCTCTCGAATCTCCACTGAGATTACATTAAGGCATGCGCCTCCATCGATAAGTGTGTTGTTGATGGTTATGGTGCAGATGGTGGTCGTGCATACCAATGGTATGTTGCTGATATTCTTTGTAGACATGGGGTGGTCACCGCTATTGAAGGTGATGGGGAAATGGGACCACTTGAGCTTCCTTTCATCCTACTTGGGGAACACTATTGTTGTTTCGTGCGTGAGCTACTTCAGATGGCGGTTAGACAGGCGATCTTGGGATTCTCCAAGGATGCACACCATTGCCCATGGTTCCTGAAATTCTCCATTGTTCCCTCGGGGAGGTTATTGTTTCCCTCACCAAGATTGTGCCCAGTGGCGTTGACCGGGTGATTTGGCTGGTAATTGTTTTGATTGTTCCTTTGACCACTATTTTGGCCATTGTCATACCCATAGCCTGTTTCCTCGATGCCTCATGTTTTCACGCTCTCTGCGAAGCTTCTCGATCTCAATGCAATTCTCCGTGTTGTGAGACTATGCCTTGTGGAAAATACAGTAAGGGCGATTTTCCTTCTTCTTGTTGTTAGCATTGACCCCGTGCTTGTGCTAGGTTTAAACCACGAGTACGATCAGGGTTTTGTACTTTGCTTCTGTGGCCTTGTCCACGGTCTTGTCCACATATTTACTGTTGCTTTTGCTTTTTGTGTGTGTAGTGGTCGCAACAGCATCAGGGTCATTGCGCTTGAGGAGACGCCCTTCCTCGGCCTTGGTGCACTTTGTCAGTTAGCTCAAAGTGCTTGACCACTGAGCTGAGCTAGTCATTCATGGCAAGCTTCTCGAGCATCTTGGTGTCGGTTATGTTGCAGAGAAGATGGAGATGATGGCTAGATCAGTGACCCTTGGTACTTTGTTGTGCACCTGGATGATGTGCTGGATGTACTTGCACAGCATCTCGCTAGGTTCTTGTCACACAGCGCGAAGATTGTTGAGCGTGAGAGGGCGATCGTATATGCCCTTGAAGTTGGCGACAAACTTGTCGCAGAGGTCCTCCCATGAAGTGACGGACTCCTCCAGGAGATTGTTCACGAACCAGGAGTGTGTTGTGTCCTTGAGGGCCATTGGGAACCAATTGGCCATGACCTTGTCGTTGCCACTTGCAGCTTGAACGCCCATGGTGTAGAGCTATAGGAACTCCATAGGGTTTTATTTTCCATTGTAGCGAGCAAGGAGGTCTGGCTTGAAGTTTAGTGGTAAAACCATGGTGCGCAGCTCCTTGGTGAAGGAGAGGAAACCGTTGTTGTACGAAGGTGTTTGCCCAGTGAGGGCGGCGCAGTTGGCGTTGTTTGCTATAGCTGCCTCCACGACCGCGCGTTCTTGATGCTTGCTTCTCTTCTCGATGGAGGCGTGGGCGTCTTCTAGAGATCTTTCAATGACACTCTTGTGCCTCGGGTCGATGTACACGATGAGGAGCCATGAGTGTGGGGTGGATCTCTTCTTGGTCCTAGTGGGGCGTTGTTTCCCTCACCAACCAGTGGTGGAGGTGGTGGCAGTGGCGGTGGAGGATCACCTTGCGCGACTTAGCTCGGTTGTGGGGTTTGTGCTAGTGGTCGAATCATAGAGTAGGAGCATGCCGGTGGGACTCCTCGATGTTGACGAGCTCGACGATGCGTTGAAGTCGCTTGATACGTTGGAAACGTAACTATAATTTTTGATGCTCCATGCTTGTTTAGTATCTACTTTGCTTTACTTGTCCATACTTTGAGGTGCTTTTTTCATGTTTTCTGGTACTAACCTATTAACAAGTTGAAACAGTGCCAGATGCCTGTTTTCTGCTGTTTTTGGTTTCAGAAAACTTAGTAAAGAAATATTCTCGGAATTGGAGAGGACGAAGGACAAAGTCAATAACTTTCTGTGGGGAACAAGAAGTCCAGAGGAGAGACGAGGAGGCGTGCCAGGGAGGCTAAACCCCCCTAGGCATGGGTGGGCCCTACCTCGCGCATGGGTAGGGTTTGCCCCCTCTGGCCGCCGCCTCGGTCTCCCCTTTCGCCTATAAGAAGCCCCCGATGAAGAAACCCAGAGTACCCGATCAGAAATCCACGAAACCATCTGTAGACGCCACCACCATCATCCCTAGATCGGGGGGATCTGAAGTTCTTACCGGCACCCTGCCGGAGGGGAGATCATCCCGGAGGCCTTCTCTCCGGTATGATTCGTGATTAGTTCCACCTTGGACTATGGGTCCATGTAGTAGCTAGATGATTGTATCTCCTCCTTTGTGCTTTCATGTATAGATCTTGTGAGCTCCGTTCATGATCAAGATCTAATGTATTTGTAATCATGCATGTTGTGTTTGCGGGGATCCGATGGATATTGAGATTATTATGTTGGTTTGATTAATGGTTTTATCTTTATGATTCTATCATGTCTGTGTTGTTTGTGATCTTGCATGCTCTCCGTTGCTAGTGGTTATCTTGGACAAGTAGTTGCTAGGACTCCAAGAGGGGGTATTTATGCTCGATAGTGGGTTCATGCCTCTAGTTTCCAAGGGAAGTGACAGAAATCTCTTCGGTTGTAGATGTGGTGTTGCTACTAGGGAGAAAAAAATGGTCTCTTGTTCATGGAACATGTGGACTGTTTACCTTACACACTTTGCTTAAAGCAGTTGTCTATTGCTTGCAACGTAATACTGGAGGGGGTTCGGATGATAACCTGAAGGTGGACTTCTAGTCATAGATGTAGTTGGATGACAGTCTATGTATATTGTTGTATTGCCCAATCAACCTCATAGGATCTTTCTAGCTAGTAATTGCATTGTTATGCCTTGCTCAGTTCCTGTCAATTGCCCCGCTATAATTTGTTTATGCTTCATGCCATGTTGTTTATCTAACGAGAGCACCTCTAGTGAACTATGGACCCCGGTCCAATCTTTATCATTGATATATCTTTCACTGTTACTTATTTACGTACTGCAAACCATTACCTTCCACACCATACGTTTAATCCTTTGTTACAGCAAACCGGTGAGCTTGATAACCTCACTGATTCGTTGGGGCAAAGTCTTGAGTTTGTGTTGTGCAGGTCTCCACGTTGTTTGCAACACCTGTGTGATGTTTCCTTCCTCCTTATGGTTCGATAACCTCGGTCTCAACTGAGGGAAAACTTGCTGCTTGCTCTTCACACACCCTACGCTTTGGGTTACCAACGAAGTGCCACGTCGAGCATCATCAAGACTTTCTGGCGCCGTTGCCGAGGAATAAAGAAAGAAGCTCCCTTGTCAAATCAGTGTTGCATCAGACTTTCTGGCGCCGTTATTGGGGAGGCTAAGGACGTCTTCACTAGGGGAGTCCTTCACTTCCTTTCTCTTTACTTTGATTTTAGTTTTCTTTGTTTCTTTTGCTTGGTTTTGTTTGCTTCTTTTCAAAAAAAACCAAAAAATTAGTCTAGCTTGGTTTGCTTGCTTTATTCAAAAACACAAAAAAATTAGTCCCTGCTCTAGTTGCCACCTTGATCTAGCTCACCATGTTGTTCCCCTAGTTCTCTCTGAAAAATCTTGCAATAGGTAGTGGCTCCATAATTGGGAAAGATAATATTGAAGAATTCTTTAATTATGTTAGCAAGCATGAGGATATTAAGGATAAATCTATAGCTGAACTTGCTCCTAATTATGAGATTGCTGCAACTTCTTTATTTCATATGTTGGAGGCTAGGTTTGTTAGCCTTAACCCCTTCATACAATTCTTATTCCTAAAACTAAAAGAAGAGAAGAATTTTGAAAAAAGGGAATTCATCCTTGAAAAATTATCAAAAGAATTCCATGATGTTGCTAGGGAGGCCAAAAAGGTTTTTGAATGTTTCAATATGCTAGGTTCAAGTGTATATGTTGTGGGTATTTCTGATAAAACTAAGCCTAGAGAGGAATTCAATATACCCATACCCTATAAGCTTGTTGGAATGCATGAAGCCTTTGAAAATAACTTCGATTGGTTTGCCCCTGAAAATCTTTTTGATGAAGGTAGTAGACCAAAGAGAGATGAGAAAGGATCCTCCAACACCCATTTGGATGAGATACCTTTTATAGTTGAAGAATTTTCAAGGTTTGATGTTAATGCTTCCTCATTTGAAAATACTTGATTCTTCTTGCTTCTTGTGCCTAACTTAAAGGCGTTAAAGAAAAGTACTTGTTGGGAGATAACCCAAGAGTTTCCTTGAGTCTTGGAAGTTATTACTTCTGTAATGACCTCTCCTTATCCTTTCTGTTTGCTTTTTGTGCCAAGAATGACCTCTAATGAGAAGGAAGTAAGATTTGGGGAGTTGCTGTCCCGAAACAGATTTCTGTCCTCCACCAAAAAAATTCATGAGGAGGCTATGTAACTCGGATTGAGCTCAAAATTTCCGAATAAATCCCCCAGTATGTTTTCTAACTTTCGTTAGTTCAACACGTTTTGATTTGAGCAACATAAGATGTTCGACAAAATTCATTTCTACCTGCTGGTCTGTTTTGACAGATTTCTGCCATTATTTCCATTTGCTTCTTATTGATTCTTTTTTGAGCCCTCTTCAGGTAAATTGAGTTTATTTGAAGGAGTTACTACAGTTGCTTGTGTTTTTAGTGAAAATCCTTGCTGTTCCAAAGCTTTGCTAGTGGTCTAATATCTTTTGAATAAGCTAATGTTGCTAATGAAGATTGTGCGAAGTTTTGTATGAAGGAGAATTTTCAGGTGTAGAGAGAGAATGATGCAATGATATGAAGAATGGACAAAATGGCAAGCTTGGGGATGCCACCATGGTGTCACCCCAATAAATATCCAAGAGGTACAAGCGTCAAAGCTTGGGGATGCCCAAGGCATCCCTTTCTTCATCAATAAAAAGCTCAGGTCTGTCTAGACACTTCGTTTTTATTGTTTCATGCACAGTTGTGTTGTTCTTGGAGCGTCTTATTTTTAGTTTTCTTTGCTTAGTTTGTTTAGTTTGTTTTAGTAGTTTGGACCCCCGCTCTCGCTGTGTTGTTTTGCAAATAAGTTTTCTTGGTGTTGGAAAGAAGTAGTATGTTCTTGCTTGAAGTGCAAGAGGAGCTTGCATTGACTGTGACTTAGACTTTAGCATGACATGCTAGGTGTTGTTTTTGCATTATTCTTAGTGATTATTGATGTAGCATGCCTTGTTACAAACAATTGGGATTGCTTAGTGTGCCTTGAAGAGATTATGTGTTGTTTTAGCATGCAAAAGCATAGTATTGTGGTATTCTCCTTTGATGTTTTGCTTGGGTTGACTTGGCACATGCTCACACCATGTTATGACTATTACAAGTCACCATTAGCCTCTATGATCATTTAGTCCTTGACTTGTAGTACCACTCTTTGCTTTGATTAGTTTGATTTGTTTCATTGCATAATTATGGCCATTATTGTTCTCTTAGTTGGTTGTTCCCAGTCTTTTGCTAGCCCCCACTTGTATTAGTAAGTTCTACTCATGCTTCCAACTCACAAGAAACCAAGTTATTCCAAAGTGTACACTATAAACTCCTATGCGTGGTGTGTTACACCATAAATTCTTGTTTTCATCTATCTTCTAATTAAAAACTATTTTGTTATGTGAAAACTTAGTGATTAAAGCCCTCACGAACTTGATGGCACACTTTATTCTTTGCCCCTAATAAACTTGAACCATTGTGACAACTTTGTTGTATATGCTTGCACTTATAAGTTGGAATTAGCAGAATCGTGCTGTCATGGGGAACGTTTTCAACATTGCACTTGTACCTTGTTGTATGTGACACCCCCGAGATCAGGGCTAAAAAAATCCCAGACCTCCGACTGACATAAGCTTAACCTTGAGCTCGAGGATATCCAGTGAAGAATTGGTAACACGACAGTGACCCTACGACACAAAATTTATTACAGCAAGCTCATAACTGAGCAGGGAACCATATTATTACAAGCAGAGGTCACTGACCACAAACATCAAACAACGGAAGGCAAATTATGCTATTAAGTATAGCAAAATTAACAAATTTCCTAATAGGCCTGAAGCATAACAATGACATTCCAGCCCATAGATTCCAGGCTGCTGGCCGGGAACCCCAAGCTACTCGTCGATGTTGATGTAGTACCAAACTGATCTTCAGGGAACACTTACTCTGCCAAAAGTATCAACAAAGCAAGGGTGAGTAGAGGGTGTAATCCGCAAGACTTATGGCTGGTGGAGTTGTTTTGCATAAAGCCATCTTTGTTTTTGAAACAAGAGGGAGAAGAAGCTCATCTATTCAGAGTATTTTTAAAGGGGATACGAGAGCGAGATCTCTAAAAATATTGATCATCATCTTTTGATATCCACCAAGTCATCATCATCTACCAACTAGGACCACCCCCTCGTACCCATGAGGAAGCATCCTTAAGCACACGTTGATCTGCCAAGTGTTACGATTAGGTTATAGTTCTCTATGATCTTAGAATCTGGTCACCAAGTCGTTCATAACCGCGAACACGGCTTTTCAAAAAGATTATTACCCTGCAGGGGTGTACAACTTTACCCACACGTAGTAACCTTCTCTTAATGCCACAATGATTAGCCCTCTTCCTTGGAAGGCCGACAGAGGTTGGTTAGACACGACCTTTACCTTGCTTTTGCCGAGACAATGAGTCATGCAATAAGTATGGTTCTGCCGTAACGGGTCAAATCCCGAAGCCGGTACTTAAAGATTTGAGGCGAGGTTGGTTTACCAGGGGCGCCATCAACCCCAAGCAACCGCGGCCACGCTTCCCTACCTGTTATGAATGCACCTTCTTCACCCGGCAAATCTTTCAAAAGGTTTTCTATGCATATGTCGAATGGAATGCCCGAACTATGTGACTCATGGAATCTACTAGGCAAGTTAGTTGCTCGTGAGGTTGTCCAGGCCCCGTGTGGTTGTACGCTCGTCTTGGTTCCAAAGGCAAGAACTCAGGTCCTAGTGGTGACGAGCATGGGACTAGAAAAACCACATCCCACCGTGGCCTCCCATACAAGCCTTAGCATGTTTAACTTATATCACCTCATCAATATATCTTGATCTCCTGTCATACTAGATTCTCTGCATCTGATACATCATCTGGATAGATCAGACTCAAAAGCTATGCATGGCTAAGCAAGACACAAGATCAACGTGTGAAAATCACCAAAATTTAAGACAACTTCATTGGCTTATCAAAAATACTATAGAACATAAACAACTGGACAAACTAACTTCCATTTATTAATAGTCAATCCGCAATTCAATTCAGCATATATAGAAGTAACAATAGAACATGTTTCTACTAGCCTAGTATAGCCTTGAACTTCTCGGCCTTGCATTTCAAACAGCTAAGTACCATTAGCACAAGATCAAATCACCAAAATGTGCATGTACAAAGCTATGGATGGTTGAATTTGTTCCAAGGGACAGCTGTAAGAACCCACCCCAAAATTGAAACAACAAAGTACTTACAGAGTACAAACCACAGTGGCACAGTAGCTTCAAATAACAAGGATCCAATTATCCAGAGATATGAATGAAAATTTATCTACACAAGGGACAGGAAACTACTTCATGATATTACACTATACATGCATAGACATGTGTATACCAGATCAGAAGGATTTGGATATAATAAAAGCTGTAGAAGGAACTTCTCTAGTGAAGGAACAGAGCAAGAACAACCAAGCAGATAAGAACAAGAAGTCTGCATGAAGCATCGAGGCAACAAAGTTAATCAATGGTACATCATCGTTATAGAAATTGCAGAATCAAGTCATGTATCAGCAAACAATAGTTTGATTTAAGTACCTCCAGTGCTAAGAGAAAAGGTTGACATCCAAACAACATGAAATTGAATAGTACTAATAAATTATTTAAGTGTACATATATAATAGACAAGTGTTTGTGAGGTACTAATATTTTTCAATGGCATCATGTTTGTTTCAAAGTTAGGAGATCAGATTAGAAGATGTAGCACAGATCTAACAACTCACCTAACCTCCTTGTTTATTATTTAATACGAGGACCGAAATCACAACAGGCACTAATCTACAGATCCAGGTTGAACCAAAATCTGACTTTCAAAGCATTATTAAGATTATTTTCCAGGTCAGGGAGTATTTTCCAAAGGTAAAATCATCATCTGCCTTCCTAATTCTGCCAGTAAACTCTGAATTTAAACTAGGCGACTCGGGGCGACTAATCAAGCCTAGTGAAATGGTTAATGACATTCAAACAGATGGAACCAGACCTACATTTTGTATTCATCAAGATTGTTTAGGAAACAGGAAGGTTCATGCTATCAGGGTTAAAATTGTGTTCTTAGAGTCCTAGCAAACAAACAAGAGTGCATAAACTAAAGTGAACTATCAAACAAAATTACCATGTAGCCAATATCAGGAACAACTGTAACTCTTTTTAGTACAATTTGATGGAGCCTACAGCACATTTTTTAGCAACCGAATTGTGTTCTTATACCCTTAATAAGATCCTTCTACCAAAAAATCTATGTGTCTATGTAACTCTTGCAAATGCCACATAAACATCTATGTATCTCTTAGGATTGTTTTCGGCTTGATGAAAAAATCTATATATCTAACCACTATGTTGGTTTGACATTTGGAATGAGTAGGAGTTTCTTGCCAAACATTTGGAATCATCTGCAGCCTGCAGCACAACCACAAAAAAATCAAGTGCCAAGTACCTAGCGTGCATGAACATCATCATAAACCAGCCGGAGGCACTCCTAATCCAACAATCCACCCACGAATCCAACTCCAAGTTGCAGTTCCTCGCGCTAAATCCCGAAGGATATTGAGCCCAAAACAAAATTTGGCTTAAAATTGCAGAAGAAAGGGAGGGAGAGATGGAAACCTTACCCGAGAGGCGTCGTTCTCCTTGTCTGCGAGACCCTCCTGGACACACCCGGAGCAGCGTATCCCTCCACCCACTTTCCAACGGCTGCTAAAAGTTCAGCCACCCAGTGCACTCCACTCCTCCATGGTATCGAGGATGCGGCCCCCTTCTCGTGATGCCGCTGCTGCCAGAAACCCTAGAGAGAGGAAAACAGTAAAGAGGTGAGGAGGAGGGAGAAATGGAGCACACCAAGAGAGGGAGTTGAGGAGTATGCTCACCCTGCTTCCTAGGAGGCCGCCATGCTCGTGGTCAGGGAGGGGCCTCGACATGGAGAATCAACGCCTTGACCTGGAGCCATCCACCACGTGCTAGACCTCCTCCGGATCCACTCCTCCGTCGAATCCTCCCCTCTAGCATCTACTCCTTTCCTCCCCTCCGCCGCCTGTTCCTTTTCTCGTCAGCTCTGCTGGGAGACGAGCGTTGTGGAGGGAGGACAAGGGGCGTGGGATGCTGATGATGAGGGCGTTGTTCCTGTACGCCGCTGCGACTATGGTGAGGTGAGGAGAGGAGGATAGGGTGGCTGCGAGATCTTGCTGGAGAAGAAGGGGAGAGGCTGGAGCAAGCGGGAAGAGCGGCGGCGCGCGGATCTCGCTGGAGAAGGAAGAGCAGCGGCTGGGGATCTCGCTGGAGACGATGGGTTCAACGGCTGGAGCGAGCAGGAAGAGCGGCGGCGCGGATCTCGCTGGAGCGGCGACGCGGATCTCACTGGAGCGGCCGCGGTAGGTTTAGGGTTGGGGAGATGCGTTCGCTGGGAGAGGGTGGGGATGAGGCGGTTTTGGTTCGGCACGCTGCTTGTGAAAATATTTGGTGCTGTAGCGATGGTTAGTGCCATGTCATCGATCCATGTCAAAGTTCCCGCATATTAGCATCCTTCTTCAATATTATTGTTAGTTTTGAATTGGTGTTCCCACCATCCTTCTTCAATATTATGACGCATCTCCTGGTTCACCTAGTGGAAGAGATTGCCATTCTCGGTCCAGTATTTCTGCATAATATGTTCCCCTTTGAGAGGTTCATGGGAGTCTTAAAGAAATATGTTCATAACCGTGCTAGACCAGAAGGAAGCATCTCCAAGGGATATGGAACAGAGGAGGTCATTGTGTTTTGTGTTGACTTTATTCCTGACCTTAAGCCGATTGGTGTTTCTGACTCGCGGCATGAGGGAAGACTAAGTGGAAAAGGCACGCTGGGAAAGAAAGCAATGATATGTAGGGACGAGGATTCTTTCACTAAAGCACACTACACAGTTCTACATAATTCCACCTTGGCAGCTCTGTATATCGAGGAACACAAGAATATTCTACGCTCCAAAAACCCGGGGAAGCCTGAATCACTGATTACAGATGAACACATGAAGTCTTTCGGTGGTTGGATGTGGACACATCTCTTGAATGACACCACTATTGGAGATCAGCTATACTAGTTGGCCGCGACACCATCTTCTACTGTATTGAATTTCCAAAGTGCAGAAATAAATGGGAATACATTCTACACGATCGCCCAAGATAAAAAGAGCACCAACCAAAATAGTGGTGTCCGCTTTGATGCAATAGACAAGACAAGTTCTTTGGGTCTCACCAAATTCCTGTGGTGCATTGTTCCCCTATATGTGCCACAAAATAGTGAAATTTTCTGTGGCGCATTGCCTGAAATGCGCCACTATAATTTATCCATGGTGCATGATCACACATATCCACAACCAAAGATCCGTTTATCTATGGTTGTTTTCCTAGTAGTGGTGGAAGCAGTTACCACGTCCAGTATTTTACAATCCAGGAGAAACATGCGAGCCATTGGACACTTTTTTGTCAACCTGGATATCTGACTATCACATGTTATAGGAACCATGATGCCTCGTTCATCCTTGAAGCTGAACTATGCAGTATGCTTCAATCCCATTTCAGTATGTTTACGCAGAGAAGCAACCATAACAGGGATAATGCAGATATTCGCTGGTGCTTCTTGCATCATGATACAAGTACCACGAATCAACTTTCCCTTTCCACTAGCTAATTTAGAGAGGTAGGTGCCAATGAGTATCGAAACCAGGTAAGGGGTCTCTAGGGAGATCCTACTTGACGGAAATTTGGGGACAAAACTAAGATTTTTTTTTCCAATGTTCGGCTAGCAAACAATTCTAGCTTCGATCTATCTCTTTAACGTCAATAGCCAGTTAGTGGTTATATTTAGTGCGAATAGAAAAAAGAAGAGTACCTCACCCACATATATCCAACACTTATTCCTGGGTAGGAGGATCTGCCATCCTCCATGCTTCTCAACTCGTCCAGCGGCAAGGCGGGATAAAGCCTCGCAACGGCAGGCACGACATGCGGCATTGGAGATCGGGATCAAGCGAGTAGGTGCAACAACCTGGCGCCAAAAGGAAAATGTCCCAAGGGATCGGTCTAGGTGGAGGGTGTATTTCGCCACCACCGGGCCTAGGGTTCATGTGAAGGAGGGAGTGAATTTGGTCAACGCACTAAGGCATTTAGTTCCTCGTTTTTACTACGTGGTTGCCGCGTTGGCGCTTGTGTCACAGACAGAGTAGTAATTTGGAGGTCTCGACCGTCTCCTTCATGGGACAGTTGATGGAATTTTTGAGCTTGGTAGGAGTGGAATGAGTTTGCCTTGAAATGGGTCCTCTCAGAGTTTGGCAACCCCAACTTTTCGAAACCCGATAATTACAAGCAACTCGAACCCCTCAAGTTGATTAGCCCATGAAGGAGGGCACTAGTAGAAAACATGCCATCCGTTCGCGCCCCCTCAGAGCATTAGTCTCGGTTGCGCCACCAACCAGGACTAATGCTGGCACGCGTCCCGGTTCGAGCGGGCACAAGGCCTGGAGGCATGCGTCCCGGTTGGTAAGGGGGCATACGTCCCGGTTGGAGCCACCAACCGGGACTAAAGGTTTGGCGACAGCCACGTGGCGTGGCACACACCTTTAGTCCCGGTTGGTGGCTCCAACCGGGACGTATGCTCCCGCCCTCTATAAATGCAACGCCCCAGCCCCCTCTGCCTCCACTCTGTTTTTTCTCTTGGTGGAAGGTGTGAGGGGTGTGCTAGTTTTTTCTCCCCAATGCATGCATTCAAGGTGTTTGATGAAATGTTTGAGTGAATAATCCCGTTCAATTTCTCATAAAACAAAAATATAGAAGGTGTCCGAGACGCACTTGAGCTTTCTCCTCTTTATTTCCCTCAATCGAGGTTAGCAATCTTATCTTTTCTCTGTCATTGATACAATGCATGTGTCGATGTGAATTGGTCATTTCACTATTTATGATGTCCTGTTTTTTGATAAACTTACTTATATAATGCAGATGAACGGTCGGGAATGGATGTACGGTGACCGGCGTGTAGCCGAGTATATGAAAGGCGTGGATAAATTTATCGATGTGGCTACAGCAAACAAAGAGAATGGTTTTATACGTTGTCCATGTGTTCAATGTCGGAACAACAAGGAGTACTCTTCCTCGAAAATCATTCGCGGCCACCTGATTATGAAAGGTTTCATGCCCATCTATAATTGCTGGACTAAGCATGGGGAAAGAGGGGTTATGATGGAAGATGGTGAAGAAGAAGAAGATGATAACAACTATCATCATATGTTTCCTGAATACAGCGATACTGCAATGGAAGACAATGGAGAGGAAGGAGTTGAAGAACGGGCATCAGATGAGCCGGCTGATGAACTTGGTAGGGTCATTTCTGATGCAAAGCGAGACTGTGAAACAGAAAATGAGAAGTTGAAGTTAGAGGGCATGTTAGAAGATCACAAGAAATTGTTGTACCCAAATTGTGAAGATGGCAGCACAAAGCTCGGTACCACACTGGAATTGTTGCGATGGAAGGCAGAGTGTTGTCTAACTGACTCCTCATTTGAAAAGATGCTGAAAATAATGAAGCCAAAGTTTCCAAAACATAACGAACTTCCCGAGAATACCTACGAAGCAAAGAAGACTCTTTGTCCTCTAGGATTAGATGTGCAAAAGATACATGCATGCATTAATGACTGCATCCTCTACCGCGGTAAGGATTATGAGAATTTAGATAAATGCCCGGTATGCAATGCGTTGGGGTATAAAATCAGACGAGATGACCCTGGTGATGTTGAGGGAGAGCCCCTCCGAAAGAGGGTTCCTGCTAAGGTTATGTGGTATGCTCCTATAATACCAAGGTTGAAACGCATGTTCAGAAACAAAGAGCATGCCAGGTTGTTGCGATGGCACAAAGAAGACTGTAAGAAAGACGGGAAGTTGAGACACCCTGCTGATGGGTCACAATGGAGAAAAATCGAGAGAGACTTCCCAGACTTTGTAGGTGATGCAAGGAACTTATGGTTTGGTCTAAGTACGGATGGCATGAATCCTTGTGGGGAGCAGAGCTATAGTCACAGCACCTGGCCCGTGACTCTATGTATCCACAACCTGCCTCCTTGGTTGTGCATGAAGCGTAAGTTCATTATGATGCCAGTGCTCATCCAAGGCCCGAAGCAACGACATTGATGTGTACCTTAGGCCATTAGTTGAAGAACTCTTACAGTTGTGGGGCAAACCAGGTGTACGTGCGTGGGATGAGAACAAACAAGAGCCATTTGATCTACGAGGGTTGTTATTCGTAACCATCAATGATTGGCCTTCTCTTAGTAACCTTTCAGGACAGACAAACAAGGGATATAAGGCATGCACACACTGTTTAGATAAGACTGAAGGTACATATTTGCATAAATTCAAGAAGATTGTGTACCTGGCGAATCGACGATTTCTTCCGACCAATCATCCCGTAAGAAAGAAAGGCAAGCATTTCAAAGGTGCGGCAGATCACCGGAAGAATCCTGAACTCCCTGCTGGTGATGATGTATTTGGTATGGTTAAGGACATAATCTTTGGAAAGGGTCCCGGCGGTCAATCAGTTCCGAACGACATCGCTACAGGACACGCACCCATGTGGAAGAAGAAATCTATATTTGGGGAGTTGCCATATTGGAAAGTCCTGCGTGTCCGCTCTTCAATCGACGTGATGCACATGACGAAGAATCTTTGCATGAACCTGCTAGGATTCCTAGGCATGTATGGGAAGACAAAAGATACACCAGAAGCACGGGAGGACCAACAAATTATGAAAGACCCAAAGAACATGCATACACAGAACAAGACGGATAAAGAGCGTCACTTAAGTCGTGCCAGCTATGCTCTTACAAAAGCAGAGAAGGAAATCTTTTTTGAAGTCCTTTACAGTATCAAGGTGCCGTCGGGCTTCTCATCTAATATAAAGGGGATAATAAATATGGCAGAGAAAAAGTTCCAAAACCTGAAGTCTCATGACTGTCACGTGATTATGACGCAGTTGCTTCCGATTGCATTGAGGGGGCTTCTACCGGAAAATGTTCGAGTACCCATTGTGAAGCTGTGTGCATTCCTCAATGCAATATCTCAGAAGGTAATCAATCCAGATATTCTGCCAAGGTTACATAAGGATGTGGTACAATGTATTGTTAGTTTTGAATTGGTGTTCCCACCATCCTTCTTCAATATTATGACGCATCTCCTGGTTCACCTAGTGGAAGAGATTGCCATTCTCGGTCCGGTATTTTTGCACAATATGTTCCCCTTTGAGAGGTTCATGGGAGTCTTAAAGAAATATGTTCATAACCGTGCTAGACCAGAAGGAAGCATCTCCAAGGGATATGGAACAGAGGAGGTCATTGAGTTTTGTGTTGACTTTATTCCTGACCTTAAGCGATTGGTGTTTCGACTCGTGGCATGAGGGAAGACTAAGTGGAAAAACACTGGGAAAGAAAGCAATGATATGTAGGGACGGGATTCTTTCACTAAAGCACACTACGCTTCTACATAATTCCACCTTGGCAGCTCCGTATATCGAGGAACACAAGAATATTCTACGCTCCAAAAACCCGGGGAAGCCTGAATCACTGATTACAGATGAACACATGAAGTCTTTCGGTGGTTGGATGCGGACACATCTCTTGAATGACACCACTATTGGAGATCAACTATACTTGTTGGCCGCGTCACCATCTTCTACTGTATTGAATTTCCAAGGGTACGAAATAAATGGGAATACATTCTACACGATCGCCCAAGATAAAAAGAGCACCAACCAAAATAGTGGTGTCCGCTTTGATGCAATAGACGAGACAAGTTCTTTGGGTCTCACCAAATTCCTGTGGTGCATTGTTCCCCTATATGTGCCACAAAATAGTGAAATTTTCTGTGGCGCATTGCCTGAAATGCGCCACTATAATTTATCCATGGTGCATGATCACACATATGCACAACCAAAGATCTGTTTATCTATGGTTGTTTTCCTAGTAGTGGTGGAAGCAGTTACCACGTCCAGTATTTTACAATCCAGGAGAAACATGTGAGCCATTGGACACTTTTTTGTCAACCTGGATATCTGACTATCACATGTTATAGGAACCATGATGCCTCGTTCATCCTTGAAGCTGAACTATGCAGTATGCTTCAATCCCATTTCAGTATGTTTACGCAGAGAAGCAACCATAACAGGGATAATGCAGATATTCGATGGTGCTTCTTGCATCATGATACAAGTACCACGAATCAACTTGCCCTTTCCACTAGCTAATTTAGAGAGGTAGGTGCCAATGAGTATCGAAACCAGGTAAGGGGTCTCTAGGGAGATCCGACTTGACGGAAATTTGGGGACAAAACTAAGAATTTTTTTCCAACGTTCGGCTAGCAAACAATTCTAGCTTCGATCTATCTCTTTAACGTCAATAGCCAGTTAGCGGTTATATTTAGTGTGAATAGAAAAAAGAAGAGTACCTCACCCACATGTATCCAACACTTATTCCTGGGTAGGAGGATCTGCCATCCTCCATGCTTCTCAACTCGTCCAGCGGCAAGGCGGGCTAAAGCCTCGCAACGGCAGGCACGACATGCGGCATTGGAGATCAGGATCAAGCGAGTAGGTGCAACAACCTGGCGCCAGAAGGCAAATGTCCCAAGGGATCGGTCTAGGTGGAGGGTGTATTTCGCCACCGCCGGGCCTAGGGCTCATGCGAAGGAGGGAGTGAATTTGGTCAACGCACTAAGGCATTTAGTTCCTCGTTTTTACTACGTGGTTGCCGCGTTGGCGCTCGTGTCACAGACAGAGTAGTAATTTGGAGGTCTCGACCGTCTCCTTCATGGGACAGTTGATGGAATTTTTGAGCTTGGTAGGAGTGGAATGAGTTTGCCTTGAAATGGGTCCTCTCAGAGTTTGGCAACCCAACTTTTCGGAACCCAATAATTACAAGCAACTCGAACCCCTCAAGTTGATTAGCCCATGAAGGAGGGCACTAGTAGAAAACATGCCATCCGTTCGCGCCCCCTCATAGCATTAGTCTCGGTTGCGCCACCAACCGGGACTAATGCTGGCACGCGTCCCGGTTCGAGCGGGCACGAGGCCTGGAGGCATGCGTCCCGGTTGGTAAGGGGGCATACATCCCGGTTGGAGCCACCAACCGGGACTAAAGGTTTGGCGACAGCCACGTGGCGTGGCACACCTTTAGTCCCGGTTGGTGGCTCCAACCGGACGATCTCCGCCCTCTATAAATGCAACGCCCCAGCCCCACTCTGTTTTTTCTCTTGGTGGAAGGTGTGAGGGGTGTGCTAGTTTTTTCTCCCCAATGCATGCATTCAAGGTGTTTGATGAAATGTTTGAGTGAATAATCCCGTTTAATTTCTCATAGAACAAAAATATAGAAGGTGCCCGAGACGCATTTGAGCTTTCTCCTCTTTATTTCCCTCGATCGAGGTTAGCAATCTTATCTTTTCTCTGTCATTGATACAATGCATGTGTCGATGTGAATTGGTCCTTTCACTATTTATGATGTCCTGTTTTTTGATAAACTTACTTATATAATGCAGATGAACGGTCGGGAATGGATGTACGGTGACCGGCGTGTAGCCGAGTATATGAAAGGCGTGGATAAATTTATCGATGTGGCTACGACAAACAAAGAGAATGGTTTTATATGTTGTCCATGTGTTCAATGTCGGAACAACAAGGAGTACTCTTCCTCGAAAATCATTCGCGGCCACCTGATTATGAAAGGTTTCATGCCCATCTATAATTGCTGGACCAAGCACGGGGAAAGAGGGGTTATGATGGAAGATGGTGAAGAAGAAGATGATGATAACAACTATCATCATATGTTTCCTGAATACAGTGATACTGCAATGGAAGACAATGGAGAGGAAGGAGTTGAAGAACGGGCATCAGATGAGCCGGCTGATGAACTTGGTAGGGTCATTTCTGATGCAAAGCGAGACTGTGAAACAGAAAATGAGAAGTTGAAGTTAGAGGGCATGTTAGAAGATCACAAGAAATTGTTGTACCCAAATTGTGAAGATGGCGGCACAAAGCTCGGTACCACACTTTGGAATTGTTGCGATGGAAGGCAGAGTGTGGTCTAACTGACTCCTCATTTGAAAAGATGCTGAAAATAATGAAGCCAAAGTTTCCAAAACATAACGAACTTCCCGAGAGTACCTACGAAGCAAAGAAGACTCTTTGTCCTCTAGGATTAGATGTGCAAAAGATACATGCATGCATTAATGACTGCATCCTCTACCGCGGTAAGGAGTATGAGAATTTAGATAAATGCCCGGTATGCAATGCGTTGCGGTATAAAATCAGACGAGATGACCCTGGTGATGTTGAGGGAGAGCCCCTCCGGAAGAGGGTTCCTGCTAAGGTTATGTGGTATGCTCCTATAATACCAAGGTTGAAACGCATGTTCAGAAATAAAGAGCATGGCAGGTTGTTGCGATGGCACAAAGAAGACTATAAGAAAGACGGGAAGTTGAGACACCCTGCTGATGGGTCACAGTGGAGAAAAATCGAGAGACTTCCGGACTTTGCGGTGATGCAAGGAACTTATGGTTTGGTCTAATGCGGATGGCATGAATCCTTTTGGGGAGCAGAGCTCTGATCCATGACACCTGGCCCGTGACTCTATGTATCTACAACCTGCCTCCTTGGTTGTGCATGAAGCGTAAGTTCATTATGATGCCAGTGCTCATCCAAGGCCCGAAGCAACCGGGCAACGACATTGATGTGTACCTTAGGCCATTAGTTCAAGAACTCTTACAGTTGTGGGGCAAACCAGGTGTACATGCGTGGGATGAGAACAAACAGGAGCCATTTGATCTACGAGGGTTGTTATTCGTAACCATCAATGATTGGCCTTCTCTTAGTAACCTTTCAGGACAGACAAACAAGGGATATAAGGCATGCACACACTGTTTAGATAAGACTGAAGGTACATATTTGCATAAATGCAAGAAGATTGTGTACCTGGCGAATCGACGATTTCTTCCGACCAATCATCCCGTAAGAAAGAAAGGCAAGCATTTCAAAGGTGCGGCAGATCACCGGAAGAAGCCTGAACTCCCTGCTGGTGATGATGTATTTGGTATGGTTAAGGACATAGAAGTAATCTTTGGAAAGGGTCCCGGCGGTCAATCAGTTCCGAACGACATCGCTACAGGACACGCACCCATGTGGAAGAAGAAATCTATATTTGGGGAGTTGCCATATTGGAAAGTCCTGCGTGTCCGCTCTTCAATCGACGTGATGCACATGACGAAGAATCTTTGCATGAACCTGCTAGGATTCCTAGGCATGTATGGGAAGACAAAAGATACACCAGAAGCACGGGAGGACCAACAAATTATGGAAGACCCAAAGAACATGCATACACAGAACAAGACGGATAAAGAGCGTCACTTAAGTCGTGCCAGCTATGCTCTTACAAGAGCAGAGAAGGAAATCTTTTTTGAAGTCCTTTACAGTATCAAGGTGCCGTCGGGCTTCTCATCTAATATAAAGGGGATAATAAATATGGCAGAGAAAAAGTTCCAAAACCTGAAGTCTCATGACTGTCACGTGATTATGACGCAGTTGCTTCCGATTGCATTGAGGGGGCTTCTACCGGAAAATATTCGAGTACCCATTGTGAAGCTGTGTGCATTCCTCAATGCAATATCTTAGAAGGTAATCAATCCAGATATTCTGCCAAGGTTACATAAGGATGTGGTACAATGTATTGTTAGTTTTGAATTGGTGTTCCCACCATCCTTCTTCAATATTATGACACATCTCCTGGTTCACCTAGTGGAAGAGATTGCCATTCTCGGTCCGGTATTTTTGCACAATATGTTCCCCTTTGAGAGGTTCATGGGAGTCTTAAAGAAATATGTTCATAACCGTGCTAGACCAGAAGGAAGCATCTCCAAGGGATATGGAACAGAGGAGGTCATTGAGTTTTGTGTTGACTTTATTCCTGACCTTAAGCCGATTGGTGTTTCTGACTCGCGGCATGAGGGAAGACTAAGTGGAAAAGGCACGCTAGGAAAGAAAGCAATGATATGTAGGGACGGGGATTCTTTCACTAAAGCACACTACACAGTTCTACATAATTCCACCTTGGCAGCTCCGTATATCGAGGAACACAAGAATATTCTACGCTCCAAAAACCCGGGGAAGCCTGAATCACTGATTACAGATGAACACATGAAGTCTTTCGGTGGTTGGATGCGGACACATCTCTTGAATGACACCACTATTGGAGATCAGCTATACTTGTTGGCCGCGTCACCATCTTCTACTGTATTGAATTTCCAAGGGTACGAAATAAATGGGAATACATTCTACACGATTGCCCAAGATAAAAAGAGCACCAACCAAAATAGTGGTGTCCGCTTTGATGCAATAGACGAGAATGGACAAAAGGACACATACTATGGTTACATAGAGGAGATATGGGAACTAGACTATGGAGTCTCTTTTAAGGTCCCCTTGTTTCGCTGCAAATGGGTCAACCTGAATGGGGAAGGGGTAAAGATAGACCAGTTGTACGGAATGACAACAGTGGATCTCAACAATCTTGGTTATAGAGATGAACCATTCGTCCTAGCCAATGATGTATCTCAGGTTTTCTATGTGAAGGACATGTCCTCCAGACCAAAAAATAAAAAATATGCAAACGAATACATCATATGATGAGCCAAAGCGTCACATACTTCTTTCAGGGAAAAGAAACATCGTGGGAATCGAGGACAAGACAGACATGTCAGAAGATTATAATAAGTTCGATGAAATTCCGCCCTTCATAGTGAAAACTGACCCAAGCATTCCATTAAGTAAAGAAGATGCTCCATGGTTACGTCTGAAGCGATCATAAGGAAGGACATATGCCAAGAAGTTCATGCTCATATTATGTAACTCTAGTTCATGTCTTTCGCGGTTTGTGGCTTCACCGAAGGATATCTTTCGCGGTTTGTGGCTTGACCGGGACTATATATAGGGGGGCCTTTAATCCCGGTTTTGTAGTCTCATTTTTTAATATTAATAAATGTCTTGAGTGTTAGTCCCGTTTTGTGGCTGGACCGGTACTATGAAGAAGTTGTCCCGATTCGTACTTACCATTAAGATCTGATGCCCTTTTCCATTTTCCGAGCGTAAAAAACGGGTTGTTTTGTGAAGTAACCACCAAAATGCCGTTTCAGAACGCTACCGTCCCATTTTCCTAAAATACCAGACCACCTTACATGGACTATCTCCCAACCGGGACATCTCAAACCTTTTCGTCCATCCCGGTTAAAAAGGACAAATGTCTGCCGAATCGGTAGGAAGTGGGTCCTGTTTGTACTACAGGTACATGATCTATCGCCCGTGATTTTTTGAAAAAATCATTTTTAGACTCGCAATATGTGGTTTCTTCAGAGATCCAATGCAAGTTCTAAATGAGCCATTTTTCCTCCCGCCATTTCTTCCCGCCATATTTCTTCCCGCCATTTTTTCCCGGCATTTCTCTCGCCATTTCTTCCCGCCAGTTCTTCCCTTCAGTTATCTTCCTGCCATTTCTCACTATATATATGTAGGGTCGGACTCCATTGTTATTGCACATTTCTAGACTCATAACTGCAACCTCATCACTCCTTCCCATGACTTCCACCGTATCACTAACTCCCAGGGAGGCGGAGGCGCTTTGCGCCTCGAACTACCCCTTCCCGCCGGGCTACTGTGTCCCCATCAGCTGGATGCTTTGGCCGAGGCGTGCCGGTTCCTCCTGTCCCTCTAGGTGTGGCGCGTCGGATGGCCATCACGAACCACTACTACTTCGAGCTCACGCCGGAGCAGCGGAGGAATCCCAGATGGCATCCCGACTATTTCCTGACTTGGGAAGCCTTCTTCATGGATCGGCGTGAGAGGGCGCTCGCTAGGCACGAGGAGGATGGCCCACCTTCTCCGAACTTCAACGAGGCCGGCAGTCAGTTGTGGTGGCGCGGTCGGACTCTCCAGAGCGTCATGGCCTATGACACGGTCCCGACTCTAGCCCCCGCCTGCGCTACCCTCAAGTCCAGCCCACTCGTACTCAGCCTTCAAGGTTCAACTACGGCGACCCGGCAGCGACAGCGATGATGACGGCGACTACAAAGATGGCGAGTATTACAGGTATAGGCAGGAGCATGACTGAATCACTCCAACATTGCAAAACAAGTTCGGCCGATTGTGGCTTAATTTGGCCATGTATCTTAATTTCCAGTTCTTCTATGTAACTTTGTGTTAGTTGCGTTATGTACTTTAATTGTAGTTCTATCCTAATAAAATTTTCTTTCCGCCCATTATTTCCCGTCCTTTTTTCCCCGCCCATTAATATATAAAAAATATAAGTTAATTCAAATCCAAATTAAAACACAGTAAATGGTTTTGAATTATTTATTCAAATTCAAACACTTTTTATGTTTAAAGTTTTTCTAAATTCCAAATTAATATTCAAAAAATATAAGTTAATTCATTTTTAATTTTAAATGGTTCATATTTTAAATGGTTACATTAATTACTTTTTAAAAATACAAAATGGTTTTGAATTAGTTATTCAAATTCAAACACTTTTTATGTTTAAAGTTTTTCTAAATTCCAAATAAATATTCAAAAAATATAAGTTAATTAAATTTTAATTTTAAATGGTTCATAGTTTAAATGGTTACATTAATTATTTTTTAAAAATAGAAAATGGTTTTGAATTATTTATTCAAATCCAGACACTTTTTATGTTTAAAGTTTTTCAAAATTCCAAATTAATATTCAAAAAATATAAGTTAATTTATTTTTAATTTTAAATGGTTCATAGTTTAAATTGTTACATTAATTATTTTTAAAAACAGAAAATGGTTTTGAATTAGTTATTCAAATCCAGACACTTTTTATGTTTAAAGTTTTTCTAAATTCCAAATTAATATTCAAAAAATATAAGTTAATTCATTTTTAATTTTAAATGGTTACATTAATTATTTTTTAAGAATAGAAAATGGTTTTGAATTAGTTATTCAAATTCAAACACTTTTTATGTTTAAAGTTTTTCTAAATTCCAAATTAATATTCAAAAAATATAAGTTAATTCATTTTTAATTTTAAATGGTTCATATTTTAAATGGTTACACTAATTATTTTTTAAACATAGAAAATGGTTTTGAATTAGTTATTCAAATTCAAACACTTTTTATGTTTAAAGTTTTTTCTAAATTCCAAATTAATATTCAAAAAATATAAGTTAATTCATTTTTAATTTTAAATGGTTCATAGTTTAAATGGTAACATTAATTATTTTTAAAAACAGTAAATGGTTTTGAATTAGTTATTCAAATTCAAACACTTTTTATGTTTAAAGTTTTTCTAAATTCCAAAGTAATTATCATTTAAAAAACATTACAAATTTAAACCCCAAAATAAAAAATAAGGCGGGAACAGAGAGAAAATTGCTGAAATTTTTTGAAAACAGGGTCATATGTCCCGGTTGGAGCCACCAACCGGGACTAAAGACCCCTGCGCGCGCCCCTTGGTCTGCTGAAAAAATTGGAGTATACGTCCCGGTTAGTGGCTCCAACCAGGACGTATGACCCTTTAGTCCCGGTTGGAGCCACCAACCGGGACGTATACTCCCTCCCCTTTATAACTTGCGCGCCTCTTCTTCTTCTTTACGATCTCACTTCTCTGCTTCTTCTCTGGTTTCATCGACGATGCCGCCAGGCTGCCCGCGCCCTCCGTCGTCGTCAGCGCCTCCGCCTCCGTCTTCGGTCGCGCGCCCTCGGCCGTCTCCGTCATCCTCGCCACGCGCGCTCCGGCCGCCACCGCCGCACGCTCCGGCCGCCACTACCGCCCGTGTCCTTCCCGATCACAGCGCCGCGTCCTTCTTCCCCCTTCCCGACTTCCCGTCCTGTCCTTCCCAGCCACTGGCCAGCTGGTATACCCTGTGTAGATGTATTTAGATTTAGGTGTATGTATATATTAGGCAGATGTGTTTAGATTTTTTTGACATGTGTAGATGTATTTAGATTTAGGTGTATGTATTTGACATGTGTAGATGTATTTTTTGACATATTATTTTATTAGGTGTATGTATATATTATTTTAGGTATATATTATTCTAGGTGTATGTATATATTTATTTAGATTTTAGGTGTATAGTCGTTAGATCATTTAGGTGTGTATTTAGATGATGTAGATCCCGACGCGCGCGCGCACTAGTGATGATATTTAGTTGATGATTATTTTAGTTGATATGATCCCGACGCGCGCGCACATGGAGACGTCGTCGGCCGCCCATTGTCAGTTGCCCGCAGGTGCGTAAATCGTGCATTCTCTCCCTCTTTCTCCCCCTCGCGTGCGTTCTCTCCCTCTCTGGCCAAACCCTAGCCGGCCCTAGTAGCCGGCCGTCGTGGTGAGTTGCTGGTTCTCGTGGACCCTATCTCTCGCCCCCTCTCGCTCTTGTTCCTCCTCCCTGTCGACCACCTGCCACCTCTGCCGCTCACCGTCGTCGTGCTCTCCTCTCCGGTGACCTTTTCGAGGCGGCGCCGCTACTCTTTGGCTCGCCTCAACCTCCTCTCTCTAACACGCACACGCACACGGCCTAGCTCGCGCTCCACCGCCGTCCCCTTTGTCGTTCTGAGGCTCACCGGCGTCAATGACATCACGGTGACGTCACCCCGGCGTCGGCACGTGGTCAACCCCTAGTCAACCTGGCCTGGGTCCCACCCTGCCCACGTGGAGGATGAGTTGGCCTAGGGGCCAACTGTCTGTCTCTTTGGCTAGCTGTAGCCCGGGTGTAAAAAGTATATAAGTTGGTTTTACCTTTTTAAGCTATAATCATGCATTGCTAATCAAAATGTTCAGAAAATGAGTTCTACCTTTTTAAGCTATAATCATACATTGCTAATCAACTTTAATGACAAGTTTAATTAGAGAACTAAATCAACCCCTCTCATGTGTTTCCGGAGTTTCCCGAGTTAGGGTTTTCAACCCTCGGAACCCCGTTTAAACTGCCGAGCAAGTTTTAGGGTTTCATTTCAATGCAATTCAACTTGTCATATCATCATCCTTGTTTGAGCATTCCGCCTATCCCTCCTCCCCGACCGCCATAGTGCCTCCGTCTCCGTCCATCGCCACGCGCTCCAGCCGCCCTTCCCTTTTAGTGTGTATGTATATATTGTGTATGTATATATAGTGTGTATGTATATATTTTTATTATTGTGTATATATATATTAGGGTTTCTCTGAATTAGGGTTTATCCGTTTTGACTTATCCGTTTTTCCACCTATGCAGAAAATATGGACCCACACGTCAAAGACGAAGAAAAGGAAGAGTTGATCCAAGGTGTGATCCGCGGGGAAGAAAATTTAGATGTATCGACGTTTCTGAACAACTCCGGTGAGGGTGATCCTCTTTTTGCCGGAATAGACGACTTGTTTGAGGTTGAAGGTGTTGCCTTCCACGAGGGACAAGGCGATACCTTGTGTAATCGAGAAGACGACCGCTCTGGCGAGGTGCATGTAATATAATTAATTCATTAATTAATCATCTGCTATCTATATAGAAATAGTAACGACGATCTTTCTTCTTTTAGCCCTCCGGATCGAAGAAATCTACTGAAAAGAGCAGACGAGGCCCAACCAAAAAGTTGGAAGACCATGAGAGGTTCAGGATTGAAGATGTCGCTGAAGACGGCAAACTGACGGCTCCCGAAGTTGTCGCAAACAAATTTGTGGCACAATGCGGAGTAATCGTTAGGGACTTAATCCCGATCACCATTCGAAATTGGAATAGGCCTGCTGATGCGGAAGAAGAGGGAACATGTTTATTTGTCCCTAACCACGCCAAAGATTTACTGTGGAAGAGGCTCATGGTTAATTTCAAACTACCGAAGATAGAGCTGGATCCAAATGCGGAGGATCCAGTTGAGGACGCCTTAGAACATGGGAGAGCCATGGAGGCTAAGGTCAGGGAGTGGGCTTTGAAGAAGATGGCCCAGTGTTTCACCAACTGGAAGAAAAGATTGCACCTTGACTATGTCGTGAAAGAGAAGACTCCCGATTTCAAGAATATTCAGTTTGAGAAGATAAAACCATTCTGGGCTGAGTTTGTGAAATACAAGACATCAGAAAAAGCTAAGAAAATGTCTACAACGAATAAGCTGAATGCTGCTAACAAGAAGTATCACCATACTATGGGGCAAGGTGGCTCTGGTGGCATTCCTAAGTGGGAGAAACTTGAGAATGAACTGCGTGCTAAAAAGATCACCCCAGAGACAGACGATTGGGTAGAACGTGCAAGGAATTGGTTTTACGGGCATGGGGGCACGTTGGACTCGGAAGGGATATGTATATATAACATACGACATAAAGAAGACCCCTTGCCAATCGAGAGGATGAGAAAAGCAGTAAAGGCTGTTAAAGATGGGGACTTCATTCCCGATAGAGAGAATGATGAGCTCACACTCACCCTTGGAAATAAGGAACATGATGGATGAACACGAGGCACAAGAGGCTCCCAACCATGGAGGACTGGGTTTCCCGAAGAGAGGAAGAAATATCCTGATAGAAGCCGTCAGAGGAGAAAGGACAGGGCGGAAGTTGAAGCAGATAGTCAGAAAGAGCGAATGCGTATAATTGAAGAACGAATAAAGCAACAACAAGATGAAATTAACGCACTTAAAGAGCAAAGTACTACCGGCCCATCTCAGCAGCACACTGCATTCGATGCTATCGGCCTATCGAATAATCGAAAAAGCAGTGTGGCTTCCACCGAGGTCCCGGGTGATGACAATGGCGATGACGATGGTGCACCGACGATGGCTCCTGTTGGCTACCCAGTGGATGATATCACCGAGATGACACACTGCGAGCTACATGTCAAAGTTGTGAACATATCAATGAAGGTGGCGGTCGGCTATGCCTTACCAATTGGACCCACACCAACTTACCACTGTCGTCCGGTTCCAGAGGGCTACGCTGTTGTCGGGGTGGATGAAGTCATGCCCACCTTTGAAGTTTTGGATCTTGACTACCCTGCAGGTGAAGGGGATGTATTTGTCTTGGGAGACGCAACAAACGTCACCATTCTATGGCCGAAGGAATGTATCGTTCTTCGAAATCACACGCCAAGGCCATCTTCGCCGCCGCCTCACCCGTCTCCAGCGAGGTCATCGCCCATGGCAAGCCGTCTTCGTCGCCTCACCCGGATCCGTCGCCTCACCAATCTCCAGCGCAGCCATCGCCGCGGGAGCCATCGCCGGGGCCTCGGGATAAAAAGCATAAGCGTACCGCTACTCTGCGTCGTGGTAAGCGATCGTCGAAACGTAAACAAGAGCCTCTTCCAAAAGTATCAAAGGTTCCTCCCAAGAGATCTTATGGTATCTTGAAGAGGAGGCTGCGGCTATCGTTGATGCGAAGCGACGTTTTTAAGCTAAGCTAAGGCAGCCGAAAGAGCCAGAGTTCCCCAGCGCCAAAGAAGAAAAAGCTAAAGTGTTGAAAATGCTAAAGACTCTTCATCAACCCGAGCCAAAGCTGTCATCAGACTATGAGCGTTCTATTCTCAAGTCACATGCGGCACAAAAAGCCTCGAACAGCAGTACATATGCAAGCGAGAAATCTGTTGCCTAGCTTGGAGAACAAGCAAAACAGTCTTGCGCCCCTCTCAAGGTGATTTCCCAAACCAATGTGGGGTCGAGCAAATATGGGGTCGAAGAGCAGTATGATCCAGAGGTAGTTACTGTACGGAGAAGTCGCTGCTCAAGGTATGAGTATTGCCCAGTACTTATCCCAGTTAGAGTACTTCCCCGTGAGTGAAGTAGCATACAAATACCAGTACGGCAAACCTCTCGTCAAACCTGAGGAGGTAAATAATCTTCCAACAAAAATGCGAAGATTGCATAACTGGTACATGCATGCCACAAAGGCCGGGGCTAAGTGGATAGTGCTGAGGGTTACAAAAAAGCATCATGGGAAAGAAAAGGATGACATGATATCCATTGAATTTGATGAACCATTTCTATTATTCAATCAAGACGCCTTGGACAAATCGATTATCAGTGCCTATTGTCTGTAAGTACTAATTCTGTAATTAATTTAGTCTCCAGCTATCTCACCTTGTTTATTGCATGCATATAATCATACTATAATATGCAGAATGAAGATTCTCGAATGCAGCAGAGGACAAATCTATGACATTGGCTTCATTGACCCATATTGGGTTCATGAAGCTAATCTCAAAACAAGCCCCCGGGATACGGAGGATAATATAGTACACGCGTTAAGGTTTCAAGAAACCAGAAGGGAAATACTTTTTCCTTACAACTTCGAGTGAGTGTTATTGTCTTCTATACACTTTCTATTTCGCTTACTCGATGTTAAGTATATAATTGATTAGTTATGCATTCGCAGCTTCCACTATATTATGTTAATCATTCAACTTGACAAAGGGTGTGTACTAGTCATGGACTCGAAACATAAACCCCTTGAGCAGTGGAAGGACATGCAGATGATCCTCCAGCGGTAATTCTAATCATTGTGACAATATATCGGCAACGTTCATGAATTTTATGATATCAAGTAATTAATAACTTCTTTTATTCGTTTTCTTCGCCGGGCAGTGCTTGGAAACGGTTCACCAGGAAGGCTCGGGGTGTTTGGAAAGGGGAGCTTACATTTGAAGCACTAGATGTAAGCACCACTAGCTATATCCACGCATCTCTTTGATTCTAGTTTTGATACAGTTATTATCATGATTGATTATTATTTTAATTGAACTATGTTCTCGTAAAGTGTCTGACACAGGGACCAGGTAACAATCTATGTGGATACTATGTTTGCGAGTTCATCCGGCAGACGTACGATGAGAAGGGCAGAAATTTAGATAAACTCCACGTACGTAAACAATTTTTATAGTTTTTAATTACAATCAAATTGTGTTTAGTTTTATTCATATAGGCTCACTCCTTTTTTAAATCAGATCGAACGTCTACGGGACGATCTTCTGCCAAAGGATCGCGTACGAGCAATTCAGGAGGAATTGGCGGGATTCTTGGATGCAGAAGTCCTAAACCTAAAAGAGGAATACTATTCGGCTGTGTATAGACAATAGGAATTGTAAAAAGAGCAGCTTTTGTATGTAGTGCATGAACTCGATCCGTGTATCGAATGTAATATTGTCATGATGATCTTCTATAATATAACGGTTCCTTCATTGATAAGTGCAAAACACTAAATAAACAATAAAACAACCTAAATGAATTCTCTGCCGTGGCACAAAAAGTGGCTAAAATGCTGCCGCGGCAACAAAATGTACCAAAATGAATTCTCTGCCGCGGCAGAGAAATGGGCCAAATCTCTGCCGCGGCAGAAGGTTATTTACCCCGGTTCGTGTTACGAACCGGGACTAATGCTCCACCTCCCTCGCCCTGTGACGCCGCCACGTGTATCCCCATTTGTCCCGATTGGTGGGGCAACCGGGACTAAAGGTTGGGGCTTTAGTCCCGATTGCCCCGTCCTGGTTGGGTAACCGGGACTAAAACCCCTTACCAACCGGGACCAATGGGCCTCTCTGCACTAGTGGGGGACAGCAGGGAGGTAGGGTTGCATCTCCATCGCCCACGTGGGAAGTGACACGAGGTGAGATGCGTGCGGGGGATAAGTCAACTGTTCCCAGTTGCGAACATGTATAACCACACAATGTCCGACTATGTATGTTTTCTTTTTCGAGAGTATACCCAGCTGAATACTTATATATGTTAGCAGCAAAAGGATTGCCATACCACCTGATATGATGAGCAGGAGCAGAACTTGACGCGTCATCGGAAGACCTTTATCCCAAAGTATATCATCTTGGCTTGGCTCCAAGTTGGCATTAAAACATTATTGTATCAGAAGGACATGTTACAGGAACGAATCCATATTTATGCACTATAGAAAATTGTTTAGAAAATAAAATAAAAAACGAGATGTGATCTAGTATATCTCTTTAGGGCATGCGGCAAGTCATGTTCCAACATGCATCAAACATGACTAGCCTACCGGTAGGCGGGCAACCAGAAATTCTGGGTTTCACTATATTTGGCTCGATAAAATCATCACAAAGGCACATAAATTGGGTACACACATATCTCAACATCTCATATATTTGAAATAGGACAATTGATACATTGAGTCTGCAATACATCTTACTAGTAGTTTCAACCTTTCAATCGAAAAATCCTAACAACCTTTTTTTCTTAGGATGACAGATAGAGAAGGTAAGACAAATCGGCGGAGACGGAGGAGTCTTTT
This sequence comes from Avena insularis, assembly GCA_023614405.1. Classification (NCBI taxonomy): domain Eukaryota; kingdom Viridiplantae; phylum Streptophyta; class Magnoliopsida; order Poales; family Poaceae; genus Avena; species Avena insularis. Next base: position 413,053,214 of record CM042691.1, read on the forward strand.
ATAGGCTGATGGGACGACAATTTTTTTGTACTGCCAGGTCGGATCTCAGCGGCCCCCAACGCACACGCAGGAAGCTGCAGATGGCGAGGATTTCTGCTGCCACACAGCGATAGACCTAGAACTCAGCTTTCAGTAGCACACATAGCAGGGCACCAAGAAATATTGAACTATATCAACGTTCACAATCTAGCATGAAACCAGAATGATTCATAGAGATTCTCCAAGCCAGATGGTTCACATGCTAGCGTGAAAATCATCTCCCAGAAGCAGTGGCGTAGGTAGAATCAAAATTTATTAGGTGTGGCGGCATGGACGTGTACTAAGAAAAATTAACTAATCTATGGAGGGTTACACATACATGCTATGAAGACAATACGAATTTAGGCGTGGCACAAGCCAGAGCTTGCCATATAGCTAGCTCCGCCACTGCCCAGAAGTAGGTTCGCAAATAACCATATGCAACAGGAAGCCCATCGCATCTCAGACAGAAAAGAGATTCCGGTCCAAGCATCAAAGAAAATGAGACCAAAACATCCTAAACAGCAGGAGTATAAAAGCCTGCAACTCAAGTCAGTGGAAGTGTGGAACAAATAGTAGGGGATCAACAAATCCTGAACCCGCCTGTCAATGTGCCCAATCAAGTCTTTTAAAACTGTAGGCAGTATTCGCAAGAATTTTACCAAAATATTGCAATCGGAGGCAATATGGTTCAGTCTAGTGTATCTAGTACTCAAAGACCGAAGAGGTTCGGGTAAAAAGATCAAACACGGTTTGACAGAAAATTACCAAGATGTGTATAGAAGATCTACCTCCAACGAACAATTTGGAGCATGCGGAATTCGAGACCAAGAAGAGATTCGGGTAGAAAGATCCTACTGTGTACAGCTATAACGGGAGATTTAAGTTTTGAGCTTCCATTAGAAAGAACTCGAGACCAAGCACACACCCAGATGTTGTTTTCCATTAGAAAGAACCGGATATTCTGGGTTTCACTGTATTTGGCTCGATAAAATCATCACAACGACACGTAATTGGGCACGCCGCACATATCTCAACATCTCATATATTCGAAATAGGACACTTTGGTACATATAATTGAGTCTGCAATATATATATATATATATATATATATATATATATATATATATCGTACTAGTAGTTTCAACCTTTCAATATATAGAAAAAAACCTAACAACTTATTTTCTTGAGAAAGAAAAACCCTAACAAGCAAGACCTTTTAACTAGTAGAAAAGCAGAATAAGAACTTGTGGACACACTAGTACCAACGACAACGAGAGCAAGCAGATTGTTTAGAAAATAAAATAAAAAATAGATGTGATCAGGTATATCTCTTTAGGGCATGCGGCAAGTCTTGTTCCAACATGCATCAAACATGAGTAGCCTAACACGTAGGCTACAGGAAATTCTGGGATTTCACCATATTTGGCTCAATAAAATCATCACAACGACACGGTATCATAGCACATGTTCTCAGAGCTATAGTGGGAGATTTAAGTTTTCAGCTTCCATTAGAAAGAACTCGAGACCAAGCTTGTCTTCCATTAGAAAGAACCGGAAATTCTGGGTTTCACTGTATTTGGCTCAATAAAATCATCACAACGACACGTAATTGGGCACGCACATATCTCAACATCTCATATATTCGAAATAGGACACTTTGGTACATAATTGAGTCTGCAATATATATATATATATATATATATCTCGTACTAGTAGTACTTTTCAACCTTTCAATATATAGAAAAAACCTAACAACTTATTTTTTTGAGAAAGAAAAACCCTAACGACCTTGTATAACTATAGTAGAAAAGCAGAATAAGAACTTGTGGACACACTAGTACCATAACGACAAGGAGAGCAAGCAGATTGTTTAGTAGGGTGGCAAGTTGAACTTGACCGGCACGTTCTTGAAGAAGGCGGCAAGCATGAGGGCGAGACAGGCGACGAGCGACAGGATGTTGGCCCGCATCACCTGGACCGCAAACCCCGAGCATGCGCTGATCTGGTCGTTGTTGGCCGCCGCCCGATCGAAGGTCGCCCCCATCGCCGACAAGAGCAGCGCCGGCACGAGAATGTCCAGGGCCGCAAGCAGGATCCCGGCGGGCGGATCCCCTCTTCCTCCTCCATGTCCGTGACCACAGTCTTGTCGTCAGGGTCGGCGGCGCAGCGACGTGGTCGAGTCGGACTTGCAGGTAGATGGCGGCGACCTCGAGGATGGTGGCCGTGATGTTGCTGCCGACGAGGTACACGAAGCCGCCGAAGTGGGTGAAGGAGACGGAGTTGCACCCGTTGGAGCCGGCGGCCATGATGCTGGCGGACGTGACGGCGAGGACGAGCCCGCACATGCGGAGGATGATGCTCAACGAGTTGGACCCGTTGGGCGGCGGTGGTGGCGGGTCGTCGTGGTGGTACCGAGATGACCACCACCACCGGGGTGGAGGTCTGTCGTCGTGCGGGTGCATCATCATCGTCGTAGCTCGATGGAGGCGGCGCAAGCGATTAGCAGATCAGGGAGGAATTAATTAATCGAAGATGTTGATCTCTGCCGCCGCCACATACGCTGCTATTTATCGAAGGTTTAGGCTCCAAACATGGAAAGCTCCATCACGGAATGAATCGTGTGGTTTGGTGCTGCAAGTTTTCTTTTCTTGTGAGTCGGTCCATCAAAATCAATCGGACATAATTGACGACGTATTCCTTTCCTTGTTGCTTTTTTTTTTTCCTTTCCTTTGGTGTGAAAATTTTGTTTCTTTCCAAATTTGCCAAAAGTATATTCTACAAATAGGGGACAGATGTTTTTTTTTACTTATGTAGACGACGGGGATCGATCTGTTCGTTTGGACTGTCACACAAATTTTCCATATAAATCGGCATATACATTATTACCTACTACATTGATCGACGATGGTAAAAGTATGCCAACTCTCTCTCATCTGCGACATTATATACCTAGACGAGACCATACTATTAGAGTTGTGTTTGATTTATACTAGGTCTCTAGCCTAAGTGGGTTTGGCCGGCTTCTCCTCTCTTTTATATAATCTTTGTACTATTGTTTAAATCAATACAAGTTATTATTATCTCAAAATATCATGGTATCAGACGCCTAGGTTTTTCGCACCTAGATGGCTCCGCCAACTCCGCCGCTGCCGCCGCCGCCGCCGACGCGTCCACTCTGGACATCGGCCAAAGCTCGCGCTGCCGGCGCATCTTTCTCTTCTTCCTCCACCTCTACTCTCCACCAAATTCCCCAACAAAATGCACTGTCCCCACACTTACCCTAGCCGACAGGATCGCCGACGTCTCCCCCTTCGTCCCGATCGTCCTTGATCTCTACAAGCATAATTTTTACCATTGGCGCCACCTCTTCCACGTTCATCTCGGTCACTGCGGCCTCCGCGATCACATCAACCTCGCCTCGACGCCGCAGACTGCCGATCCACGCTGGGTCAAGGACAACCTCACCGCCATCCAATGGATCTACACCAGGATCTCCACCGAGCTCTTCAACCTGGTCTCCACCGACGATGCCACGGCAGCACAACTATGGGCTGCCCTACAGCATCTTTTCCAGGACAACTCCGACTCGCGCGTCAACGCTCTCCACATCGAGCTCTGCACCAGCACTCAAGGCGATTCCCCCGTCACCATCTTCCGCCAACGCCTCAAGGCCATCGGCGACAAACTTCGGGAGCTTGGTGATCCTGTTGACGATCGTGCCCTCATCAATGCCCTCCTCGTCGGTCTAGGCGAACAATTTGAGAAGCAAGTTGTCTTCATCCCACCGCTGAAACCCTATCCAAACTTCGCCGAAGTGTGATCTATTTTGTAACTCGAGGCTCAGAATCAAGCACGCAAGGCCGCTCTTCCTCCTCAGGTGTTTCACATCGTGGCTCGTCCCCCACTTTTGTCGACTCATGCTCTACCACCAACGGCCCCTCCTAGATGGCGGCCGAGCCCGAACTACCGCGGCAAGAACCCAGTGTATCGGCCTCCTACTCCAGCGCCGCCTCCTCAGCCTTGGCCACCTGCTCCAGCGCCGGCCCCACCAGTGCCTCCTCACCAGCACCGACACCTCCCTCCGCCGTGGCCTCCTGGCAGCCGCAGCACGATCCATGGACGGATCTTGTTCAGGCATGGCCCATGCCCTGGTCGGCCCCCTCTCCCTACGGCGTCCCATCGGCCTACACTGGGACATGGAGACCTGATCTTCGTCCATCCATCAGCTTGCCGGGCCTCTTGGACCTCGACCTCTGCAGCAGGTATACACCGCTCAAGCTCCACCGACAACCCACATGGCGCCTCACGCGCCTCAATACTACATGCCCTCCTTGACGCCAATGCCTTACATGTACGATTACCCTTTGGCACATCAACTACCTATATTACTTCTCCGTTTGAGTTATTGCATTGTGATCTATGGAAATCTACGATTCCTAGTGTTTCTGGTTTCAAATATTATCTTGTTATTCTCGACGATTATTCTCACTACATATGGACCTTTCCTATTCGCGCCAAAAACCGTTGTGCACTATATTTTTCTAAATTTTTGGCCATATGTTCTTACACACTTCGGCCTCCCCATACGATTTATCCAATGTGACAATGGGCGAGAGTTTGACAATACTCAAAATAGATCTTTCTTTCTCTCTCACGGTATTCTTCTACGTTTTTATTATCCATACACTTCCGCTCAAAACGGTAAAGAGGAACGTTCTTTACGATCCATCAATGACATACTACGTACTTTACTCATCCAAACCTCTCCCCCCTTCGTTTTTGGGCAGAAGCCCTTCACACGGCAACCTATCTTCTCAACATCCGACCAACCAAAACTTGTCCACTTTACACTCCCTTTCAATCTCTCTTTCTTCATCATCCCGAATATTCAGAATTACGTGTCTTTGGTTGCCTATATTTTCCCAACACTGCATCCACCACCTCCAACAAACTCGCTCCTCGCTCCTTACCATGCATTTATCTCGGACCCTCCAACGAGCACAAGGGTTCTCGATGTTTTGACCCATCTTCTGGACGTGTGCTTATCTCTTGTCATGTTATCTTCAACGAAAACACTTTTTCCTTACTCTGCCATACAGTCGTCCACGTCCACCACCTCCCAGCCTTTCCCACATGTGATCACACCGCGTCCCCTCATCCCCACCATCGTGCATGACAACACTTATGCCGCGGTAGACGATCTCTCTGCCGCGCACCCACGGCAGCCTACCGAGCCACCGCGGCAGCCTACCACGCCTCTTTCTCCTGCCGCAGTAGGATCTCCTGCCGTGTCTTCACCCGCCATCGCCACTTCTTCCTCTACAGCAACAAATTCTTCGTATTTGTGCATTAGCGATCTTAGTACCCCTACTCCCTCTCCCACTCCACAACTTCCTCCTAAAACCGTGCATGTCCCTATTACGGCTAAATATCATGTCATGTGTACACATGGCAAAAAGGGTTTTCATGTTCCTCGTCGTTTTCTTAACCTCAATGCTACCCCCACTGTTTCACCAATTCCCACTTCTTACAAACATGCTCTTCTCAATCCTCTTTCGCATTCGGCCATGCGTGATGAGTTTGATGCTCTTCTCCAAAATAATACATGGACTCTAGTTCCAAAACCTCCCGGCACCAAAGTTGTTTCCCGTAAGTGGATCTTTCGCCACAAATATAATTCTGATGGGTCTCTCGCACAGTACAAGGCTCATTGGGTATGTCGGGGTTTTTATCAACAGCAAGGGATTGCCTTCGATGAAACCTTTTCTCCGGTTGTCAAACCAAGCACTATTCGCATTATTCTTAGTCTTGTTGTATCTTTCTCATGGACGATTCATCAACTTGATGTTAAAAATGCTTTTCTGCATGGCACTCTCAATGATACCGTCTATTGTCAACAACCCTCTGGCTTTGTAGATTCTCCATGTCCTGACTTTGTGTGCCATCTCCAAAATTCTCTCTACGGTCTCAAACAAGCACCACGTGCGTGGTTTCAATGCTTCGCCAACTTTATTCAGACTATTGGTTTCGTTCCATCTAAATCTGATTCCTCTCTCTTTATTTTTCGCTCTTCTACTCAAACCTCCTATCTTCTTCTTTATGTCGATGATATAGTTCTAACTGCCTCTTCCGACTCCTTTCTTAGCTACATTATCACCCTTCTTAATCAGGAATTTTCCATGACTGATTTAGGACCACTTCATCATTTTCTCGGTGTTACTGCTTCTCGAAATTCATCCACTCTCTTTCTTTCTCAACGCCAATATATTCTTGATCTCCTATCCCGTGTTGGCATGATTCACTGTCAGCATAGCTGTACCCCTGCTGATATTGGCGCCAAACTGTCGGTGTATGGTGATCCTGTTCCCGATCCTATATTCTATCATAGTCTCACAGGGGCACTACAATATGCTACTCTTACTCGTCCTGATATTTCTTATTATGTTCAGCAAGCTTGCTTATATATGCATGGTCCTCGTGTTCCCTACCTTTCTCATGTCAAACAAATTCTCCGATATCTCAAAGGCACTCTCGGCCATGTCTTTTTATAAATAATTCTTATCCTACAAGCTTGACAGTTTATTCTGATGCAAACTAGGTAGGTTGTCCAGATACTTGACGATCGACATCCGGATTTTGTATTTATTTGGGTGATAATCTTGTTTCTTGGTCTTCGAAAAGGCAGGTTATAGTTTCCAGGTCCTCGGCGGAAGCAGAATACCGGGTGGTTTCTCATGCAGTGGTCGAAGTAATCTAGATACGTCAGCTTCTAGCTGAGCTACATCGACTAATTGAGTGTGGTACCATTGTCTATTGTGACAATATATCTGTAGTCTACATGGCCTCTAATCCGGTTCAGCATCGTCGTACCAAGCACATAGAGATTAATATTCATTTTGTTCGAGAGAAGGTGGCTCTCGGCAAGGTTCGAGTTCTTCATGTTCTGACCAGTGCACAATTTGCAGATATCTTCACCAAGGGTCTCTACACTTCAACATTTATAGATATTCGATCCAGTCTCAACATCGCGGCGCCAACATTGACACTGCATGGGGTATTAGAGTTGTGTTTGATTTACATTAGGACTCTAGCCTAAGTCGGTTTGGCCATCTCCTCCTCTTTCCTATATAATCTTTGTACTGTTGTTCAAATCAATACAAGTTATTATTATCCCAAAATATCACATATTGATCTCCCGGGCTGGGATCTATTCGTTTCGACTGTCACAACAAATTTCGTTTGGAACATCAAACTGGGCGTACATGGAAAAAATAGGTAAATACACTCGATAAAGGTACCTGGCAAAGTTCATCTTTCTCGAGTGCTTTCTGTCGGCACTAGGGAAAGAATTTGTTTTCCTAGTGTTTTCCCCAGGTACTCGGCAAATCCAAGCGCCAAAGTGGCTACCATCATCATGTTTAACGATGTCCATCATGGATTCCATCTTTGCTGAGGGCCTTTGACAGACACTCGTCCATGCTTTCATGTTTTTGTACGGCCACTTCGGAAAAAATGCGAGAACTTCTCTTTGCCAAGTTTATATGACCTTGGTTTTCCAAGTTGCTATGATCTAACCTTGCAAGAATAGAGATAAAAATCCACCGGTTAACCGCCACATAGAGGATTTTAGAGAGATAGAACCGTCCGACCCATAGGCTCTCCGGAAATCAAGGAGCAGTGGGCTGAAATGCCTCCAAGACTTGCATGTGGTCCTAGCATGTGTGTGCAAGTGTGGTGATATGTTGTGAATGCAAGAATCCATGCCCCTAACGCGAGCCCCTTCACAAACATGCGATAACACTTACATTGTGTTTCGATGCGTTGAATTGGGCCTCTGGTTTGGTATTCTGGAATTGGGCATCTAAATCCACCGTTTGGTTGCATCATAATTAGAGTATGAAAATAGTGACCCAATTCCAAGCCAACCACCTACGCGTCTATGACCCGCACTAGTGAATGTGGAGTCCTGAGGCTTCATATCACTCTGGAATCGACCCCTTGCTCGAATCGACTCCCTCGCCCCTCTGTCTCTCGACGCGGAAAGTAAGGGACGGTCGGAGGCTCCCTATGGCATCATAGGTAACCACCTTCGGCACTCCTCTCTCTCATGTTCCCTACCCCCGCAGCCCTCCTCCGGTCCAAACGCAGTGTTAGGAATGTTCTATACCAACAGCTTGAAACCCCTGCTACTGGTAAACCGGAGGGAACGTCGTCGTAGTATAGGCCCAACCTTGGTTTTCGATGTTTTTATGACACAACCTAGCAAGAACAGAGATAAATTTTATCGGGCAACCATCATATGGAGTATTTCAAAGGGGTAGATCCGTTGGGCCCATGGGCTAGGGTTTCTCCAGAAACCAAGGAGCGGTGGTCCGGACTGCCTCTAAGACGTGCATGTGTCCCTAGCATGTGTGTGTGCAAGTGCGGTGACCCAGCATACCACTGCATGATGTAGTACACTATAGTCGTAGACATAACACCAATGAAACACTGTTCACTAGTATTACATCCCTCAGTGGTACAATGAAACACAGCAGGTCCAAGACATGACTATAGGTTACAAATCATCTCTTTACACAAGATCCAGAGAACACTCTAGGTTAAAGAGAGAGAAAGAAACTTATTACAAAGAAGAATCAGAAATAAGCAACTCCAAAACTATAATACTATTAAGATTAATATCTTAACTAATGGTCTGGCATTGCTGCTATTGCAATACACTACAGAAATAGGTTCTATGGCTAGAGATTCTATTCTTATCTAATCAGCGACTTCGTCTTCACTTGAGTTGCTGTATATGTTGACTTTCTTGACTTCATTGAAGAGCTTTAGCTTTTGATGATGATTCCAGGAGTATAACTTGATGTAGACATCGTCTGTACTGGCTTGAGAACCTAGCAAGGGTTAAGAAGATACTTTGAGTACGAGCGTACTCAGCAAGTTCACTAGAAAAGGAGTGTTTGATGCACTATATCTATAGCCTCAGACCATAGGTCGTAGGCAATGCAGGTTTTTATAAACATTTCTTCAGAGGTTGCTTTTATTCTGAAAAGCTATGTTAGCCTTCACGGGTTGACCAGAACCTTCATGGGGTTCCTTTCCCGCCGCGTTCGCAGCTCCTTCCCGGAACAGGGAGTAACAAGTTACAGTTCTTACAATCTGCAGAGGTGCGTTACTTTTCCCATTAGAGATCAAATCCTTGTTGCACAACCGAGCGATCTTTCCCGTCCACACTTCCTATGGTGTGGCGCCCAGAAGATGATCCAAGCCAATCACTGCCCCCTTCGCGACCTTGCATGTCTCCTTGGTGTACACCATGCCCACATATTGAATTATGGCAATGGTTTGTACAAACCGTTAGATGCCAGAACTATCATGGGACGTTGAGGGTTCCCACCCATATGCCGACACCTCTAAGCACCGCTAGGTCTCTTTCGCCTCCTTCGATTTCCCTCTGCTGTGGTGCCCAGTACCCGTGTGACCTCACCCTGGGAGAAACCCTAACTTCTCTAGGATCTTCTTAGCCAACTCAGGCTGCTTCCAGGGCTTTCTTGCGTCGACCATGACCTGATGCTAGCCCCCTTCCCATGGTTTTGGGAAACCGCGATTGATGCTGCCTATGCCATGGCATCCTAGTGCTCTCCACTGTTTTGCAATTCATCTTCTTCCTCTCGACTTGACCAGCCTCGATTCGATGCTGGAGGGACGGCAAGCTAAAATGCAACCGCAGTGGCCACGGCTTGTTGCTCTAGTTTTGATTCCTGTGGTGGTGATTTCGTGGTGGTGTTTTGCTAGTGTTGCTGCTGATGGGACGACAATGCTACCGTTATCGCAACCTCGTAGATGTGCTGCTACCCGCCTTCGTCACGCCTACGCTCCAGGTGCTCGACACCCTCGGTGAGTTTTATTTTGATCGTCCTTCGAGCCGATGAACGGATTTAGGTATGGGGCTAGGATTGTGGAGATGGTCAGTGGCTAGTGGAATATGATCTTCTGGACATGTGTTGTATCCAAGGCTTCCTCTAGTTAAGCTAGTGATTATTAACTTATTACTTGTAATGGAGTTCAAGTTTGGATGATTAGTAGTTCCTGGCATGCTTTGCTTGAGCTAGTTAATCACTACCCTAAATAGCAGAAAAACATGTGCTAAAGGTAGTGTCCCAATTTGGATGAAATGATTAGCCAAGCATTTGTGAAGCATTACTTAGCAATCTTGTTGTATTCATATGTTTATGGATTATGGGATGGTGTTTATTATATAATGTGGATATGATAGTTATCAGCTGCTAATGGATATAATGATATTTATAACCTTCACTGGCACATGTGGCAGTGGAGTTGTATTCTAGATCCTTGGTTTTGTATCTAAGAAATCTGCTTCTCAAGCATATATGCTTGGTTATGAAGTTGTTGTAAGTTGTAAGCCTATTTACATGATGATGACTATCTCCAATTGATTCCTGATATTTATACTTAGGAAAATGATATGAACAAATATGTTGTGTACTAACAGATGATCAGGAAAACTGTAATGATTGCTTATATATCCCTCTGTGACCTTGCTTAGAAATCCTCTTACTGTTGCCAACAGTACAGTGGCTTTTACTGCCCTTTGGTTTGCTACTTTGATGTTTTATTCTGGAGGTGTATATTCCAATACAACAAGATTTTCTAGTGTTGGTGGCTAACTTTACTTAATATATGTATACAAAAGGTTTGGTAAACTAGACATATGGTTCAGTAATGATCTTGGTCCCTTATTGTATATATTCACCTAGAATGATTAAATTGAATTTTTATCTGTCCAGGATGACAGAAGTAAAGCTTAAATGATCTATAGTTAATTTTAACTAGAGAAATGATTTAAGAAAGCTTCTGATGGTTTGAAAACCTGAGTTGCTTCTACTAGTATACCTTGATGACTTTTATTGTTGTGAGCCTATTACTGTGATACCTCTTTGGAGTGTACACATTAATAGGTTATAGTGATACTGATGTGCAATACTATATTAAGTGGAGAATTATATAGATAACTGAAGTAGTGTTTGTGCTTTGCTTTAGAACCCTATTGTTGTGTCTCCAAAGAGTGCACAATAGTAGTTCTTAGTCACATGATCTATTGCTGCAGTATCTGAAAAACAATGGACAGTTGGTTGCCAGTGATGCAAAGGCTGAGGCAAATTATTGATTTAGAAGAACAAATTTTATTGTTGCCTCTTCTTTTGACTCAGTGATGATCTAGACATGCCACTTGCATGCTAGTCTGAGAGAATCTTGCCATCCAATCCTCCTAGATGAAAATCTAGTTGAAGGGTAGATGGACCAAGTGGGTGTGTATTATTTCTCAAGTACTCCTAGATCTGTATGCATGATTTAGGAATACATGCAACATGATATAATGTGTATTACAGATGATTGTTACCTACTGTTGGTGAGTGGACAGATAGGCTTGTAATGGGGCTGATGATGATCTTGTGGTATTTTTGGTGTTGCTTCAGATTACCTGCTGTAACTTGTTCTTGTAGCCTTAATCTCCTAGCTCTGGCTCCCCATGGCTGCTGCTGATCTTAATCTTCCTTGCTGCCCTCCTTATCTACTCCTCCTTGTCCTAGCTATTGGATGGCTTCTTGAAGCAACCATAGGTTGGGGTGATCTGATATTCTTATTGTTCCTGACTTGTTTCTCTTCAAGTCATCATGACTAGAAAAGTTGGTTGGTTAGTATGTGTGAAAAATATCAGTGATGATCTAGCAAGAACAAATGTTGTTCTTGTGGTTTGAGCTATGAAGATGTTGGTGTTGTGTGGTGAAAAGATATGTGTGGTAAGTGACCAACAGCGTGGTACTCTGCTGCTACGGCTGTGCTCTTATTTTCCCTTGTGCTTGTCTTGTGTTGATAGCACACAAGCATGCAATGACCAAGCTGCTGTCAAGTGGGTCTCTCTGGTTCAAGTTCCATTGTACTGAGATATTTGTTCAGTGAGGATCAGTTCAGCTGGTTTGCTCTTATCCATCGTGAACATTTTCCTTTTGCTTATTTTGGTGAAACTTGCCCCTTCAATTAAAAGCTCAATGATGTGTCCAACAGTGCATTTCACTGTCAGACTGAGAGCAAAGATTTAACCACTAATCCATTTCTTATTTTTTTATTTTTGTTATTCTTTTTATTTTTAATTGCAGGTGTAAGATCAGAAATATAAATGAAAGATTTAGAAGATGGGGAAAGTGAAGATTAATTTAGTTTTAGATTTTACTTACCTCTTTTGTAATTTACTTTATCATTTGTAAAGGACATTGTATATATATTTTCTTGTAACAAATGTTATTTCACTTATGAAATTCCTTTTTCAATTTATTTGTCTTCTGTAATTTGCTTTCATTCTTTTATTGTAAAAGAACAACAATACTACATGTATATACATATAAAGATTATTATAATAATTTCATTTTATTGAATTGGTCCCATTTATTCCATTGTAATTAGGATTATATATATCCATATTGTATTATAGACTAATTATTTTCTTTTCTTTATTTTTTTGTACTTGTGATTTAATTATATCCCAATCATAAATAATCTCTCAAGGATGTGAGTATAATTGTAACACTATTTCTAATTATAATTTTATTCTATTGCAATTTAAATATATGTTTTGAATATTCAAATTTGAATTGCTTTTCCCTCAAACACAGAAATACTGTAGAGGTCATGTCAAAATCCATCGCACTTGTCCTGATGTCTCCATCAGAACAAGAGAGATCTCGATCCCTCTATAGCTCCTTTAGTTTTGCACAAAAATTTCCCTGATTTTCTTATGCATGAATGCAATGCACAAACCTGTGTCCTCTATAATTCTAGGTGCTAATCCTGGGATGTTACATCAAGTGTGGTGGGATGTTGTAAATTCAAGAACCGAACCCCCAGGAATTTCATGATGACCTATTTTCTAAGATCCATGGGCCCACTAGAGGGAATCGCGTGAAATAACATATTTTTGTAAAAATAATTAATGAAATATTACATTATGTTATATTAAATTATATAAATAAAGATAAAATAAATTAAAAGAATAAAAATGAATAGGGGTCTCTTTGCTAAGTACTACAAGTCAACACTCGACAAAGGCTTATTTGTCGAGTGCAAACACTCTCACACTCGTAAAGGTTCGGTCGGCACAAAAGATAAGGGAAAAGAGGCTGCCCGATAGTGCTGGCTCCCCAACCCCGTATGAAACCCAAGGCCACGCCGCATCCCTCCCTGAGCCCGAGGACACGCCACCACCACTCCCGCAGCCAACCATCACCAGCGATGTCCCTCCTCTCCTCTCTCGCCATTAGCCCTTGCTTGCGCTGCTGCAACCCTCCCTTCCCTCTGTGAGCTCGTGCTACCACCACCCTTCTCCTCCCCACACCGAGCTTGTGTTGCTGCCACCCTTCCCTGCACACCCGAGCTCGTGTTTCCGCAACCCTCCACTTCCCACCGAGAGTTGGCATCGCCCCGACCCCGAGCATGATCCGCCCCATGCCATGTTAGAGCAGGACACTGATGCTCAGATATGTAGAGCTTGTTGGGAACCCCAAGAGGAAGGTATGATGAGCACAGCAGCAAGTTTCCCCCAGTTATGAAACCAAGGTTATCGAACTAGTAGGAGTAAGGGAACAACTCCAATGTGTTGCTAGCAACTTGGAACCTGCACAACACAAACCCAATACTTTGCCCCAACTAACAGTGAGGTTGTCAATCTCACCAGTTTGCTGAAAACAAAGGGTTAAACGTATAGTGTGGAAGATAGTAATTGCTTGTAGAAAGTAAACAGTAAATAGTAAATAGTAGATGGTATATCAATGGTAAGGAATGGACCGGGGTACACAGTTCACTAGAGGTGTTCTCCATAAGATAAATAATATGCTGGGTGAACAAATTACAGTGGCGCAATTGACAGATTGAGAATGCATAACAATGCATATACTAGACATCTTGATCTTTACGAGATTTGATTGGGCATTACAACATAATACATAGAACGTAATCCAACTATATCTATGACTAATAATCCACCTTCAGGTTATCATCCGAACCCCTTCCAGTATTAAGTTGCAAGCAATAGATAATTGCATTAAGCAAAGTGTGTAAAGTAAACAATATAATTGCTCTTGGACAAAGGATTGTTGTTTTCTCCCTAGTAGCAACAGCACATCTACAACCTTAGAAATTTTAGTCACTCTCCCAGATTACTAGAGGCATGAACCTACTATCGATCATAAATAGCCCCTCTTATATTTTCAAGCATCTACTTGCCAAAGTATCTACTAGAAACGGAGAGCATGCAAGATCATAAATAACATAGACATGATAGAATAAATAATCAATCTGACATAGTATCTCAATATCCATCGGATCCCTGCAAACACAACACGTAGGATTACAAATAGATGATCTTGATCATGAACGGAGTTCACAAGATCTAAACATGATAGCACAAAGGAGGAGAAACAACCATCTAGCTACTATATGGACCCATAGTCCAAGGGTGAACTACTCAAGCATCACTCCGGAGGCTGGCATGGTGATGAAGAAGGCCTCTGGGATGACCTCTCCCCTCCGGCAGGGTGCCGGTAAGAGCTTCAGATACCCCCCGATCTAGGGAAGATGGTGGCGGCGGATACAGACTATTTCGTGGATTTCTGATTGGGTCCTTAGGGTTTCTGCCTCGGGATGTTTATATGGGCGAAGGGGCGAGGTCGGGTGAGAGCCAGGGGGCCCACACCATGCCCTGGAGCAGCCTAGGGTGGGCCTGCACCAGGGGTGGTGCGGCCGCCCTTTGGCGCCTCTTCGTCCCCCCTCTAGACCATGTCTTTGCTCCGGTAAAATATTGACTTTGGCTTTTGTTTCGTCCAATTCCGAGAATATTTCTTTACTAACTTTTCTGAAACCAAAAATAGCAGAAAACAGGCAACTGGCCCTGCGGCATCTTGTCAATAGCTTAGGTCCAGAAAATGTATAAAAATGCCTCAAAGTGTAGACAAAACATAAGAAAGTTGATACAAAACAAGCATGGATCATCAAAAATTATAGATACGTTTATGACGTATCAAGCATCCCCAAGCTTAACTCCTGCTCGTCCTCGAGTAGGTAAGTGATAAAAAAGAATAATTTTTGAGGTGACATGCACCATCCCACTCTTGATCAATATATTGTAAAGCATTGATAGCTAGGATCATAGTACTCTAAACATGAGCATGAAAGATATAGTTCTAACAATAAGACATAGCAACTATGTTGCAACATGAAAAGTTACAAACAAAATATCATGAATAATAATGCATTGAAAGACATTTGTTTGTTTCACATATAGAAAACATAGCATGAGTGGTATTCAGCTTGTCCTTCATGGAGTAGAAAAACATAAATGCATAGGACACCTTCAAAGTTCATAAGAGTGACTAGATACAAATAATTTAAGAACAAGCAATACCAACATTATGAATCAATCAATAAGTTTTGGGACAATTCACATTAAGCTAAGAATGAAAACTATGCTCTCTTAATTGGTGCATAAAGATAGAAGATGGAGACTCAACATAAAAGTAAAAAAGAAAGGCCCTTCACAGAGGGAAGCAGGGATTTCAAGTTTCGTAAAGAGCTTCCAAAAATTATGGTACTTATTAGCTTTTAGCTCTCATTTCCCCTATAATTGGAATCTTGAAGTGATTAAGGTTAATGTGACACAAATATGAGTATATGCTTGACAAGTTATAAGTTGAAAATCTCATGCCCCTTGCGTACGAGTACCGAACCTCATGCTACTCAACTTTGGTCGTCACAAGCAAGTTCTTGTCATTGTAAGTATATGTATATCATAGAGAACCGCCAACGGGGTACCCCTTGCCCCATGACACAGGAGCTATTCCATATCAAAATGACAAGGCAACATACAATGAGCATCTCAGCGATCTTTTTATTTGCTATTTGCATAGCTTTTTATTGAGGATGCTTCACAGAATGCTCAGTATGGTTACATTGTAAGTTTCCACCATGATTAGGCATGGCTTAGGCTAGCCGCCCAGGCGTTTCTCTAACACATATACAAACTCCATGAGATTACAAGCTCCCCTTTTATTTCACACCCCCGGGATCCATAAAAAAAGAACATGATATCAACTGAATAGAATAAGTGCAATGTTGAAAGCGTTCCTCATGACAACATGGTTCTACTAATTCACAACTTATAATTTGCAAGCATATAAGAAACATAGATGGGAACAATGGTTCAAGTTTATTAAGTGTAAGAAATAAAGTGTGCCATCAAGTTTGTGAGACCTTTAATCACTAATTTTCACATAAATAAGTTTAATTTGGAAGATAGATAAACACATGAATATACTTGGAATGGTGTAACACACCATGCATAGGAATTTATAGCGGACTCTTTGGAATAACTTGGTTTCTTGGGAGTTGGATGCACGAGTAGAGCTCATACTCAGTACAAGTGGAGGCTAGCAAAAGACTGGGAGCGACCAACTAAAAGAGGAATAATGGCCATAATCATGCAAAGCGACAAAACCTTATTAATTAAAGCATAAAGTGATATCACATGTCAAAGACTAAATGATCATAGAGGCTAAGGTGACCGGTTCATAGTCTTAACATGGTGTAAGCATGTGACATTCAACCCAAAAAAGCATCAAAGGAGAATACCGCAATATTATGCTTTTGTATGCTAAAACAACGCATGATTCTTTCAAGGAACATTAAGCAATCTCAATTGTTTGTAACAATTCATGCTACAACAATAATCACTAAGCATATGGTCAAAGCAAGATCTAACATGACATGATAAAGTCTAGGCCACAGTCAAAACAATCTTCCTTTTGTACCACTATAAGCATGAAACTTTCTACTCTTTCCCAATACCAATCAACTTATTTGAAACAAAATAAGAATGCGGGGGTCCAACTAATTTATTTCAGAAACCAAACAAAATAAAACTAAAAACAAAAACAAAGACGCTCCAAGAACAACACAATAGTGCATGAAGCAATAAAAATATAGTGTCTAGAAAGAAGACCTGAGATTTTTATTGATGAAGAAGGGGGTGCCTTGGGCATCCCCATGATTTGATGCTTGTACCTCTTGAATATTCCTTGGGGTGACATGGGTGGTATCCCCAAGCTTGAGCTTTTGTCCATACTTCATATCATCACATCATTCTCCCCCTACACTTGAAAATTTCCTTCATACAAAACTTCACACAATTCTTCATTAGCAACATTAGTGTATTCAAGATAATAAGCCTTTGGGTTTAGTTTCAACACAAGTAAAACTGCCGTTAAAACACAAGATACTGTAGCAATTCCTTTTAAAATCTCAAGTGATCAAAGATCACTCAAAATAAACCGATTTAGAGGCAAATGCAAATAATGGTAGAAATCTGTCAAAACAGACCCGCAGGTAAAGACCAATTTTTTCGAAGACCTTATGTTTCTCAAATAGATAAGTGTTAAACTAAAGAAAGTTATAAAATAACCTGGGTCATATGCACATAAAATTATAGCTCAATCCGACGTACTGGGATTGTTCACGATTTTTGACAGTGAAGCACAGAAATCTGTTTTGGGACAGCAACTTCCCCAAATCTTACTGCTCTCTCATTAGAGGTTATTCTTCGCACAAAAACCACGCAAAAAGGATAAGGAGAAGTAAATACAGAGGCAATAACTTCCAAGACTCAACAAAATAAAAACTTACTAAAATAAAAAATAATTAGGGTTATCTCCCAATAGTGCTTTTCTTTAACGCCTTTCAGCTAGGCATAGAAAGCAAGAATCGAGTATTTTAGAATGAAGAAGCATTAAGATCAACTTTTGTTTTAATTTGAGAAGCAAAGGGTATCTTCGCTCTCTTTCTAGGGAAGTGTTCTATACCTTTCTTGAATGGGAATTGATATTTAATGGTGCATTTCTTCATATCAATAATGGCACCAACAGTTCTAAGAAAAGGTCTTCCCAAAATAATAGGACAAGAAGCATTGCATTCAACATCCAAACCATAGAAATCAACAGGGACAAAGGCATTGTTAACCATTATAAGAACATCATTAATACTCCCCATAAGTTTCTTTTTAGCATTATCATCAATATGGACATCCAAATAACAATCTTCCAATGGTGGCAAATCAAGCATTTCATAAAAAAATTTAGGCATAATAGAGACACTAGCACCAAGATCACATAAAGCTTTGAAATCAAAATCATTCACTTTCATATTAATGATGGGTTCCCAACCATTTTCTAATTTCATAGGAATAGAAGTTTTATGTTTCAATTTTTGTTCCTTAATTTTCATGAGAGCATCTGTAATATGTTTTGTAAAAGCCATATTCATAGCACTAGCATTAGGACTTCTAGCAAGCTTTTGTAAGAACATAATTACCTCAGAAATATTGCAACCATCAAGATCAAAATCAAAATTAGCATCCAAGGTAGTAGAATTATTGTTTCCCATATTTTGAAGAATTTTAGCATTTTTATTGGAAAAGGAATGGGGACTTTAGGTGGTTTGCTAGCATCATCATTACTAGTAGTGGTAATAGTACAAATACTATTTCTAGCAATGTCATCTTCTCTTTCCCACCTAACATGCAATTCATCTAACATCCTAACATTTTCATCAATTCTAACTTGTATGGCATTAGTAGTACCAAAGGGATTTTCTATAGTTTCATGTTTAGCAGCCATTTTATTAATCAAAGAAAAATGTGCTTTAGACAAAGATGAAATATTTTTTTCAGCATTTGAAAGTTTTTCCTCAATAGTTTTATTGAAGGAAGTTTATTTACTAATAAAATCCTTAAGCATGACCTCAAGTTTAGAGGGTGCATTTCTATTGTTGTTGTATAAATTTCCATAAGCATTACTATTATTGGGAGGATATGGCTTATAATTATATTACCAAAATTATTCCTATAGGCATTGTTGCTAAAATTGTTATTTCTAATGAAGTTCACATCAACTTTCTCTTCTTGAGCAACCAAAGAGGCTAAAGGAACATTATATGGATCAATATGATCTTTTCCATTAACAAACATAGACATAATAACATCAATTTTATCACTCAAGGAGGAGGTTTCTTCAATAGAATTTACCTTCTTACCTTGTGGAGCTCTCTCAGTGTGCCATTCAGAATAGTTAACCATCATATTATCAAGGAGATTTGTTGCAGCACCCAAAGTAATGGTCATAAAGGTACCTCTAGCAGCAGAATCCAACAGATTCCTTGAAGAAAAATTTAGTCCTGCATAAAAAATTGGATAATAATCCAAGCAGTCAGTCCATGAGTGGGGCAATTCTTGACCAAGGATTTCATTCTTTCCCATGCTTGAGCAACATGTTCATTATAAAATTGTTTAAATTTCATTTTTTTACTTCTCATAGATATAATCTTAGCAGGAGGATAATATTTTCCAATAAAATCATCTTTGCATTTAATCCAAGAATCAATACTATTTCTAGGCAAAGATAGCAACCATTCTTTATCTCTTCCTCTCAAAGAGAAAGGGAAAAAATTAAGCTTAATAATATCTCCATCTACATCCTTGTATTTTTGCATCTCACAATGTTCAACAAAATTATTAAGGTGAGCAGCAGCAGCATCAGAACTATCACCAGAAAATTGCTCTTCCATAACAAGATTAAGCAAAGCAGGTTTAATTTTAAACAAAGTAGCTTCAGGAACATGTTGAGTAATAGGTTTACACATAAAATCATTGTTTTTTGTGCTAGTGAAGTCACACGACTTGGTATTTTCAGGAGTAGTCATTTTTGCAAGAGCAAAGCAAGCCAACAACAATAGCAACTAAACTAGGAACTAATTTTTTTTTGTGTTTTTGATAAAAAGAAGCAAACCAGCAGAAATAGCAACTAAGGTAGGAACTAATTTTATTGTGTTTTTGATAAGAAGAAACAAGCAAAACAAAGCAAACTAAAGAAACAAAGCAAAACAAAACAAAAACAAAGTAAAGAGATTGGTTGTGAGAGACTCCCCTTGCAAGAATCTTCTTTCTTCCAGAAAAGTGATTGGCGGGAAGGAAGAGATTGAAGCTGTCCTTATCTCCCCGGCAACGGCGCCAGAAAAGTGCTTGATGGCTCAGATATGTAGAGCTCGTTGGGAACCCCAAGAGGAAGGTATGATGAGCACAGCAGCAAGTTTCCCTCAGCTATGAAACCAAGATTATCGAAGCAGTAGGATTAAGGAAACATCTCCAAGGTGTTGCTAGCAACTTGGAACCTGCACAACACAAGCCCAATACTTTTCCCCAACTTAAAGTGATGTTGTCAATCTCACCGGTTTGCTAAAAACAAATGATTAAACATATAGTGTGGAAGATAGTAATTGCTTGTAGAAAGTAAACAGTAAATGGTAAATAGTAGATGGTATATCTATGGTAAGGAATGGACCGGGGTCCACAGTTCACTAGAGGTATTCTCCATAAGATAAATAACATGCTGGATGAACAAATTACATCGGGGAAATTGACAGATTGAGAATGCATAACAATGCATATACTAGACATCTTGATCTCTACAAGATTTGATTGGGCATTACAACATAGTAATACATAGACCATAATCCAAATGCATCTATGACTAATAATCCACCTTCAGGTTATCATCCGAACCCCTTGCAGTATTAAGTTACAAGCAACAGATAATTGCATTAAGAAAAGTGTGTAAAGTAAACAGTACAACTGCCCTTGGACAAAGGATTGTTGTTTTCTCCCTAGTAGCAATAGCACATTTACAACCTTAGAAGTTTCTGTCACTCTCCCAGATTACTAGAGGAATGAACCTACTATCGAGCATAAATACTCCCTCTTGGAGTTACAAGCATCTACTTGGCCAAAGTATCTACTAGCAACGGAGAGCATGCAAGATCAAAAATAACATACACATGATAGAATCAATAATCAATCTGACATAGTATCTCAATATCCATCGGATCCCCGCAAACACAACACGTAGGATTACAAATAGATGATCTTGATCATGAACGGAGTTCACAAGATCTAAACATGATAACACAAAGGAGGAGAAACAACCATCTAGCTACTGTATGGACCCATAGTCCAAGGGTGAACTACTCACGCATCACTCCAGAGGCTGGCATGGTGATGAAGAAGGCCTCTTGGATGATGTCTCCCCTTCGGCAGGGTGTCGGGAAGAGCTTCAGATCCCCTATGGACTGTTTCGTGAATTCTGATTGGGTCCTTAGGGTTTCTGCCTCGGGGTGTTTATATAGGGTTGGGGCGAGGTCGGTTGAACGCCAGGGGGCCCACACCATGCCCTGGCGTGGCCTAGGGTGGGCCCGCGCCAGGGCATGGTGCGGGCGCCCTGTGGCGCCTCTTCGTCCCCTCTCTGGACTCCGTCTTCGCTCCGGTAAAATATTGACCTTGGCTTTTGTTCCGTCCAATTCCGAGAATATTTCTTTAGTAACTTTTCTGTAACCAAAAATAGCAAAAAATAGGCAACTGGCACTGCGGCATCTTGTCAATAGGTTAGTTCCAGAAAATGTATAAAAATGCCTCAAAGTGTAGACAAAACACAAGAAAGTTGATACAAAACAAGCATGGAGCATAAAAAATTATAGATACGTTTACGACGTATCAGACACCCACACATCGGCCCCGAGCATGAGTAGAGACCCCTAGGTCCTCTCTTCCCTGGCCGTCCATACTCCCCTCTCCTCGTGGTCGTTGTAGGTGAGAACCGCACCTCTCCCTCTGTTTTCTCTGTATTTTAGTTATAGTTGTAGTGAATAGGTAATTAGGTAGGCTAAATTATTTAGAAATAATTATAATTATTTTGGATGAGTAGAGAAATGCAAGAAATGATTAGAAACAAAGCAAAAGTCTTGTCATAATTTGGTGTGCATGTGTGTGCACATTTTGAAAAATTAATTTGTGTATTGTGTGATTTGTGAAGAGAGATGTGTGTAATTTTTATTTCCATGGAAAAAACTTTGAAATAGCATATGTTTTACATTTTTGTTTCAGGAGTTCATGTAGGAGATAATCCCACCGACCTCGACCCACCGATGTTCGATAACTTCCTTTACAACTGAGGGTGAGCTAACATTCCATCTCCTCCTTGAACTTTTTTATGTCACTAGGTTTTTCACTTCAAGTTGTGTAACCTAGGTTTCTCCTATTTGGAAGGTTCTGCGAATAAATATGCATTCAATTGCATATTTATAAATGTAACTCTTTCTAATTGTCCGTGGTTTTTGGGTAGCCATAGGATGTGTAGATTGGATATGTTTTCCATGCTCTACTCCATTCTAATACAGGATATTGGCAGTGCCTCCCCATTTTTATTGTTGGAGATATGCCCTAGAGACAAATAATAAAGGAGTTTATTATCATATCTCATTAGTTCATAATAGGTTTCATACCATGTTATAACTATATCAATCAGAAACATAGGTACATGTGTGGTATGTAAACAAACTAAGTCCCTAGTAGCCACTATTCAACTAGTTCATTGGTCAACTGATGATCAAGGTTCCTGATCATAGACATTTATGTCAATTGACAATGAGGTCATATATATCATTAGGTGAATGATGTGATAGACACTTACAGCATAAGTATTGCAACACAATCAAGCCACAAACTTCATCATTGAGATAATTAGAAAATGTTAACCTACCCCTTAGACCATGAGATCATATCTAATCACTATCACTCGAGACTGCCTTGATTACATCAACCTACACACTGTAATAGGATGATCATAAAGGTGTATCTCAGGCATTCCAAAGAGATAGGTTGAGGCATATGTATTGAGATCAGGATTTATTCCCCCGCATGATGGGAAGATACACAAATCCCACTCGGTGAGATTGCATCCATAAAGCTGCAGAGTGTATGAATAGGTCATGAGGATGGAATATCACATGAACGAGTTAAGAAGCACTTGTTGGTAACGATATTAAACTTGGTATGATGATACTGACGATCAGATATCAGACAAGTCAGGTATCGAAGTAACAAAATAAAGGGACCTCAACATTTATGGTTCAAATGGCATATACCGTGGAATGCGCACGGGTCATTATGGGTATCCAGATCCCGCTGATGATCATTGGCTCGAGAGGTTTCTCGATCATGTCTGTTGTGTTCCTGAACCGTAGGGTAACACACTTAAGGGTTCAATGATGCTTGCAGTCCATTCAAGTTTGTGAACGTGTATTAAAAATAGAAATCATCATCGTAGAAAACATTAACTTAATTGACGACACAATACATAAGCTTGATTTTAACAAAAATAAACCCTAGATTTACCGCCTAAATCTAACCCAATCTACTGCAGGGCCTTTAGTGTAACTTGTGATGCTTGTAACAGACATGTGTCTGCAAAGATTTTCTCTCGTAGTTGTGCGATATGCTTGATTTGCGCATATCACTTGTGCCCTGCTTCTCCCCCTTATACATAGCCTTCCGTAGAGCATAGGACTTAGAGACGAGAAGGAGAGGAGCGGTGCAGAGTAACTCATGCTCATCCTCAGCGAGGAGTGATCCCTACGAATTGCCCCTATGGTGAGGGAACCTTGTGGGCCTCAGGCATTAGCATCGGCAAGGAGCAAGTCCTGTGAGTTGCGCCTATGGTGAGGGAACCTTGTGGGCCTCAGGCATTGGCATCGGCAAGGAGCAAGTCATGCAAGCTGCGCCTATGCTAAGGGCACCTTGTGGGCCTCAGGCGTTGTCATTGGTGAGGAGAAACTCCTGCGAGCTACTCCTATGGTGAGGGAACCTTGTGGGCCTCAGGCATTAGCGTCGGCGAGGAGCAAGTCCTCTGAGCTGCACTTGGGGGCCTCAGGCGTTATGGAAGGGTCTCTGAGAGACTTACGCGAGGAAACCTCGTGGGCCTCGGCGAGGACCTCCCATGAGGCCTCGCGAAGCACGTCCCATGATGGCCTCCCTAGGGGCGTACTTCTGCTCTATGTGTTAACATAGGCAAGCCCCTATATGAGGATACCTTGTGGGCCTATGAGATTCCCTCAACTGAGGTTACAAGAAAATGGCCTCCTATGAGACACAAGCGAGGACACCTTGTGGGCCTCGACGAGGACCTCCCGTGAGGCCTCGCGGTGCACATACCATGACGGCCTCCTTTTAAAGGTCTTCAGTGAGGGTACCTTGTGGCACCTCGGTGAGGATCCCCTGTGAGGCCACGCAGAGCACGCCTCGTGGCGACCCCCATAGGGACTTGTTTTTGCTCGGCCTGCTAACATAGGAATGTCTCCGGTGAGGACACCTTGTGGGCCTCAGGAGAGACCTCTTGTGAGGCCCCCTAGTATTTCCTTGTGGAGTAAGTCCGCGTCTGCATTATGCTTTAGGGGAGTCATGACGCCAGTAGTGTTTGCAAGATGGGATAAGAGTATTGATGCTACACTCAACAGGGAGGAAGAGTGCTTCGTTGGAAACCCCAAGAGCAAGGTATGAAGATTACAACAGCAAGATTTCCCCTAGTAGAAACCGAGGTTATCGAACCAGAAGGAGGAAGGAAACGTCACACAGGTGTTGGAAGCAACGTGGAGACCTGCACAACACAAACTCAAGACTCTGTCCCAACGAATCAGTTAGGTTATTAAGCTCACTGGTTTGCTGTAACAAAAGATTAAACGTATGGTGTGGAAGGTAATGGTTTGCAGCAAGTAAACAAGTAACAGTGGAAGATGTATCAATGGTAAAGATTGGACCGGGATCCATAGTTCACTAGAGGTGCTCTCCTTAGATAAACAACATGGCATGAAGGGTAAACAAATTACAGCGGGGCAATTGACAGGAACTGAGCAAGGCATAACAATGCAATTACTAGCCAGAAAGATCCTATGATGTTGATTGGGCAATACAACAATATACATAGACCGTAATCCAACTGCATCTATGACTAGAAGTCCACCTTCAGGTTATCATCCGAACCCCCTCCAGTATTAAGTTGCAAGCAACAGACAACTGCTTTAAGCAAAGTGTGTAAGGTAAACAGTCCACATGTTCCATGAACAAGAGACCGTTGTTTTCTCCCTAGTAGCAACAACACATCTACAACCAAAGAGATTATTGTCACTTCCCTTGGAAACTAGAGGCATGAACCCACTATCGAGCATAAATACTCCCTCTTGGAGTCACTAGCAACTACTTGGCCAAGATAACCACTAGCAACGGAGAGCATGCAAGATCACAAACAACACAGACATGATAGAATCATAAAGATGGAACCATTAATAAAACCAACATAATAAGCTCAATATCCATCGGATCCCCGCAAACACAACATGCATGATTACAAATAGATTAGATCTTGATCATGAACGGAGCTCATAAGATCTATACATGAAAGCACAAAGGAGGAGATACAACCATCTAGCTACTACATGGACCCATAGTCCAAGCTGGAACTACTCACAAATCATACCAGAGAGAAGGCATCCGGGATTATCTCCCCTCCGGCAGGGTGCTGGGAAGAGCTTCAGATCCCCCGCGATCTAGGGACGATGGTGGCGGCGGCTACAGACGGTTTCGTGGAATATTGATCGGGTTTCTGAGAGTTTATGCGTCGGGGGCTTCTTATAGGCGAAGGGGGAGACCGAGGCAGCTGCCAAGGCGACCAAACCCTAGCTAGGTGCGGGCTAGGGCCCACCCGCGCCTGGGGGGGGGTCTGGCCCCTCTGGCTGGCCCCTCAGGCTCTCCTCTGGACTTCTTGTTCCCCATGGAAAGTTATTGACTTTGTCCTTCGTCCCGTCCAATTCCGAGAATATTTATTTATTAACTTTTCTGAAATAAAAAACAACAGAAAACATGCATCTGGCACTGTTGCAACTTGTTAATAGGTTAGTACCAGAAAACATGTAAAAAACACCTCAAAGTGTAGACAAGTAAAGCAAAGTAGATACTAAACAAGCATGGATCATCAAAAAATATAGATACATTTCCAGCGGAACAAGTATATGCTCTATGGATATCGTACGTGTGTTGCACGAGGAGGTCAAACGCCAAGGACTTTGGCGAGGAGACCTCACGCGGGGTGATCAGTCCTGTGGGCTAGATCTCAGTCACTTGGGATCTAGGCGACCTGGCGGAACCAAGCATGGGCACCATTCCCGGTCCCCGTTCGTGTGATGCATAGGAGAGATCCCAATAGAGCGCATATGCTCAATGCACTGTCCCTTACCAAGGTAAGGATGTATTAGGCGCCGCTAGGGCGAACTTATTTTATTCCATGCTTGACGATGTCCATTACAAGTGCTCCACGGGGTGGGCAAAGGCTTTCAATTGCTGTGTAGGTGCTCCATGAGGCGGGCTTGCATAGGCGAGTTCGTTGCTGGTGTCGTGAGGGCGATGTTGCCCCCCTAGCGCTCAGCCCACGAGCCGTGTGCTGCAAGGCGAGCATATGGGTTGGTTGCAGGCGCTCACATACACTACTAGGAAAAGGTTCATCAGTGGCGCACCATTTTGCAACTTCTGTGGCGCATATCGGATGCGCCACTGTTATCTCGCCACTAAAGTGTAAATGCGCCACAGAAGTCCTCAAAGTTCAGTGGCGCATATTACCTATATGCGCCACATAACTGTTTTTTTTTTTAATTTCAGAAAAAAGGTGGGCTAGATGCCACCCAAAATTTCAAATCGCAAACTTCTGTGGCGCATATTGCGAAATGCGCCACTGGTTGTATTTTCGAATTTCAAAAAAAAAGCCTAGATCTGGCCGGAGTGGGAGGTGGGTGGTGGGTGGAGGAGGGTGGTGGTGGCCGGAGTGGGAGTGGGAGGTGGGTGGTGGCCGGAGTGGGATTGGGAGGTGGGTGGTGGGTGGAGGAGGAGGAGGGTCGCCGGAGTAGGAGGTCGTCGGTGTAGGAGGAGGAGGAGGGTGGTGGCCGGAGTGAGAGTAGGAGTGGTAGGTGGGTGGAGGAGGAGGAGGGTCACCGGAGTTGGAGGAGGAGGAGTAGTAGGAGGCGATGGACGATGTGTCGCCGGTTGTGGTGGAGGCCAATGCCGGAGTAGGAGGAGGAGTTGGCCGGAGAGTGGAGAAGGAGGAGGAGGAGAAGGAGAGGAAGATAAGGAGAGAAGAGAAGAAGAGGAGGAGAGAAGAAGTGGAGGGAGATAAGTAGTGGAGGAGATGAGGAGAGAAGAGGTATACAAGAGAGGGAGAGGGCGCCGCAGGAATTCAAAATTCCAATGCCAAGACTTCTATGGCACATATGGCAGAAATGCGCCACAGAAGTTTCTCCCCCTTTTTTAATTTTTTTTTGCAGGAAAAAACCTTCTTTAAATCGAGTAGGAAATTTTGAGACGATCATTTTGGTATATTAAATTTTTTTCGGACATCCTATGCAAAAGTTATGGCCTTTTTACTGTCCCATGACCTTTTTTGCAAAATACATCAAAATTCATTTTTTTCAATTTTCCCTACAACTATACCCCAAAATACAACTACATCTCAAAGGAATTATTTTTTGATTTTTTTTATCATTTTCGTTTATTTTTTACAAAAGTTAAAAGGCGGTCCAAGGGGATGGTTCTGGTTTTCCATATTCTGTGGCGCATATCTATATATGCGCCACATGAGTTACAACTTCTGTGGCGCATATATAGATATGCGCCACACAACATTGGTCAACTGAATTTTGTGGTGGGGCTTACCGTCCATTTATGTGCCACAGAAGATGGAACTTCTGTGGCGCATATGGAAATATGCGCCACAGAAATGGAGGATCCCAACCCCGATGGCGGGTCCACCAAACTTCTATGGCGCATTGTTTCCCAATATGCACCACAGAAGTGTGAAGACTTCTGTGGCGCATTGCCTGAAA
Source organism: Avena insularis (assembly GCA_023614405.1). Classification (NCBI taxonomy): domain Eukaryota; kingdom Viridiplantae; phylum Streptophyta; class Magnoliopsida; order Poales; family Poaceae; genus Avena; species Avena insularis. The sequence continues at coordinate 413,081,102 of CM042691.1, forward strand.
TGCGCTACTGGAGTTTATCTGTGGCGCATGGTCACACATATGCGTCACAGAAGATTTGTCTATCTATAGTTGGTTTCATAGTAGTGATATTAGTTCCTGTGGTTGAGTGACCTGGTGCGGTGTCCTTTCGATGCAACGTCTCCGCGAGGTGTGGTTCCTTCCCTGCGCATGCGGCTATTGTTGCGTAGTGTAGCTTCGTGTGGCCAGTGTTGTTGTTGGTACCAAGAGTGGTGATGTCGCCTAGGATTTTGCAGCGTGTCCTCATGATGTAGCCCTACTTGAAACTGTGTTGTTCTCTAGCTATAGCGTGATTCTTGCCTCTTTTCACTAAGCACTGGTTTTGTCTTGTTGATCTTGGAGTTTTGGTGGGATGAGAGTTTTCCTGGTGCCTTCTCTTTGTGGGGTGCGCAACTTGGCGCGTTCCTTTTATGTGCTCGTACGCCCTCATAGAGGCGCTGGGAGCACTTGGCGCTGGTCACCTGGCTCTGTCAGTGCCTGCTCATAGGAAAAAGGCGAGCACGCCTCCATATTTGGGATGGAAGCCGTCGCCGGTGCTGAAGGAACTCCTCGAGCCACTAGCGCCCAGCTTCACCTTCTCGGTCGGGTTCCACTTCTAGAGGGTTGTTTGCTTCTTCCCCATGGGAGGTTCCATGATATCTTCATTGGTTGGGCGCGTGGCCGTTGTGGCCTTATAGGACTGCTTGATGGAGCGCCTCTTGTCCTTCTCATCGCCTTTGACAGTGATTGTGCCACTACAGCCTGGTAGCTTGACTAGATTGTAGGCGCCGTGTGTTACTGCCATGAATTTTGCCAGCGCGGGGAAGCCGAGGATGGAGTTGTAGGGAAGGCATGCATGCGCCATATAAAAAATGATGTGCTTGCTGTGATAGTTGTTGCGGGATCCGAATGTGGCGGGGAGTGTCACATGCCCCAGGGGCACGGTTGTTCCTTCAGTCACCCGCGAGAAGGCTCTTGTGGGCATCAGGCGCTCAGAAGGCACTTGGATCCTCTCGAATCTCCACTGATATTACATTAAGGCATGCGCCTCCATCGATAAGTGTGTTGTTGATGGTTATGGTGCAGATGGTGGTCGTGCATACCAATGGTATGTTGCTGATATTCTTTGTAGACATGGGGTGGTCACCGCTGTTGAAGGTGATGGGGAAATGGGACCACTTGAGCTTCCTTTCATCCTACTTGGGGAACACTATTGTTGTTTCGTGCGTGAGCTACTTCAGATGGCGGTTAGACAGGCGATCTTGGGATTCTCCAAGGATGCACACCATTGCCCATGGTTCCTGAAATTCTCCATTGTTCCCTCGGGGAGGTTATTGTTTCCCTCACCAAGATTGTGCCCAGTGGCGTTGACCGGGTGATTTGGCTGGTAATTGTTTTGATTATTCCTTTGACCACTATTTTGGCCATTGTCATACCCATAGCCTGTTTCCTCGATGCCTCATGTTTTCACGCTCTCTGCGAAGCTTCTCGATCTCAATGCAATTCTCCGTGTTGTGAGACTATGCCTTGTGGAAAATACAGTAAGGGCGATTTTCCTTCTTCTTGTTGTTAGCATTGACCCCGTGCTTGTGCTAGGTTTAAACCACGAGTACGATCAGGGTTTTGTACTTTACTTCTGTGGCCTTGTCCACGGTCTTGTCCACATATTTACTGTTGCTTTTGCTTTTTGTGTGTGTAGTGGTCGCAACAGCATCAGGGTCATTGCGCTTGAGGAGACGCCCTTCCTCGGCCTTGGTGCACTTTGTCAGTTTGCTCGAAGTGCTTGACCACTGAGCTGAGCTAGTCATTCATGGCAAGCTTCTCGAGCATCTTGGTGTCGGTTATGTTGCAGAGAAGATGGAGATGATGGATAGATCAGTGACCCTTGGTACTTTGTTGTGCACCTGGATGATGTTCTGGATGTACTTGCACAGCATCTCGCTAGGTTCTTGTCACACAGCGCGAAGATTGTTGAGCGTGAGAGGGCGATCGTATATGCCCTTGAAGTTGGCGACAAACTTGTCGCAGAGGTCCTCCCATGAAGTGACGGACTCCTCCAGGAGATTGTTCACGAACCAGGAGTGTGTTGTGTCCTTGAGGGCCATTGGGAACCAATTGGCCATGACCTTGTCGTTGCCACTTGCAGCTTGAACGCCCATGGTGTAGAGCTATAGGAACTCCATAGGGTTTTATTTTCCATTGTAGCGAGCAAGGAGGTCTAGCTTGAAGTTTAGTGGTAAAACCATGGTGCGCAGCTCCTTGGTGAAGGAGAGGAAACCGTTGTTGTACGAAGGTGTTTGCCCAGTGAGGGCGGCGCAGTTGGCGTTGTTTGCTATAGCTGCCTCCGCGACCGCGCGTTCTTGATGCTTGCTTCTCTTCTCGATGGAGGCGTGGGCGTCTTCTAGAGATCTTTCAATGACACTCTTGTGCCTCGGGTCGATGTACACGATGAGGAGCCATGAGTGTGGGGTGGATCTCTTCTTGGTCCTAGTGGGGCGTTGTTGCCCTCACCAACCAGTGGTGGAGGTGGTGGCAGTGGCGGTGGAGGATCACCTTGCGCGACTTAGCTCGGTTGTGGGATTTGTGCTAGTGGTCGAATCATAGAGTAGGAGCATGCCGGTGGGACTCCTCGATGTTGACGAGCTCGACGATGCGTTGAAGTCGCTTGATACGTTGGAAACGTAACTATAATTTTTGATGCTCCATGCTTGTTTAGTATCTACTTTGCTTTACTTGTCCATACTTTGAGGTGTTTTTTTCATGTTTTCTGGTACTAACCTATTAACAAGTTGAAACAGTGCCAGATGCCTGTTTTCTGCTGTTTTCGGTTTCAGAAAACTTAGTAAAGAAATATTCTCGGAATTGGAGAGGACGAAGGACAAAGTCAATAACTTTCCGTGGGGAACAAGAAGTCCAGAGGAGAGACGAGGAGGCGTGCCAGGGAGGCTAAACCCCCCTAGGCATGGGTGGGCCCTACCTCGCGCATGGGTAGGGTTTGCCCCCTCTGGCCTCCGCCTCGGTCTCCCCTTTCGCCTATAAGAAGCCCCCGATGAAGAAACCCAGAGTACCCGATCAGAAATCCACGAAACCATCTGTAGACGCCACCACCATCATCCCTAGATCGGGGGGATCTGAAGTTCTTACCGGCACCCTGCCGGAGGGGAGATCATCCCGGAGGCCTTCTCTCCGGTATGATTCGTGAGTAGTTCCACCTTGGACTATGGGTCCATGTAGTAGCTAGATGGTTGTATCTCCTCCTTTGTGCTTTCATGTATAGATCTTGTGAGCTCCGTTCATGATCAAGATCTAATGTATTTGTAATCATGCATGTTGTGTTTGCGGGGATCCGATGGATATTGAGATTATTATGTTGGTTTGATTAATGGTTTTATCTTTATGATTCTATCATGTCTGTGTTTTTTGTGATCTTGCATGCTCTCTGTTGCTAGTGGTTATCTTGGACAAGTAGTTGCTAGTGACTCCAAGAGGGGGTATTTATGCTCGATAGTGGGTTCATGCCTCTAGTTTCCAAGGGAAGTGACAGAAATCTCTTCGGTTGTAGATGTGGTGTTGCTACTAGGGAGAAAAAATGGTCTCTTGTTCATGGAACATGTGGACTGTTTACCTTACACTCTTTGCTTAAAGCAGTTGTCTATTGCTTGCAACGTAATACTGGAGGGGGTTCGGATGATAACCTGAAGGTGGACTTCTAGTCATAGATGTAGTTGGACGACAGTCTATGTATGTTGTTGTATTGCCCAATCAACCTCATAGGACCTTTCTAGCTAGTAATTGCATTGTTATGCCTTGCTCAGTTCCTGTCAATTGCCCCGCTATAATTTGTTTATCCTTCATGCCATGTTGTTTATCTAACGAGAGCACCTCTAGTGAACTATGGACCCCGGTCCAATCTTTATCATTGATATATCTTTCACTGTTACTTATTTACGTGCTGCAAACCATTACCTTCCACACCATACGTTTAATCCTTTGTTACAGCAAACCGGTGAGCTTGATAACCTCACTGATTCGTTGGGGCAAAGTCTTGAGTTTGTGTTGTGCAGGTCTCCACGTTGTTTGCAACACCTGTGTGATGTTTCCTTCCTCCTTATGGTTCGATAACCTCGGTCTCAACTGAGGGAAAACTTGCTGCTTGCTCTTCACACACCCTACGCTTTGGGTTACCAACGAAGTGCCACGTCGAGCATCATCAAGACTTTCTGGCGCTGTTGCCGAGGAATAAAGAAAGAAGCTCCCTTGTCAAATCAGTGCTGCATCAGACTTTCTGGCGCCGTTGTTGGGGAGGCTAAGGACGTCTTCACTAGGGGAGTCCTTCACTTCCTTTCTCTTTACTTTGATTTTAGTTTTCTTTGTTTCTTTTGCTTGGTTTTGTTTGCTTCTTTTCAAAAAAAACCAAAAAATTAGTCTAGCTTGGTTTGCTTGCTTTATTCAAAAACACAAAAAAATTAGTCCCTGCTCTAGTTGCCACCTTGATCTAGCTCACCATGTTGTTCCCCTAGTTCTCTCTGAAAAATCTTGCAATAGGTAGTGGCTCCATAATTGGGAAAGATAATATTGAAGAATTCTTTAATTATGTTAGCAAGCATGAGGATATTAAGGATAAATCTATAGCTGAACTTGCTCCTAATTATGAGATTGCTGCAACTTCTTTATTTCATATGTTGGAGGCTAGGTTTGTTAGCCTTAAACCCTTCATACAATTCTTATTCCTAAAACTAAAAGAAGAGAAGAATTTTGAAAAAAGGGAATTCATCCTTGAAAATTATCAAAAGAATTCCATGATGTTGCTAGGGAGGCCAAAAAGGTTTTTGAATGTTTCAATATGCTAGGTTCAAGTGTATATGTTGTGGGTATTTCTGATAAAACTAAGCCTAGAGAGGAATTCAATATACCCATACCCTATAAGCTTGTTGGAATGCATGAAGCCTTTGAAAATAACTTCGATTGGTTTGCCCCTGAAAATCTTTTTGATGAAGGTAGTAGACCAAAGAGAGATGAGAAAGGATCCTCCAACACCCATTTGGATGAGATACCTTTTATAGTTGAAGAATTTTCAAGGTTTGATGTTAATGCTTCCTCATTTGAAAATACTTGATTCTTCTTGCTTCTTGTGCCTAACTTAAAGGCGTTAAAGAAAAGTACTTGTTGGGAGATAACCCAAGAGTTTCCTTGAGTCTTGGAAGTTATTACTTCTGTAATGACCTCTCCTTATCCTTTCTGTTTGCTTTTTGTGCCAAGAATGACCTCTAATGAGAAGGAAGTAAGATTTGGGGAGTTGCTGTCCCGAAACAGATTTCTGTCCTCCACCAAAAAAATTCATGAGGAGGCTATGTAACTCGGATTGAGCTCAAAATTTCCGAATAAATCCCCCAGTATGTTTTCTAACTTTCGTTAGTTCAACACGTTTTGATTTGAGCAACATAAGATGTTCGACAAAATTCATTTCTACCTGCTGGTCTGTTTTGACAGATTTCTGCCATTATTTCCATTTGCTTCTTATTGATTCTTTTTTGAGCCCTCTTCAGGTAAATTGAGTTTATTTGAAGGAGTTACTACAGTTGCTTGTGTTTTTAGTGAAAATCCTTGTTGTTCCAAAGCTTTGCTAGTGGTCTAATATCTTTTGAATAAGCTAATGTTGCTAATGAAGATTGTGCGAAGTTTTGTATGAAGGAAAATTTTCAGGTGTAGAGAGAGAATGATGCAATGATATGAAGAATGGACAAAATGGCAAGCTTGGGGATGCCACCATGGTGTCGCCCCAATAAATATCCAAGAGGTACAAGCGTCAAAGCTTGGGGATGCCCAAGGCATCCCCTTCTTCATCAATAAAAAGCTCAGGTCTGTCTAGACACTTCGTTTTTATTGTTTCATGCACAGTTGTGTTGTTCTTGGAGCGTCTTAGTTTTAGTTTTCTTTGCTTAGTTTGTTTAGTTTGTTTTATTAGTTTGGACCCCCGCTCTCGCTGTGTTGTTTTGCAAATAAGTTTTCTTGGTGTTGGAAAGAAGTAGTATGTTCTTGCTTGAAGTGCAAGAGGAGCTTGCATTGACTGTGACTTAGACTTTAGCATGACATGCTAGGTGTTGTTTTTGCAATATTCTTAGTGATTATTGATGTAGCATGTCTTGTTACAAACAATTGGGATTGCTTAGTGTGCCTTGAAGAGATTATGTGTTGTTTTAGCATGCAAAAGCATAGTATTGTGGTATTCTCCTTTGATGTTTTGCTTGGGTTGACTTGGCACATGCTCACACCATGTTATGACTATTACAAGTCACCATTAGCCTCTATGATCATTTAGTCCTTGACTTGTAGTACCACTCTTTGCTTTGATTAGTTTGATTTGTTGCATTGCATAATTATGGCCATTATTGTTCTCTTAGTTGGTTGTTCCCAGTCTTTTGCTAGCCCCCACTTGTATTAGTAAGTTCTACTCATGCTTCCAACTCACAAGAAACCAGGTTATTCCAAAGTGTACACTATAAACTCCTATGCGTGGTGTGTTACACCATAAATTCTTGTTTTCATCTATCTTCTAATTAAAAACTATTTTGTTATGTGAAAACTTAGTGATTAAAGCCCTCACGAACTTGATGGCACACTTTATTCTTTGCCCCTAATAAACTTGAACCATTGTGACAACTTTGTTGTATATGCTTGCACTTATAAGTTGGAATTAGCAGAATCGTGCTGTCATGGGGAACGTTTTCAACATTGCACTTGTACCTTGTTGTATGTGACACCCCCGAGATTAGGGCTAAAAAAATCCCAGACCTCCGACTGACATAAGCTTAACCTTGAGCTCGAGGATATCCAGTGAAGAATCGGTAACACGACAGTGACCCTACGACACAAAATTTATTACAGCAAGCTCATAACTGAGCAGGGAACCATATTATTACAAGCAGAGGTCACTGACCACAAACATCAAACAACAGAAGGCAAATTATGCTATTAAGTATAGCAAAATTAACAAATTTCCTAATAGGCCTGAAGCATAACAATGACATTCCAGCCCATAGATTCCAGGCTGCTGGCCGGGAACCCCAAGCTACTCGTCGACGATGCAGTACCAAACTGATCTTCAGGGAACACTTACTCTGCCAAAAGTATCAACAAAGCAAGGGTGAGTAGAGGGTGTAATCCGCAAGACTTATGGCTGGTGGAGTTTTTTTGCATAAAGCCATCTTTGTTTTTGAAACAAGAGGGAGAAGAAGCTCATCTATTCAGAGTATTTTTAAAGGGGATACGAGAGCGAGATCTCTGAAAATATTGACCATCATCTTTTGATATCCACCAAGTCATCATCATCTACCAACTAGGACCACCCCCTCGTACCCATGAGGAAGCATCCTTAAGCACACGTTGATCTGCCAAGTGTTACGATTAGGTTATAGTTCTCTATGATCTTAGAATCTGGTCACCAAGTCGTTCATAACCGCGAACACGGCTTTTCAAAAAGATTATTACCCTGCAGGGGTGTACAACTTTACCCACACGTACTAACCTTCTCTTAATGCCACAATGATTAGCCCTCTTCCTTGGAAGGCCGACAGAGGTTGGTTAGACACGACCTTTACCTTGCTTTTGCCGAGACAATGAGTCATGCAATAAGTATGGTTCTGCCGTAACGGGTCAAATCCCGAAGCCGGTACTTAAAGATTTGAGGCGAGGTTGGTTTACCAGGGGCGCCATCAACCCCAAGCAACCGCGGCCACGCTTCCCTACCTGTTATGAATGCACCTTCTTCACCCGGCAAATCTTTCAAAAGGTTTTCTATGCATATGTCGAATGGAACGCCCGAACTATGTGACTCATGGAATCTACTAGGCAAGTTAGTTGCTCGTGAGGTTGTCCAGGCCCCGTGTGGTTGTACGCTCGTATTGGTTCCAAAGGCAAGAACTCAGGTCCTAGTGGTGGCGAGCATGGGACTAGAAAACCACATCCCACCGTGGCCTCCCATACAAGCCTTAGCATGTTTAACTTATATCACCTCATCAATATATCTCGATCTCCTGTCATACTAGATTCTCTGCATCTGATACATCATCTGGATAGATCAGACTCAAAAGCTATGCATGGCTAAGCAAGACACAAGATAACCTCTAGCAGTGCACACAAGCCAAACCTAGTTATGCTAGGAGCAGTGGATCAGGTAATATAAGTTCAAAGGGAGTAATGCAATAGATAAGATACTTTATCTATTGATAAAATACCACAGTAGAATTGTATGTAATATGGCATAATTGAAATGCTTTCGAAATCATAGGATTATATCATGGTGGGGCTATGCTTGTCTTTGCCTGTTGATAATCAGAAAGTAGGGCTTCGGACATCTAGTACTTGACTTGGTCATAGCTGATCAAGTATTATTCTTCGATCTTCGATGGTGTTGATCTCGGGCTTCAATCTCGATCTTGATCTCGATATCATATTCTACCGAGAAAGAACCAAACACCGGAAAGAAAAGGGGAAACAATCAACATATGGCATCGATGCAATGCTCAAACAAGAATGATGATATGACAAGTTAATTTGTATTGAAATGTAACCCTAAATCATGCTCAACAATTTAAACGGGGTTCCGAGGGTTATAAACCCTAACTCGGGGAAACTCCGGAACATATGAGAGGGGTTAATTTTGTTCTCTAATTAAACTTGTCATTTCAGTTGATTAACAATGCATGATTATATCTTAGTTAGATAGGTTTCATTTTTCTGAACATTTTGATATATTATTTGTATTTTTCTGATAAACAGATAATTAGATATTGAATTTACAAATTTAAAACATTTTCTGGAATTATTAAAACCTTTTCTGAAGTTATTAAACAACTTGTTAAACTTTTTACACCCAGATAGTACCTAGCCGCAGTGGCTGACAGAGGGGCGCCAGAGCCACCTCAGCGTCCATGCGGGCAGGTGGGACCTAGACCAGGGCTTGACAAAGTCAGACCCCGCAGAGACATCTAGCCTATGAGGCTGGCAGGTGGGACCTTGGCCACGCGGATGCCACCTTGGCGCCACGCAGGACTCGCCGGAGAACGGCCAGACGGCGGCGACGGCGGCGCTACGAGGCAAACTGGGAAGCGGGACTGGTCTCGTTTGAATCAGCCGAGCAAGGGGAACGAGAGAGGTGGCGCCGCCCAGAAATGGTTGCCGGAGAAGGATGCATGACGGCGGACAGTGGCGGCGAGCGGCGGTGCATAGTGGGGTGGCGATTCAGAGTGAGAGGGAGAGATTGGAAGGTACTGGGAGGTGCGGGAGATCACCATGAACACGGCAGTGGGGTCGGCGAAGCTCGGGGAGGACGGACGACGACAAATTGAAGCATCGACTGCGGCGGCCGACGGTGGGAATGAGCTCGATTCCGACGAGGTGGTGTCTTCCCCGCTTGCGTGGCTTCACGAGGATGACAAGGGAGGCGAGGAGCTTATTCAGGGTGTCTCAGCGGAGCGAGGGGAGGTCGGGGACGACGGGGCTCGCCGGTAACTGGGGCGGTTAGGGTTTCGGCTTCTGCGCTCGTGGGACACAGAGCGAGAGAGAGGGGGAAAAGGGGATGGGAAGAGAGAGAACGGCACAGCTGTTCTTATCCTCGGCTCTGCGGTCGGCGGCGTGCATCGTGGCGCAGAGGAGATCGACGGCGGCGCGTCGGACACGCAGAAGCTTCGCTGCGTCATTCTGGTGAAGGAAGAAGAAAGAAGAAATGAGCGAAGGGGTACGGCCGGTATGGCGTAATGGCTGGCCACTAGTCACGCGTCATGAACAAAGGGAAAGGAAGATATGGGATCGGCCCAGGGAGTGCTGGCTGCTATTTTTTTCTGTAAAACATTTCTCTTTTCCTGTTTTCTATTTCTGTTTGTATTTTGAAATCCTTTTTAATTTTGAACAGTTTTGAAAATAACAGAGTTTTTTTTGAAATCACTATAAATATTCAGGGGCCCTTTATACCAAGTTGGGCTCCAATAATTTTTGATACTTCTCAAAATATTCCAAATCATTTGAAAGGATGTGCAAATAGAAAGATAGGGAAAAGCTAGGGTTTTAGGGTTTGATTTAATTCTTTAATGCACAATTTAAGATATGATGCTCATGATGCGCAAAACAAACCCTAATATGTAATTATCTAAAACTGGGGTGTTACATTGTACTCAGTTGATATCATGTTCTTTTGTCTATGGATGTCACCGGTGTGAAATAAAGAGGGAACTTGTAAGTCCATGGAGTTTGTATCCTGTGTTAGAGAAACGCCTGGGCCGCTAGCCTAAGCCATGACTAATCATGGTGGAAACTTGCAGCATCACCATAGTGACATCTATGAAGCATTCTTCTTATAAAAAAAGAGACACATTGAGAAAAGAGGAAAGAGAGAAAAAATCACCATATTCCCATGGTACATAAGAAGAATTGCTGAGATGCTCATTGTCTGCTTGCCTTGTCATTTTGGTTATGGGAAAGCTCCTGTACCATGTGCAAGGGGTACCCCGTTGGCGGTTCTCAATGATATGCAAATACATACAGTGACAAGAACTTACCTGGACCCGAAGTTGAGTATGCATGAGGTGTGTCCCTCGTATTCAAGGGCATGAGATTGCCAACTTATACTTCGTCATGCATATACTCCAGCTTTGCCACTTTAACCTTAACCACTTCAAGATGCTTATGATAGGGGCAATGAGGGCTGAAAGCTAACTAGTATCATAATGTTTGGAAGCTCTTTTTGAAACTTGTAATCCCTGCTTCCTTTACAAAATGCCTTTCTTCCACCATTATTGAGTCTCCACCTTCTACCTTTAGGCACCATTAAGAGAGCATAGTTGTCATTCTGTGGGCAATGTTCCAAATCTTATTCATTGATGCATATTGTGTTATTACTTACTCTTATGCTATTTGTTTCTAGTCACCCTAGTGAACTTTGCAGGTGTCCTATGCATTTTATTGATACTCTATGAGGTACAAGCTGATTGCCACTATGCTATGTTTTCTGCATGTGAAACAAACAAACGTTTTTAAATACATATTATTCATGATCTTTGTTTGTAGCTTGCCATGTTACATGCATAGTTACTATGTCCTATTGTTAGAACTCCATCTTTCATGCACATGTTTAGAGTTCTTTGATCCCAGCTTTCAATGCTTGCAAATGGTTGGATCTTTATTATGAGGGTGCATGTCACCTCAAAAAATATTCTTTTATCACTTACCTACTCGAGGACGAGCAGGAGTTAAGCTTGGGGATGCTGATACGTTGGAAACATATCTATAATTTTTGATGCCCCATGCTTGTTTAGTATGTACTCACTACAAGGAATCTGGCTGTATATGACCCTCCATTTTCGTCACAAAATCGTCATAGTAGTCCATCTATGACGATTCTATGACGATTTTGAGATCGTCAAAAGTTGGGCGTCACAAATGAACTATAACGATGTTTTTGGTAAAATCGTCATAACCGTCTATGACGATATTGGATCGTCATAACCGTTATGACGATCCAATATCGTCATGGGCAAACTGGCCTCGCCAGGTCAGATCCTACGTGGCCATCTTATTTGGCAAAATTGTGACGAAATAAAATCGTCTTAAATCAAAATTAGCCCAGTCCACTTTGTAGTGCATATGGGCCTAGCTCAACAAATTCAGGCTTGTTTATATTTTTTTCTATCAATTCTGATTAGCTACATGGGCCCGGTCCAACAATTATTTTCTAAATCTAGGCCTTTTTATAGTCCATTTATTTCTAATTTCAGCCTTTTTGTCAAGTGAGTCTTGGTTGTTAGTTTCCTTCGAGAGTTGGTCCTAATTGTCAGGTTTGGATTTTTTTCACAGCTAATTAATAACCAATATTCCAATCAGAAAGGAGAAAGAAAATACATAAAAATATTTATATAGGAGAAGAAATCTGTTTGTTACAATATGATGAGATCCAAAACTGTTGAACACACGTGAAATTCCATAGTTTACATCACAACTAATTTAACCATCAAATCTATGATACCCTGGAATCTGCAAATTAAACTCTTAACAAGTACTACTTCTTCGCCATGTAGAACTTGTAAAGGAGATGATTTTCTTGGTGTACTCGGCTTCAGATGTTTTTCAGCAGGTCAATACCCTCATCATTCTTGAAGCTCCCAGCCACCCAATCAACAATTCTGTAACAACAAAAATGGTTTGTGAGAATATACACCATGTAGAACCATAAAGATGCTAAAGACTAGAACAACCAACAAAAGTAAATCTTATGCATTGACTATGAAACTGAATTAAGACAAAATCACCCTAGACAGTTAAGTGTACAACTTAATCCATACACAAAAATAACTTATCGTGTTGAGCATTCATTTTGCATCATGACTACACAGACAATTACATAATGCAAATTTGATACAAGTTCTAAGCCCAAGAAACAACAAACAAGATGAGACAAGCCAAACAATTTTGGAATCAGTAATGCACTCAAGATAGTTAGGCATATAAAATATACCTTGTCAAAGTCATCACCCCAAAGGTGGGTGTCACCGGAAGAAGAGAGCACCACAAAAACACCATCACTAACCTCAAGAACTAAAAGCATAGCTGGAAATATAGTAAACTGAGATATGGTCAAACGGGTGAAAAGAGTCAATTTAAGACAACTTCATTGGCTTATCAAAAAGACTATAGAACATAAACAACTGGACAAACTAACTTCCATTTATTAATAGTCAATCCGCAATTCAATTCAGCATATATAGAAGTAACAATAGAACATGTTTCTACTAGCCTAGTATAGCCTTGAACTTCTCGGCCTTGCATTTCAAACAGCTAAGTACCATTAGCACAAGATCAAATCACCAAAATGTGCATGTACAAAGCTATGGATGGTTGAATTTGTTCCAAGGGACAGCTGTAAGAACCCACCCCAAAATTGAAACAACAAAGTACTTACAGAGTACAAACCACAGTGGCACAGTAGCTTCAAATAACAAGGATCCAATTATCCAGAGATATGAATGAAAATTTATCTACACAAGGGACAGGAAACTACTTCATGATATTACACTATACATGCATAGACATGTGTATACCAGATCAGAAGGATTTGGATATAATAAAAGTTGTAGAAGGAACTTCTCTAGTGAAGGAACAGAGCAAGAACAACCAAGCAGATAAGAACAAGAAGTCTGCATGAAGCATCGAGGCAACAAAGTTAATCAATGGTACATCATCGTTACAGAAATTGCAGAATCAAGTCATGTATCAGCAAACAATAGTTGAGATTTAAGTACCTCCAGTGCTAAGAGAAAAGGTTGACATCCAAACAGCATGAAATTGAATAGTACTAATAAATTATTTAAGTGTACATATATAATAGAGAAGTGTTTCTGAGGTACTAATATTTTTCAATGGCATCATGTTTGTTTCAAAGTTAGGAGATCAGATTAGAAGATGTAGCACAGATCTAACAACTCACCTAACCTCCTTGTTTATTATTTAATACGAGGACCGAAATCACAACAGGCACTAATCTACAGATCCAGGTTGAACCAAAATCTGACTTTCAAAGCATTATTAAGATTATTTTCCGTGTCGTGAGTATTTTCCAAAGGTAAAATCATCATCGCCTTCCTAATTCTGCCAAGAACTCGAATTTAAACTAGGCGACTCAAGCGACTAATCAAGCCTAGTGAAATGGTTAATGACATTCAAACAGATGGAACCAGACCTACATTTTGTATTCATCAAGATTGTTTAGGAAACAGGAAGGTTCATGCTATCAGGGTTAAAATTGTGTTCTTAGAGTCCTAGCAAACAAACAAGAGTGCATAAACTAAAGTGAACTATCAAACAAAATTACCATGTAGCCAATATCAGGAACAACTGTAACTCTTTTTAGTACAATTTGATGGAGCCTACAGCACATTTTTTAGCAACCGAATTGTGTTCTTATACCCTTAATAAGATCCTTCTACCAAAAAATCTATGTGTCTATGTAACTCTTGCAAATGCCACATAAACATCTATGTATCTCTTAGGATTGTTTTCGGCTTGATGAAAAAATCTATATATCTAACCACTATGTTGGTTTGACATTTGGAATGAGTAGGAGTTTCTTGCCAAACATTTGGAATCATCTGCAGCCTGCAGCACAACCACAAAAAAATCAAGTGCCAAGTACCTAGCGTGCATGAACATCATCATAAACCAGCCGGAGGCACTCCTAATCCAACAATCCACCCACGAATCCAACTCCAAGTTGTAGTTCCTCGCGCTAAATCCCGGAGGATATCGAGCCCAAAACAAAATTTGGCTTAAAATTGCAGAAGAAAGGGAGGGAGAGATGGAAACCTTACCCGAGAGGCGTCGTTCTCCGTGTCTGCGAGACCCTCCTGGACACACCCGGAGCAGCGTATCCCTCCACCCACTTTCCAACGACTGCTAAAAGTTCAGCCACCCAGTGCACTCCACTCCTCCATGGTATCGAGGATGCGGCCCCCTTCTCGTGATGCCGCTGCTGCCAGAAACCCTAGAGAGAGGAAAACAGTAAAGAGATGAGGAGGAGGGAGAAATGGAGCACACCAAGAGAGGGAGTTGAGGAGTATGCTCACCCTGCTTCCTAGGAGGCCGCCACGCTCGTGGTCAGGGAGGGGCCTCGACATGGAGAATCAACGCCTTGACCTGGAGCCATCCACCACGCGCTAGACCTCCTCCGGATCCACTCCTCCGTCGAATCCTCCCCTCTAGCATCTACTCCTTTCCTCCCCTCCGCCGCATGTTCCTTTTCTCGTCAGCTCTGCTAGGAAACGACCGTTGTGGAGGGAGGACGAGGGGCACGGGATGCTGATGATGAGGGCGTTGTTCCTGTCCGCCGCTGCGACTATGGTGAGGTGAGGAGAGGAGGATAGGGTGGCTGCGAGATCTTGCTGGAGAAGGAGGGGAGAGGCTAGAGCAAGCGGGAAGAGCGGCGGCGCGCGGATCTCGCTGGAGAAGGAAGAGCAGCGGCTGGGGATCTCGCTGGAGACGATGGGTTCAACGGATGGAGCGAGCGGGAAGAGCGGCGGCGCGGATCTCGCTGGAGCGGCGACGCGGATCTCACTGGAGCGGCCGCGGTAGGTTTAGGGTTGGGGAGATGCGTTCGCTGGGAGAGGGTGGGGATGAGGCGGTTTTGGTTCGGTCGGCACACGCGCGATGTGAAAATATTTGGTGCCTGCGCGCGATGGTTAGTGCCATGTCATCGATCCATGTCAAAGTTCCCGCATATTAGCATCCTTCTTCAATATTATTGTTAGTTTTGAATTGGTGTTCCCACCATCCTTCTTCAATATTATGACGCATCTCCTGGTTCACCTAGTGGAAGAGATTGCCATTCTCGGTCCGGTATTTCTGCACAATATGTTCCCCTTTGAGAGGTTCATGGGAGTCTTAAAGAAATATGTTCATAACCGTGCTAGACCAGAAGGAAGCATCTCCAAGGGATATGGAACAGAGGAGGTCATTGTGTTTTGTGTTGACTTTATTCCTGACCTTAAGCCGATTGGTGCTTCTGACTCGCGGCATGAGGGAAGACTAAGTGGAAAAGGCATGCTGGGAAAGAAAGCAATGATATGTAGGGACGAGGATTCTTTCACTAAAGCACACTACACAGTTCTACATAATTCCACCTTGGCAGCTCCGTATATCGAGGAACACAAGAATATTCTACGCTCCAAAAACCCGGGGAAGCCTGAATCACTGATTACAGATGAACACATGAAGTCTTTCGGTGGTTGGATGTGGACACATCTCTTGAATGACACCACTATTGGAGATCAGCTATACTTGTTGGCCGCGACACCATCTTCTACTGTATTGAATTTCCAAGGGTACGAAATAAATGGGAATACATTCTACACGATCGCCCAAGATAAAAAGAGCACCAACCAAAATAGTGGTGTCCGCTTTGATGCAATAGACGAGACAAGTTCTTTGGGTCTCACCAAATTCCTGTGGTGCATTGTTCCCCTATATGTGCCACAAAATAGTGAAATTTTTTGTGGCGCATTGCCTGAAATGCGCCACTATAATTTATCCATGGTGCATGATCACACATATCCACAACCAAAGATCCGTTTATCTATGGTTGTTTTCCTAGTAGTGGTGGAAGCAGTTACCACGTCCAGTATTTTACAATCCAGGAGAAACATGCGAGCCATTGGACACTTTTTTGTCAACCTGGATATCTGACTATCACATGTTATAGGAACCATGATGCCTCGTTCATCCTTGAAGCTGAACTATGCAGTATGCTTCAATCCCATTTCAGTATGTTTACGCAGAGAAGCAACCATAACAGGGATAATGCAGATATTCGCTAGTGCTTCTTGCATCATGATACAAGTACCACGAATCAACTTGCCCTTTCCACTAGCTAATTTAGAGAGGTAGGTGCCAATGAGTATCGAAACCAGGTAAGGGGTCTCTAGGGAGATCGTACTTGACGGAAATTTGGGGACAAAACTAAGATTTTTTTCCAACGTTCGGCTAGCAAACAATTCTAGCTTCGATCTATCTCTTTAACGTCAATAGCCAGTTAGTGGTTATATTTAGTGCGAATAGAAAAAAGAAGAGTACCTCACCCACATATATCCAACACTTATTCCTGGGTAGGAGGATCTGCCATCCTCCATGCTTCTCAACTCGTCCAGCGGCAAGGCGGGCTAAAGCCTCGCAACGGCAGGCACGACATGCGGCATTGGAGATCGGGATCAAGCGAGTAGGTGCAACAACCTGGCGCCAGAAGGCAAATGTCCCAAGGGATCAGTCTAGGTGGAGGGTGTATTTCGCCACCGCCGGGCCTAGGGCTCATGCGAAGGAGGGAGTGAATTTGGTCAACGCACTAAGGCATTTAGTTCCTCGTTTTTACTACGTGGTTGCCGCGTTGGCGCTCGTGTCACAGACGGAGTAGTAATTTGGAGGTCTCGACCGTCTCCTTCATGGGACAGTTGATGGAATTTTTGAGCTTGGTAGGAGTGGAATGAGTTTGCCTTGAAATGGGTCCTCTCAGAGTTTGGCAACCCAACTTTTCGAAACCCGATAATTACATGCAACTCGAACCCCTCAAGTTGATTAGCCCATGAAGGAGGGCACTAGTAGAAAACATGCCATCCGTTCGTGCCCCCTCAGAGCATTAGTCTTGGTTGCGCCACCAACCGGGACTAATGCTGGCACGCGTCCCGGTTCGAGCGGGCACGAGGCCTGGAGGCATGCGTCCCGGTTGGTAAGGGGGCATACGTCCCGGTTGGAGCCACCAACCGGGACTAAAGGTTTGGCGACAGCCACGTGGCGTGGCACACACCTTTAGTCCCGGTTGGTGGCTCCAACCGGACGATGCTCCCACCTCTATAAATGTAACGCCCAGCCCCCTCTGCCTCCACTCTGTTTTTTCTCTTGGTGGAAGGTGTGAGGGGTGTGCTAGTTTTTTCTCCCCAATGCATGCATTCAAGGTGTTTGATGAAATGTTTGAGTGAATAATCCCGTTCAATTTCTCATAGAACAAAAATATAGAAGGTGCCCGAGACGCACTTGAGCTTTCTCCTCTTTATTTCCATCGATCGAGGTTAGCAATCTTATCTTTTCTCTGTCATTGATACAATGCATGTGTCGATGTGAATTTGTCCTTTCACTATTTATGATGTCCTGTTTTTTGATAAACTTACTTATATAATGCAGATGAACGGTCGGGAATGGATGTACGGTGACCGGCATGTAGCCGAGTATATGAAAGGCGTGGATAAATTTATCGATGTGGCTACGGCAAACAAAGAGAATGGTTTTATACGTTGTCCATGTGTTCAATGTCGGAACAACAAGGAGTACTCTTCCTCGAAAATCATTCGCGGCCACCTGATTATGAAAGGTTTCATGCCCATCTATAATTGCTGGACCAAGCACGGGGAAAGAGGGGTTATGATGGAAGATGGTGAAGAAGAAGAAGATGATAACAACTATCATCATATGTTTCCTGAATACAGTGATACTGCAATGGAAGACAATGGATAGGAAGGAGTTGAAGAACGGGCATCAGATGAGCCGGCTGATGAACTTGGTAGGGTCATTTCTGATGCAAAGCAAGACTGTGAAACAGAAAATGAGAAGTTGAAGTTAGAGGGCATGTTAGAAGATCACAAGAAATTGTTGTACCCAAATTGTGAAGATGGCAGCACAAAGCTCGGTACCACACTGGAATTGTTGCGATGGAAGGCAGAGTGTGGTCTAACTGACTCCTCATTTGAAAAGATGCTGAAAATAATGAAGCCAAAGTTTCCAAAACATAACGAACTTCCCGAGAGTACCTACGAAGCAAAGAAGACTCTTTGTCCTCTAGGATTAGATGTGCAAAAGATACATGCATGCATTAATGACTGCATCCTCTACCATGTAAGGATTATGAGAATTTAGATAAATGCGGTATGCAATGCGTTGCGGTATAAAATCAGACGAGATGACCACTGGTGATGTTGAGGAGAGCCCCTCGGAAGGGTTCTGCTAAGGTTATGTGGTATGCTCCTATAATACCAAGGTTGAAACGCATGTTCGGAAACAAAGAGCATGGCAGGTTGTTGCGATGGCACAAAGAAGATGAAGAAAGACGGAAGTTGAGACACCCCTGGATGGGTCACAGTGGAGAAAAATCGAGAGAGACTTCCCGGACTTTGCGGTGATGCAAGGAACTTATGGTTTGGTCTAATACGGATGGCATGAATCCTTTTGGGAGCATAGCAGCACCTGATCACTGTGACTCTATGTATCTACAACCTGCCTCCTTGGTTGTGCATGAAGCGTAAGTTCATTATGATGCCAGTGCTCATCCAAGGCCCGAAGCAACCGGGCAACGACATTGATGTGTACCTTAGGCCATTAGTTCAAGAACTCTTACAGTTGTGGGGCAAACCAGGTGTACATGCGTGGGATGAGAACAAACAGGAGCCATTTGATCTACGAGGGTTGTTATTCGTAACCATCAATGATTGGCCTTCTCTTAGTAACCTTTCAGGACAGACAAACAAGGGATATAAGGCATGCACACTGTTTAGATAAGATCAAGGTACATATTTGCATAAATGCAAGAAGATTGTGTACTGGCGAATCGATGATTTCTTCCGACCAATCATCCGTGAAAGAAAGGCAAGCATTTCAAAGGTGCGGCGGATCACCTAAGAAGCCTGAACTCCCTGCTGGTGATGATGTATTTGGTATGGTTAAGGACAAAGAAGTAATCTTTGGAAAGGGTCCCGGCGGTCAATCAGTTCCGAACGACATCGCTACAGGACACGCACCCATGTGGAAGAAGAAATCTATATTTGGGGAGTTGCCATATTGGAAAGTCCTGCGTGTCCGCTCTTCAATCGAAGTGATGCACATGAGGAAGAATCTTTGCATGAACCTGCTAGGATTCCTAGGCATGTATGGGAAGACAAAAGATACACCAGAAGCACGGGAGGACCAACAAATTATGAAAGACCCAAAGAACATGCATACACAGAACAAGACGGATAAAGAGCGTCACTTAAGTCGTATACTATGCTCTTACAAAAAGCAGAAGGAAATCTTTTTGAAGTCCTTTACAGTATAAAGGTGTCGTCGGGCTTCTCATCTAATATAAAGGGATAATAAATATGGCGAGAAAAAGTTCCAAAACCTGAAGTCTCATGATCATCACGTGATTATGACGCAGTTGCTTCCGATTGCATTGAGGGGGCTTCTACCAGAAAATGTTCGAGTACCCATTGTGAAGCTGTGTGCATTCCTCAATGCAATATCTCAGAAGGTAATCAATCCAGATATACTGCCAAGGTTACATAAGGATGTGGTACAATGTATTGTTAGTTTTGAATTGGTGTTCCCACCATCCTTCTTCAATATTATGACGCATCTCCTGGTTCACCTAGTGGAAGAGATTGCCATTCTCGGTCCGGTATTTTTGCACAATATGTTCCCCTTTGAGAGGTTCATGGGAGTCTTAAAGAAATATGTTCATAACCGTATAGACTGAAGGAAGCATCTCCAAGGGATATGGAACAGAGGAGGTCATTGAGTTTGTGTTGACTTTATTCGACCTTAAGCCGATTGGTGTTTCGACTCATGGCATGAGGGAAGACTAAGTGGAAAAGGCACGCTGGGAAAGAAAGCAATGATATGTAGGGACGGGGATTCTTTCACTAAAGCACACTACACAGTTCTACATAATTCCACCTTGGCAGCTCCGTATATCGAGGAACACAAGAATATTCTACGCTCCAAAAACCCGGGGAAGCCTGAATCACTGATTACAGATGAACACATGAAGTCTTTTGGTGGTTGGATGCGGACACATCTCTTGAATGACACCACTATTGGAGATCAGCTATACTTGTTGGCCGCGTCACCATCTTCTACTGTATTGAATTTCCAAGGGTACGAAATAAATGGGAATACATTCTACACGATTGCCCAAGATAAAAAGAGCACCAACCAAAATAGTGGTGTCCGCTTCGATGCAATAGACGAGAATGGACAAAAGGACACATACTATGGTTACATAGAGGAGATATGGGAACTAGACTATGGAGTCTCTTTTAAGGTCCCTTTGTTTCGCTGCAAATGGGTCAACCTGAATGGGGAAGGGGTAAAGATAGACCAGTTGTACGGAATGACAACAGTGGATCTCAACAATCTTGGTTATAGAGATGAACCATTCGTCCTAGCCAATGATGTATCTCAGGTTTTCTATGTGAAGGACATGTCCTCCAGACCAAAAAATAAAAAATATGCAAACGAATACATCATATGATGAGCCAAAGCGTCACATAGTTCTTTCAGGGAAAAGAAACATCGTGGGAATCGAGGACAAGACAGACATGTCAGAAGATTATAATAAGTTTGATGAAATTCCACCCTTTATAGTGAAAACTGACCCGAGCATTCCATTAAGTAAAGAAGATGCTCCATGGTTACGTCTGAAGCGATCATAAGGAAGGACATATGCCAAGAAGTTCATGCTCATATTATGTAACTCTAGTTCATGTCTTTCGCGGTTTGTGGCTTCACCGAAGGATATCTTTCGCGGTTTGTGGCTTGACCGGGACTATATATAGGGGGCCTTTAGTCCCGGTTTTGTAGTCTCAGTTTTTAATATTAATAAATTTCTTGAGTGTTAGTCCCGTTTTGAGGCTGGACCGGTACTATGAAGAAGTTGTCCCGATTCACACTTACCATTAAGATCTGATGCCCTTTTCCATTTTCCGAGCGTAAAAAACGGGTCGTTTTGTGAAGTAACCACCAAAATGCCGTTTCAGAACGCTACCGTCCCATTTTCCTAAAATACTAGACCACCTTACATGGACTATCTCCCAACCGGGACATCTCAAACCTTTTCGTCCATCCCGGGTAAAAAGGACAAATGTCTGCCGAATCGGTAGGAAGTGGGTCCGGTTTGTACTACAGGTACATGATCTATCGCCCGTGATTTTTTGAAAAAATCATTTTTAGACTCGCAATATGTGGTTTCTTCAGAGATCCAATGCAAGTTCTAAATGAGCCATTTTTCTTCCCGCCATTTCTTCCCGCCATTTTTTCCCGGCATTTCTCTCGCCATTTCTTCCCGCCAGTTCTTCCCTTCAGTTATCTTCCTGCCATTTCTCACTATATATATGTAGGGTTGGACTCCATTGTCATTGCACATTTCTAGACTCATAACTGCAACCTCATCACTCTTTCCCATGACTTCCACCGTATCACTAACTCCCAGGGAGGCGGAGGCGCTTTGCGCCTCGAACTACCCCTTCCCGTCGGGCTACTGTGTCCCCATCAGCTGGATGCTGAGCGCCGGAGGCGTGCCGGTTCCTCCTGTCCCTCTAGGTGTGGCGCGTCGGATGGCCATCACGAACCACTACTACTTCGAGCTCACGCCGGAGCAGCGGAGGAATCCCAGATGGCATCCCGACTATTTCCTGACTTGGGAAGCCTTCTTCATGGATCGGCGTGAGAGGGCGCTCGCTAGGCACGAGGAGGATGGCCCACCTTCTCCGAACTTCAACGAGGCCGGCAGTCAGTTGTGGTGGCGCGGTCGGACTCTCCAGAGCGTCATGGCCTATGACACGGTCGCCGACTCTAGCCCCCACCTGCACTACCCTCAAGTCCAGCCCACTCGTACTCAGCCTTCAAGGTTCAACTACGGCGACCCCGACGACGACAGCGATGACGGCCGCGATGAGTACGACGACTACAGTGGCGAGTATTACAGGTATAGGCAGGAGCATGACTGAATCACTCCAACATTGCAAAACAAGTTCGGCCGATTGTGGCTTAATTTGGCCATGTATCTTAATTTCCAGTTCTTCTATGTAACTTTGTGTTAGTTGCGTTATGTACTTTAATTGCAGTTCTATCCTAATAAAATTTTCTTTCCGCCCATTATTTCCCGTCCTTTTTTCCCCGCCCATTAATATATAAAAAATATAAGTTAATTCAAATCCAAATTAAAACACAGAAAATGGTTTTGAATTATTTATTCAAATTCAAACACTTTTTATGTTTAAAGTTTTTCTAAATTCCAAATTAATATTCAAAAAATATAAGTTAATTCATTTTTAATTTTAAATGGTTCATATTTTAAATGGTTACATTAGTTACTTTTTAAAAATACAAAATGGTTTTGAATTAGTTATTCAAATTCAAACACTTTTTATGTTTAAAGTTTTTCTAAATTCCAAATAAATATTCAAAAAATATCAGTTAATTAAATTTTAATTTTAAATGGTTCATAGTTTAAATGGTTACATTAATTATTTTTTAAAAATAGAAAATGGTTTTTAATTATTTATTCAAATCCAGACACGTTTTATGTTTAAAGTTTTTCAAAATTTGAAATTAATATTCAAAAAATATAAGTTAATTTATTTTTAATTTTAAATGGTTCATAGTTTAAATGGTTACATTAATTATTTTTAAAAACAGAAAATGGTTTTGAATTAGTTATTCAAATCCAGACACTTTTTATGTTTAAAGTTTTTCTAAATTCCAAATTAATATTCAAAAAATATAAGTTAATTCATTTTTAATTTTAAATGGTTCATATTTTAAATGGTTACATTAATTATTTTTTAAAAATAGAAAATGGTTTTGAATTAGTTATTCAAATTCAAACACTTTTTATGTTTAAAGTTTTTCTAAATTCCAAATTAATATTCAAAAAATATAAGTTAATTCATTTTTAATTTTAAATGGTTCATATTTTAAATGGTTACACTAATTATTTTTTAAACATAGAAAATGGTTTTGAATTAGTTATTCAAATTCAAACACTTTTTATGTTTAAAGTTTTTTCTAAATTCCAAATTAATATTCAAAAAATATAAGTTAATTCATTTTTAATTTTAAATGGTTCATAGTTTAAATGGTAACATTAATTATTTTTAAAAACAGTAAATGGTTTTGAATTAGTTATTCAAATTCAAACACTTTTTATGTTTAAAGTTTTTCTAAATTCCAAAGTAATTATCATTTAAAAAACATTACAAATTTAAACCCCAAAATAAAAAATAAGGCGGGAACAGAGAGAAAATTGCTGAAATTTTTTGAAAACAGGGTCATATGTCCCGGTTGGAGCCACCAACCGGGACTAAAGACCCCCTGCGCGCGCCCCTTGGTCTGCTGAAAAAATTGGAGTATACGTCCCGGTTGGTGGCTCCAACCGGGACGTATGACCCTTTAGTCCCGGTTGGAGCCACCAACCGGGACGTATACTCCCTCCCCTTTATAACTTGCGCGCCTCTTCTTCTTCTTTATGATCTCACTTCTCTGCTTCTTCTCTGGTTTCATCGACGACGCCGCCAGTCGCCGCGCTCCGTCGTCGCCGGC
Organism: Avena insularis; assembly: GCA_023614405.1. Taxonomy (NCBI): domain Eukaryota; kingdom Viridiplantae; phylum Streptophyta; class Magnoliopsida; order Poales; family Poaceae; genus Avena; species Avena insularis. The sequence goes on from CM042691.1 coordinate 413,104,976, forward strand.
CCTCCTCGCCTCTCGATCGCGTGCCCTCATTGCCTCGTCATCTCGCCACGCTGCCCGGCCACCACCGCCAGACGCCGGCCGCCACTACTACCTGTCCTTCCCCAGCGCCCGCCCACCGCGTCCTTCCCCGATCACGCCCTCGTCCTTCTTCCGCCCATCCACCATTGGTATACCACAATGTAGATGTATTTAGATTTAGGTGTATGTATATATTAGGCAGATGTGTTTAGATTTTTTTGACATGTGTAGATGTATTTAGATTTAGGTGTATGTATTTGACATGTGTAGATGTATTTTTTGACATATATTATTTTATTAGGTGTATGTATATATTATTTTAGGTATATATTATTCTAGGTGTATGTATATATTTATTTAGATTTTAGGTGTATAGTCGTTAGATCATTTAGGTGTGTATTTAGATGATGTAGATCCCGACGCGCGCGCACTAGTGATGCTATTTAGTTGATGATTATTTTAGTTGATATGATCCCGACACATGGAGACATGGAGACGCTGCCGTCACGCCTCATTGCATCGTGCATCGTCGTGCATTCTCTCCCTCTTTCTCCCCCTCGCGTGCGTTCTCTCCCTCTCTGGCCAAACCCTAGCCGGCCCTAGTAGCCGACCGTTGTGGTGAGTTGCTGGTTCTCGTGGACCCTATCTCTCGCCCCCTCTCGCTCTTGTTCCTCCTCCCTGTCGACCACCTGCCACCTCCGCCGCTCACCGTCGTCGTGCTCTCCTCTCCGGTGACCTTTTCGAGGCGGCGCTGCTACTCTTTGGCTCGCCTCAACCTCCTCTCTCTAACACGCACACGCACACGGCCTAGCTCGCGCTCCACCGCCGTCCCCTTTGTCGTTCTGAGGCTCACCGGCGTCAATGACATCACGGTGATGTCACCCCGGCGTCGGCACGTGGTCAACCCCTAGTCAACCTGGCCTGGGTCCCACCCTGCCCACGTGGAGGATGAGTTGGCCTAGGGGCCAACTGTCTGTCTCTTTGGCTAGCTGTAGCTCGGGTGTAAAAAGTATATAAGTTGGTTTTACCTTTTTAAGCTATAATCATGCATTGCTAATCAAAATGTTCAGAAAATGAGTTCTACCTTTTTAAGCTATAATCATGCATTGCTAATCAACTTTAATGACAAGTTTAATTAGAGAACTAAATCAACCCCTCTCATGTGTTTCCGGAGTTTCCCGAGTTAGGGTTTTCAACCCTCGGAACCCCGTCTAAACTGTCGAGCAAGTTTTAGGGTTTCATTTCAATGCAATTCAACTTGTCATATCATCATCCTTGTTTGAGCATTCCGCCTATCCCTCCTCCCCGACCGCCACAGCGCCTCCGTCTCCGTCCATCGCCACGCGCTCCAGCCGCCCCTTCCCTTTTAGTGTGTATGTATATATTGTGTATGTATATATAGTGTGGATGTATATATTTTTATTATTGTGTATGTATATATTAGGGTTTCTCTGAATTAGGGTTTATCCGTTTTGACTTATCCGTTTTTCCACCTATGCAGAAAATATGGACCCACACGTCAAAGACGAAGAAAAGGAAGAGTTGATCCAAGGTGTGATCCGCGGGGAAGAAAATTTAGATGTATCGACGTTTCTGAACAACTCCGGTGAGGGTGATCCTCTTTTTGCCGGAATAGACGACTTGTTTGAGGTTGAAGGTGTTGCCTTCCGCGAGGGACAAGGCGATGCCTTGTGTAATCGAGAAGACGACCGCTCTGGCGAGGTGCATGTAATATAATTAATTCATTAATTAATCATCTGCTATCTATATAGAAATAGTAACGATCTTTCCTCTTTTAGCCCTCCGGATCGAAGAAATCTCTTGAAAAGAGCGAGGCCCAACCAAAAGTTGGAAGACCATGAGAGGTTCAGATTGAAGATGTCGCTGAAGGCAACAAACCGACGGCTCCGAAGTTATCGCATAAACAAATTGGTGGCACAATGCGGAGTAATCGTTAGGGACTTAATCCCGATCACCATTCGAAATTGGAATAGGCTCTTGATGCGGAAGAAGAGGAACATGTTTATTTGTCCCTAACCACGCCAAAGATTTCTTGTGGAAGAGGCTCATGGTTAATTTCAAACTAGAAGATAGAGCTGGATCCAAATACGGAGGATCCATTGAGGACGCCTATAGAACATGGGAGAGCCATGGAGGCTAAGGTCGTGGAGTGGGCTTTGAAGAAGATGGCCCGATGTTTCACCAACTGGAAGAAAAGATTGCACCTTGACTATGTCGTGAAAGAGAAGACTCGATTTCAAGAATATTCAGTTTGAGAAGATAAAACCACTGGGCTGAGTTTGTGAAATACAAGACATCGTAAAAAGCTAAGAAAATGTCTCAAGCGAATAAGCTGAATGCTGCTAACAAGAAGTATCACCATACTATGGGGCAAGGTGGCTCTGGCTGGCATTCCTAAGTGGGAGAAACTTGAGAATGAACTGCGTGCTAAAAAGATCACCCCAGAGACAGACGATTGGGTAGAACGTGCAAGGAATTGGTTTTACGGGCATGGGGGCACGTTGGACTCGGAAGGGATGTGTATATATAACATACGACATAAAGAAGACCCCTTGCCAATCGAGAGGATGAGAAAAGCAGTAAAGGCTGTTAAAGATGGGGACTTCATTCCCGATAGAGAGAATGATGAGCTCACACTCACCCTTGGAAATAAGGAACATGATGGATGAACACGAGGCACAAGAGGCTCCCAACCATGGAGGACTGGTTTTCCCGAAGAGAGGAAGAAATATCCTGATAGAAGCCGTCAGAGGAGAAAGGACAGGGCAGAAGTTGAAGCAGATAGTCAGAAAGAGCGAATGCGTATAATTGAAGAACGAATAAAGCAACAACAAGATGAAATTAACGCACTTAAAGAGCAAAGTACTACCGGCCCATCTCAGCGACTGCGCATTCGATGCTATCGGCCTATCGAATAATCGAAAAAGCAGTGTGGCTTCCACCGAGGTCTCGGGTGATGACAATGGCGATGACGATGGTGCACCGACGATGGCTCCTGTTGGCTACCCAGTGGATGATATCACCGAGATGACACACTGCGAGCTACATGTCAAAGTTGTGAACATATCAATGAAGGTGGCGGTCGGCTATGCCTTACCAATTGGACCCACACCAACTTACCACTGTCGTCCGGTTCCAGAGGGCTACGCTGTTGTCGGGGTGGATGAATTCAAGCCCACCTTTGAAGTTTTGGATCTTGACTACCCTGCAGTGAAGGGATGTGGATCAGATCGAGACGCAACAAACGTCACCATTCTATGGCCGAAGGAATGTATCGTTCTTCAAAATCACACGCCAAGGCCATCTTCGCCGCCGCCTCACCCGTCTCCAGCGAGGTCGTCGCCGCCGCGGCAGCCGTCTTCGTCGCCTCACCCGGATCCGTCGCCTCACCAATCTCCAGCGCAGCCATCGCCGCGGGAGCCATCGCCGGGGCCTCGGGATAAAAAGCGTAAGCGTACCGCTACTCTGCGTCGTGGTAAGCGATCGTCGAAACGTAAACAAGAGCCTCTTCCAAAAGTATCAAAGGTTCCTCCCAAGAGATCTTATGACTGTACTGAAGAGGAGACTGCGGCTATCGTTGATGCAGAAACGACAGCGTTTTTCGCTAAGCTAAGGCAGCCGAAAGAGCCAGAGTTCCCCAGCGCCAAAGAAGAAAAAGCCAAAGTGTTGAAAATGCTAAAGACTCTTCATCAACCCGAGCCAAAGCTGTCATCAGACTATGAGCGTTCTATTCTCAAGTCACATGCGGCACAAAAAGCCTCGAACAGCAGTACAGATGCAAGCAAGAAATCTGTTGCCTAGCTTGGAGAACAAGCAAAACAGTCTTGCGCCCCTCTCAAGGTGATTTCCCAAACCAATGTGGGGTCGAGCAAATATGGGGCCGAAGAGCAGTATGATCCAGAGGTAGTTGCACAATACGGAGAAGCTGTCGCTGCTCAAGGTATGAGTATTGCCCAGTACTTATCCCAGTTAGAGTACTTCCCCGTGAGTGAAGTAGCATACAAATACCAGTACGGCAAACCTCTCGTCAAACCTGAGGAGGTAAACAATCTTCCAACAAAAATGCGAAGATTGCATAACTGGTACATGCATGCCACAAAGGCCGGGGCTAACTGGATAGTGCTGAGGGTTACAAAAAAGCATCATGGGAAAGAAAAGGATGACATGATATCCATTGAATTTGATGAACCATTTCTATTATTCAATCAAGACGCCTTGGACAAATCGATTATCAGTGCCTATTGTCTGTAAGTACTAATTCTGTAATTAATTTAGTCTCCAGCTATCTCACCTTGTTTATTGCATGCATATAATCATACTATAATATGCAGAATGAAGATTCTCGAATGCAGCAGAGGACAAATCTATGACATTGGCTTCATTGACCCATATTGGGTTCATGAAGCTAATCTCAAAACAAGCCCCCGGGATACGGAGGATAATATAGTACACGCGTTAAGGTTTCAAGAAACCAGAAGGGAAATACTTTTTCCTTACAACTTCGAGTGAGTGTTATTGTCTTCTATACACTTTCTATTTCGCTTACTCGATGTTAAGTATATAATTGATTAGTTATGCATTCGCAGCTTCCACTATATTATGTTAATCATTCAACTTGACAAAGGGTGTGTACTAGTCATGGACTCGAAACATAAACCCCTTGAGCAGTGGAAGGACATGCAGATGATCCTCCAGCGGTAATTCTAATCATTGTGACAATATATCGGCAACGTTCATGAATTTTATGATATCAAGTAATTAATAACTTCTTTCATTCGTTTTCTTCGCCGGGCAGTGCTTGGAAACGGTTCACCAGGAAGGCTCGGGGTGTTTGGAAAGGGGAGCTTACATTTGAAGCACTATATGTAAGCACCACTAGCTATATCCACGAATCTCTTTGATTCTAGTTTTGATACAGTTATTATCATGATTGATTATTATTTTAATTGAACTATGTTCTCGTAAAGTGCCTGACACAGGGACCAGGTAACAATCTATGTGGATACTATGTTTGCGAGTTCATCCGGCAGACGTACGATGAGAAGGGCAGAAATTTAGATAAACTCCACGTACGTAAACAATTTTTATAGTTTTTAATTACAATCAAATTGTGTTTAGTTTCATTCATATAGGCTCACTCCTTTTTAAAATCAGATCGAACGTCTACGGGACGGTCTTCTGCCAAAGCATCGCGTACGAGCAATTCAGGAGGAATTGGCGGGATTCTTGGATGCAGAAGTCCTAAACCTAAAAGAGGAATACTATTCGGCTGTGTATAGACAATAGAAATTGTAAAAAGAGCAACTTTTGTATGTAGTGCATGAACTCGATCCGTGTATCGAATGTAATATTGTCATGATGATCTTGTGTAATATAACGGTTCCTTTATTGATAAGTGCAAAACACTAAATAAACAATAAAACAACCTAAATGAATTCTCTGCCGCGGCACAAAAAGTGGCGAAAATGCTGTCGCGGCAACAAAATGTGCCAAAATGAATTCTCTGCCGCGGCAGAGAAATGAGCCAAATCTCTGGCGCGGCAGAAGGTTATTTACCCCGGTTCGTGTTACGAAACGCGACTAATGCTCCACCTCCCTCGCCCTATGACGCCGCCACGTGTATCTCCATTTGTCCCGGTTGGTGGGGCAACCGGGACTAAAGGTTGGGACTTTAGTCCCGATTGCCCCGTTCTGGTTGGGTAACCGGGACTAAAGCCCCTTACCAACCGGGACCAATGGGCCTCTCTGCACTAGTGGGGGACAGCAGGGAGGTAGGGTTGCATCTCGATCGCCCACGTGGGAAGTGACACGAGGTGAGATGCGTGCGGGGGATAAGTCAACTGTTCCCAGTTGCGAACATGTATAACCACACAATGTCCGACTATGTATGTTTTCTTTTTCGAGAGTATACCCAGCTGAATACTTATATATGTTAGCAGCAAAAGGATTGCCATACCACCTGATATGATGAGCAGGAGCAGAACTTGACGCGTCATCGGAAGACCTTTATCCCAAAGTATATCATCTTGTCTTGGCTCCAAGTTGGCATTAAAACATTATTGTATCAGAAGGACATGTTACAGGAACGAATCCATATTTATGCACTATAGAAAATTGTTTAGAAAATAAAATAAAAAACGAGATGTGATCTAGTATATCTCTTTAGGGCATGCGGCAAGTCATGTTCCAACATGCATCAAACATGACTAGCCTACCGGTAGGCGGGCAACCGGAAATTCTGGGTTTCACTATATTTGGCTCGATAAAATCATCACAAAGGCACATAAATTGGGTACACACATATCTCAACATCTCATATATTTGAAATAGGACAATTTGATACATTGAGTCTGCAATACATCTTACTAGTAGTTTCAACCTTTCAATCGAAAAATCCTAACAACCTTTTTTTCTTAGGATGACAGATAGAGAAGGTAAGACAAATCGGCGGAGACGGAGGGTCTTTATAGGCTGATGGGACGACAATTTTTTGTACTGCCAGGTCGGATCTCAGCGGGCCCCAACGCACACGCAGGAAGCTGCAGATGGCGAGGATTTCTGCTGCCACACAGCGATAGACCTAGAACTCAGCTTTCAGTAGCACACATAGCAGGGCACCAAGAAATATTGAACTATATCAACGTTCACAATCTAGCATGAAACCAGAATGATTCATAGAGATTCTCCAAGCCAGATGGTTCACATGCTAGCGTGAAAATCATCTCCCAGAAGCAGTGGCGTAGGTAGAATCAAAATTTATTAGGTGTGGCGGCATGGACGTGTACTAAGAAAAATTAACTAATCTATGGAGGGTTACACATACATGCTATGAAGACAATACGAATTTAGGCGTGGCACAAGCCAGAGCTTGCCATATAGCTAGCTCCGCCACTGCCCAGAAGTAGGTTCGCAAATAACCATATGCAACAGGAAGCCCATCGCATCTCAGACAGAAAAGAGATTCCGGTCCAAGCATCAAAGAAAATGAGACCAAAACATCCTAAACAGCAGGAGTATAAAAGCCTGCAACTCAAGTCAGTGGAAGTGTGGAACAAATAGTAGGGGATCAACAAATCCTGAACCCGCCTGTCAATGTGCCCAATCAAGTCTTTTAAAACTGTAGGTAGTATTCGCAAGAATTTTACCAAAATATTGCAATCGGAGGCAATATGGTTCAGTCTAGTGTATTTAGTACTCAAAGACCGAAGAGGTTCGGGTAAAAAGATCAAACACGGTTTGACAGAAAATTACCAAGATGTGTATAGAAGATCTACCTCCAACGAACAATTTGGAGCATGCGGAATTCGAGACCAAGAAGAGATTCGGGTAGAAAGATCCTACTGTGTACAGCTATAACGGGAGATTTAAGTTTTGAGCTTCCATTAGAAAGAACTCGAGACCAAGCACACACCCAGATGTTGTTTTCCATTAGAAAGAACCGGATATTCTGGGTTTCACTGTATTTGGCTCGATAAAATCATCACAACGACACGTAATTGGGCACGCCGCACATATCTCAACATCTCATATATTCGAAATAGGACACTTTGGTACATATAATTGAGTCTGCAATATATATATATATATATATATATATATATATATATATATATATATATATCGTACTAGTAGTTTCAACCTTTCAATATATAGAAAAAAACCTAACAACTTATTTTCTTGAGAAAGAAAAACCCTAACAAGCAAGACCTTTTAACTAGTAGAAAAGCAGAATAAGAACTTGTGGACACACTAGTACCAACGACAACGAGAGCAAGCAGATTGTTTAGAAAATAAAATAAAAAATAGATGTGATCAGGTATATCTCTTTAGGGCATGCGGCAAGTCTTGTTCCAACATGCATCAAACATGAGTAGCCTAACACGTAGGCTACAGGAAATTCTGGGATTTCACCATATTTGGCTCAATAAAATCATCACAACGACACGGTATCATAGCACATGTTCTCAGAGCTATAGTGGGAGATTTAAGTTTTCAGCTTCCATTAGAAAGAACTCGAGACCAAGCTTGTCTTCCATTAGAAAGAACCGGAAATTCTGGGTTTCACTGTATTTGGCTCAATAAAATCATCACAACGACACGTAATTGGGCACGCACATATCTCAACATCTCATATATTCGAAATAGGACACTTTGGTACATAATTGAGTCTGCAATATATATATATATATATATATCTCGTACTAGTAGTACTTTTCAACCTTTCAATATATAGAAAAAACCTAACAACTTATTTTTTTGAGAAAGAAAAACCCTAACGACCTTGTATAACTATAGTAGAAAAGCAGAATAAGAACTTGTGGACACACTAGTACCATAACGACAAGGAGAGCAAGCAGATTGTTTAGTAGGGTGGCAAGTTGAACTTGACCGGCACGTTCTTGAAGAAGAAGGCGGCAAGCATGAGGCGAGACAGGCGACGGCGACAGGATGTTGGCCCGCATCACCTGGACCGCAAACCCCGAGCATGCGCTGATCTGGTCGTTGTTGGCCGCCGCCCGATCGAAGGTCGCCCCCATCGCCGACAAGAGCAGCGCCGGCACGAGAATGTCCAGGGCCGCAAGCAGGATCCCGGCGGGGCGGATCCCCTCCTCTTCCTCCTCCATGTCCGTGACCACAGTCTTGTCGTCAGGGTCGGGGGCGGCAGCGGCGACGTGGTCGAGTCGGACTTGCAGGTAGATGGCGGCGACCTCGAGGATGGTGGCCGTGATGTTGCTGCCGACGAGGTACACGAAGCCGCCGAAGTGGGTGAAGGAGACGGAGTTGCACCCGTTGGAGCCGGCGGACGTGACGGCGAGGGACGAGCCCGCATACGCGGAGGATGATGCTCAACGAGTTGGACCCGTTGGGCGGCGGTGGTGGCGGGTCGTCGTGGTGGTACCGAGATGACCACCACCACCGGGGTGGAGGTCTGTCGTCGTGCGGGTGCATCATCATCGTCGTAGCTCGATGGAGGCGGCGCAAGCGATTAGCAGATCAGGGAGGAATTAATTAATCGAAGATGTTGATCTCTGCCGCCGCCACATACGCTGCTATTTATCGAAGGTTTAGGCTCCAAACATGGAAAGCTCCATCACGGAATGAATCGTGTGGTTTGGTGCTGCAAGTTTTCTTTTCTTGTGAGTCGGTCCATCAAAATCAATCGGACATAATTGACGACGTATTCCTTTCCTTGTTGCTTTTTTTTTTTCCTTTCCTTTGGTGTGAAAATTTTGTTTCTTTCCAAATTTGCCAAAAGTATATTCTACAAATAGGGGACAGATGTTTTTTTTTACTTATGTAGACGACGGGGATCGATCTGTTCGTTTGGACTGTCACACAAATTTTCCATATAAATCGGCATATACATTATTACCTACTACATTGATCGACGATGGTAAAAGTATGCCAACTCTCTCTCATCTGCGACATTATATACCTAGACGAGACCATACTATTAGAGTTGTGTTTGATTTATACTAGGTCTCTAGCCTAAGTGGGTTTGGCCGGCTTCTCCTCTCTTTTATATAATCTTTGTACTATTGTTTAAATCAATACAAGTTATTATTATCTCAAAATATCATGGTATCAGACGCCTAGGTTTTTCACACCTAGATGGCTCCGCCAACTCCGCCGCTGCCGTCGCCGCCGCCGACGCGTCCACTCTGGACATCGGCCAAAGCTCGCGCTGCCGGCGCATCTTTCTCTTCTTCCTCCACCTCTACTCTCCACCAAATTCCCCAACAAAATGCACTGCCCCCACACTTACCCTAGCCGACAGGATCGCCGACGTCTCCCCCTTCGTCACGATCGTCCTTGATCTCTACAAGCATAATTTTTATCATTGGCGCCACCTCTTCCACGTTCATCTCGGTCGCTGCGGCCTCCGCGATCACATCAACCTCGCCTCGACGCCGCGGACTGCCGATCCACGCTGGGTCAAGGACAACCTCACCGCCATCCAATGGATCTACACCAGGATCTCCACCGAGCTCTTCAACCTGGTCTCCACCGACGACGCCACGGCAGCACAACTATGGGCTGCCCTACAGCATCTTTTCCAGGACAACTCCGACTCGCGCGTCAACGCTCTCCACATCGAGCTCTGCACCAACACTCAAGGCGATTCCCCCGTCACCATCTTCTGCCAACGCATCAAGGCCATCGGCGACAAACTTCGGGAGCTTGGTGATCCTGTTGACGATCGTGCCCTCATCAATGCCCTCCTCGTCGGTCTAGGCAAACAATTTGAGAAGCAAGTTGTCTTCATCCCGCCGCTGAAACCCTATCCAAACTTCGCCGAAGTGTGATCTATTTTGTAACTCAAGGCTCAGAATCAAGCACGCAAGGCCGCTCGTCCTCCTCAGGTGTTTCACACCGTGGCTCGTCCCCCACTTTTGTCGACTCATGCTCTACCACCAACGGCCCCTCCTGGATGGCGGCCGAGCCCGAACTACCGCGGCAAGAACCCAGTGTATCGGCCTCCTACTCCAGCGCCGCCTCCTCAGCCTTGGCCACCTGCTCCAGCGCCGGCCCCACCAGTGCCTCCTCACCAGCACCGACACCTCTCTCCGCCGTGGCCTCCTGGCAGCCGTAGCACGATCCATGGACGGATCTCGTTCATGCATGGCCCATGCCCTGGTCGGCCCCCTCTCACTACGGCGTCCCAGCGGCCTACACCGGGACATGGAGACCTGATCTTCGTCCATCCATCAGCTTGCCGGGCCTCTTGGACCTCGACCTCTGCAGCAGGTATACACCGCTCAAGCTCCACCGACAACCCACATGGCGCCTCACGCGCCTCAATACTACATGCCCTCCTTGACGCCAATGCCCTACATGTACGATTAACCTTTGGCACATCAACTACCTATATTACTTCTCCGTTTGAGTTATTGCATTGTGATCTATGGAAATCTACGATTCCTAGTGTTTCTGGTTTCAAATATTATCTTGTTATTCTCGACGATTATTCTCACTACATATGGACCTTTCCTATTCGCGCCAAAACCGATGTGCACTATATTTTTCTAAATTTTTGGCCATATGTTCTTACACACTTCGGCCTCCCCATACGATTTATCCAATGTGACAATGGCCGAGAGTTTGACAATACTCAAAATAGATCTTTCTTTCTCTCTCACGGTATGCTTCTACGTTTTTATTATCCATACAATTCCGCTCAAAACGGTAAAGAGGAACGTTCTTTACGATCCATCAATGACATACTACGTACTTTACTCATCCAAACCTCTCCCCCCCCCCCCCCTCGTTTTTGGGCAGAAGCCCTTCACACGGCAACCTATCTTCTCAACATCCGACCAACCAAAACTTGTCCACTTTACACTCCCTTTCAATCTCTCTTTCTTCATCATCCTGAATATTCATAATTACGTGTCTTTGGTTGCCTATGTTTTCCCAACACTGCATCCACCACCTCCAACAAACTCGCTCCTCGCTCCTTACCATGCATTTACCTCGGACCCTCCAACGAGCACAAGGGTTCTCGATGTTTTGACCCATCTTCTGGACGTGTGCTTATCTCTCGTCATGTTATCTTCAACGAAAACACTTTTTCCTTACTCTGCCATACAGTCGTCCATGTCCACCACCTCCCAGCCTTTCCCACATGTGATCACACCGCGTCCCCTCATCCCCACCATCGTGCATGCCAACACTTCTTCTGCGCCAGCCGATCTCTCTGCTGTGCACCCACGATAGCCTGCCGAGACCCCACGGCAGCCTGCTGAGCCACCGCGGCAGCCTACCGCGCCTCTTTCTCCTGCCGCAGCAGGATCTCCTGTCGTGTCTTCACCCACCACCGCCACTTCTTCCTCTACAGCAACAAATTCTTCTGCGTCGTCTGTTAGCGATCTTAGTACCCCTACTCCCTCTCCCACTCCACAAGTTCCTCCTAAAACCGTGCATGTCCCTATTACGGCTAATGATCATGTCATGTGGACGCGTGGCAAAAAGGGTTTTCATGTTCCTCGTCGTTTTCTTAACCTCAATGCTACCCCCACTATTTCACCAATTCCCACTTCTTACAAACATGCTCTTCTCGATCCTCTTTCGCATTCGGCCATGCGTGATGAGTTTGATGCTCTTCTCCAAAATAATACATGGACTCTAGTTCCAAAACCTCCTGGCACCAAAGTTGTTTCCGGCAAGTGGATCTTTCGCCACAAATATAATTCTGATGGGTCGCACGATACAAGGCTCATTGGGTATGTCGGGGTTTTTATCAACAGCAAGGGATTGACTCATGAAACCTTTTCTCCGGTTGTCAAACCAATCACTATTCACGTTATTCTCAGTCTTGCTGTATCTTTCTCATGGCCGATTCATCAACTTGATGTTAAAAATGCTTTTCTGCATGGCACTCTCAATGAGACCGTTTATTGTCAACAACCCTCTGGCTTTGTAGATTCTCCCCGTCCTGACTTTGTGTGTCATCTCCAAAAGTCTCTCTACGTCTCAAACAAGCACCACATGCGTCCTTTCCTTTGGTGTGAAAATTTTGTTACTTTCCAAATTTGCCAAAGTATATTCTACATATAGGGGACAGATGTTTTTTTACTTATGTAGACGAAGGAGATCGATATAAATCGGCATTAATCCGCGACATTACCTACACAGAATCCGAGCGGGGAATCTGTTCGTTTGGACTGTCACGACAAATTTCGTTTGGACCGTCAAATTGGATGTACGTGGCAAAATAGGTAAATACACTCGATAAAGCTATCTAGCAAAGTTCATCTTTGTCGAGTGCTTTCTGTCGGCACTAGGGAAAGAATTTGTTTGCCTAGTGTTTTCCCCAGGTACTCGGCAAAGCCAAGCGCCAAAGTGGCTACCGTCACCGTGTTTAACGATGGCCATCATGGAATCCATCTTTGTTGATCGCCTTTGATGGACACTCGTCCATGCTTTCAGATTTTTTGTATGGACACTTTGGAAAAAATGCACGAACTTATCTTTGACAAGTTTCTATGACCTTGGTTTTCCAAGTTGCTATGATCTAACTTTGCAAGAATAGAGATAAAAGTTCACCGGGCAACCGTCGTACCGAGAATTTCTGAGGGATAGATCCCCCGGACCCATAGGCTAGGAGCGGTGGGCTGAAATGCCTCCAAGACTTGCATGTGATCCTAGCCTCGTGTGTGCAAATGTGGTGGGTTGTTGGAAATAATGAAAGAAATCAGCCGCCTAACGCGAGCCCTTTCAAAGATATGTGATAACACTTACACTGTGTTTGGATGTGCTGAATTGGGCCTGTGATTTGGTATTCTGAAATTGGGCATCTAAAACCATCGTTTCGCTGCATCAGAATCAAAGTTTGGAAATGGTGGCCCAATTCTTATCCGACCCCCCGAGCTCCTGTGACACACACGTGTGTATACGGAGACCTGAGGGTCCGTATCGCTCTCGAATCGACCCCCCCCCCCTGCTCGAATTGACCCCCTCACCCCCTCTTTCTCTCTACGTAGAGAGCAAGGGACGGCCAGAGGCTCCCCGTGGCGGCGCAGGTAACCACCTCTGATGCTCCTATCCCCCATGTTCCCTACCCCAGCCTCCCTCCTCTGGTCCCGAGCCCCCTCTCCGGTCCAATCTCCACTGGCAGGTGCATTAATGTTAATATGTGTGGAAAATAATATATATATGCATTCTAACATACACATTCTATTTTTCATACATATACACAAGTTTATATTGTCCAAACTTAACAAAATACCAATTCCATGGTTTGTACATCCAAACAAAATTTTGGAATTGGGTACCAACCGCTGATTCCAATAGCAAATTCAGAGCACATCCACACAAGGGAATTCGAATTGAGGTCATTTCCTTTCCATCTTGGTTTTGATATTCACATCCAATTAAATACCAAGATTTAATTCAGTGCAACTAAACACAGTGTTAGGAATATTCTAGACCAATAGCTTGAAACCCCCGCTTCTGGTAAACTGGAGGGAACATCGTGGTAGCATAGGCCTAACCTTGCTTTTCAATGTTTCTATGACCTAACCTAGAAAGAGTAGAGATAAAATTTTACTGGGCACACGTCGTACGGAGAATTTCGGAGGGGTAGATACGCAGGGCCCATGGACTAGGGTTTCTCCGGAAACCGATGACCGGTGGTCCGGAATGTCTCCAAGACGTGTGTGTGGTCCTAGCATGTGTGTGCAAGTGTGGTGGGATGTTGGAAATGGAAGAACCCAACCCCCAGGAACTGCATGAAATGACCTATTTTCGTAGACCCATGGGGCCTGTAGAGGGAATCGCGTGAATGACTGATGCATGCACCCAGTGTTGACGTGGGACACATCGTTGGAACCCCAAGAGTAAGGTGTGATGAGCACAACAGCAAGTTTTCCTCAGTAGAGGCCGAGGTTATCGAACCTGAAGGAGGAAGGAAACGTCTCAAAGGTTTTGCAAGCAACGTGGAGACCTCCACAACACAAACTCAAGACTTTGTCCCAACGAATCAGTGAGGTTGTCAAGCTCACCGGTTTGTTGTAACAAAGGATTAAACGTATGGTGTGGAAGGTAATGGTTTGCAGCAAGTAAACAAGTAATAGTGGAAGATGTATCAATGGTAAAGATTGGACCGGGGTCCATAGTTCACTAGAGGTGCTCTCCTTAGATAAACAACATGGCATGAAGGGTAAACAAATTACAACGGGGCAATTGACAGGAACTGAGCAAGGCATAACAATGCAATACTAGTCAGAAAGATCCTATGAGATTTGATTGGGAAATACATTAAGATACATAGACTGCCATCCAACTGCATCTATGACTATAAGTCCACCTTCAGGTTATCATCCGAACCCCCTCCGGTATTAAGTTGCAAGCAACAGACAACTGCTTTAAGCAAAGTTTGTAAGGTAAACAGTCCACATGTTCCATGAATAAGAGACCGTTGTTTTCTCCCTAGTAGCAACAGCACATCTACAACCGAAGATATTATTTTCACTTCCCTTGGAAACTAGAGGCATGAACCCACTATCGAGCATAAATACCCCTTCTTGGAGTCACTAGCAACTACTTGGACAAGATAGCTACTAACAACGGAGAGCATGCAAGATCACAAACAACACAGACATGATAGAATCATAAAGACAAAACCATTAATCAAACCAACATAATAATCTCAATATCCATCGGATCCCCGCAAACACAACATGCATGATTACAAATAGATTAGATCTTGATCATGAACGAAGCTCACAAGATCTATACATGAAAGCACAAAGGAGGAGATACAACCATCTAGCTACTACATGGACCCATAATCCAAGGTGGAAATACTCACGCATCATACCAGAGAGAAGGCCTCCGGGATGATCTCCCCTCCGGTAGGGTGCCGGGAAGAATTTCAGAGCTCCCATGATCTACGGACGATGATGGCGGCGGCTACAGACGGTTTCGTGGAGATTTGATCGAGTACTTAGGGTTTCTGCATCGGGGGCTTCTTATAGGCGAAGGGGGAGGCCGAGGCGGCGTCCAGGGGCCCCACACCCCTCCTAGGCGTGGGGCAGGGCCCACCCGCGCCTAGGGTGGGTCTGGGCGCCCTAGCCCGCCTATCCGGCTCCCCTCTAGACTTGTTCCCCATGGAAAGAAATTGACTTTGACGTTTGTCCCGTCCAATTCCGAGAATATTTCTTTACTAACTTTTCTGAAACCAAAACAGCGGAAAATAGGCATCTAACACTGTTGCAACTTGTTAGTAGGTTAGTACGAGAAAACATGTAAAAAGCACCTCAAAGTGTAGACAAGGCAAAGCAAAGTAGATATTAAACAAGCATGGAGCATCAAAAATTATAGATACGTTTCCAACATATCAGCATCCCCAAGCTTAACTCCTGCTCATCCTCGAGTAGGTAAGTGATAAAAGAATAATTTTTGAGGTGACATGCACCCTCACAATAAAGATCCAACCATTTGCAAGCATTGAAAGCTAGGATCAAAGAACTCTAAACATGTGCATGAAATATGGAGTTCTAACAATAGGACATAGTAACTATGCATGCAACATGAAAGGCTACAAACAAAGATCATGAATAACATGCAATAAAAAACGTTTGTTTGTTTCACATACAGAAAACATAGCATAGTGGCAATCAGCTTGTCCCTCATAGAGTAGCAATATAGATGCATAGGACACCTTCAAATTTCACAAGGGTGACTAGAAAAAAATAGCACAAGAACAAGTAATATCACAATATGCATCAATCAATAATCTTTGGAACACTGCACACAGAATGACAACTATGTTATCTTAATGGTGCCTAAAGGTAGAAGGTGGAGACTCAATAGTGGTGGAAGAAAGGCCCTTTTTTGTAAAGGAAGCAGGGATTACAAGTTTTAAAACGAGCTTCCAAAAATTATGGTACTTGTTAGCTTTCAGCCCTCATTGCCCCTCCTATCATAAGCATCTTGAAGTGGTTAAGGTTAAAGTGGCAAAGATGGAGTATATGCTTTACAAAGTATAAGTTGGCAATCTCAAGTCCCTTGAATATGAGGGCCACACCTCATGCATACTCAACTTTGGGCCTAGGTAAGTTCTTGTCATTGTAAGTATTTGCATATCATTGAGAACCGCCAACGGGTACCCCTTGCACATGGTACAGGAGCTTTCCTATAACCAAAATGACAAGGCAAGCAGACAATGAGCATCGCAGCAATCTTTTTATTTGCCATATGCGTAGTTTTTTATTGAGGATGCTTCAAAAATAGCTCATTATGGTGATGCTGCAAGTTTCCACCATGATTAGGCATGGCTTAGGCTAGCGACCCAGGTGTTTCTCTAACACGGGATACAAACTCCATGGACTTACAAGTTCCCTCTTTATTTCACACCGGTGACATTGATAGACAAAAGAGCATGATATCATCTGAGTACAAAGTACAAATGCAATGTTGAAAACGTTCCCCGCGATAGCATGGTTCTGCTAATTCCAACTTATAAATGCAAGCATATATAACAAAGTTGTCACAATGGTTCAAGTTTATTAGGGGCAAAGAATATAAAGTGTGCCATCAATTTTGTGAGGGCTTTAATCAGTAAGTTTTCACATAACAAAACACTTTTTAATTGGAAGATAGTTGAAAACAAGAATATACTTGGAATGGTGTATCACACCATGCATAGGAGTTTATAGTGGACACTTTGGAAAAACTTGGTTTCTTGGGAGTTGGAAGCATGAGTAGAGCTTACTCATACAAGTAGAGGCTAGCAAAAGACTGGGAGCAACCAGCTAAGAGAGCATAATGGCCATAATCATGCAGAGCAACAAAGCATACTAATCAAAGCAAAGAGTGGTACTACAAGTCAAGGACTAAATGATCATAGAGGCTAATGGTGACTTGTCATAGTCATAACATGGTGTGAGCATGTTCCAAGTCAACCCAAGCAAAGCATCAAAGGAGAATACCACAATACTATGCTTTTGCATGCTAAAACAACGCATAATTTCTTCAAGGCACACTAAGCAATCCCAATTGTTTGGAACAAGACATGATACAGCAATAATCACTAAGCATAAGGTCAAAACAACACCTAGCATGTCATGCTAAAGTCTAAGTCACAGTCAATGCAAGCTCCTCTTGCACTTCAAGCAAGAACTTACTACTCCTTTCCAACACCAAGCAACTTATTTGCAAAACAACACAGTGAGAACAGGGGTCCAAACTTCTTTATTCAAGCAAACTAAACAACCTAAGCAAAGCAAACGAAAACTAAGACGCTCCAAGAACAACACAACTGAGCATGAAACAATAAAAACAAAGTATCTAGACATACTTGAGATTTTTATTGATGAAGAAGGGGATGCCTTGGGCATCCCTAAGCTTTTACGCTTGTACCTCTTGGATATTTCTTGGGGTGACACCATGGTGGCATCCCCAAGCTTGATCAATTGTCCATTCTTCATCTCATTGCATCATTCTCTCTCTACACCTGAAATTTTTCATTCATACAAAACTTCACACAATCTTCATTAGCAACATTAGTTTATTCAAAAGATATTAGACCTCTGGCAAAGCTTTGGACCAGCAAGGTTTTTCAGTAAAAACACAAGATATTGTAGTAACTCCTTCAAAAAGCTTAATTCACCTAAAGAGAACTCAAAAAGGAATCAATAAGAAGCAAATGCAAATAATAACAGAAATCTGTCAAAACAGACCAGCAGGTAGAAGCCGATTGTTTCGAACATCTTCTGTTGCTCAAATAAAAAAAGTGTTGAACTAACAAAAGTTGTCTAACATACTCGGGGATTTATTCATAAATTTTGAGCTCAATCCGAGTTACAGAGACTCCTCACGATTTTTTTGGCGGAGGACAGAAATTTGTTTCGGAACAGCAACTCCTCAAATCTCACTTCCCTCTCATTAGAGGTCATTCTTGGCACAAACCGCAAAAAAAAAGGACAGGAGAGGTCATTACTGAAGTAATAACCTCCAAGACTCAAGGAAACTCTTGGGTTATCTCCCAACAAGTACTTTTCTTTAACGCCTTTAAGTTAGGCACAAGAAGCTTGAGAAGATGCTCACATAAGAAATATGAATTGAAGTCAAAGGGAGCATCAAAGAGCAAATTCAAAACACATTTAAGTCTAACCCTCTTCCTATGCATCGTAATCGTGTACACAAATAAATTCACAAAGAACAAAGTGACAAGCATAGGAAGATAAAACAAGAGTAACT
Source organism: Avena insularis (assembly GCA_023614405.1). Lineage (NCBI taxonomy): Eukaryota > Viridiplantae > Streptophyta > Magnoliopsida > Poales > Poaceae > Avena > Avena insularis. The sequence goes on from CM042691.1 coordinate 413,123,720, forward strand.
TCCAAACTTTCAGCACATAGAGAGGTGTTTTAGTACCCTGAAAACTTCTACAACCATATTTTCCTCTCTCATAATAATTTTCAGTAGCCTCATGAATAAACTCAACAATATAGCTATCACATAAAGCATGCTTTTCATGATCTACAAACACATAATTTATATCAAGCTCAAAAATAGTGGGATTAAAACCTTCATAGGTTTTACCCAAAGTAGATATTTCAAAAGGATCCACATGAACATAACATTCATCCTCCTTTGATAAGCATGGGGGACAATCAAATAATGTAAGAGGTAAAGAGTTACTCTCATTAGAAGGTAGGCATGGGTAGATCCATTATTCCTCCCTTTGTTCATCACTCTCCTCCTCTTTTTCATCTAATGAGCTTCCAGTTTCAACAATTTCTACTTCCATAGGCTCCTGCAAAGCATTAGTATCTTCCATGTGTGGAAAGCATCTATTAAAATATTCAAGAATATAGCCATTTCCTTCCTTGTAATTATCAAAGAAAAATTTAAGTATCTCATAAACCTCATATTCATAAGGTGCATCATCAGTATTTTCAAGCAAACTAGCAAGTTCAAATGCACCCTTGAAGGTAATAAACTCTTCAATTTGTTCCACATCATAAAATTCATAATTTCCTTTAACATAAGAAGATATGATAACATTATCATTATACTCACATTGAAAAGGTAGGTGTTTATACCTACTACAACAACAAGATTTATCAAAGCAATAGGTAACATTATAAGTAGAGCACACCTCTCTAGCAATAGTATTCAACTTATCAATTTGTTCCCATAAGTGTTTCCCTTTTTATGACAAACGGTGCTCCTTATAATAATACTTTTGTTCCTCCGTGAACCCACCTTAACAATAAGAACTAGTTTCAAAGAAACCATCCATTGATAGAAATCATGACCAAGCAAGGCAACAACAGACCAGCAACTAGAGTAGGAACTAATTTTTTGGGGTTTTTTTTTGAAAAGAGGCAAACAAAACCAAGCAAAAGAAAAAAAGTAAAGAGAAAGGAACTGAAGGACTCCCCTTGTGAAGACGTTCTTAGCCTCCCCGGCAACGGCGCCAAAAATCTTGATGCGTGCACCCAGTGTTGACGTGGGATACTTCGTTGGAGCCCCAAGAGCAAGGTGTGATGAGCATAGCAGCAAGTTTCCCTCAGTAGAGACCGAGGTTATCGAACCTGAAGGAGGAAGGAACGTCTCAAAGGTGTTGCAAGCAACGTGGAGACATGCACAACACAAACTCAAGACTTTGTCCCAACGAATCAGTGAGGTTGTCAAGCTCACCGGTTTGCTGTAACAAAGGATTAAACATATGGTGTGGAAGATAATGGTTTGCAGCAAGTAAACAAGTAAGAGTGGAAGATGTATCAATGGTAAAGATTGGACTGGGGTTCATAGTTCACTAGAGGTGCTCTCCTTAGATAAACAACATGGCATGAAGGTAAACAAATTACAGCAGGGCAATTGATAGGAACTGAGCAAGGCATAACAATGCAATACTAGTCAGAAAGATCCTATGAGATTCGATTGGGAAATACATCAAGATACATAGACCGCCATCCAACTGCATCTATGACTAGAAGTCCACCTTCAGGTTATCATCTAATCCTCCAAGATAAGTTGCAAGCAACAGACAACTGCTTTAAGCAAAGTGTGTAAGGTAAACAGTCCACATATTCCATGAACAAGAGACCATTGTTTTCTCCCTAGTAGCAACAACACATCTACAACCGAAGAGATTATTGTCACTTCCCTTGGAAACTAGAGGCATTAACCCACTATCGATCATAAATACCCCCTCTTGGAGTCACTAGCAACTACTTGGCCAAGATAGCTACTAACAACGGAGAGCATGCAAGATCACAAACAACACATACATGATAGAATCATAAAGACAAAACCATTAATCAAACCAACATAATAATCTCAATATCCATCGGATCCCTGCAAACACAACATGCATGATTACAAATAGATTACATCTTGATCATGAATGGAGCTCACAAGATCTATACATGAAAGCACAAAGGAGGAGATACAACCATCTATTTGCTACATGGACCCATAGTCCAAGGTGGAACTACTCACGCATCATACCAGAGAGAAGGCCTCCGGGATGATCTCCCCTTCGGTAGGGTGCCGGGAAGAACTTCAGATCCCCTCGATCTACGGACGATGGTGGTGGAAGCTATAGACGGTTTCGTGGAGATTTGATTGAGTACTTAGAGTTTCTGCATCAGGGGCTTCTTATAGGCGAAGGGGGAGGCCGAGGCGGCGGCGGCCAGGGGCCCCACACCCCTCCCAGGCGTGGGGCAGGGCCCACCCCCGCCTAGGGTGGGTCTGGGTGCCCTAGCCCACCTCTCCGGCTCCCCTCTAGACTTCTTGTTCCCCACGGAAAGTAATTGACTTTGACGTTTGTCCTGTCCAATTCCAGGAATATTTCTTTACTAACTTTTCTGAAACCAAAAACAGCAGAAAACAGGCATCTGGCACTATTGGAACTTGTTATTAGGTTAGTACCAGAAAACATTTAAAAAGCACCTCAAAGTATAGACAAGGCAAAGCAAAGTAGATACTAAACAAGAATGGAGCATCAAAAATTATAGATACGTTTCCAACGTATCAATGAAATATTTTTGAAAAGAAAGGAAAAAATCAATAAAATATCACATTATGATATATTAAATTATTTAAAAAATACAAAATAAATTAAAATAATAAAAATGAATAGGGGTTTCTTTGCCAAGTATCGCAAGTTGACACTCGGCAAAGGCTTATTTGTCGAGTGCATGCACTATGGCTGGCAAAGATTCGGTCGGCATAAAAAATAAGGGAAAATAGGTTGCCGAGCGGTACTGATTCCCCAACCTCGTATAAAACCGAACCCACGCCGCCTCTCTCCCTGAGCCTGAGGCCACGCCACCACCACTCCTGCAGCCAACCATCGCCAGCCGATGTCCCTCCCTCTCCTCTCCCGCTTTCGGCTCTTGCTCGTGCTACTGCCACCCCTCCTTCCCTCCCCGATCTCGTGCTACCACAACCCTTCCCCTCCCTACCCCGAGCTTGTGCTGCCACCACCCTCCCCTGCACACCCGATCTCTCTCGTTGTCGCAACCCTCCCCTTCCCGCCCAAATTTCGTGTTGCGCCGACCCCGAGCTTGCTCCGCCCCACGCCATATCGGAGCAGGACACCCACACCTCGGCCACGAGCACGAGCAGAGACCCCTCTCTCCTCTCTTTCCTGGTTGGACACCCTCCCCTCTCCTCATGGTCATTGCAGGTGGCAACTGCACCTCTCCCTCTGTTTTTCTGTATTTTAGTTATAGTTGTAGTGAATAGGTAATTAGTTAGGCTAAATTATTTAGAAACAATTATAATTCTTCTAGATGAGTAGATACAATACAATGAAAGAAATGATTAGAAACAAAGCAAAAGTCTTGTCATAATTTGGTGTGCATGTGTGTTCACATTGTGAAAATTTAATTTGTGTACCGTGTGATTTGTGAAGAGAGATGTGTGTAATTTTTATTTCCATGGCAAAAACTTTGAAATAGCATATGTTTTACATTTTTGTTTGAGGAGTTCATGTAGGAGATACCCAATCCCGCTGACCTCGACCCATCGATGTTTTCCTTTGCAGCTGAGGGTGAGCTAACATTCCATCTTCTTCTTGCACTTTTTATGCTACTAGGTTTTTCATGTTAAGTCGCGTAACCTAGGTTTATCCTGCTTGGAAGGTTTACGCGAACAAATATGTATTCAATTGCATATTTATAAATGAAACTCTTTATAATTGTTCATGTTTTCTGATAGCCGGAGGTTGTGTAGATTGGATATGTTTTCCATGCTCTACTCCATTCCAAGACAGGATATCGGCAGTGCCTCCCCATTGTTATTGTTGGAGATATGCCGTAGAGGAAAATAATAAAGGTGTTTATTATCATATATCATTAGTTCATAATAGGTTTATACCATGTTATAACCACTGGCGGACCTTGGGCCGAAATTCTAGGGGGGGGGCAAATGGACTGGGGCGAAATTTAAGCTTTAGACTGACTTTTAATTGACAAATGGGCTAAATATATATTAAAAGTATGCAATTTCTTCATGGGCTTGGGGGGCGATGGCCCATTTCGCTCCCATTAAGGTCCGCCAGTGGTTATAACTATATCAATCGGAAACATTGGTACACATGTGATATGTAAACAAACTAAGTCCCTAGTAGCCACTATTCAACTAGTTTATTAGTCAATTGATGATCAAGGTTTCCTGATCATAGATATTTATGTCAATTGACAATTAGGTAATATAGTTAGGTGAATGATGTGATGGACACGCTTACCTAACATAATTATTGTAACACGATCAAGCCACAAAGTTTACCGTTAATTAGAAAACATAGTAACCTACCCCTTAGACCATGAGATCATATCTAATCACTATCACCCGAGGTTGTCTTGATTACATCAACCTTCACACCATAATAGAATGATCATAAAGGTGTATATTAGTCATTTCAAAGGGATAGTTTGAGGTGTATGTATCAATATCGGGATTTGTTCTCCCGCGTGACGGGAATATACATAGGGCCCACTCAGTGAGATCACATCCATAAAGTTGTGTAGTATATGAATAAATCATGAGGATGGAATATCACGGGAACGAATTAAGCAACACTTGTCGGTAACGATATTAAACTAGGTATGATGATACTGACGACCAGATATCGGACAAGTCGGCTATCAAAGTAACAAAAGAAATGGGACTCGACGTTTATGGTTCAAACGACATATACCGTGGAATATTGAGGGGTCATTATTGGTATCCATATATCGTTGATGATCTTTGGCTAGAGAGGTGTCTCGATCATGTCTGTTATGTTTCCGAACCGTAGGGTAACACACGTAAGGGTTCAATGATGATTCATTCCATTCAATTTTGTGAACATCTATTACAAATGGAAATCATCGTTGTAGAAAACATTAACTTAATTGAGGACATAATACATAAGATTGATTTGAACAAAAATAAACCCTAGATTTACCAATCTAACCCAATCTATTGCCTAATAGATGGCAATGTTGTTGTCATCCTCCTCCTCCTCACCAGCGTTGCCGGCTTGTTCCTCCTCCTTATATGTATTGATGTTGACAATGCCGATGGTGGTAGCTTCATTCGTGAAGGCTTCACGACAGGGACGGTGATGACGCTATCAACTCCATGGCCGAGAATAGACCAGAAATGACACCGCTTGTTGGAGGTGTGCATGTGAGGCGAGATGTCCTGCTGGTGCATATTGCACATACCTATTGCGGCCTGCGGCTTATTTGTAAAGTTCCTCGGCCAGTAATCGATGTCAGGCACAGTACCAAGCATTCATCCTCTTTCCTAGCGATAATGCTTGGCGCCTGCGAAAATCGCGTCCGCCAGCTCCCTCCTTACGGGGACCGGTGCGACAGGCACCTCATTGTTTCTTATGTCAAAGCCTCCTGGCACTATGGCGTACGGTGGCACGAGGATGTCGTAGAGGCCGAACTCGGTCGGTTAGAGAAGGAGCGGCGAGGGTGGAGATAGAGTGGCGAGGGTGGAGGATAAGAAGTGCTGCACGTGGGGGGATTAAGTAGTGCCCTTACACCAGAAGGGCAAACGGCGGCCTCTCCGCGGATGGAGTGGAGTGAGATCAGATAAGGCATTTTTTATCCTATTTTATACAACAAAGTTGGTATGGTCGCATTGTAGCGTCATTGCGCACGTTTACCGCGCACAAACTATGTGCATCGTAGCAGCATTGCACACAATTTACGTGAAATAATCATGTGAGATATGATTTCTAGAATACTTCATTATTTCCTTAGTATATTTCTAAATTTTCACCAATCAGGATTGTACAAAATGTTTAGTATTTGCACTTACTTAACCCTGAAAAGTGCTATTACAACACATATCGGGATTGTACAAAAATATCTACTATTTGCACTTACTTAACCTTGAAACTGCTATTACCACATGTCGAAAATGGGCTTTTAGTCCGGTCAGACGGGTTTCTAGTCCTGTTTTGGACCCGGACTGCCAACTCGATTAGAGGCTCCCTCTCCTCCCCCCTAGCTATGGCCCGGAACTAGAGACGGGGGCGGAAACCCTCTAGTCCCGGGTCGTAACACCACCCAGGACTATAAGACTTCCTGCCGCGACAGAGAATTCGTGTGTTTCTCTGCGGCGGCAGTGATTGTGTGTTTCCTTTTTTTTTTGCCATTTCGTTTTGTCTTTCACTATAATTTCAAACATATATTTTAGTATACTTATTCTAAGTTACTACATACACAGTACATGTTGATGCATCTATATAATTAATATTCAATCCCTTGCAAGCATACATATATTCAATCATATCAAAAGGAAGAAATGTTTTGAAATTACATGGTCATCCACATAATATTCTCCATGCACATCAAGGACCTACTTCATCAGAAATCCCGCCATTTCCTCTTGAGTTGCTCCTACGCGTTGTTCTGGCTCTAGATTCTTTCGCAAATCGTGAATATAATGTGAATCAACTTTCCGCTCACCGGTCAACTCGCGAATATACTCGTAGACGAAGAATCCATATAAATGAGTTCCCGGTGGCTGCTGTAAACTCTTCACCGTTTTATAAGTTAGCTTCTCTTTGAATGGATCTGGTATTTTCTGTCTGAACTGTGTCCAACACCTACTCGGCAAAGAAAATGAATAAAGGAGTTATTAGTTACTTGATATCAGGAAATGAACGAAAGAGGCCGATATAATGCGATAATGATTGAAATTACTTATAGAGCATTGCTTTCATGTCGCTCCACTGCTCTTGATCCCAACTTAATGAGTCGTGGACTTTAACTAGGGACTTGTCAACTTGAATGCTTAGCAAGATCCAGTGGAATCTGTGGACGTTAACATAAGCATACATGCATAGCTTATCAATTACACTTAACATCGAGTAAGCAAAAATAAAATGTGTACAAGATAGAAACACTCACTTGAAGTTATAAGGAAATAGTATTTCCTTAACAAAATTATTCTCGGTTAAGAACATGCACAGGTCTTCCTCCACGTCCTTGAGATGATTCTTTAACGTATATTCATTAACGATATATGGGTCAATAAACCCAACGTCATATCTTCTAGTTCTTTTGTATTCAAGCATCTTCATTATGCGCAATATAATATTATACAAAAGGATATATAGTTAGGATAATATATTAAATGTAATGAATGAGCTGAGCTATAGACTTAATTACAGAAATAAATCACTTACAGACAGTAGCAACCAATGATAGATTTGTCGAGGGCGCGTTGATTGTATAACTGAAACAGTTTGGTCATTTGAACCTATATCGAGTATGGTTTGAAATGATGTTCTTTTCTAACGTCCACCAAAACCAATCTTTGTAGTGATTTTTTTATGTTTGCACCATGTACCATGTGTGCAGATTTCGCATATGTGTGGACAGCCGCGTGAGATCCTCGTGACTGACTAGAGGCTCCCCTTGGACATACTGCCGTACTATCGGACCCACTGGCGTATATTCATAGCCTAAAAATTGACCAAGAGACATATTTGCATTGGCAGCACATGCTTTGGCCTCTGATACGGTGATGCCCAATAGTGCAGCAGTAGTACTGGCTCTAGGGTCCATTATTTGCATGTCCTTATCCATTTCGGCTCTGAAGGCCTTGTCGATATCTGAAATCACTTTGAGTGGGGGACCAATTGAATCTTCTATTGTCCGAGTTGGGCAACTTGTTTCCCACATTTTGCACTTGTTATTTTTTTTGTTTTGCTTGCTTAAGAATTTCCCGGTCATAGTCTGATTCCAGATTCATCGATATCTAGGATGGTTGCTCAAGAAAGGACCTAGCCCACTATGGTGACCCAGCATACCACTGCATGTTATAGTATACTATAGTCATGGACATAACATTCACGGAGTACCATTCCGCAAATATCACATCCTCGGAGTGGTACAACATAAACAAAGCGGGTCCGCATCATACATTATCATTATTACAACCAGAAATTTACATGACGACTTTGAGATCCTCCTAGGACCATAGAGGTATCCCGATGACTCAGGGTTAAACTATAATAACTCGAAGAACAGATTAAAGAAGCAACTAAGGTTTATACGAGATTTAATATAGATAGAGGATAGAGATCTATGCTATTGGACTAGATCACTATATATGCTACATCTACACTTCAGATATGTCGGTCTCCATTCCATAGATGTTTTCGTAATTGTTCCCTTCGACGCTTCCGGATACTTCTGGTTCTTCATAGCAGAATTCTTCTTGGTCTTCAATCGGATATAGTATTTCCTCTTCCTGACTATTAATGTCTTCAGAATCTACAGCCACAGACCATAGGTCGTAGGCAATGCAGGTTTTCATAAACATTTCTTCAAAGGTTGCTTTTATTTTGAAAAGCTATGACCGTCATCCTTCACAGGTTTACCAGAACTTTCATGGAGTTCCTTTCCTGCAGCGTTCGCAGCTCCTTCCCGGAACAGGGAGTAACAAGTTATAGTTCTTAAACTCTGCAGAGTTGCGTCACTTTACCCATGAGAGATCAAATCCTTGATGCACAACCGGGCGGATCTTTCCTGCCCAGACTTCCTATGGTGTGGGGCCCAGTAGATGATCCAAGCCAGTCATTGTCCTTCTCCGCGACCCCGCATACACCGCAATTGTTGTATGCCCAAACTCAAGGTAGAACTTTTCCTGTATAAAACGGCTATAACTTAGTTAGATACACACAACAACCATTAACACTAGTAATCTGTCTTTTGTACGCCCAGATCCACGGTAGACCTTTCCCCATATAAAACGGCTATACCCACGATCTGCAACTCACAAATGCCCAGAACAGTGTCCAATGCATGCGAAAGGGAGCCGATCCAGCTGACTTCTCCGTCCCATTCCAAATCTCATGGTTAACGTGTAATATACAGCGCGAGAATCACTGGCAACATTAGTTGTTAAGTCCTAGATGATACATTCCTGTGCAGTGGTATTCCAACTGCCAGATTTAATAGATTAGCTGATCACCCTGGATCAGTAACCAATAGTTCACTTTATTTATGAAAATAGTGTTTTCGAACTTTTTGAAATGCAGGTGACGACAACACTGGATTTGCAAAATACTTTACAGAAAATAATCAAAGGACATGAGCAAGTGTGAACTTGCCTTGATATAGCGAAGTATTGTAGTCGAATGTCTCGACTTGACCCTGGACCTCGGGTTCTACAAAAATATCATCATTGCTCGGTAAGGACAATGTTTAAAGAAGCAATATGCTGTTATGCATAAGTAATGAGATGCATAATGCAAAATCCCAAGTAATTCTTCAATTATTACCAGTGAGATATATTTAGATGATTTATTTAAGATTTTCTTTAGTTTAAGTTTACTTCATAAGAAGGATAAACACATAAAATATGAAGAGTAAAGTACAATCATAATATAATTCTAAGGTTCCACGATATTATGTAATTATTACAAAGTTCATGTTTGAAGTTGTCATGGCTTTAAAGAAATGGTATAGTGTTTCTTTTGAAGTGGCAAAAAGAATAACATTTTAAGAAAATATTATGTATGTTAAGTTACTTAACTTTGAAGATTAATAGGATTGAAGTTATGGTTTTGCAATAAGGTTTAAATGATTTTGAGTCATTATATATCTAGCTTGGGGTATCTCAGACCAAAGTAAACTAATAAAAATATAATTGGACCTAAGATATAGCATTTGTAGCATTATCAATTATTAGGGTTTTTCCTAAGCATAATAAAAATAAAATCTTATAATTATGGAACTTTGTCTTAAAGATGTAAATTTAGCATGCGTAATATTTATAGATCATACTTTGAGATTTTTCTTTATAAAAATAGATGGATTTTATTATAATTTATTTAGGGAATTTCATGTTTGATAAATATGATTATTTATGAATTGTTAATGACTTGCAAAGAATAACTTTGTAAATCCTTGACTTATAGTTAGTTAAGGATTTTAAAAGAATATTATAAAGTTAATTGTTTACATCTAGATTTTATATTAAATTATAATTATGGTTTAGACTACTTAGAGTCAAAGGATTATGTTTTAAATAAGATCATTTCTTACTTAGGAAAGAGTTTTAAATAATTAACAAAGTAGCTATATTATTTTAATACTTTAGATAATTGAAGTTATATGATTTAGGAACTTTAAAATCTTTTTATAATAATATACTTAGTATTTTTCTAGTAAATATACTTGCTTGAAATCTTAAAAATGAATTTTGTTTATTTTTAGGTATTATCTTTATTTTAATTTCATTTTTTATAAAATTTCTTAATTATTTAATGTCTTTAAATATTTGTTTCATATTTTAATTGTAAAAAAATTAAGTTAGTATTTTTATGAGATAAGAGATTTCTTTTTATTCCTTAAAATGATTTTTATTTATTTTTAGGAATTTTTCTAAATTTATTAAATTTCATTTGCCTGTTTAAGGGTGTTAATGTTTATTTGCATTTTATTAAACTTAAATAAATATTATTATGTTTTTCTTAGGTGGATATTATTTTAATAAACACTTAGATGTATTAAATATATTTTTAGGATTTTTCTACATTTTTCTAGAGCTTAAAATGTGTAGAGGGTTTTTTAATAATTTCCACTTATGTTTTTATTTATATTGGGCCTAGTTCTTGGGCCCATCTAGCCCAATCCACCTAGTCCACCAGGTTGGACTAAGCCATAGAGCCCAATCGACCCTCTTCCCCTCGCACGCGAGCTCGATTCTTTTCTTCTCCCTCTTTGGCGACGCAGTGTCGTCGCCGTCTCCGCGCAACCATGGTTGGCCTCGGCCTACTTGGCTGCCGTCATCGGTCACCCTGATGCTCTCCCCTCTGCTACTCCTTCCTATCCAATTCGATCTGCGATACAAACCCTCTTTCACTCGTCCCCGTTACACTCCGGTGACTAGGGTTTCGGCCTTCCTCTCCGGTGTGCTCCGGTGACTCCTGGTTGGTGACGATGGCGAAGTGGTGGTGCAGTTAAGGTGGTTTGCTAATGAATAGGTTGCTGGCGTCGCGGATTCTATGCGCATGTATCCACTGTGCGGCTCGGTGCGGGTTGAGTACTGCGGTGCTCTTCGTGCCGCCGCGCCGTGGTCACAAGCGATGGCCTGAACTGCTTCCTCTTCTCGACTTAAGCGAGGACCCCTGGGTGAGTCAACCCCTCTACTCTCACATTCTCAGAGTCTCTCTGTTCCTCCTAGAGATCAAGTCCTAATTTGTTCAAGCAGTGGCTCAATGATGTTCATGTTATGATCTTTATGGGGTTACTGATATTGGCGTAGTAATTATTTATGGGCTAAAATAAATTATATACTGCAACCTGTTGTTTACAGATTCGTTGATGAAGGAGGACTATATGGAAATATTGGAATTGCTAACTGCTAGTTGATTTTAGATTCCAAAGATTCCATTTGGCTTCAGTTACAGTAAATTTGGGTAGCTAAGATGTTAATGGACATGCTCTGGTTCCTGTTGCTAGTGATAAAAACCTGGGAATGATTTAAAGTTGTGCTTGTGGTTTAAGATGTCCAATATTGAGATGGGTTCATTTGATAACTTTCTACCTAAAGATGAGTTGTTGTTGTATATCTCCTGTCAATAAGACAGTGATGTTTTTAAATGGTTTCTGGCCCTAGCAACAAGGGAAATGATGTTGGAATATTACTTCTGATCAAGCATAATCTTGTTGGATTGTGAAATATCTTTCACTTGTCATTATAGAATATCCAATGAAAAGATTCCTAGTAAGCTTTTTCTAGGAAGATGATTTAACTTAACTACTGGTGATTTCCAGATAGTAAATGATATATTTGGGCTTTTGTGTAAGATATACATGGCAATCTCAACCTATGGTTCAGAAATGATCATAGCCCCCTATGGAGTAGAGTTGTATTACTTTAAACTGATTCCTAGTTTAAGAACTAGGAAGATGATTTGGAACAGTTTCCTTTGCTTGCAAATGATCCCATAATATGTTAAATTGGTGAGGCTTAAATAAAGTAAAGAGATTAACAGCTCTGTTGTACTAAGTTGCTATTGTGGGGCCTCTATTTTGAGTGTGCACAATAGAATTCCTTAATAGCATGAGTTGTTGTTTAGTTTTAGCCAATGATGCCAAGTCTGAGGCTTTACTTGTGTTGCACATGATCACATATCATTGTTGCCTTGCAACTGATTTGGCTAATGTCTAACTATTGTCATTAAGGCAGTATCTTATGATTCCTAAATGTATCTATCTAGGAAAATGATTATATGGTGCTATACTCCTGTGTTGTGTGGATTCACTAGTGAGATGCCATTGTGATGCCTCCATTAGGACGGAACACAGTGGTTTCACCTACTGGATCATTTTAAATTTGTCAAGTAGAGTGTGGCAAAAGGATACCATCTAGTTTGTATGATCTAGATGCACCACCCTACTATTTGATCTTGGTCCATGATGCACAAGGCTGAGACTCTAGTTTCTTAGAGAGATAAGAACAGATTCCACATGTGTTGCCAAATCCTGCGATGATCTTGTACTCCATTTGAGTACAGATCTGAGGATACAACCCCTATTCCAACAATCTTGCCAATAATTGTTAAGAATGGATCTGCATGATTTCTAGATGCTAACCTGATGTGCAGAGTAAACAGATGGATGAATCTAGAGATGTTTGTAGTGAGCTTGATGATCTGCTACTCCTGACTTGGTTGTGGATGTTGTGGTGATTCTATTTTGTTGCTAGATCTAGTGCTTTTCTTGCTCCTCCTTGCACTCCTGGCCTGCTCCTCCTTGTTGCTCATTTGGCCTACTCCTTATGCTCCTGACCTCCTCCTGGTGTCCTTGGATGGCTCCCTCGAGCAACTAGGGTGCTAGTGATGTGGTTTGATCTATGTGTTATTGGGAAAATCTAATAAGAACAGGTGATGTTCTATGTGGTCCTCTAGAGCTAGTTGAGGAACTATGGGCTGGTGGTGTGTGTGGGATGGATATGCTAGCAGCCCTGCTACGGCTGGTGCTGTCTCTCCATTTGCTGCTCTCTTGTGCTGTTGACAAAACACATAGTTGCATGTGTTGTGTGAGCTGTGTGGTTGCTTGCTGTGATGTTATGGATCAGATCAAGTTAAAATATCTTGATATTTGCTGATGGTTCTACTATTTGACTTTTACCTTTTACTAATTCGGTGAAACTTGCCCCATTTATGTCAATGATGATGTGCTGAGACAAATTTGATAAGAACAGATTTACACTTGACTAGTTTTCTTCTCAAAAACTCAATGATGTGATAAGCAATGCATCACATTGCATTACTGAGAGTAATTCTAACCCCCCAAACTCCTTTATACTATATTTCGTTTACTTTATGCTTTTACAGGAACAAGATCAGAAAATGAGAAGATGTGAAGATGAAGATTAGTTCTAGGATTTTCCTTTTATCCCATTTTTTTGTAATTTCCTTTTCTGTCAAGAATTAATGTAAAAACATTGTAATACATTAATTTATCTTATTATTGTAACCATTCTTATTATTCCTTTATTGTAAAAGAATAATGTAATATATATTATTTTAATAAAGAATTCTTCTATTTGTTTAATTATTGTAATTCATTTTCCATTTCCTTTATTCACTTATTTGTTTCATTATAATATTCCTTTATTCTTTTATTATAAATAAAAGAACATTGTAATGTTGGATTTTAATAATCTTTATACTTTTATTTATCATACTTGTATTTGTATTATTGTGAATAATTATTCATAAGTCAAATTTTTCCCCTCATAAATCAACAAAACAATAGAGGTCATGTCAAAATTCATCCCACTCCCCTTTTGATGACACTAAACCTAATTCATCGGAGTAAGAATTCTGATCACTCTAGTCTTCTAATTTGGCGAAAAATTTACCCGGATTTTCAGATGCATGCATGCAGATGCACAAAATCCTAAATCTACCCTTCGTTTAGTCCTAAATGTTGGGATGTTACACCCACTTTTTGGTTTTTTCATCAAAGATTGGCTTTGTCTCAGGCTTTTTGGGTGCAAAAAAGCCTTAACTTGGGCATCCACATCCGTGACATTTTCCTCATAGGTCTTGTCATAAGGTCTCTTTGGAAGAGTCGGCGGGATGTCGACTATCTTCACTGTTTTACCTTTCTTTGATGTGGGACGCGGGGGAGCGGCGACCTTCCGTTTCTTCAACAAGGTAGTATTGCACCGAGGCAAATGCAGAGATCGAGTATTGCGTGGAGGCAGAGATCGAGTTGATCTACTCCTGCTGCGACGATCGACATCGGGGTGGGGTGGACTTGGAGGTTGACGATAATCGGGGCGGGATGGACTTGCGGGTTGACGATAACTAGGTGGGGTGGTGTAACATCCCAGCATTTAGGAACGAACGAAGGGTAGATTTAGGAATTTGTGATATTGCATGCATTTATCTGTGAAAATGTGGGTAAATTTTTCGCCAAATAAAAACCTAAAGTGATCGAAGTTTCTTTCATGCTTTGAGATTAGGTATAGTCTTGAAGGATGATTGTTACAGACTTTGATATGATCTTTGTGGACTAATGTATTTTGGGAAATGAAATTTGAATTTAAACTTGAGTGTTGAAATTATAGTTCAAAAGGATTTAAGGTTATGTTTGAGTATTATGCTTTAGTCAAGAGTTAATGATTAGTAGTTCAAACTTTATATAAAGAAAACAATTAAGAATAAGAATCTTCATTTCAAAATTTTATTCAATAAATAAGTTACACAAATATAACTTATGTAAATGAGCAACAAACTTTACAATAGTAAAGAAATAAAAGAATAATCTTTATTTATTGAATAATAGAACAATCTTTATTAGAAAAGAATAAAAATAAAAAGTACAAGAATAAATTAAATATTACAATTGAATCAGATATATTACAAGTGACTATTCTATAAAGAAAAGAAAAACCTAAACTAAAGTCTTGATCTTCAAATCTGGTACCTGCAAAATAAACAAAAACTTAAAAAAGAAAGAAAGTTAGGATTAGAATTATTTTACTATCAGATTTGACAGTGAAGTGCACTGTTCAAGATTTCATCATTGAGTAATCTTTTAAAGGGGCAAATTTCACCAATATGAAAGAACTGAATCTTTCATAATTTAAGCTAGAAGTCAAATAACTCCAAACAGCAAGGAGGGGCAAGTTTCACCAGCCAAGTAAGAGTAACCAGATAAAGGTAACTTCACAACCAAAGCATATCCACAAGGTGTGTAGCAGACACACAGGCAACACACACACCAAACTGCATGGTGTGTGCTGTCAGCACCACAGCAACAGCCACACACACAAAACCATCAACACAGCCATGGGAAGCATCCCCACACCATTTTCTTGTTCTTACACACCAAGCACAGCAGCCCAGCAGCTAAACCAAATCAAAGCCAAGCAAGATCACACTAATCAAAACCCTGGATCACATCACCAGAATGGTGACATAGGGAGGGGTAGAACAGGTGGATAGCAAGACCAAGATCAAGCCACCAGGATCAGGAGGTGGAGGGATAGATCAAGGACAAGCCAGAAACTGGAAGTACCAAGGGGAGCACCAGATCAAGCTAGCCACAAGATCAACAACAACAACCAAGTGTGGTGAGTGGTAACAGACCATCACATAATCTATCTGTCTAAGTTAGACAAATATTTTTGGGTTATCTCATACTCCAATTCTCAGAAAACACCGAAGAGGGGTGAATCCATCACTGAAGTTTTAAACACTAAAAGCAACCAGAAAACTATAAAGATCCAACTAAGATCTCAGGGCAACATCATTGATCCTAGATGTCAAGCTATATTTAAATTTCAGGAAAAAATATAGCCAAGATTTGAACTTCTAGGCACACCTCTTAAATAGGAGTAGCACCTTAGAATTTCATCTTATGGACCATATAATTTATCAAGCTTACAATCATTTTTCCAACTTTGACTCAAGAATCAGTAGCTGGTATCATTACCAAAACCAATCCATGAGAAACAACAAGATAAAGGCTTAATCCCTAAACCTCAGACCAACATTATGGGTTCTAGGGATGCAAGGAAAGAGAATTCCACTTATCTAAAATGCCAAGCTAATTTTAAGCTTGAACAAAACCAAACCAAGTAATAGAATCTAATCTTGTGTGCCATACAAGGATGGTGTCACAAGAATAGTTCTAAACTAAGCAGGTTGAACATTCAACTTTCACAGTTACACTCATAGCTAACTATAAAATCATTTTCCTGACATCACAGGAATCATAATCAGGGAAAATCCATATACATATCTTCACTGTAAGAGACCATTTGATCTCAAGCTATATATGAATTTTTAAGCCAACATTACTAATACAGTGACTTCATCACACAACACTCACTGTCATTAACCAAGTAATGAAGTGGTGAGCTATTAAACCACTAGATTTCCCAAGTATTGCTTCAAGAGCAACCTTACCATCTAAACCATATAAAAATTAATCCATAGAATCATCTGGCTAATCATAAGCAGCAAGCCACAACTAACAACCACTTATCATGCTTAGGGACCATCAAAACTTGATCCAACTCATCAGATATCTAATCCATAGAGGGGTATGAACCCTAAGCAAAACAAACCATCTTAATCAGGACACAACACTAACCAAGAATGGCCACTACCAACATTTAGCATGGGATGGCCTAGCATAGAGAACACAAGAGGGAGAGGAACAACTTACCTATGGTCCTCGCTGAAGAGTAGAAGAGGAAGCAGAGGAGGCCGACAAACACGGCGGCACGGGGAGCACCCCCAAGGGGGCGCTGCGACCCACACCATGCCGATGCGGCGACCATAGCCACGCATGGGGGTGAGGAGCATCACCGCCGCACACGACAGCAGCAGCGGCGTCAGCACCAACGCCACCCCAAACCCTAGGGTTCGGAACAGAATCGATCTGGACACAGGAGGGCTCCAGGTCCAAATCGAATTGGATAGAAGGGTGCAGTAGGGTTTACAACCACCCTATGCACCACGGCGGCGCGAATCACCAGAGGTAGCATCGCTGACCACGGGGTCGGAGGAGAAGAAGAGAGGTGAGATCGAGGGAGAGACAGAGGGTGAGTTGGGCTGGTTGGGCCAAGACCCCTTTGGGGTATTGTTTTGACTTTGCCCTACTGGGCCACAAGGGCCCAATAAACCCAAACAGTCAACCCAAATCACTTAAATCCTGTTTTAATAAATGGAAAAGGACCAAAATGCCCCTGAAATTAAATAAATTCTAGAAAATAAAATAAAAATCCAAAAATTATAAATAAAATATTTTTGGATTCACAATAATCCAAACTATCCAAATAAATTAAGAGATAAAATTTTAGACATATAAGTTTTATTAAGAATTTTGAAATATAAATATTACTTATGGAATTTTACAAAATTATTGAAAGTTGATAAAAATAAATAAAAATCACTTTCATTATAAATTAATATTATGGTATTTTAGAAAAATACTAAACAAATATTTAATAACATTTTTTGGATTTAAATGATAATTCTTAAAAAGAATTATTAAATTAAAAAAATCAAATAAAAGGAAATAAAATAAAAGAATATAATATTCAATAAATATTAAAAATTAATATTTATAAATTCTTTATTATGAAAAATAATTTTTATAATTTAAATAATGGGGGATAATACACATAAAATTAAATAATGCATTATATTACTTTGCATAATCATTTTGCTTCTTTAAATATTGTCCTTACCGGGCAATAATGATGTTTTTGTAGACATAGAAGCTCAAGGTCCAGTGCAAGCATCAGACTTCACTACCTTGCCATCACAAGGCAAGTTCATCACTTGCTCATGTCCTTTGAAGAGTCTTTATCAAAGTATTTACAAATTATGTGTTATCACCTATATTATAAAAAAAGAAAATATTATTTTCTCAAGATAATAAATCTTAGATATCATCCTAAGTGATGATATGATGGAGCAATAGAACTTAGGGTTCTAATTGCAACAATGATGATCAATTAGGGACTTAATAACCCATGATATCAGTGATTCTAGCGACGTACATTACGCGTTAGCCATGAGATTTGGAATGGGACAGAGAATTCAGATGTATCTTCTTCCTCTCGCATGTAGGTGGATGTGCAGGTCATGGTTGTTATACTCGTAGAATGCATATTAATTGGTAATTCATAGAGGATATGCAGCATATGGGTGGGAACCCTCAACGTCCCATGATAGTTCTGGCATCTAACGGTTTGTACAAACCATTGCCGTAATTCAATATGTGGGCATGGTGTACACCAAGGAGGCATGCGAGGTCGCGAAGGGGGCAGTGATTGGCTTGGACCAACTACTGGGCCCCACATCATGGAATTGTGGACGGGAAAGTACGCCCGGTTGTGCAACAAGGAGTTGATCTCTCATGGGTAAAGTAACGCACCTCTGCAAAGTGTAAGAATTGTAACTTGTTACTCCTTGTTCTGGGAAGGAGCTGCGAACGCGGCAGGAAAGGAACTCCATAAAAGTTCTTGTCAACCTGTGAAGGCTAATGGTCATATATTTTCATAATAAAATCAATCTTTGAAGAAAGATTTACAAAAATTGCGTAGTGCTAGGGACTTATAGTTCGAGGTGGAAGTTAGAGCATCAAACTTCCCACCTTGCATATAATGAACTTGTTGGGTAACGTTGTTACTCATCCTTTCCTTTGATCCCTTGCTTAGACTCTGAGTATCCCGAAGACATGCCAATGTATGCAGCCGAATGCCAATAAGATGTGTTCTACGAGGAGCCTGACCTGACAGGAGGTGTTGAAGGAGCGGATTACGAAATCTGCTATGGTTTCGATGATAACGAGTCCAACTAAGTATCCTAGTTAGTAGTAACCGACGGAGCCGAGCAGCATGAACTCTATAGAATAAGCTGCTGAGCTCAACTCCTAGTTGGAGTTGCTACTTTTAAATTCCGCTGAAACACTTTATATTTTGGTTTGTAAGTTGAATCCTTTTGAAGTCTTGAACTTCTGGTATTGTAATAATAATAATGTGTGAATGTTTGTAATATGGACCCACAATGTTTCTGTTGTACCACTCTGAGGGATGTGATATTTACAGAATGGTGTTCTGTGGATGTCATGTCAATGACTATAGTGTACTACACATGCAGTGGTATGCTGGGTCACCGCAGGTGGACTTGGAGGTTGATGACCATCGGGGCGGGGTGGACTTGGATTCCTCAGAGTCGGTGGCCTTGGCGCCGAGCCTGGAAACTTGATGTACTTCTTCCATAGAATGATGTTGCGCTTGAAATCTTCTAGTTTCGTAAGGCCTTCAGGCGTAGCGATGTCAATCTCTAGGTCCACAAAATCCTCCACTATGTCATCCACCGTGACACGAGCATAGCCAGGTGGAATCAGAAGTAAATGGTGGAGTGCTCCAGGTAGAAAAGGTGAAGCAGTGCCAATCGTGTAGCATCCCAATTGTCTAACAATTGCAATGCTACTAGCCTAGTCTATAGATATGCTACTTCAGTTATATAATTGTTGCATCATCATTATATCATGCTCATGTCATCATGCCACCTTGCATTTGAGCATCATATAAAACCCTTTTTGTTTTGGTTCTTCTCTCATATGCATTGTAAATTGTATTTGCCTCTTGATATTGTATTTGGTTCTTGATATATTGTTTCATGCCCAAGTTGAGTTGGGGGCATATCTTTTATTAACTCCACCACCCTTTCTTTTCACCACCTTATAATTCCACCATCCAACTAAATATGAGCTTTGCACTTTATTGGGTTTTACCTCTAGCTCATGTGGGTTGGGATGGATCCAATTCTTTTTCCCACATGCTCTCATCTTAGCATCATGTTGTTTTCACATTATTGATATATGAGAGCCACTTGGCCACCTTTGCATGCCTTGTGAGTGGAACCCTTTTTCCTAGCTTCCATATGGATTAATATGGATTTATGCTCATGTGGGAATATTTTTGGGACTAGTAATCATCTAGTGGGACATACACACTAGCATGTCCCATTTTATTCCAAACATGGCCATCTCCAACTACTCCACATGGGGCATCCTTTCATTTCTTTTGCTTGGCTTTATTCCACCTTTGGAAATGCAAATGAACAATGCCATGTTTAATATTATTGTTTTCACAAGAATCAACATGGTATTAAATATTTTGCATGGGCCATGCAAGTGCCACCTTTTCTAGTATTTGGTGTTTATTTGAATTTTGAGTGGATCATCTCATATCTCATCATCTCTCCCTATCTTTGGCTTGATCTAGTTTGATCTTGCTTAAACCCTATTCACCACATACCTCTCTTTTCTTGTCTAGATCTTGCTTGAGCTAGTCTTGATCATGCTTGATCTTGTCAAAGAAATATCACATCACATCTCTCTCTCTTACCCTCTATCTAAGATCCGACCCCATCATCACCATACCTCCCTCCTTACCTTGTCTAGATCTAGATGGAGCTTGGCATGTCCTTGCTTGACTTTGTCATAAGAGTAAACCCTAATCCCTCACCACACCCTCTCTCTTTATCCTCCCCTCCTCCTAGCAAACCTAACCCGAGCCCATCTACCTAGCCCGAGATACACTCCCCTTCCCCTCTCTGCTTTCTCTCTCGCCAGCTAGCAGCAGCACCACGTGCTCCCTTACCCTCCCTGGTCCTCTCTCTTTCCATCTCTAGCTAAAGAACAAGGAGAGAGGAGAGAGACCCAAACCCTAGCCCGATCACCTCCTTCTCACTTTTTGTAAAGGTGACCCCCCCATGTGCTCCTTCCTCTCTCCTATCTCCAACCCCAACCACCCAGAACTCCTCTCAGATCCCATCTGGGCGAAGCCAGACCCCTCTCCTTCCTCACCACCACATCCTGGCCATGGCCATGACCTCCCCCATGCCGAGCCCCAAACCCTAGACCATCTACCTCCTGGCCTCGTTGATCTGAAGCTCCCTAAGACGATCCAGGAGCACTAGGAGCTTCCCCTGCTTCCTCTTCGACGCCTAGGCCGCGGGGTAGTACCAGGAGGTCGCCAGAGAAGCCTCATCGCACACGCTGCGCTGGTCGATCGCTGCTTGCAACAAGCCAGAACCCCTCCACCTCCAGCTCCAGCGACCACACCGAAGAGCTCCTGGTGAGCCCCTCTCTCTCCCGGACATCTCCTTTTCCCTTCTGGCTCGCCGTAGCTCCGCCGCCTTTCGAGCATACAGCTCTGCTGTCAGCGCTCAGCAGCAGCAGCTTTTCCCGCATCTGTTCCTCGTCGTGCCCCGCACGCTGTAGTCCGCCTCCGTGCGCGCTTGCTATACGAAAGTGGTAGCCCTAAGTCCCCTCTACGTTATTCGTTTTTGCGGCGGCGCGTTTAGTCCAGCGTAGGCGTCGCCATCGTCGCCGGAAGTCGGCCAGATCCACCGCCGTCAGTGCCGTTTCCGTCAGCGCGGGCAGCCACAGCCGTTGTCGTTTTGCGCCTAGCCCCTGCCCTTTTTCCCGCCTAAACCCGCGGTCCCCGTAGCCCACCTGTCAGCATCGTCGTTCATTTTACAAGTACACCCTCGGAAGGTCCAGACCATCACGGACCGATCCCTCCCCGCACCTGGGATCGCCCACGTGTCGCCGGCACACATAGCAGCGTTGTGGCCCCGCTGAGGCCCACTCACAACTGCGGTGGGTGTGCTCATGATGCAAAAAGTCCGGCCCAGTCCCCGCGTGTCGGCATTCTTTGAGTCAATGCTGGCCCACCCGTCAGTGTCTGTGGCTGGCTCCGCCTGAGTACAAAATGTTTTCTGTCTGTCTGTTTAAATTCAAATCTTTTTCAAATTAAATTCAAATTCAAATTTAAATCTGTTTTTAAATAACTTTTGAAATATAATTCCAATTAATACAAATAATATATGTTTTGAGATCAGAAAAATGTGAGGAATACAAATATGGCCTTCAAAATATATTTTGAACACTTTAAAATTCCAAGTTGATTTAAATTACAATAAAATGCCCTTTTGTCTTAATTAATTAATAACTTTTGTTTTATAACTCCAAATTTAACAAATAATATGTCTAAAATGATTAGCTCGACGAGACCTTTCTGTTTATGCATTCCATGTTTTGTTTTGAAGCATGCATCATATAAATATATTGTATACAGCAACTAATATGGGAATAAAATGGGGCCAAAACTCAATAAAATGATTTAATCTTGTATTCCACACCTCACCCATGCCATGCTACCTATTGCCATGCAAATTGTGCATCATTCATCATGGCATGATTGTTTGCTTGATGCATTTTATACATATGCTTGTGCACTTTATTTATGTTGGCCCTTGTTTGTTTGGTTCTTCTTCGAATAGACGCTGAGCAGGGGATATACCAAGAGAACCAGGAGCACTACCCAGATCCATCCCTTGCTTCAACTGAGCTGCCAGGCAAGCACTACCACATGCTTGCATACATATATTACCTATTGCCTCTTTCTTATTCTTGCATCATTGAGTCGCGATTGCATTAATCTGAATCCCAAGTATTGCATAGCCTTTACTTTTAAACCCCACCGAAGCTTGTTCCTCCATCCCATGAGCCATTACTACAGGAGTTGTTTGAGCCATGCGAGTCGTAGAACAGCATGTGTAGGGTATGTGAGAGTCTGATGGATAACGAGGTACCTAAACAACTTAACCCGAGTAGTAATGGGATAACTAATGAAAGTGGCATCGGTGAGACATATTTGCTATTTGGTTTTTCAGGCTCACTTGTGTCCCGTAGGACCCCGAGTACTTGATTCATGTTCCTTGATTATTCGCGCTATCCACATCCGGGAGGCCTATGGACCCCCTGAGCCAGAGCTTGATTCATTCTTATTTCTTGGGGCCACAAACTAGTTTGAGGTTTTATTTACTATCCTGTACTTATGCCATGCTTTACTGCTTTATTTAAATTGTGCGAGGTACTGCACACTGCATTTAGGAAAGCGGAGTGTTTTCGGTGTCGACAAGCCCAGTCACATTTTCGGGTTCCCAGTGCTCACACCATTGCGCAAACCTTGAGACCGTCTCGAGTCGGCTAACTTCGCTATGGTAGCTCAATGGGGTGGCCCCTGAAATATTTCTGAATCTGTGATCGCTTTGTCGTGAATGCCTCGTTGGGTTTTGATTTGGTTTTTCCGAGGTTGATCGAGTGTGTGTTATTTGTGCACCTCGCAGGTAAAACTTTTCAAAGCCGTGTCCGCGGTTATGGACGACTTGGAGCACAGTTTCGATCATAGACAAGTATAACTAAAGTACCGCTTTTAATTTGACTAAGTACCTGTCTAGTAAATAGTGCAACACTCATGGAATGGATAATAAAACTGCCAACGGATGGGGGGTTGTTCGTCCGCTCCCTCGTCGGTAAGCGAGGAGGAGGATGGATCTGTGGATATTACCGTTATAACTGTTATAACTGTTGTTATTATTTCACGGACATCCGTCTATCTCTGGTTAGGCGGATGGTTAGCGAGTATCTATAGAATTGCTAGGTTTATCTTTTGCTGCAATTGCGTCACCCCAGGTTGTGTCCCCTTTAGAGGCATAAAGACTTGCCGAGTACCCTAGGGTCTCACACGATAAATTATTGGTTCAGATGAACAGTACACTCGCAAGATGGATACTGGGTGAAAGAGACAGACGATGTGGGCAACGATCATTCGTGTAGAGATTCCGAACGGGATCCGTGAGATCTGTGGGCGGATGTGCTTATTTATGGGGCATCTTATGCCGATTTGCTTCTTATCCGTATCGGATTTTGTCTTCCGCGCTCACTTTGATACTGATGTTTGATGTATGAGGAGATATCCTAAACTATTATATCTATCTAGGATATTTGGATCTTGCCGTATGGCGTTGCTATATTTCCTTTCTTTTTAGATGGTATGGCTCTGATGTACTGTTGTATGGTGGCTTACATACATACTCATTTGTGTATGTAGTTGATCCCTTCGCCTGCCGATTACGCCGCCCGTTCTTGTCCCGATGTTTGGAAATGGTTGGGACGGCTGAAAGGTCTACTTGTGAGTGGCATTTGGGCCCCACCGTACTATTTCAACCATTTCTGCTCATCCAGGCTTGTAACTAGGAGCGTAATTCACCGAGGTAGTTACAATTGGTATCAGAGCCATCCCGACCTTCAGGGTCTCAGCCAAATGGTCGTTGTCAGTCTAGCAAATATTTTTGGTAGCTATGTATACTAGGGAAAAACAAAACGCGAGAGTAGGACTGCTTCCACTTTTATTCTTACCCAACCACCACCTTTTTCTGGTAAGGAAGTGTACCGTTTTCAATCCTCTTCTTAAAATTCAAACTAGGATTCACGTGTTCTGGGTTTCTGTAGTACCATAGAAAGTGTGTGTGTGTGTGTGTAATTCCTTGTCTATCTGTTGCATCCAAGTTGTTATCACAATCTGCCTTTGGTTATCAACTGTTGGGACATTCCATACTGACAGGCTTTTGGAAAACGGCGCGATCTATCTGACTCCTTGTTAACCGGTGCCATCTTCTTAAGGGTGTCCTTCCTTCTGGCAACTCCACATTCTGTGAAATCATCAGTTGCTAATCTCTATCTGCTAAGTGATTTTGCGCATCTATTGGTATTTTAATGCCGAAAAATGCGGAAAATTTTTCTTTGATACATCTGTGTTTCCACACTCCTTTTCAGTCGTGTGTGCAACATTATCTATCTCCCTTTTATCAGCATGTCCATGCTAACTCATTCTTTTGTCACCGGCGCTTAATCCTAGAGTTTCTTTTCATCTCCAATTCTCTTGGGCTAATTACATAACATGTGTCGATCCGATGCTGGTGATTGTAATTTGGCTCTCGGCATAGCTATATTCCACTCATGATAAGTGTCGATTGGATTATGGAAAATGCTATCAACTCTATCCTCCAAATGGTGACGGTTATCTCCTGTGATTTTGAGTACACCGTGATCATATCTATGCATATTCAAGTATCTTTGGCAATCCGGAGTTTCCCAAGGCACTACGGCGGTCTATCATCTGTCCATCATGCTGCACATCTTTTTCAACCCCATATCTGCAAAATTCTCTTGAGACGAGGGAATTGCATCTTTTCGTCTCTGATAGCCTTGCTTAAGGTATGAGCTATCATCGGTCCTTACCCAAGATCTCCTTATCTTTGTAACCGGTGATCCTAGCGACAATGTGAACCAGGTGACATCTCTTTTTCTTCCGAAGGACCAGATAATCTATTCTTCCAGTGCATCTTCTTCAACACGAACCCGTGCTCTTAATATTGATCTTTCTAAGAGCGTTGAGCTCAGAAAGTGTTTCGACCATGTGTTCGTTTCTCTCGCCTTTTGAACTTGATATTCTGGGAATATCTTGTTAATCCATGGTGGTATATGTTGATAATATGCTTGCCTATTCGATATCAATGGAAGGACATGGAAGATCATTTGTGTCTCTTTCTCTCAAGCTTCGTGAGCACTGCCTGTGGGCAAAGTCTCAAAGTGTGAAGTCTGGCTTCTTGAAGTCACCTATCTCGACCACGTCCTTCTGCTAAATAGATCGCTTCAATTCTGGAATCAGCAAGTTCATTGTTAATTCCATCCTCCATCTTCAATCAAACCCGGAGTTTTCCTTGTGGGCAAGTTATCATCGTCGTTCCGCCAAAGTTTTCCTCAAGACTGCTAAATCTCTCTCAATCTTTTCAAGAAGAACATGGAGTTCTTTTCACCTCTATCTCGTTAAGTAATCTCTTGAAACCCTCTCGCTCTATCGTCTATACTCAATTCACCGGAGGCCATGAAGACCTTCTAGATCTTGTATTCCTTCTGTTCAAGTTGGTGCTATCTTTTCTGTAGCTGTTGAATCTTGCAGTCTTCTCCGTAATCTTCCTTCATATCTTTCCGGTGGCTTGGTACTTCAGACATGACGACAACATCATCATCTTTATCTATCTATGAATCCGGCGAATCATTTGCATCTATCCTTGTTTTCTAATGAAGTTCCATGAGCTCTTATTGTCAATACCTTCAGTCTGTTTCGGTAGTGGGTTGCATGGTTTTCTTATTCATGTGCGGAGTAATGCTTTGAGTGCGGGATGGAGTAGCTACCATACCACTACTCTTATCATTCGCTCTTGTACATTGAATTGGTGAATTAATGTGATTTCACTCATTCCATGGAAGTTAGAAGTGGCCTTTATCCCTCGATACTTTTACTTCCGTCCTTGTTTTTCCGGAGTGCTCTCTCGAAGAAAGTAATCAATAATCTCTTGTTGGTGGTCTGGCTATTCTAGATGGAGTAAAATCTTCAATTATCTGGTGGAAACAAACGCAAAAATCTTTTCTGTCCTCGTCATTCTACCGATGCTCGGCATCCCCAAACAAGATGAAAGGAAACTATCTCTCTTTGCTTCATCAATTCTTTTTCGGTATTAAAGCCAATTATGGTTGATGCCATCAGCCGCAAACCTATTGCGTTAGCCTCAAGGCTAAAGAAAGCAATAAGTATCTCTACAATAAACTCCAGATCCTCCATATTCTTTGCTTCTCGGGATTCCACCATGATCTGGCCTCACATCCGTCTCTGGAAGTTATATCCGCGCACCTCAATTGCGTGATCCTTGGTTCTTACCGGCGCAACAAGAATCTAATCCGACGATGTCTAACTAAATATTTCTGTTCATATCAAGGGACTCTATTGTTTGAATGCAATATTGTTTCCGTACTTCATTTCTCAAATCCGAGAGAAGATACGATGCTATTGTCATAGTGGTTCAAAACCTCTCCAATCTAGCTCTTTTTCTTCCGGCGGGACAAAGATCCATCCTCTCTAGTATCAGTAAATCTTTAATCTTAACGGTGCGTTTTCTTTATCCATGATGCATCATCTTGCCCTTTCTTTCACCAGTGGTTCTTTTTCTTTTATCCTATCCTTCTTGTCTCACGACAATCCTTTAACTCTTCTACCCGTTGTTTCTCAAGCAAAACGCAAGACTCGCAACAAGTCTAGCAAGTTTTGCAAGGTGTAGTGGTCGCAACATTCCGTTCTTCATCACCTTTGTTCCGAACACCCGCCTCTTCTCGTGTTGTTTTCTTTTTCCTAGGAATCTCGGGGCGAGATTCTTGTTTAGTGGGGGAGAGTTGTAGCATCCCAATTGTCTAACAATTGCAATGCTACTAGCCTAGTCTATAGATATGCTACTTCAGTTATATAATTGTTGCATCATCATTATATCATGCTCATGTCATCATGCCACCTTGCATTTGAGCATCATATAAAACCCTTTTTGTTTTGGTTCTTCTCTCATATGCATTGTAAATTGTATTTGCCTCTTGATATTGTATTTGGTTCTTGATATATTGTTTCATGCCCAAGTTGAGTTGGGGGCATATCTTTTATTAACTCCACCACCCTTTCTTTTCACCACCTTATAATTCCACCATCCAACTAAATATGAGCTTTGCACTTTATTGGGTTTTACCTCTAGCTCATGTGGGTTGGGATGGATCCAATTCTTTTTCCCACATGCTCTCATCTTAGCATCATGTTGTTTTCACATTATTGATATATGAGAGCCACTTGGCCACCTTTGCATGCCTTGTGAGTGGAACCCTTTTTCCTAGCTTCCATATGGATTAATATGGATTTATGCTCATGTGGGAATATTTTTGGGACTAGTAATCATCTAGTGGGACATACACACTAGCATGTCCCATTTTATTCCAAACATGGCCATCTCCAACTACTCCACATGGGGCATCCTTTCATTTCTTTTGCTTGGCTTTATTCCACCTTTGGAAATGCAAATGAACAATGCCATGTTTAATATTATTGTTTTCACAAGAATCAACATGGTATTAAATATTTTGCATGGGCCATGCAAGTGCCACCTTTTCTAGTATTTGGTGTTTATTTGAATTTTGAGTGGATCATCTCATATCTCATCATCTCTCCCTATCTTTGGCTTGATCTAGTTTGATCTTGCTTAAACCCTATTCACCACATACCTCTCTTTTCTTGTCTAGATCTTGCTTGAGCTAGTCTTGATCATGCTTGATCTTGTCAAAGAAATATCACATCACATCTCTCTCTTACCTCTATCTAAGATCCGACCCCATCATCACCATACCTCCCTCCTTACCTTGTCTAGATCTAGATGGAGCTTGGCATGTCCTTGCTTGACTTTGTCATAAGAGTAAACCCTAATCCCTCACCACACCCTCTCTCTTTATCCTCCCCTCCTCCTAGCAAACCTAACCCGAGCCCATCTACCTAGCCCGAGATACACTCCCCTTCCCTCTCTCGCTTTCTCTCGCTGACTAGCAAGACCACGTGCTCCCTTACCCTCCCTGGTCCTCTCTCTTTCCATCTCTAGCTAAAGAACAAGGAGAGAGGAGAGAGACCCAAACCCTAGCCCGATCACCTCCTTCTCACTTTTTGTAAAGGTGACCCCCCCCATGTGCTCCTTCCTCTCTCCTATCTCCAACCCCAACCACCCAGAACTCCTCTCAGATCCCATCTGGGCGAAGCCAGACCCCTCTCCTTCCTCCCCACCACATCCTGGCCATGGCCATGACCTCCCCCATGCCGAGCCCCAAACCCTAGACCATCTACCTCCTGGCCTCGTCGATCTGAAGCTCCCCAAGACGATCCAGGAGCACTAGGAGCTTCCCCTGCTTCCTCTTCGACGCCTAGGCCGTGGGGTAGTACCAAGAGGTCGCCGGAGAAGCCTCGCCACCGCCGCGCTCGAGCTGGTCGATCGCCGTTGCCAACAAGCCCGGCGCCAGAACCCCTCCACCTCCAGCTCCAACAACCACACCGAAGAGCTCATGGTGAGCCCCTCTCTCTCCCGGACATCTCCTTTTCCCTTCTGGCTCGCCGTAGCTTCACGCCGAACGCTTGTCAGCCGCAGCCTGGGCAGCAGCAGCTTTTCCCGCCTCTGTTCCTCGTCGTGCCCCGCGCGCTGTAGTCCGCCTCCGTGCGCGCTTGCTATACGAAAGTGGTAGCCCTAAGTCCCCTCTACGTTATTCGTTTTTGCGGCGGCGCGTTTAGTCCAGCGTAGGCGTCGCCATCGTCACCGGAAGTCGGCCAGATCCGCCGCCCGTCGATGCTGGCAAGTCGGTGTACCACAATTGTCGTTTTGGCGCTAGCCCCGCCTTTTTCCGCTTAAACCCAGCGGCCCACCGTAGCCCACAAGATCGCTGCTCATTTTACAAGTACACCCTCGGAAGGTCCAGACCATCACGGAC
This sequence comes from Avena insularis, assembly GCA_023614405.1. Classification (NCBI taxonomy): domain Eukaryota; kingdom Viridiplantae; phylum Streptophyta; class Magnoliopsida; order Poales; family Poaceae; genus Avena; species Avena insularis. The sequence goes on from CM042691.1 coordinate 413,153,095, forward strand.
CGATCCCTCCCCGCACTGGATCGCCACGTGTCGCCGATAGCCAGCTAGGCTCCCGCTTCTGAGGCCCACCTGTCAACCGTTGCGGCTGGGTGTGCTCGCGGTGCAAAAAGTCCGGCCCAGTCCCCGCGTGTCGGCTGTTGCTGAGTCAGCGCGTGGCCCACCCGTCAGTGTCTGTGGCTGGCTCCGCCTGAGTACAAAATGTTTTCTGTCTGTCTGTTTAAATTCAAATCTTTTTCAAATTAAATTCAAATTCAAATTTAAATCTGTTTTTAAATAACTTTTGAAATATAATTCCAATTAATACAAATAATATATGTTTTGAGATCAGAAAAATGTGAGGAATACAAATATGGCCTTCAAAATATATTTTGAACACTTTAAAATTCCAAGTTGATTTAAATTACAATAAAATGCCCTTTTGCCTTAATTAATTAATAACTTTTGTTTTATAACTCCAAATTTAACAAATAATATGTCTAAAATGATTAGCTCGACGAGACCTTTCTGTTTATGCATTCCATGTTTTGTTTTGAAGCATGCATCATATAAATATATTGTATACAGCAACTAATATGGGAATAAAATGGGGCCAAAACTCAATAAAATGATTTAATCTTGTATTCCACACCTCACCCATGCCATGCTACCTATTGCCATGCAAATTGTGCATCATTCATCATGGCATGATTGTTTGCTTGATGCATTTTATACATATGCTTGTGCACTTTATTTATGTTGGCCCTTGTTTGTTTGGTTCTTCTTCGATAGACGCTGAGCAGGGGATATACCAAGAGAACCAGGAGCACTACCCAGATCCATCCCTTGCTTCAATCGAATGCTGCAAGCACTACCACATGCTTGCATACATATATTACCTATTGCCTCTTTCTTATTCTTGCATCATTGAGTCGCGATTGCATTAATCTGAATCCCAAGTATTGCATAGCCTTTACTTTTAAACCCCACCGAAGCTTGTTCCTCCATCCCATGAGCCATTACTACAGGAGTTGTTTGAGCCATGCGAGTCGTAGAACAGCATGTGTAGGGTATGTGAGAGTCTGATGGATAACGAGGTACCTAAACAACTTAACCCGAGTAGTAATGGGATAACTAATGAAAGTGGCATCGGTGAGCCATATTTGCTATTTGGTTTTTCAGGCTCACTTGTGTCCCGTAGGACCCCGAGTACTTGATTCATGTTCCTTGATTATTCGCGCTATCCACATCCGGGAGGCCTATGGACCCCCTGAGCCAGAGCTTGATTCATTCTTATTTCTTGGGGCCACAAACTAGTTTGAGGTTTTATTTACTATCCTGTACTTATGCCATGCTTTATCGCTTTATTTAAATTGTGCGTACTGCTGTACTTTGCATCTTTAGGAAAGCGGAGTGTTTTCAGTGTCGACAAGCCCAGTCACATTTTGGGTTCCCGATCGTTCACGACCATCGGCGCAAACCTTGAGACCGTCTCGGAGTCAGCTAACTTCGTTGCGGGTAGCTCAATGGGGTGGCCCCCTGAAATATTTCTGAATCCTGTGATCGCTTTGTCGTGAATGCCTCATTGGGTTTTGATTTGGTTTTTCCGAGGTTGATCGAGTGTGTGTTGCTATTTGTGCACCCCTGCAGGGTAAAACTTTCTGAAAGCCGTGTCCGCGGTTATGGGCGACTTGGAGCACGCTTTCGATCATAGACAAGTATAACTAAAGTACCGCTTTTAATTTGACTAAGTACCTGACTAGTAAATAGTACAACACTCATGGAATGGATAATAAAACTGCCAACGGATGGGGGGTTGTTCGTCCGCTTCCTCGTCGGTAAGCGAGGAGGAGGATGGATCTGTGGATATTACCGTTATTACTGTTATAACTGTTGTTAATAATTCACGGACATCCGTCTATCTCTGGTTAGGCGGATGGTTAGCGAGTAGCTATAGAATTGCTAGGGTTTATCTTTTGCTGCAATTGCGTCACCCCAGGTTGTGTCCCCTTTAGAGGCATAAAGACTTGCTGAGTACCCCTAGAGTCTCACACGATAAATTATTGGTTCAGATGAACAGGTACACTCGCAAGATGGATACTGGGTGAAAGAGACGGACGATGTGGGCAACGATCATTCGGTGTAGAGATTCCGGAACGGGGATCCGTGAGATCTGGGCGGATGTGCTTATTTATGGGGCATCTTATGCCGATTTGCTTCTTATCCGTACTCGGATTTTGTCTTCCGCTTCCGCCTGATACTCTGATGTTTGATGTATGAGGAGATATCCTAAACTATTATATCTATCTAGGATATTTGGATCTTGCCGTATGGCGTTGCTATATTTCCTTTCTTTTTAGATGGTATGGCTCTGATGTACTGTTGTATGGTGGCTTACATACATACTCATTTGTGTATGTAGTTGATCCCTTCGCCTGCCGATTACGCCGCCCGTTCTTGTCCCGATGTTTGGAAATGGTTGGGACGGCCGAAAGGTCTACTTGTGAGTGGCATTTGGGCCCCACCGTACTATTTCAACCATTTCTGCTCATCCAGGCTTGTAACTAGGAGCGTAATTCACCGAGGTAGTTATAATTCGCCACCTTGAAGGATGGGTTGTTCATTGGCTGATGTAGCTCACATTGTGCCATCTCGCTGACATCATCCACAGGGTAGCGAGGAGCCGGTGCATCATCTAGCAGTGCTTGATCATTAGCCCAGACATCTGTGGAAGCCACACTACTTCTCCGCTAGATAAGATCCAATGCAGGATCATCAGCCTGCGGCTGAGTTAATGACCTTTGGCTAATTTCTTGCATGAGCTTACTCATCTCGGTTAGGTCCTGCTCTACCTTCAATATCTGGTCTGCCTCCCGGTCCTTCTTTCTCTGACGGCTTCTGTAACTGTCATCGTACTAGGGAAACCCTTTCTTCCACGTAACACTGGCGCCTTTTCCTCGTGTTCGTCCACCCTTTTCAGGATTCCCGAGGGCGTGTGTCAGCTCGTCGTTCTCTCTCTCGGGCCAGAACAATACCAATTGAGCTTCGTTCATTACTTTAACAAGTTCTTTGGAGGGTTCTAGAATTTCTTCATGAAATAATGTCTTCCCTGTTTCTAGGTCCAACGATCCCCCGTGCCCGTACCACCAGTGCTTTGACCTCTCGGGCCATCCATTTGTACCAGGAGTGATGCCTCTAGCCCTCATGTTCCGCTCCATAGTTTCCCACTTAGGCGTGGCACTCTTGTAGCCATTTTTCCCCCATTTTATGATGGTATTTCTTTTTGGTAGCATTTAATGCATTTTTTACCGACTTCGCCTTTGCTACAGCAGATTGCTTGTACGTTACAAAATCGGGCCACTGTTCTCTCAACTTCTCGTTTGCTCCTTTGAAGTCTGGAGTTTTCTTTTTCACGACATACTTCGCGTATAAACTTTTCTTGTGGTTCCGGTACAGTTCGTCCATATTCATTAGAGCCCACTCCTTGACTTTCGTTCTTCTTTCAAGCCCACCCGGCCTTGGGGTAATACCATCTGCCTCAAATTCTTCATACTCTTGAGGTAGTATGAAATGCGCTATGAGCTTCTGCCAAAGTTCATTTTTGGCATCATCGGTGACATAATTGTTGGATTCTTCACCTGGTTTCTTTGACTTATTCCATTCTTGAATGGTGATTGGCAGGTTGTCCCTAACAATCACCCCACATTAATTTGTAAACATCCTCCGGTGCTTATCTGAACAATTAGTTGTCCATTATCATCTATTTCTTTGATGGTGAACCTCTGATTACCATCTAACTTTTTGTTCGGCCCTCGTTTCGTTCGAGCTATCGATTACTTTGATCTGGTGGGCTAAAATAAGAAGAGAGAGTGATTAACATATATATAGATATATCCAGATCAATTAATGCATAGAGGTAACTAAATTACTCCAGATCAATTAATCCAGATCAATTAGTATATTATTTCCTAATAATATACTAAAAATAATAGCATTTATACAAAACCCTAATAATATAATATTACCACAAAATATTATTTCATAATAATATATACTACTAATATTAATAATATACTACTAACATTTCCTAATAATATACTAATAATAGCTTTTATACAAAACCCTAAATATTACTAATTATTATACTAATAATAAAAAAATATTAATAACTAACAAATATACATTATTAATACTGACAAATATAAACAAAAACATAACTAAATTACAAATATTAATACTAACAAATAATAAATATTAATAACCAAAAACATAACTATATATAGCTAGAAAAAATTACTATTAATTAATAAATTAAACCACCGCTGGCTCGGGTTGGAGGCAGCAACGTTTGGTCTTGAGGCGGCGAACCTGACAATTAGGTGGCAGTGGTGCGACACGCACAAGGTGGCCTAGCGATGGCTGGCGTGACGGCGACGAGAATCGGCGACACCTCCCTGTGTCGCCATCGTTCTCATCTGGTCGTCTTCGTGTCGTCGATTTCACCAAGTGTTAGGTGGGCGTGGCCAGGCGGCAGGCGCGGCGTATTTATACCCCCCACCCCACCCTTTAGTCCTTGGTTAAGCCACGGCCCGGGACTAGAGGATTTTTTCGGCCGCTTTGTTTTCGCGCGCGCATGCACCCTCTAGTCCTGGGTCCATCCACCACCCGGGACTAGTGTCTTTTTTGTAAATTTTCTTTTTTAATTCAAATCAAATATAAAACTTTGGAAAATCATATCTCCTATTGTAAAAATCCAAATAAAACAAATAATATGTCTATTATTATCAGAAAAATATAAAGACCTTAATATAATATCCATACATCTGTTTGCATCATTTATAAATTATGTCATTTGTAAAAACAAATTGTTCAAATCAAATATAAAACTTTGGAAAATTATATATCCTATTGTAAAAATCCAAATAAAACAATTAATATGTCTATTATTATCAAAAAATATAAAGAATCTTAATATAATATCCATACATCTGTTTGCATCATTTATAAATTGTATCATTTGTAAATTTTCATTTTTTTATTCAAATCAAATATAGAACTTTGGAAAATCATATCTCCTATTGTAAAAATCCAAATAAAACAAATAATATATCTATTATTATAAGAAAAATATAAAGAATCTTAATATAATATCCATACATCTGTTTGCATCATGTATAATTGTATCATTTGTAAATTTTCATTTTCTATTCAAATCAAATATAAACCTTTGAAAAATCATATCTCCTATTGTTAAAATCCAAATAATACAAATAATATGTCTATTATTATAAGAAAAATATAAAGTATCTTAATATAATAAGTAGTCACTAATCGGGACTAAAGATATTTCTCGCCGCTTCCTGCCAAGTTTTCCCGCTCTTTCCCTCTGACCAGAGCTTTTAGTCCCGGTTGTAGTCACTAAACGGGACTAAAGATATTTCCCGCCATTTCCCACCGCTTCCCGCCAAGATTTCTCACCCTTTCCCTCTGACCAGAGCTTTTCGTCCCGGTTGTAGTCACTAACCGGGACTAAAGATATGTCCCGCCATTTACCACCGCTTCCCGCCAAGTTTTCCCGCCCTTTCCCTCTAAATCTAGGCCGACCGTGCCATGGCTATCCACACATCCACACCTTTCTCTCTCACAACAATGGACAGTGCTTACTGGGCCATTCTGACCCTCGAGGAGACCGAGACGTTGTGCGCCTCCAGCTACCCTTGCCCGCCGGGCTACCGGTCGCCCGCCGCTTGGATGCTGAGCGCTGGAGGGGTTCATGTCCCTCC